>JAZAYU010000007.1:10181111-10915058 GCA_038501625.1 Corbicula japonica
GTATTGGCAAAATCATTTAGTAAAACACTTAATGATTCAAATACTCTGGTGTTTTGCTTTTACCATTCAGATGCTTGAGATTTGAGATTTGTCTCCAGTTTTAGTATAATGATCTTTGGCACCTGTAGAATGAAACAATATTCATCCCGTTGTGCTATAAACCTATATAACCATCTTGCTGCGTAATTTCATGTTTTCAGCAAATTTATCAAAATTGTCCAACAATTGTTGTCTGACCTTAATGGACATTTTCCATATAACTATTCCCTGGATAACATAAAAATTAGTTATAAAGATCATTACTAGGGAAACTAATATTCCCTGGTGTTGCTAGAGGAAAAATCTGCCAATTGATTATGTTATTAATATCCTTTTTGGGAGTACAACCTTGATGGCCATGGTGAATATCGCAAACTCTGGAGACTTTTATTGACCAAACAAGGTTACTTAATGATGTGTTATTTTTATTTATCTACTTTAAAGCGCCCACCATATTTTATCTTTCAGGAGACAATTCTTCTTAAGCTGATCTTTTCCAGTTTTTGCCAGTACCTAAAGTCCAGCTTATATTGAATGACCGATTTTATAAATGATTGTGAAGACTTTTGGTTAGCTGTTAAATGCTTGTGCACTTTTTTTTATGCCATTTTACTGGTGTATGATAGTTTCATGCTTTGTGCCATTTTACTGGTTGTTTCATTTTTCTTTTTTATGCCATTTTTCTGATTTGTGCCACTTTACTGTTTTTGTGCAATTTTACTGCTTTGTGCCATTTTACTTATTTACGCCATTTCATGCTTTGTGCCACTTTACTACTTTGTGCCATTCTACTGTAATTTGCCATTTCTCTGTTTATGTCATTTTCTTTTTTTTTAACCAAATTACAGTTTTGTGCCATTTTATTGTGTTTGTTTCTTTTACTTTTTGGTGCATTTTTTCTGTTGTGTTTTGTAATCATCTTGTGTAATATTTAACTGTGTTTTGTACTGTTCAACTGTTTTTAGCCATCTTACTGCTCTTTGCCATTTTACTATTTTGTGCTTTTTTACTGTCATTTTTCAGCTAGATGTCCCGTCATGTTTTCAAGTATGTTCCACACCAAAAATAGCTACTATTGAGAAATCTGGTTTCTCTGCAGTGCTTTGTGCTGATTTTATGCCATTTATAACTGTGTAACTGATAGAGAATGCAAAGGCTATCTCAAAGAACACAGTTGGACTTTCAAGGCTCTGATTGGATGTAGGCATTAACTGGCTAAATATCACTCTCTTACAATATCGGCTCATTACATTCAAATTTGTTATAGGCTGGGACTACTTTCAACTACTTTTACTTTAACTAAAAAAAAAATCAACAATTACATTTAAAATTGCTTGGGTTTCTTTGGTTTGAATGAAAGATAGTGAAGATATCTGTCATTTGTATATCCACAAGCTTTCATATTCATTATCATGACTGTATAAAATAAGGCTATCAAGTTATGCCAAAAATCTTGACATTGAGCCTTTCGCAGAAATGTAAAGTGAGTGTAAGTAACAACAACTCTGCGAATGAGATTGGCTAAATATATTTAAAGACCCAGACCAGAAAGCATATGCAAGTTTGCCCAGGCTACCTCAAAAACCCAGATCTGACTTGCAGGCATGTACAGGTTATCTTAACCCTTTCCTCCATAGATACATGTACACCTTCATTGCGTGGGCGAACAGTTTATATCCAGATCTGCCGGCACATCTGTGCCATCGGATCAGGATCTAAACTGTTCGCTTTTTTATTCATTAGGTTATTTCTGACCAAAATGCGACCAGTGCAGATCCTTATCAGACTGCATGGATGTGCTGGCTGATCTGGATCTACACGTACTGCGTAAAAATGCTTATATATGGAGGAAAGGGTTAAGTGTTGAAAGACATAGATCAAATGTAGGCATGCAAAGGCCATCTAAGGTATTTAAGAAGACACAAATTGGATGTTAGCATGTATCTCTACGAGCCAGATTATGACTTGCAGGCATGTGCAAGCTACCAAAGTGTTTAAAGTGCAAAGGCACAGGGTCACCTCTACACTAATCTAACATACAGCTTAAGTCTGTGACTACTGCATAAAAAATGGTTTTGACATGAGAAGAACAACTTTTCATAGATTTAATATCTTTTTAAGATAGATAGCAAAACAACTGTACCAAAAAACAAATTTAATATCAAAACCTCCTGCAATCTTGACTAGACATCAATTTTAGGGACGGAAAACGGAATCCAATATTGCTGAGAGATGTAAAAACATCACGTACAGATCTACCGGTAAACCAAAATCAATAACTCATCAAAAAATGTCAAACATAGATAAACCCAAAGCTGACCATATGATCAAGTTGTCAGCTCTCTAATCCAATAAACTCTTTCTAGTCGGGAATTTCTCCCAAGGTGCCTATTATTTTTTAAATTGATATCGTTCATAAGCAAGAAATTCAAAAAGTAAAAATTGAATATGTCTGAATGTTTAAGTATTAACTCTTTAGTCCATATATACACATTTTATCGCATGTGCCTCGAGTGTAGATCCAGATCAGCTAGAGGAATCTTCACTGTTTGCTTTTTGCCAAATTTTGGTCATAGGAAATAAGCTAATAAATCAAAAAGCAAACATTGCAGATCCTGATCAGACAGCATAAACGTACCAGCTGAGCTACACTGTTTTCACATTCAATATCTGCCAAATCCAAGGAGTAAAGGATTATAAGTATCATTCACGTGTGTTGGGTAAAGATCGCGTGATCCGGTCCGAGTGAAATATGCACAAGGGCGGTAACGATGCTCTGCCGAGTTACCGCCTAAGTGCATATTTCACGAGGGCCGGATCATGCGATCTTTACCCAACACACGTGAATGATACTTTTTCTTGCATACCGTTTTTATTTTGTGGATATTGGGGTATTTTCATGTAAATTTTTCTTTGCACTACTTTTTTATAGTAGCGGAGTGATATACGAGACATTCCATCGTTCATTCATAACTGCGTAAGACGTTGTGACGTCATATAAGGCGCGTGACTCATTCTACATGGGGGTGTAGGATCAAAATTTCCTACACGGGTGAAAACACCGGATGACCTGATCTGGTATGCAAGAAAAATCTGTCAAATTTCTCTCTTCAAGATGGAAAAATAACATTAACTTTTATGTACACAACAAAATCTATGATGTAATAACAAATTGTCAACAACTTAACACTTAAAAATTTGTTATGTACTGTAAATCATCAATATTCATGGGTTACAAATTTATCTGTATTTTGTAGATACCTTGATCTTTGAATTTAAAACCACCACAAAATAAAGATTTGAAAATAGGGTAGTTCTGAACATTAAGATAAACATAATTAAAAATCTACGAAAATAGAATCTAATGGGAAAATTCTACGAAATGTTATCTCGAGAATATAAATCCATTCCAAAGTCTTTTGAAAATAATCATTATCTTAAATCTAGCTAAGATTCTGTGGCCACATACATACCAAGATGTAAATGGAATTCATCTTCGTACATGCTTCCACCAAGGTCGACACTGCAATTAACGGAACTACACGTTGTACTCAATACAGATGAATTTCCGACGCTGTGCAACCTTTCTAACTTTTCATGTTCCGCCTTGCTTATCTTCTCTTGAAGAGATTTAGTGGCTGATTCAAGTTCTGACGATTCACTGTAGACCATGTCCATGACATTTTCAAGGTCCCACGATAAATCGTTATCCTCTTCAACCATTTCACTGTTGTGGCGCGAATCATTCTCGTTGTCGGACATGCTGTAGAATATGCCTCGTTCTGATTGTCGGATACGTATTGAGGGGTATCGGAGAAATATTTCTTTTAAAATTTCTGAACCTTGATCAGGCTCTTGGTTTGAATATTTGTTTGTCAATTCTTGAATTTCTTTACTTATACTTTCAAACTCATTTTCAACAGTATGAATTTCATCTTCTAACTTAACGAAAGTACCTGTGTTTAAAACCGGTACATCAGTGTTTTCACTATTTAAGAGCTCCAACTCAGGGGAGCTCACTCCAGATATACTATTTTCTTTGTCAAAACCTATACTTCCTTTCCGCCTATAGCCGTTGGAGCATGATTCCGGACTTGTACATCCGCTTGAACTAGCACTTTGTGAAGAACTACGTGATATAATTTCACCAAGTTTCAATTTCAATTTTCTCGGACATAACTTTTCAGGCGTATTATGTAATGACCTGTCATACGGCAAGGGAGACAGCTGTTCTCTCTCATCATCAGTTTCCGCAGGTATTGCCTCAACAACTTCACTATGTATATCCGAGATATCAGACTTTGTAGAGTTTCGACTAATTTGAGGCGACTTTGAACTAATCACATGACTAGAAGATGAACTTTCACATTCGGGTGGCGGAGTTAGCAAAACACTACTTGAATGTAGATTTGGACCCAAATGACTCACATGAAGTGGAACCTCACCTTTGGCAGTATTGTTGTTTTTGTTAGCAAATGCAGCATTTAAAATGTCTAAATCTGGTTTAAATTCATCATTTTCTAAATCAGATTCGTAACCAAGCCTCAAGTTCTTTTCACATAGGGAGGTGGGACTAAAATTACCTTTCAGAGAATTACTTAGTTTTTCCACATTTCCCTCTAACCCTCCCTCTTCGTCAACGAACCCACTTTCATCAATTTCGATCCTCAACTGGTTAAAATTTGGTGCCTGATTTCGCACATTTCTAGATGTAACATTTTCTGGAATTTGAAATTCCCCGTTAGAATTTTCAACAGGAACTAGACCATTCCTCTGCTGAATGTTTCCGTTCAAAATGCACTCAGCAGCATGTGTGAAGTTAGCACCAGGTTTACGATTGCGTAGTTTGCCGGAATTTTCCACAGGTTTGTACAGCGAAACTCCGTATCCAGCCTTGTAATAAACAGGAATGTCTACTGGCGATGACTGCTGGTTCCCCATCTCTTCATGCCCGGTCTGAAAATAGAACAAGATGAATTACAGATTGAGCCCAGTCTAAGAATAGAACATGATGAATTACAGATTGAGCCCAGTCTAAGAATAGAACATGATGAATTACAGATTGGGCCCAGTCTAAGAATAGAACATGATGAATTACAGATTGAGCCCAGTCTAAGAATAGAACATGATGAATTACAGATTGAGCCCAGTCTAAGAATAGAACATGATGAATTACAGATTGAGCCGTCTAAGAATAGAACATGATGAATTACAGATTGAGCCCAGTCTAAGAATAGAACATGATGAATTACAGATTCAGCCCAGTCTAAGAATAGACCATGATGAATTACAGCATATGCCCAATCTAAAAACAGAACAAGATTGAACACAGAAGAATTATTTGACGGTGTAAACATTTATAGAAAATATTCCATTGATTGCTTTTTAGAAATGTTCGCAAGAGTTTATTGCCTTGTCCCCAGTCTGCAAAGAGAAAAATGATATTATTGGCCGATCTGCTTTCATACAGTTTCATATGAAGGGAAGGGATTATGATAGCTTGTTTACTTTTGTACAATACTTTTTGGCCACTTAATCCTTTAGTCCATGGATATGCCTTTTATCTCATAGGCAACCTGTGTAGATCTGGATTAGACAGTGCTCTCTGATCTTGATCTATATGTAAACTGTTTCAAATTGCATCTTCCTAAGAAATAACTGAATGAATTTAAAAGCAAACAGTTAAGGTCCTGCTCAGATGACATGGATATGCCGGCTGATCTGGATTTACACTGTTCGCCTATGTGATATGGATTAAAGGCTTAATATTATAAAATATTGTTGTGCATTTGTAAGATTCGTTTCTAAGGTTGGCTGAAAGCTAGCATCTCAACTAAATCAACAAGCACTATTTCATTCTGCTACATCTTCAACCCATCTTATGATCATATAAATTTCTTTAAATTTAAACTGAATTAAACTTGCTTTGAATAAAAAATAACATTTATCTTGTATTAGATAACAATTTTATTAAATCGCGGCTACTCTACAACGTTCTCACCATACTCTTTTACAAGGCATGTCCCTGAGTGACCACAAATCGGGAAATTTAGTCCTAGTTCACTTTCAGTACACAAAAGCATTTTATTGAAAGCAGGGCATTATTTCACTGCAATGATAAGGGGCCTTCTGCTTGTAATTAAGGGAATCATAATGTGACATGGCCTGCCTAGTAGAATGAAAAAACTGATCTAAAGTAAAATTTTAAGAAAACTGCACTGCATGATGAAAGAAGATTCAAGTGGGAAAGGTGCATATAAATGGCTCCTGCTAAAGAAGGAAAAGCCTTAGGAAGCCATGTGTCCATAATCAATTAACCCTTTCCTCAAAAGACAAATCTTTATTGCGTGGGTGAACAGTTTACATCCCGATCAGTCGGCAGATCAGTACCGTCTGATCAGGATCTAAACTGTTTGCTTTTTGATTCATTAGGTTATTTTTAACCAAAATGTGACCAGTGCAGATTCTGATCAGACGGCACAGATGTGCCGGCTGATCTGGATCTACACTGGTAGCACATGTGTAAAAATGCGTATTCATGTCCAGGAAAGGATTGAGGAATCAATCTGACATCAGACTCAACACAGTTTAGTCAGACCCTCTACAAGCACAAGTCTAATGAAGTGATATGAGTGATAGGATTTTAATGAGAATTAATTCTAACTTTCAGCTGTTTAATCCTTTACTCTATACATATCCCTTTAATCTCATTGGTAAACAGTGTAGGTCCAGATCAACAGATCCAGATCAGACTGCACATCCGCACAGTTGCTGTTCATTTTCAGGTGTTTTTTTTATTATTTCTGACCTGTATAGAATAGGATCCAGATCAGACTGTACATACTGATCCAGATCTACCTTGTGTGGACACAATACTATAAATCATATCCATGAAGTCAAGGGTAATGGTGTTAACCCTTTCCTTGATATATTTTATTTTTACGCATGTGCTACCAGTGTAGATCCAGATCAGCCCGCACATCCGTGCGTGATCAGGATCTGCATCCCATTTTGGTCGCATTTTGGTCAGAAATAACCTAATGAATCAAAAAGCGAACAGTTTAGATCCTGATCAGACGGCACGGATCTAAACTGTTCACCCTAACAATAAAGGAAAGGGTTAAAGGATCAGCTCAAAAAGTATAAAATCAGATGCTCATCAGCTATAAAAATTTTATAAAAGCTGTTATCACATAGGCTAACAGTGTAGATCCAGATCAGCTGGCACATCTGTATCTTGAGATCTGGATTTACACAATTTCCTTTTAGATTTATTAGTTTTTTTCAGACCAAGAATTGTCCAGTGTAGATCTGGATCAGATGGCACTGACATGACAGCTGATCTTGATCTAGCATTGTTGCACATGCAATAAAAACCATATATATGCTATCATTTGTTTAGATCTAGATCAGACAGCTTACACATAGCTTACCTTTTCTACAACCCTCCAACAGAAACAAGAAATAATGCTATCGCAATTTCCCATGTCCTATTCTTTAGTATTATAATTATAACACCTCATGTTTTGTCCTGGCATCAGTAAAAATGACTTAAAGTTTTATGACTTTAAAGTTAAGTTCAAATTCCATTTGCATATAAATTCCTTTTTTTCCCTGTTAAACAATTATAGTTGCAAAAACACTTCCAGTTATTTACGATACTGTATTTCACTGAAAAATATTCTGCATTAATTTTTCTTATTTCAAATTCCATTTGCATATAAAATTCTCTTTTTTTCTGTTAAAAAACCATGATTGAAAAAAACAAACACAAGCACAACAAAATCTTCAGTTATTTACATTTTTGTTATTAACAACACTGTGTTTCACTTAATGGTATTCTACACTTCAGTTTTAATACACTGATTTACCGAAGTATATTCCATAATTACAGTTTAATACCCTTGTTTATTCCTTTGGTAATAAATTTCATCTATTATCCTTTAATATTTCAATCTTCTTATATTCCCACTTTCAAACATCATTCTGTCAAAGTAATTGTTTGTAAAACAAATCCCAGAAATTAATAGTTTGTGTTCTGACATAATTACCGGTCATGATATCTGATGTATTTCTGAAATTAATAGTTTGTGTTATGACATAATAACCTGTCATGATATCTGATATTTTTCAGTTTCACTGATTCCATCATTTTTCACACTTGACACCTTTTTAAACACCATTTAAGAAAGAAAATACTATAATCTTAAAATCCTATAATCTTGTTAATGTATGGAAGATAAAAATGCAGACAAATTTAGCATTTACCCTTTACTCAATTTTTAGGCATTTAATGATTGTGTGACAAGTGTAGATCCAGATCAGCCAGCACATAATTTGCCATCTGATCAAGCTCTGCACTATTTAATTTTGGTCAGAAGTAACATAAGAAATCAAAAAGCGAACAGTGCAGATTCTGATTAAACATTACCATTATTAGACGTATATAAGGAGGAAAAGGTTAACCAACAAAAACAACCACATTCCTCCTGATTTAAAAAGAAATTAATCTCTCTTGGATTATATAACATTATTCCATTTAAGTATCATTTTAAACAATCAGACGTTCTTCTCCATTTAGTTTCACATTTTCCTGCAATCCCTATAAAATTCAATTTAAAATTCCAGCCCAGACAGTTTAAATCATCCCCACTGAATTTTATTTATCTTGTTGTTGTTGTTGCTTTTTTAAAAGAAAACCGATCCTAGTATTTGCCTTATCCATCCTTTGTAAAAAGAGAAGTATTTTTTTTGGCGATTACAATCACTATTTTATTTAAGAGCAGCATCCTTTGATATAAATCAACAATAAAAGGGAGATACTTGTTGAAAATTGACCTGTCAAATTTTGTAACAAGTACTACCTACTAAAAAAACAAAATACCATTACATTCCTTACACCAAATATACTCAGCAAAAATAAAAAGTATTCATTTTCCTACATGTTATTTTGTAAAATTAGAAAGAGAATTTTTTTTCTTCGAACAAATCTGCATGTCTTTAATTAATACAAAGAAATAAAATGTTCTTAAAAATCTGCAGTCAAAACTTGGTTATCTTTCATTTTGTTATAATTAGGGGTTTAGGAAGAAGTAAGTGATTTCAAACAATATTTCCATATATTGGAATAAAATCAATTTCTCCAGGTTTTGATGTCAACAAAATCACATAAATAAACTAGATGTTTTTTGTGAAAAACGCATGTCTCCCCCCTGCGCCGCCCCCCCCCCCCCCCCCCCCCCCTGCGCCCAGACCCCTGTGACCTTGACCTTTGACCTCCTGATCCCATAATCAATAGGGTTCTTCTACTCAATAAGGGCTATTACTCTATTTAGTTTGAATGCTCTTTGTCAAGCGGTACTCCAGTAATTGACCGGATACGGCTGTTACTCTTCGGGGCCCCTGTGACCTTGACCTTTGACCTTCTGACCCCAAAATCAATAGGAGTCCTCTACTCAATATGGACATACATCGTATGAAGTTTGAATGGTCTGGGTAAAATAGAACACCTGTTATTGAGTGGAAACGGTTTTCACTCTTCAGGCCCCTGTGACCTTGACCTTCGACCTACTGACCCCAAAATCGATAGGGTTCTTCTTATCAAAAAGGGCTATCACCCTATGAATTTTGAAGGCTGTGGTTCAAACGGTTCTCCAGTTATTGAGCAGAAACGGTTTTCACTTTTCAGGCCCCTGTGACCTTGACCTTTGACCTACTGACCCAAATCAATAGGGTTCTTCTAATCAATAATGGCTATCAACCTATGAAGTTTGAAGTCCCTGGGTCAAAGGTTACTCAAGTTATGGAGCAGAAACAGTTTTCACTCTTCGGACCCCTGTGACCTTGACCTTGACCTACTGATCCCAAAATCAATAGGGTTCTTCTACTCAATAAGGGCTGTCACCCTATGAAGTTTGAAGGTTCTGGGTCAAAGGGTACTCGAGTTATTGAGTGGAAACGGTTTTCACGCTTCGGGCCCCTGTGACCTTGACCTTTGACCTACTGACCCCAAAATCAGTAGGGTTTTTCTACTCAATAAGGGCTATCACCCTATGGTTTGAAGGCTCTGGGTCAAAGGGTACTCGAATTATTGAAGGCGAGTTCTATTTTACCCTGACCCTTCAAACTTCATACGATGGATGTCCTTATTGAGTAGAGGACTCCTATTGATTTTGGGGTCAGTAGGTCAAAGTCAAGTTCAAAGGGGCCCCGAAGAGTAAAAACCGTATCCGGTCAATTACTGGAGTACCGCTTGACCCAGAGCATTCAAACTAAATAGGGTAATAGCCCTTATTGAGTAGAAGAACCCTATTGATTATGGGATCAGTAGGTCAAAGATCAAGGTCACAGGGGTCTGGGCGCAGGGGGGAGACATGCGTTTTTCACAAAAAACATCTAGTTCATTTTAAAGATGAAGTAAACCCTTATTTAACCACTGAAAATAAATTAAAATGAAGTTAAAGCATGTTCATAAGTAGTAAAGTTCACTAAATATGAAAACTGTTTGACTTAGAGAGCGGACAAGTGTGACAGACGGACAGACGGACGGACAGACAGGAGCAAATCAAAATGTCTCCCACACCACTACGTGGTGGGAGACCTTTGGTGAAGATACAATGAAAACTATCTGACTTTGAGAGATGAACCAGGTTAGTGACATGTTTAAAAGGCTAATTTCGGATAAATCAAAGGGCCATAAATCTGATATGCCTGGTGCAAAGTGGCTGGTTTTCGAACTTGGCCAAGATATTAAGGCCACACACATTATCATAATGTTTATTGAAAATCAGTTGATGAATATTTCAGTTACAGTTGATGAATATTTCAGTTACATAGCAGACAAGGCTTAAACAGCCAATTTTGGATAATTCAAGGGCCATAAATCCGACATGACTGGGGCAATACGGCTGGTTATCGAACTTGTCCGAGATATTATGGCCACAAACATTTTCATAAAGTATGGTGAAGATCAGATGATAACTGTTCAAGTTACAGAGTGGACAAGCCTCAAACAACTTATTTCTGATAATTCAAGGGCCATAATTCTGAGATTCCTTGGGCAATATGGCTGGTTATCGAACTTGATCGAGATATTATGGCCACTAACATTTTGATGAAGTTTGGTGATGATCCGATGAAAACTGTTTGACTTAGAGAGCGGACAAGTGTGACAGACAGACGGACAGACAGACGGACAGACAGGAGCAAATCAAAATGTCTCCCACACCACTACGTGGTGGGAGACATAAATAGTAACTAGTCATCCATAAACAGCACTAGAAATTCCAACCATTTCCAATTACCTCCCTTTATATTGAATATGTAGTGTTTGTAATCCATTATCGTTACGATGGGCAGGTGCTCAGGTCTTGGTTTTGGAAGACTAGTTCATGAACAATTCAAGTTAAAAACAATTGAGATTAATTAATAAAACACCATTCAAAGCTTTCCTTATTAAATGAAAATAGGTTATTGCGAATATAAGCATTCAAAGTGGATACTTTTTATTTTTGTTCAGTATATAAGCTGAGTGGACATAAAAATACTTCATTGAGAAATTTCTAGATAATTGCTCAATCTTATTACAGCTTTTACTCCATAATTTATATGGGTTCTTTCTCATGTGCAACCAGTGAAGATCCAGATCAGTTGGCACATCAGTTCAGTCTGATCAGGATCTGCTCTGTTCACCTTTAGATTCATAATTTTGTTTATTAAGGTTTTTTCTGACAAAATGTAGATGCAGATGTGCTGACTGGTATGGATCTACACTGTTCGCCATGCGATAGAAGTCCACATATATGGAGTAAAGTGACATACCAATGGAATATGACTTACCGTAAAATTCCTATTAAACGCCCCTCCTCAAATAAACCCCCCCCCCCCCTACGATGTTATTTTAGGGAAAAAATGAGTTAATCCAGTGGCGTAGCCAGCGATACGCACGTACGCACGTGCGTAACATCAATTTGAAAAATGAAAAAAATAAAAATGCCAAAAATGCAATAAAAGTTGAAAATTTTTATGAGGGAGGGTAAGGTTTTTCGAGGCAATGGTGGACTAGCCTAGCTGTAAGGGGAAATGTAATCATTTGCACATCAAAATCTGAAAAAAATGAACTCGGACGTTGTGTGGCTAGTTTGCTGTCTATGTTCAGCACGTTGGAAACTGTTTTACAAATAAAGAAAGGTAAGTATGAAACAGCCCATTTTTCTTAGCAACGGAAGAGTTGCTTGCCCTTTGTTTGAAGTTTTTGACGCACTTTTTTCAAAATGGCTTCTAATGAAAACACATGTAAATCTGCGGATCCGCCATATCCTGATGTCTTTTCTCGTTCGGATGAGGGTAGTCTTGAGGTCTCCGAGAAGAAATCGTTGCTGACGTCGAAGTGGGATGCTGTGCATCAGTATAAATTCCCGGAAAGGTAGATTTTAACTCTGTTTTATTATGAATTATCGATTTTAATACCCTGCAATAGGACTACCTTACAATTTAAGTTTTAACTAATTTTTTATGTTTTTTAGATTTTTTTATATCATATATATTTATATTTAAGTTTTAAGCAACATCTTATTGAAAGTTGTACAATATGAAAAAAAAACTTAAAAGCCGATTCTAAATGTGATTGAGTCATATTAAACATAAGATATATTCATATAGTAGTTATAAACTTAATATTTTCGAAAGCGCTGTGGTGTAAAGGTAGAGCATAAGACTGCTGATCCGAAGGTCTGTGGTTCGATCCTCACAAGCACCTTCTTCTGTTTTTATTATTTTTTTTTTTTTTCTTATTAAATATAACATTCTTATACAAAACATGCGTTATGTTTCAGATTCGTGGGCGGCAAATTCAGAAAAATCCAGTGTCACTGGTTTATCAGCAACAGCTGGCTGCGGTATTCAGTGAGCAAGGAAGGTGTGTATTGTGCGCCTTGCTACCTATTTGCAGGGAAAACGTCTCAAGACAAACAACGATCTTTAACAGCAGTGCCTGTGGCGGATCCGAGCAACATCGGAAAACTGATTAAGTCGCACGCATCGTCTCCCTTGCACTCCGACTCATGTGAAGCTGCCCACAACTTTGTGGAGATCTTGGAAGGCAAGAAAAAGGACATCTTGAGTAGTATATCAAAGGCCCATGATGAACAGGTTGAGCAAAATAGGCGTATCCTTACAGCAATAGTGGACACGATAATTTTATGCGGGCAACAAAATATTGCTATTCGCGGCCACGATGAAGACAAAAGTAACTTTGTTGCTTTGTTGAAATTCAAAGCTCAAGATAACAGCCTTCTCGCAGACCACTTACAGAACTGCAGCTCACGGAACAAATACACGTCTCCGACCATACAAAATGAAATAATCAGTATTTGCGGAGAGCTTCTGAAAAACCAAATAGTGTCCGCGTGTAACAAAGCCCCATTTTTTGGGTTTATCGCCGACGAGGCTACGGACCCTGCAACGATGGAACAGATGGCTCTGGTTCTTAGGTAAATGTAAAATCTGACATCCAACTTCTATCAGTCAATTGCAAAACTAGTACATGTTACACAACTGTAATTCTATTTAGCCCTTTACCCAATGGGAACTCATATTCACACATTTTCAAACAGAGAAGATCCTGATAAAACGGCTCCTATTATAGATGTTTCATCAGGGTCTGCTCTGTTTGCTTCGGTGTGAATGCTTTTTAAGTCTTGAATACAAGTGAAGCTACAAAAGACATCGGAGTTTTGTCAGTGGATAAGTGAATTATGTTTTCTATAGCTTTCGATTTCATTCATCGATTTTATTAATTTAAACAGATTTTTTAAAAAACAAATAACGTTTGAACAATTGATTATATTAATTGTGTATACATCACGTATTTCGTTGGGAAACATAGAGTTTGTTTGCTACGGCTAACAGAAAAGCATAAGCATTTTACATAATGACAGCAATCGTTTACAGTCTCTTTATACTAGTTGTCGTGTTGAAAGCGGAACTTTAGTACAAATGTTTTTAACAAAATCTCGCGATTTCTTGCGTTGCAAGGTCTTTAAAGCGTCAATGATGCGATATCAACACGGGTTGAACCGCGTTAGCTTATCAAATCCCTAACGTGTATGTATGTATCCCTACATGTATGTTTTAGGTACTTTGATCACAGCAGCGGAAAGATTTTGGAAGATTTTATCGGTTTCGCCAAATGCGACTCGACAACAGGAGAGTCACTAGCCGCAGCTTTTATTGCCCAGTTAACGGCAGCCGGTGTCAACATTGACAATATGCGAGGCCAGGGATACGACGGCGCTGCCAATATGTCCGGCATTCATCGTGGAGTCAAGACGAGAATTCAACAACTGATCCCACGCGCCACTTACACGCATTGTAAAGCCCACTCTCTGAATTTGGCTATAATACACGCCTCAAAAGAGCAACATCCACGAAACATGATGCAGATCGTTCAAGAGGTTGCGTTTGCGTTCGACTACTCTGCGAAGCGGCTGCTTCGATTTCAGGAGGTGTTGGGTGAGAATGACGCGGACCGAGCTGAAATGGAGAGGAGGACAAAGCTAAAGACGTTGTGCGAGACAAGGTGGGCAGCAAGAGCGGACGCTTTGTACACCTTCAAAGCTGCATTCGGCACCGTGGTACGAACACTGGATGAATTAGGTCAGAATAACGATGCCAAGGCGGTAGCGTTTAAAGCTGCAGTATCACAGTTCAGTTTTGTAATAACATTAGTTGCTGTTGAGCATGTGCTATCAGCGTGCGTGGCGCTCTCCAAGCAGCTGCAGTCTACATCATGCGATCTACTGCAAGCTGTAGTTGAGGCTGGAGTCGTTAAAGCGCAGGTAGAGGCAGAGAGGAACGACCCCCTAGTGTGGCAGGCGCTCTATGAGAAAGCGGCAGAAATGGCACAGTCCATAGATGTTCTGCCAACCTTTCCACGTGCTGGTCGACAGGCAAACCGCCCCAACGCCCCAGCTGCAAACGCATCCGAGTATTGGCGGATAAATATGTATCTGCCGTTCGTCGACCATTTGTTGGCTGAATTAGACTCGCGCCTACTACAGGGAAACGAGCGATATTGCATCCAACATCTTCTGCCATCACGAATCAGTGCAATAACCGACCAGCAGATCGATGATATCTTCGACGCAGCAAGCCCAGATCTTAACGATGACAGAGGCACATTCTACAGAGAATGCAAAAGATGGAAGACTCGGTGCGACCAGGTGGTCACTAACTCCACAGAGTGTCTGCAAGATGTAGTGGCCGCTTTACCAGAGGACCTCTACCCAAATGTTGCCCGATGCTTCCATTTGCTTTTGGCAATGCCAGTTTCTACTGCGTCTGCGGAGAGGTCTTTCAGCAGTATGCGTCGCCTGAAGACAAACCTGCGATCCACGATGACAACTAATCGTTTGTCTGGACTGGGTCTTCTGCACATACACCGAGATCGCGAGCTGAGCGCAGCTACAGTAGTTGACCGGTTTGCCGAAAGGAAGCAACGGCGCTTAGCTCTCATTTTTCAAGACAACTGATTCTTAAACGGCGGTCCACAACAATTAAATAATTATTTCACGTAAACAGCGAATTGCTTAATCAAAAGCCAGATTACATGCAGCTTCTGATCGAACTTTTTACCGTTTCCAACATACGTCAGATAAACGACTTATTAATACTTATTGCAAAACCAGCTTTCCACAATTACTCAGTCATTATTCAGTGTAAACAGTGAATAGCAAGATTAGAAGCCGCGCTGAAAACGTGGTTTCTGATCTAGCTATTTGCTGTATACAACAGTTCGGTATCTAAAAAATCGTACCTACTTCATTTTGAGTTACGCAAGAATTTTGCGTAAATTGTTTAGTGAAACGAGCACCTTGTTTTGAGTTACGCAAACTATTTGCGTAAGTTTTTTAGTGAAACGTACGCCACAGAAATGGGAAAACACGTGATTTGTTTAGGAATTCGCAAGATACATGTATGTAATCTCTTGCTATAAATGCAACGCATGCATTGCATCGTACTTCAGAGCAATCTCGGTTTTATCAGTTACCGAAATGAACGTGTAATGTATGCTATTGACGAACTTTATTGCGACATGTGGTGTCAAACGTTAGTTAACTAAATGTGAGATCTCCATTAAACTGACTCGATCATACAAAGACGGATCCCATCTATACACTCAAACAGTTTCTTTGTTTCATGTGTCCAAATGAGTGTTTTCAGTACAACATCCTAGCGACACTGCAGCAATGACATATGGCAAAAAACGCCTTGTTAACCTTTTCCCTTATTAGAAATAAAAATTGTTTTGACCCTCATAAATAATAATTGGTGCATTTCAAATAAATACTTACTTTTTTAAAATTGAATTTCTATTGCTTACCTTGTAGCCGTGATTCAAAGTGATATCCTTAACAAAGCAAACCGTGCAGACGCTGATGAAAAATGGGAGCTGTTTCATTGGGGTCTTTTCAGTTTGTAAAGACATAAATATGAGTTTTATGAGGTAAAGGGTTAACCAATACAATTTAGAACAACCAGTTTCAAGAATACAATAAAGCCTGAGAAAAGTCGAACATTTTGAAAGAAAATTATAGGGTTTTGGTTAGAGCTTTTACCTAATGCCGGTCAATCTGGGGTCTTAAATCTTCAGATGGAGCTTTTGCACTTTCTGTTGACATGTGTTTGTAGTAATAAAATGTGAATATGACCTCCTTATTTCTCAGGTTTAAGCTAAACAGTATTGTAAACGGTTATTTACATTACTCGGAGCTAAATCTTACATAAACCAGATGACGTTTTTAAGATTTTTTTGACAAATATTGGTTTACGGTGGGTCAAAAATCTCCAAATGGAGCTTTTTTACCCATTGTTAACAAACATTTGACACGTTTCTACCTTTTACATTTCCGATTTATTGATAAAATAAACATGTGTATACCTCTACTCAAGGTTTTATTGTAAGTTTCGCCGTTTTATAATTTTCACATTTTCCGACGATGTGTACGCAAAATGCGTATTTTTCGTATAGGTAGCTACGCGCCTGACGACAGAATATGACTTAAAATATATTAACTTAGGCTAGACTCTATATCTAAAATTGCATTATAAAAGACCAGCATCTGTGGCCTGGATATACCCCAGAGCTCACCATTTCGATCTCCAAAACCATTTTTCGGCCCGGGGGAGGCCCCCCGGACCCCCACCTGCGGGAGGGGGTAAACACCCCCTCCCACACCCACCCCCTTTGGTGCGTAACATTGATTTCGGTCTGGCTACGCCACTGTAATCTATATTTTTTATCCAATATCCTTCAGAATCTAATATTAAAATAAAAACAAATAATATTTGTCCCCCTTTCAGAAAATGTCACGCCCCCAGGCGTTTAAAAGGAGTTTTACAGTATATATCCCATGGGGGAACAGGTTACATCAAGACCAGTCTGCTAAATCTGTGCAGTCAGGTCAGCATCTACACTGTAGGCTTTTGGATTCATTAGTTTTTTTTCTGACCAAGAAGCAACCAGTGTTGATCCTGATCAGACAGCACGGATGTACACTAGTTGCATACGAGATAAAAGTCATAGCTCACAGAGTGAAGGATTACTTATTAAAACATTTCTGCAAAACAACTGTTAAAATGGACTGACTGAATGATACACATGCACATTGTAATACCAGGGCCCAAGATCATTAAACTGAGATCAGAGACCAGTCTCAATTCTCAAGTATCTGATTGGCTGAAATGGTGACCAGTCACCATTTCAGCTAATCAGATGATTGAGAATTGAGACTGGTTCCCATTCTCAGTTTTATAACCAAGGACCAGGTCACGTCAGCAGCTTCCTGGTTGAAGCAAAGTCAAACAATCTATATCAGCCAAACAGATGTCCCAAAGTAGCAAACACTAGGCAATCAAGATATTTTAAGTTTTCATTTCCTAACAATAATAAAACAGGAACTCTGCACTTCATCTGGACCAGCTATTGAACTGTATTGGCATTGTTTTTGATTTCTACTTGAATGAACTTTTCACCAGGCCTGAAGGTTATAAGGCTGAGATTGGAAACCAGTCTCAAATCTCAAGCATCTGATTGGCTGAAATGGCGACTGGTCGCCATTTCAGCCAATCAGATGCTTGAGATTTGAGACTGGTTTCCATGCTCAGTTTTATAACCTTGGGCACATGGCTTATACTTTTTATCACATGGATGACCAATGTAGATCCAGATCAGATGACACATTCATACTTTCTGATCTGGATCCAAAATATATGCATTTTGGTTAATAAGCTTATCAATCTAAAAGCAGAAGGTGTAGATCCTGATCAGATGACATGGTAGTGCTGGCTTATCTGAATCCACTATGTTGCCCGGCATATCTTTAGAGTAAAGAGATAATGAACAAAAACACTCTGGGGGTTTACTTTACCCTTTACACCATTATATACACCTTTATGGCATGGGCAACAGTGTAGATCCAGATCAGCTGGCATATTATCATGCATCAGATCAGGATCTTAACTGTTTGATTTTTTATTCAATTTTTTTTTCTGATCAAGATGCGACCAGTGCAGATCGTGGTCTGACAGCAGAGATGTACCTGCTGATCTGGATCTACACAATTTGCATATGCGATAAAAGGTGTATATATATGTTAACAATTTTTAAACATTTATTTATCATTTCTAGCAGGCTGAAATGGATTTCTGCTGGTCACACAGGCGATTAAGACATATATATGGAGTAAAGTTTAAGACATTCACATGAAGTTGTCTGTGATATTCTTAGATGTTAATAATAGAAACTGTTGTTTTGTTCTGACAGGATTTTCTGTATACCACTTAAAACTTTTTGAAAAGCTTTTTAAGATGTTCATAATTTGATAAAATAATGACAATCTGAAACCTACCCGATACTTTCTAATAAAATCTCTCAGCTTAAAATCCATTTCTGTAAGCGTAACATCAATGTGTGATATCAAGAAAGATTTCCAAAATCCCCATGTATCTCCTGAACAAGGAAGTAATGAGCAGTTTTTAACACACTTATAACAAGTTATAACAAGAAGCAAGTCATTATGTTGTAACTCCCTTATCTTGAGTAAACATTCATTAAGAAATAAAAAAAAATAATGAAACAAGAGGGCGATGATAGCCCTGTATTGCTCACCTGAGTACAAAAGTACTCTCAGCTTTACCCCAGGGCCAACATTTAAATAATGCTGGTAAAGGGTCTCTTTACAATACTCAACACGAAATATCTAAGGTCTTGTTGCATTAGTTTCAGAGAACAAGGGGTGTAGTTTGACACTAGCAAACACTCTACATGTCTTCAGTTCTTACTATTTAGCTCTATGTAAAAATTGATAAGCCCCTGGGTGGGGGCAATTCGAGCCTGGGGTCATGATATGTATAAACGTGGTAAAGGTCCACAAAGTGATGTTACATGTAAAAATTCTAAGCTCTATGTGTTATGGTTCTAGAGAAGAAGACTTTTACAAGATTTTTCCTATATAATTCTATGTAAAATGGGCGACCCCTGTGGCGGGGCCAATTTTGACCCAAGGGCCATAATTTGAACAACTTTGTTAGAGGTCCATTAGACAATGTTTCATGCCAAATATCTAACCTCTAGCCATTGCGGTTTTGGAGAAGAAGATTTTTTAAGTTTTTGCTATATATTGATATAAGGAAAACCCATGACCTCTGGGGCGGGGCAAATTTTGATCCCAGGGCCATAATTTGAACAACTTTGTTACAGGTCAATTAGACAATGTTTCATGCCAAATATCTAACCTCTGGCCATTGCGGTTTCGGAGAAGAAGATTTTTTAAGTTTTTGCTATATATTGATATAAGGAAAACCCATGACCTCTGGGGTGGGGCAAATTTCGACCCAAGGGCCATAATTTGAACAACTTTGTTAGAGGTCTATTAGACAATGTTTCATGCCAAATATCTAACCTCTGGCCATTGCGGTTTCAGAAAAGAAGATGTTTTAAGTTTTTGCTATATACTGATATAAGGAAACCCATGACCTCTGGGGCGGGGCAAATTTCGACCCCAGGGCCATAATTTGAACAACTTTGTTAGAGGTCCATTAGGCAATGTTTCATGCCAAATATCTAACCTCTGGCCATTGCGGTTTCGGAGAAGAAGATTTTTTAAGTTTTTGCAATACATTGATATAAGGAAAACCCATGACCTCTGGGGCGGGGCGAATTTCGAACCCAGGGCTATAATTTTAACACTTAGTAGAGGACCACTAGGTGATGCTACACAACAAATATCAAAGTTCTAGGCCTTACAGTTTCAGAGAAGAAGATTTTTTAAGTTTTTGCTATATATTGATATAAGGAAAACCCATGACCTCTGGGGCGGGGCAAATTTCGACCCCAGGGCCATAATTTGAACAACTTTGTTAGAGGTCCATTAGGCAATGTTTCATGCCAAATATCTAACCTCTGGCCATTGCGGTTTCGGAGAAGAAGATTTTTTAAGTTTTTGCAATACATTGATATAAGGAAAACCCATGACCTCTGGGGCGGGGCGAATTTCGAACCCAGGGCTATAATTTTAACACTTAGTAGAGGACCACTAGGTGATGCTACACAACAAATATCAAAGTTCTAGGCCTTACAGTTTCAGAGAAGAAGATTTTTTAAGTTTTTGCTATATATTGATATAAGGAAAACCCATGACCTCTGGGGCGGGGCAAATTTCGACCCCAGGGCCATAATTTGAACAACTTTGTTAGAGGTCCATTAGGCAATGTTTCATGCCAAATATCTAACCTCTGGCCATTGCGGTTTTGGAGTAGAAGATTTTTTAAGTTTTCGCTATATATTGATATAAGGAAAACCCATGACCTCTGGGGCGGGGCGAATTTTGAACCAAGGGCTATAATTTTAACAATCTTAGTAGAGGACCACTAGGTGATGCTACACACCAAATATCAAAGTTCTAGGCCTTACAGTTTCAGAGAAGAAGATTTTTTTAATTTTTTGCTATATATTGATATAAGGAAAACCCATGACCTCTGGGGCGGGGCAAATTTTGACCCCAGGGCCACAATTTGAACAACTTTGTTAGAGGTCCATTTGAAAATGTTTCATGCCAAATATCTAACTTCTAGCCATTGCGGTTTTGGAGAAGATTTTTTAAGTTTTTGCTATATATTTATAAGGAAAACACATGACCCCACCCGGGCGGGGCCAATTTTGACCCCAGGGCTATAATTTGAACAATCTTGGTAGAGGACCACTAGGTGATGCTACACACCAAATATCAAAGTTCTAGGCCTTACGGTTTCAGAGAAGAAGATTTTTTAAAATTTCATGTTCAAAATCTATTTTATCCTCTGTGACCTAGATAGGCAATGGACTGGAACCATTTGAACAATTTTGGTAAAGCTTCATGCAAGTAACATTCCTGCCAAGTTTCAGAAAGATTGGCCCAGGAGTTCAGGAGAAGAAGTCGTTTGAAGAAAAAGTTGACGACGCACGGGCGGACGACAGACATCAGGCGATCACAAAAGCTCGCCATGAGCACTTTGTGCTCAGGTGAGCTAAAAATGGGGACCCCATCCTGCCCTCCTGCCACATTTTTTTCTATTGAAAGTCTGATTAAATTTTTTGAAACTGGTGTGGGTGAGGGAGGGCCTATCTACTACCTCATACACTGTTTTTTTTTTTTTAGTCTTAGACTATGTTTGAAATCTTGAACAAATAGGAGTGTGGAGGGAGCCATGAAAAGAGTAAAACTTATGAAAATTATGAACAATTGTTTTTTCCTGGTTTTTTTTTTTTTTTTTTTTTTTTTTTCAGAGTGGGTTGGGGGTGGCGATGTGACATTAGAAAAATTTCCCTGACACAGCCTTGGCAATATTTCTTCATCCATATGCTACATTTTAACTTCTTTTTTTTAACGGGCATCGGGTGTGTAATACTCAACCAGATGCTTTATTCTGTTTTAATATATTTGCTTTAAAAATAATACAGCAGATCAGCTGGCACATCCATGCTGTCTGATCTGCACTGGTCGCTTCTTTGTCAGAAATAATCTAATGACTTAAAATGTGAAATCTGATCCTGATTGGACACATTTTGATTGACATCGCACACTTCAACTGGTACAGACTGGCAGTTCATTAGAGGATCATTAATTGTGGAGTGGAGGGGTGAGCTAAGGGTAAATGCTACAGCTCTTAATTAGAGGAGATATTGATACATTCTAATTGTACCAACAATAATAGTTCTAGCTTTTCTGCTCTATTATGCTTAAATGGAATGGGTGAACAGTGTTGATCCAGTCAGCACAACCATGCCATCTGATCATGATCTACACGCAGACATGGGGCGAATTAAATTTTAATGCTAATGCATTAATAATGCATTACTTTTTGTCAGTAATGATTAATGCAACAGATTAAGCATTATTTTAATGCTAATTTAATGCATTACCTATATCAAAATGCTGTAATGCTTAGCATTATTTGGCATTAATTGGATTGTATTTACTATTGGATTTTGTTGATTCAGTTTATTAATTAATATTTATATTAACAGTAACTTTTTAACATTATCTTATTTATAGCAAGAGAAAACCATGAATATGACAGCTAAGTATTTTGATATGTGTTCATTATTTAGCAAAACAAGATACTGACTATAAGTGAAGCCTTTTCATCAGAATGTTGTAAAGTTTGAACATTTTTATGATTAAGCAATGAGTTCTTAAGCTTAGTTGTCTTAAGAAAATGCTAACTTTAAGACAAATCTATAGCCTGTAATCTTCAAAGCTCTGTCAACAAATACAGCACTATTAAATCATTTCACTGTACACATTCATTGGGATATTTCCCACCAATTGTCAAACACTTAAATATTCCTGAAAATGTTTCTTGGAGAAATTTGTAGTACCAAAAATATTGTTCTGAAATAAGATAGCATCGAAATCAACTTAAACGTTCAGACTTGCACAAAACTGTTGAATCAAACACAAAAGAAGTTACTTATCTAACCATTTATTCAGTCTTACCCGATTCATTGTCATTGTAAAATTATTAGAGGCTATGTCAGATTTCAGGAAATCAGCATATAATGCAGATGCAAGTGACATAATTATTTAATTAGATAAGTAGGCAGTGTAGTACCTTGTCAATACCACACTCTAAATGTGTGAAAACAGCAATAAATCAAAGATAACAAAAGTGTTAAAAAGCTAAACCTGTACTAATATATATGTACTGAGAATAGTTTTGTTGTAATTGTCTTGAGGTGTCACTTTAGATCTTCACACTTTCAGATTGATACTTTGTATATTAAACTTTGGGGAGATTTTTTTTTTGGAAGATGATCCCTGTTGTAAATAAATTGACAATTGACTTTTTATTTATTGTAAGTTCACTTGTGAATAAAATAATGCTTAATTTAATGCATTACTTTTTGAAATAATGCTAATTTAATGCATTACTTTCTCAAAATATAGTAATGCTAATTTAATTTAATGCAGAAATTTGGCAAATAATGCTAATTTAATGCATTACTTTTAAAAATAATTCGCCCCATGTCTGTCTACACGGTTTGTTTTTTTATTTATTAGGTTGTTTCTGACCAAAAAGCAAAATGTAGATCATAATCAGACAGCACCAATGTGCCAGCTGATCTGGGTTTACAGTGTTTTGCGCATTGGAAAAAACACATATGTAGTAAAGGGATAATAGTTCTAGGTTTAAGAGTTGGATTTTTCAGTTATGAAAGACATAGAAGCAAAAAAGTCATAGTAAAGAGACAATCATGGAGTACTGTGGTATCATTTAATTTCACGCAAAGAATATTTCGCGCAAAAGATTTCTTTGCGCAAAAGACATAAATTACAGTTCACGATGGCATAAATTTGCGCACTTCTATTGTTCTAATAAGACTAAATATCGAAGGCTTTGATTTCGCTAGGGTTTGATTTCACGCTCTTGCCAAAGCGCGAAATATGTGAAAAATAAACCATTGCGAAATATAGTGATACCACAGTAGTATTTCTGACATGGGCTCAAACTGAGAACCCTGCCAGCATTACCATAAAGATTGCAGCCATGACTAAAACAGACATGGGGCATGCCAAGAGATGAGGTGTCTATGGTGGCATTTTTTGACAGTTAAGTTGTTACTATACACATAATTATTTGAAAAGAATTTGCAAATTTTCTACTATTTTCTCAAAATTAAATGTGATTTTGTTACAGAATGAGTAAATGTTACATTGTATATGAATATTTGATTTTGCTCAACTTCATGAATTGAATTCATGGTTTGAAGTCGGGGGTTCCAAGACACCAGTGTGACGTGTCCCAAATTATCGTCTAATCAATTACAGTTTATTTACTTGGTATCCCAAACCAATATGTATTTATGTACTTTTTAAAGTTATTTTATTATTCTGTAACATACAAAATGTAGTTATTTTTATATTGCTATCTTTGCTATTCTATACCGCTATCTTAACCCTTTGCTCCATAGCTATGCCTTTTATCACATTAGTGTAAATCCAAACAATCCAGCACATCCATGCCATCAGATCAAGATCAACAATGTTCACTTTTTGATCATAAATAATTTAATGAATCGAAAAGCCAACAGTGCAGATCCTGATCAGACAGCATGGATGTTCCTGCTAATCTGGATCTAAACTGTTTACCCATGGACAACAGCCATATCCCATGGAGTTAACGGTTAACCCTTTCCTCCATAGATGCAACTTTTTTGCATGGGCGAACAGTTTAGATCCAGGATCTAAACTGTTTGCTTTTTTATTCATTAGGTTATTTCTGATGAAAATGCGACCAGTGCAGATCCTGATCAGACGGCACAGATGTGCCAGCTGATCTGGATCTACACTGGTTGCACATGCGTAAAAATGTGTGTATATGGAGGAAAGGGTTCAAACAGAATCTTCATCATCATATATCTCAGTAAGCAAGGCGATCAATATCTTTGATCAATTAAAAGACAACATCTCTCTCTGATCTTGGAACATTTACAGAGTTTGTAAATTTGTAGAAGTGTTTAAAAGACAACATCTCTCTTTGATCTTGAAACGTTTATAGTTTGTAAATTTGGAGAAGTGTTCAAATCTGGTTTCTTACTTCAACTAATCGAAACTATATGTAGACCAGTCTCAAATCTAAAGCATCAGATTGGCTGAAGTATGAACACACCTCCCTATTTCAGCCAATCAGATGCTTGAGATTTGACCATAATGAAAAGCTCAAAATCAGAGACTTGTTCACCATGATCAGAACTGACCAAGTCAAGATCAAGCACTGGTTCCTCATGATCAGAAGTGACCAATGGCAACCTAAAGATCTGAGACTGATTCCCCATGCTCAAAACTAACCAAAAGCAAGCCAAATATCTGGGAGTGGGACTGGTTCCCCATGCTCAGAACTGACCTGAGACTGCTTCCCCATGCTCAGAACTGACCAATGGCAAGCTCAAGATCTGAGACTGGTTCGTGATGATGGCTCAATTACTGCTCTTTAGTGTTTTGAAGCTGATTCACTGAACAACCTGTTTAAGCATCATTAAATGTTTTTTTTTAATGATCACTGATTCTCAAAGAAAAATACCAACCTCTTCCCAACAAACTGAATCTGAAAACCGTGAACAATTCCATCCTGCCCTTGATATTTACTAGGTCTTTTTCCAGTAATGCTTCTTGGTTAATATTCAAAATCAAGTATCCAAAAGTTGTTGTACATTATCACTGTATAAAATCTCTACTATGAATCATTTTCACATGAGGAAAATAGTCCAAGCACATGATTATACATGTAAGAATTAAACATTAAACCCTTAAATACAATCTCCACATGGTCTTTCCTAACAATGTGTTCAATAACACAACAATACACTTAAAGAATAATTCATACTGCGAGGGAAGTCCGATTTCTGATCAATATATGACCTTAAATACAGCTGATCAATAATGTGCAAGGGAGATAAATCCTCTGGGCATAATTTTCTAACTGAAGTATGAGCAAGGGAGGTAATGCATTAATATTAAGTTGCCAGCATTTATGAATTAGAAAACTGGCTGTCTTTATAAAGTAACCAATTCATGTGGTAACTTTTTATTGACTGTCAGTATATATTTCCTTATCTGTCAAAAAATTTATTCAAATACCTCCCCCCCACACACACACACCCGCATATTTTTATAAATAAAGTCTTAAATCTCAAACAATTGATTTGATGAAAATTAATGGAGTCTAGTTTTCATTGCATCAAGTCAGATGCTTAAGATATGAGCCTCATCTCCAAATTAGTTGGGGCCCTGGAGAACTTCTTTAGTTGATAAATGATGCAAAGATGGATTTTTCAGTTCACTTATGTACTCGACTAAATTCTGCCTAAAAACAACAATATCTGTACCAGATGCAGCAATCATGGATTCCTAATCATAACATCACCAAATGTTGCAATATTACAGACAACTAAACAAACAGAAATATTCATTACAGTTCTCATCATTTGCCACATCATTATCTGATATATTGATTCAACCGAAGACCAAAGAAGTACTCTAGGCAGAATAATGCTCTCCACACAAAACTGTCTGATCCAAAGGACTGGGAACATGCTTTGAAGTTTGATAAACCAAGAGGTGTTCACAATTCCATAATTACTTTACTCAATATATACGAATTCTTTACTCCATGTATACATGTTTTACCACATGTGTGACTTGTGTAGATCCAGATCAGATGGCACATCTGTGCCATCTGATCTGGATCTACCATGGTCACTTCATGGTCAGAAATAACCGAAAGAATCTAAAAGCAAATCCTGGTCAGATGGCATGGATAAGGCAGCTGATCTGAAAATACACTGTTTGCCGTATCTGTGTAGTAAAAGGTTAAGAGACACAAACATGAACCTTTGTGGGGTAATGCAAGAAGATTTTCTAGGAGTTCAGTTATTTTTAAAATATTAGTACATATCATTGTAGACACTGTTCTGAATAATATGTTGCATATATTGAAAACAGCACGCAGCTCGAAAGATTTACATAAATGAACTTTTCAGGTTAAAGCATTGGCATCCATTTACAATACTGAAGCCCATATTAGCTAACACCAACTACAATTTTCAACAATATATGCAGACATAACTGTTACATTTGTACCTCAATATACGGAAAATTCTGTCTTAAAAGCGGGGCAGGTAATTTTATTTTGATGGTCAGTGTATTTTAAACCAGTAAACATGGGTCTGAACCACACTGAAAGACATCCAACAGTTCAGCAGACTAAACCTTGAACCCTTCACTCCATGAAATATAGCTGTTATACAATGAATGAACAGTAAAGTTCCATATCAGCCAGTATCCGTGCTGTCTTATCAGGATATAAAGATCGATCAGGTTATTTCTGACCAGGAAGCAACCAGTTAGGATCCTCGGAATGGCTTAGAGGAAGACTTAAGACTTGTACAGAACTGCTCATTCTGTTAAGCCAAGAATGAGTTTCATACAGGAAGCAAAAATCAACTTCTCCATAAAATTGGAAGAACTTCTCCCTGTTCTTACAACCTAAGTAAATCCCTTATCAGATCCAAATCAAATGGCAAGAATGTGCCAGCTGATCTGGATCAACAGTAGTTATCCATTTCCTCCAAAGATACACTATTGCATAGGCGAACAGTATAGATCCAGATCAGCTGGCACATTTGTGCCATCTAATCAGGATCTGCACTGTTCGCTTTTAGATTCTTTCGGTTATTTCTGAGCAGGAAGCGAACATTGCAGATCCTGATCAGACGGCACGGATATGCCGGCTGATCTGGGTCTCCACTGGTCGAACATGTGTAAAAATCCATATATGTGGACGAAAGGGTTAAACCTGTAAATTTGAGTCTGAACCAAACCTTAAACTCTATACTCCATGGTATATAGCTGATATCCCATGGATGAACAGTTTAAATCCAGATCAGACAGCACAGATTTTATTATTCATCAGGTTATTTCTAACCAGGAAGCATCTAGTGAAGATCCAGATCAAAAGGCAAGAATGTGCCAGCTGATCTAGTGGTAACATACGCAAGAAAACCCGTAATAAGTGTTAAATTACTTACAATTTCACACAGATCCTCTTCCTCTTCATTGTTTTCAACATCTGTGCTGTTCTGCCTGGAAGTCTTTGGTTTACGAGGAGGCGATGGACGGAAGTATCGATCATATATCTTGTAAAGTACATAGGTGCCTATCCCAAAGCTGATGCCAAGTACACATAATACGCCAGCAGCTTTTACTGAAAAACAAAAATAAATCAACAGTTTTCCATTTAACCGATTACTTGGCGAACAGTGTAGATCCAGATATGCTGGCACATCCATGCAGTCTGATCAGGATCTAAAATGTTTACTTTTAGAATCATTAGGTTACTTTTGACCTAGAAGTAATCAGTGTAGATCCAAGATGGCACTGATGTGCCCCCTGAAAATCGATCGATGCTGATGGCATATGCACTGGAACAAGTATATTTGAAGTGAAGGTTTAATCCAACACTGAAATATGTGTGTTCAGGGTACCTTCAAAATGTGACACATAGATTTTTTAAATGCTGCTCAAAACATATAAACATTATAAAATTATGATCAATGCAATGTCTTTGGTGACAATATAAGCATTTCAGTTTTTGCTATTTTGTGAACATAACAATGTATGAGTTGCACCATGTGAAAAATGTGACTTCTGCTATACATGTATATGTACCATTTCCAAGTTTTGCTATGTATAGAAAGAATACCATTTGATTGTTCATTTTTTTCAAAACATGTAACAATGTAATTTTGAAAATTAAGACTATAATTTTAATAATCAGTGTCATCTGCTTAACTTTTTGACATAATTTTAAGGACTGATGCCAAATCCCTTAAGAAACTATTTCGCAAGGCATGCCTCATGAAACATTTAATCCTTTACTCCACATATATGCCTTTTTATTGCATGAGCAAACAGTGTACATCCATATCAGCCAGCACATCCCTGCCATCTGATCAGGATCTGCACTGTTCGCTTTTTGATGTATAAGGTTTTTTTCTAACCAAAAAGCAAACAGAGCAGATGCTGATCAGAAGGCACAAATGTGCCAGCTGATCTGGATCTACACTGTTCGACCAAGAAATAATGGTGTATCTATGGAGTAAAGGGTTAAAACAACAAAATCAATTTCACAGTAGTTAACTGTTATGTTAATTCTCTAAAACTAAATAATCCATCACATCAGGCCCCGTGATTATAACACTTTTTTCATGCTCGACTCAATTTGAGCATGAACATTTGATGGCTTCGTTTCTGTTCATTAAATAAAATAAAACATTTTAAACTGAATATATGACTCAATTGCACTCAACAACAACTGTTGAACAGATAGTTATTCCTTATTTATGAAGACCGTAAATGTTTAAGACATTTTAAGTTTGAGCACAGAATTGAGTTGAGCATGAAAAAAGTTTTATAATCATGGGGCAAGATCTCTCAAGTACAATCTATATTCACCCTTTACTCCAAGGGATAAGGCTTTTATCCTATGGGTGAACAATGCAAATCCAGATCAGCCAGCACATTCGTGCCATCTGATCAGGATCTACAATGTTCGCTTTAAATACAATAACTTAATTCTGACCAAGAAGCCTGTGAATACTGAGTAAATCTGATCAGATGGTATGGTTGTGCCAGCAGATCTGAATCTACACTAGTTGCACATTCAAGAAAACCTGTAAATAATTATGAAGAAAAGGGTTAACCCTTTCCTTCATATATACACATTTGTATGCATGTGCAACCAGTGTTGATCCAGATCAGATGGCATGTTCATGCCATCTGATCAGGATCTGCACTGGTTGCACTTTGGTCAGAAATAACCTAAAGAATCAAATAGCTAACAGTTTAGATCCTGATCAGCAGACTTCCCGAAAGTTGAAAAAAAGTGTCTGTCATTGGGTAAGACAAGTTGTGAAAATCAGTCTGACCTAAACAAATTCTGTCAGACCAAAACATGTTAAAAAGGCATTAGCAAGTATTATGATTTCAAATTTTTGTCTGACATTCGGTCTGATAACATTGGAAATCATGTCAGACCGGCTCAAATTTTACCAGACATGTCCTTCGGTCTGGCAACTTTCGGGACGCCTGGATCAGACAGCATGGATGTACCGGCTGATCTGGATCTTAACTGTTCGCCCATGCAATTAAGGTGTATCTATGGAGGAAAGGGTTAATGTTGGTCATTCTGAACAAATTAGAATAAAATTCTCACCTACATACTGAAAAAAGTCCACACCAATTTTATCGGAATTTAGATGATTGCACAAAATATTACAGGGAGCCATTTACAGAACTGCAGGTAAAATATTCCGACAAGAAACTTTTAGACCAACTGTTAATATAACACCTTTATGTTCATGAATGTTATTAACTGACATGCCAGATTCTTCTTGTAAAAAAGTAGGCAATGGCTAAATTTACATTTCTAAGATTTCTAAGATTTACTGTAAACTAAAACTTGTCAGTTGTGAACAAAATTTGTACCATATCTTGAATAAAGTTGCAAACAATATTGTTTTTACTTGTACTCTGCCTGATTTTAGATACAGTTAAAACCCTTTTATGACCACCTCTGGGACTTGACAAATGGGTTTCTAATTGTGAGGTAGTCTAAATTCTGAATAGTAAATAGTCAGTTCGTCAACCAGTTCCGGTTAATTAATATATTCGTTGTAAAAAAATATACTACCAGCATTAATCAGAACTTTGTTTGTTGTTTGATTATTAGCAAAATATCTTACCTAAAAGATGCTGAATTTATTTTAGTCTCCGCATTTATTTACTTTTACATATGTAACATTTACTTAAAGACTAGTTTAAACCAGTTCCGGTTAATTGAATCTATTCCGGTTAAAACGTACACATGTCTTAATGTGAATTTTGACTGTCTGATTTGATAGCTGTTAACTAGCTTTGACAGACCAAAGTCATTTTTACACGTTTTCTGTCTAAGGGTGCAAAATAATTCTGAAAGTAATGTGAAATAAATATAATAACACACCAAGTCTTATGCTATTTTTTATTTCTATTTATTACAGTATTAACAAAAGCAATTAAGCACTAATGGCACCACAAGGTCCATTCCAGTCTTCAGGTATTGCACCACGACGTTTATCTGATTATCTTACAGCAATCATTTCATGAGACAGAAATGTTATAATGACGTGGTGGCACAACACCACCCACTCTTCATGTGGAGTTAGCCATCGTGGGTAGCTAGGTGACCCATTAACTTCTGTTAACACTATACCATCATTAGGATATCTTAGATGTAGGGTGCAAAAGACCTTGAGACATGACCGATATGTAAACCAGCTGCATCCTATAGCTTTAAGTGTCTCTTTTCCTTGGTGGCCGTTCCCAGTTTATGCTTTAAAATTGAATTCCAAAACTGGAATACACACTACTTACTTAATCTGAATCACTGATCCGGAACTGGTTCAAACACATGCTTCTCAAAAACCGTCACAAAAACAGAATGAAAATATTTATACATACAATCTTGCTTTAGATGATAGAGCATTCATACAGCACACTATTGCAAATCGCCTTTTTTTCTTTGTTTTGGCTAATAATGTTTGTTTCTTGCGATGGATGCCACGCTTAACATCATCCGCGTTAAAAACTTTGGACGCGAGCGTCTGCAATAGTCTTTGCTGACGCAGCGCTTGGCCGAAAGTAAACAATAAATCAAAGGTTTAAGTTCGTAAATGTTCAGTTGAAATGCTATTTATTGTGACTAAAAGAGTATTTTCTCTCGTTGTTCCAAAATATTTCTAACATGGGGTAGGAAATATAAAAGTTAACCGAAACTGGTTCATAACCGGAACTGATTGACAAACTGTAGTGCAAAACTGTTATTAGGAACATTGAATAAGTGGTCTTATTATCGGGTTGATATTAATTTCGGGTCGGTCTTTATTAGGAGTTTTACTACTGTTCATACCAAACATCAATCTCACTGAAGTCGGACCGAACAAAATGTTAGGTCTGATAACGGCCCACAGACAGCGTACATAAGTTACAGCGGTTTTCCCCGATTACTATTTTTAGAAATTGTCAACGCAATAAGCTTGATTTATAACGCTCACAAAATGATCTGAAGTTGTCATTACATTAGAAATAATTGCAATACTACATAAACACATATATCTCCAGTAAAATATGTCTTATGTAGGCTGTCAACACATTCCATGGTTTAAAATACTATTTTTACTTTCACTTTTGTGATTTTGTAGGCAACAATCTGATTAGTTGAAAGGGTTAGTGATAAAAGCACGTTTTAGTTACTCATCGTCAGATCCTCATAGCGTAGCGGTTTAATCAGTGTACCAAACATGTACATTTTTTTTAAGAGACATGACTTTGTTGAAAGTTTTAAGCCTTTTGCATGCCTTTTTTGACTGGAGTGGAGCTAGAAAAAAAAACAAATTCAACAAATCTCCTATATCATAAAACCTTCATATAACATAATCTTCTATATCTCTTACCTTGGCATTCTCTTTACCTTCTGTATAATTGTAATCAAGAAATACACAAAAACTAAACCATCGAAAAAACAACACCTATACAGTAATTATTCTTCTGCCAAAGCAGATTTTTTTCTTAGGCTACTTAATTATTGCAAACTAACCATGAAGTGTGTAATTCTTAGATAGCTGATAAATTAACATGAAAGATTAACATGAATGTACCTTAAGTTACAAAAAAAATCAGTATTTTGTATTTTCTTGATAAAGGACATGTGTCCGAAAAAATTTGAATTAAAAAGTGCAAATTTTTAAAATATTAAATAAGAATTCCATAGTTACAATGTATCTTGTAGACGGCAATTCTTGGCATATTATGTTGAGATACTCCAATCAAGATTCAAACCAAAGCTCTTTGGCTCTTACACTTTAGGTTCAAGTTTTCATGTGTGAACTCCGAAAGAGTCAAAACAAAGTTCTTCAGGTATTATTCCTGTATCAACATCATCCACTAAATATGGTACTTAGTGCATAATTGCTTGAGGGGCAGAGTGCGGCACTAAGTTTGTGGACTGCAACCATAACATTTTAATTAGGGTTGTAGGATTTCGAAATTTATACAGCAACTGATTTATTATGTAATGTCATGACATTGTAAATTAGGATATCAGATGTGATGCTATGATATTGCATATTTTAAATCTATATGGACAACTTGCATAAATGCATATTGATTTCATGTATTTTATGTTTTGTTATGACTTCTTACAAATGCTGCAAAGTTTCGAGACTTTACTGTTAAATCCCACTGACTTATTAACCCTTTACTCCATATATGTACACATTTTAACCATTTGCTTTTAATTTCATTATTCTGACCAAGACGTGACCAGTCCTGATCAGTCAGAAAAGATGAGCCAGCTGATCTTGATCTACACTGGTGACACACACAATAAGGGTGTATCTTTGGAGTAAAGAGTTAACCCTTTCCTGGATATATACGCATTTTTACGCATGTGCGACCAGTGTAGATCCAGATCAGCCGGCACATCTGTGCCGTCTGATCAGGACCCGTGCCGGCTGATCTGGATCTATACTGGTCGCATTTTGGTCAGAAATACCCCGGTAACCTAATGAATCAAAAAGTGAACAGTTTCGATCCTGATCAGACGGCACGGATGTGCCGGCTGATCTGGATCTAAACTGTTCGCCCTAGCAATAAAGGTGTGTCTTTGGAGTAAAGAGTTAATGAAATCCAGACTTCATGTATTTATAAGTGCAACATGTTTATATTTGAATTTAAATTTCCAAATATTTCTTCATGTTTAATTCTGATATGCAAGAGAAAGATTTCAAATTTGCTAAGGTTCCAGAAAATATTATCTTTATAGGCAATAGAACCTAATGACCTCACCTCGTTACTATCTGCCACGGTACTGTTGTTCCTAGGGTTTACACCATAGATACACCCTTATTGGGTGAGCTCAGATCAGCTGGCATATTTGTGCCATCTGATGAGGATTTACACTGTTCAATTTAAGATTTATTAGTTTTTTTTATGACCAATATGCAAGCAGTGAAGATCCAGATTACAAGGTGAAGTTGTCCTGACTGATCTGGATCTATACTGGTAGCACACACATTTAAAAAGGTGTCTATATGAAGTAGTGTTAAGACTCTTCCATTGGTTACCTTCAGCACAGTCTTAGTATGATAATTGCAACCATAAATATCTTGGTTTTTTTAATAAATTGTAATTGCAGTCATGCTAATGCTTTGATTCCAGGGGAGGATCCAGTGGGATTTCAGTGGGGTTGCTCGCAGCGACTTTTTGAGCAACAATATTTAACTGTTGTGGGAAATTTGGCTAGAAAGTAAGAAATCATCATGTAATTATCCCAAGACTGTCCCAAAATGAACACCATCCTGGAAATCTTGCATCTGACCCTGGATTTAACAAAACAAACAACATATCAAAAGTTCATGCCACAAGACCACATGACTTACCTATAATGATTAAAACATCAACCAACATCATTATGCTCCATCATTTTGCTCAGATACTCTGGGAATTTTAATAATCAAAAGGGATCAATACACAACAATTCCTAATCAATAAAGATCAAAGCCGTGCCATGCAACAGATGTCAGAAAATTAAATTCCACTAAAACTATCTCATTCATCAGTATTCATAAAACAAATAAGTTCACCTAAAGACTGTTTAACCTTCTCTTCATATATGCCTTAATGGTGAGGGCGAACATTGTAGACCAAGATCAGCTGGCACATCCCTGCTGTCTGATCAGGATCTAAAACATTCTCTTTTTGATTCATTTGGTTATTTCTGACCAAAAAGCAAACATTACAGATCCTGATTGGATGGTACAGATGTGCCAGCTGATCAGGATCTACATTGTTCACACATGCAATAAAATGCCTATATATGGAGTAAAAGGTTAAAATGCCTACACAAATTCTAGTCCTCACGAAAGTGAAATCTCTGGCATGCACACCTTATACTAATTCGTTTAAGCAACATTTAAATTCCTAAACAACACAATGAAAACCACTGAAATAGTATTCCCATAATATTAAACAAATACATGTATTCTGAACAGTTAGCACCAATTCATATATTGTGAACAATTAGCACCAATTTAGAAAATTATACATGTGTCTGAACACGGTTCTTCACAATGTGCTAGTTTTACGATTCCCAATAAAAAAAATTCAATATAAACATGAGTCATTTAGTGTGACACACGCAGGCTTGCAGGAACATCATATTGAGTTAGCATGTTGTAAGAGCTGATTCCATTTAAAGACATGTTTAATAACCTGCTGCTTAGGCAATCTCCTATAATAATTGCTGTTTTACTACTTATTGGGTGGAGAGAAACAATTATTAGTATATGTCACATGCTGGAAAGCAACATGCTACAAGGACTCTGCAACTATAATTATTAGACTAAGGCTGGGGCTAAAATGGTCAAGGCAAAAAATGTGACGTGATTTAGTTGAATGGTGATTTGTCTCAGTCAGAATCTGCTGCTCAGATTGCAGAATGGTTCACAGCCAGAAGAAATTGGCTGCTCAAGATTGCAGACTGGTCTCCAGCCAGAACAAATTGGCTGCTCAAGATTGCAGACTGGTCTCCAGCCAGAACAAATTGGCTGCTCAAGATTGCAGACTGGTCTCCAGCCAGAACAAATTGGCTCCTCAATATTGCAGAATGGTTCACAGCCAGAACAAATTGGCTCCTCAATATTGCAGAATGGTTCACAGCCAGAACAAATTGGCTCTTCAAGATTGCAGACTGGTCTACAGCCAGAAAAAATCGGCTGCTCAAGATTGCAGGATGGTTCACAGCCAGAACAAATTGGCTCCTCAAGATTGCAGACTGGTCCACAGCCAGTCTACAGACAACAAATCGGCTGCTTAAAATTTTAGACTGGTCTCAAGTCTGAACAAATCGTCTGCTTAAGATTGCAGACTGGTCTACAGTCAGAACAAATCAGCTGCTCAAAATTGCAGACTGGTCAACAGTCAGAACAAATCAGCCGCTCAAGATTGCAGACTGGTCTACCATCAGAACAAATCGGCTGCTCAAGATTGCAGACTGGTCTACCATCAGAACAAATAAGGTGCTCAACATACATGCTATACATAATGCCACTCAACAAACATACATGCTATACATATGCCACTAAACGAATGTGTGGTACACATACATGTATTCCACTGAACAAACATTTATATAAATTATGTGCTACACATATGCTACAGAAGCAAACATACATGCTACACATATCCTACTGTACAAACACATATGCTACACATATGTCACAGAATAACCATACATGCTACACATGTGCCACTGAACAAACAACAATGACTGTTAATAGGTACACACAAGTTTATTAATTTTTGCACAAGAACTAGAACAAAAATAAAAGATTTGTGTAAAACTAAAAACAAGTTTCTTCAACAAAAACAAAACAACAAAGCAAGGGAACTACTTTTGCTACAAGATCTATAGGAGACAACAGTATAACAAGACAACACCTACCCTTACCATTTCCAATATCAATATGTATTTGTGTCCCTGGCAACGAAAAATGTACTATCAACCTCTTCCCACATGGTCCACTAGAATTTAGGCAGCTGAACACATCCCAGCAAATGTCCGTCAAATTCTCCCAAGATGATGGATTAGGGGTCACATCAGCCCCTTTTCTAAGAGCACTACAGTTGGAGCAACCCTGTACAATGGGCTTTTCCATACCCCCATAAACTGTATTACCGATACTTCATTTTTTTCCCAGCAGACATGTCTTACTTGTCAGATTTTATGGCTGTCATTTCATTGTTTTTCCTTTTGGGCAGTTTCAGACGTCTCAAATTTTCCTCTCTTCTATTACACAGTCAGTTTAAAAACAGTTTTCTGTGTTAATCTGACAGACTGTCTCCAACTTCTCACTTCATTACAGTTTCTCTAGCCACTGTTTTTATAATCAACGGTTTCTTTGCCTTAACTATGGATGCTGTTTTCCTTACACTGTATGTTATCTTTTTAATCTCCTTGTCACTATATGGTGTTTCTTGCTTCGCTGTATGCTGTTACACTTATCATAGTATGCTGTTCCTCTTATCACAGAGTGCTGTTATCTTTATCACTTTATGCTGTTTCCCTCATTGTTAAGTGCAGTTTCCCTTTTCAATGAGTGCTGCTATCAATATCACGGAGTGCTGTTATCCATATCACGTAGTGCTGTTATCTGTATCGCTGAGTACTGTTATCCATATCACAAAATATCACTGAGTGGTGTTTCTCTTATCACAGAATGCTGTTACCATAATTGATGAGTGCTGTTACCCTTATCACTGAGTACTGTTTCCCTTATCACAATATCATCTTACCATTATCACTGTAATTTTTTCCCTTATCACTGCATGTTGGTTAGGTGTCGCTCTTACCACTCAATAGCTGTATGCTATTTCACTTACAGCTGTATGCTGTTTCCCTTATCACTGTATGCTGCCTTTCTTATAGCTGTATGCTGTTTACCTTGTTACTGTATGCTGGTATGCTGTCTTTTTTACAGCTGTATGCTGTTTCCCTTTTGACTGTGAGCACCTCTTACACCACACTGTGTTTTTTCCTCTTACACTTTATTCACAAACGGAGATTTAATATTCTATTTTCTCAGCAAGTTCTACACCCTGCCTTCAGTATAATCACAGACTTCAGTGTTCTTACAGTCTACGATCTGAAATCTCCCAGTTTTCAAGGTCACCCTCACACTGCAATCATGAAAATATACAGTGTAATGATTCACATAGGTAAACCCTAGGTAATATATACAATGATTAGTATTCATGGTTTCAAATACATGCACACATAATTACATAATCCTATGTTTTGTCAGCAAATGAGTCTTTAAAAGAACATCTATTTTGCAGGCCTACAGGTAAACTTACCTTTTTACACAGGTATTCATTTTTACAGTGAGAACAAAACACTAGTCCTTAAGGGCCTACCACACTCCTCCCAACCACGTTCATCGATAAAAAGAAAATTATCAAAATCTCAATAACGGCAAAATGCCGTTAAATGAAACTTTGCACAAATGTTTGTTATTAATGTATCTTTATTTTGCAGATGGTAAGACACGTTAGAGCAGTAAAGAAAAATAGTGAGATATAAAAATTCCCTCAACTTCTATTTACATAAATTCACAAAATCTAAACCACACACAACATCATTTTAAATGCCAACATGAGTAATATGATAGTGACAACAATTTATTGTGTCCTCGTGACTTGCATATGTTAACTTTACGAGATATTAGTAAAAGTGTGTTTGACCTTCAATTTTCTGGTCGCCTTCTGGTCGCGTAAACGTATGACAATCACTGATTTCTCATTTAGAAGTTGAAAGTTTTTTACAAAGTACACAACATTTTCTTGTCAGTAACAATGCACTCACTTGGGAATTTAATATCGCTTAGTGTTTGTGAATTTATGTAAATAGAGTTTTAAGGAATTTTAAAGGTCTAGCTTGTTTTCTTTACTATTCTAACATGTCTTACTGTATGCAAAATCAAGATCCATTAGTAACCTTCATTTGTGCAAAGTTTCATTGAACGGCATTTTGCAATTATTGAGATTTTGATAATTTTCTTTTTATCGATGAACAGGATTGGGAGGAGTGTGGCAAGCCCTTAATATATTTTGGAAACAGTAAAAACGTAACATATTATAAATGTGGGTAATCAATCAAAACAGATGACTTAAATGTCAAGTTTAGGAAGTAAGAAAACTTTTTTGTGTTCTCATCACTAAATAATTTTTGGTGACCTTTTCAGTTCATATGTCAGAAGTCCAAAGACATGACTGGTTTTGCATGGGCAAAAAGTGCAGATCGGGATCAGCTGGCACATTCATTACATCTGAACAGAACCTACATAAATGAACACTGTTAATTTTTACATTCATTAATTATTTCTGACCATGATGTGACCAGTGTCTAGATCAGACAGTGCCAGTTGATCTGGATCTACTCTTGTTACACAAATGTTTATATTTGGAACTAAAGGGTTAAGATTCATCAAGTGATACCTCACCAAGAATCAGTGTAGATCCATACTAGACGGTACAGATATCACAGGGGCAGGTTACCATCAGCAAATGCAGGATTCACTACTTACACTTAAATGGTTACTAAAAATGGTTCTTAATGACCCTTTTTCGCCTATATTTCAGACCGCAACATAAAGTTCAAAAGTACATAATAATTATTAAGTTACTGGTAACCCTTTACTCCACAAATATGCCTTTTATCACATCCATGCCATCTTATCTGGATCTTCAGTGTTCACTTTTAGATTGAAATCATTAGGTTATTTCTCGCCATGGAGGGAACAGTGTATATCCTGTTCAGACGGCACAGATGAGTGACTAATCTGGATCTACACTGTTCACCCATGTGATAAAAAGCTATCGGCATTAACCCATTCCTGTACAGATACACCTTTATTGCTAGGGCGAACAGTTTAGATCCAGATCAGCCGGCACATCCGTGCCGTCTGATCAGGATCTAAACTGTTCGCTTCTTGATTCATTAGGTTATTTCTGACCGAAATGCGACCAGTGCAGATCCTGATCAGACGGCACGGATGTGCCGGCTGATCTGGATCTACACTGGTTGCACACGCGTTAAAATGCGTATATATCCAGGAAAGGGTTAAAGGTTAATCTAAATCCATAAAACATTACAAGTCAACTGTAAGCTATAAAACAGTTAAGTCAGCAAACTCATAATACAAGTACCAAAACTCTAGAATACATTTATTTTGTCCTAGTTACTCCTCTTTTTATCTTTAAATTTTGTTTAACGTTTTTGTTATGCAAATCAATAAGATTTTTCATTTAGATGCAATAAACATTGCACATATGGCATGAAACTCAGAAAGTACACCCTCAAAAAATATAGGATTTGGACATAAGCATTGAACAATATTAGTAAAAATTTGACACAAAAAAGATAACAGAAATCTAAAACAGTAAGCTTTTCTATTATCTTTTACAAATAATAATTCTGATTTTTTTTTATTAAAACTCTTTTGAGACTTGTGTTTAATTATTTCCAAATTTATAAATTAACAATTTGATAAGGAAGCCTATTTCATATCTCAAGCTTCTGATTGGTCAGTTGGTAAACAGTGCTTGATGTCAACCAATCATATTGCTGAGATCTGAGACTGGTCTCCATTCTCAGTTATATAAATCTGGGATCAAATCATGTTTGTTAATTCAGCACTTTCTAAATGTTACTTTCTTTAAGCCGATATTAGAAATAATTGATGAACTTACCAGTAAAAGTCCAAAATCAACAACATGTAACATGCTCAGGCAGTGTTTCTTCAATTAATCAATTTTTCCATCTTATTAAACATTTATGCTAGCAGAGAAACTCAAAATTCAAGTCAAATGGAAAGAAATCTGAAATTTAAATTTTTATAACTACCTATGTTTCCAGTACTAGGCATTAGATCGTTAGGTTGCATTGTAACAAACTTATCAAACTTTTGATAAAAATAAAAATCTGTCTTGAGAAAATTAAAGGAAGGTTTTCATAGGCTGGCAGGCTAACCCTTTCCTCCATAGATACACCTTTATTTCTTGGGCAAACAGTTTAGATCCAGATCCATCCGTGCCATCTGATCAGGATCTAAACTGTTCATTTTTTTATTTGTTAGGGTATTCCTGACCAAAATACGACCAGTGCAAATCCCGATTAGACGGCATGGATGTGCCGGCTAATCTGGATCTACTCTGGTCGCACCTGTGTAAGAATGCTTATTTATGGAGGAAAGTGTTAAGATCCATAATAAATATATTTTGCAGAAAAATACAACTCTTGTCAGTGTCTCCTCCCTTTCCCTGTGCCGTCTGATCAGGATCTGCACTGGTCACCTTTTGGTCAGAAATAACCTAATAAATCAAATAGTGAACAGTGCAGATCCTGATCAAACGCCTGATCTGGATCTATACAGTTTGCCCATGCCATGAAAGTGTGTTTATGGAGGAAAGGGTTAATAAACAGAAACTGGGGGCTGGGCATCTGTTAGCTTTGTAGCATTTTCGTCATATATGATCCGACCGCTTTAAAGATACACACTTTGATTTGGTAAACCAGATCTCTTGCACGTATCTATGAAGTCCATTGTACCTATCACGTATACAAATTTGTCCTCACAATTAAAGTTTAATTAACACATGTTTATTTAAAAGTTAAAAGATTAATGCAAAATAATGTCTACAGTCTTATGAAATCCGACTTTAACTTTCCTTCTCCATTCTTCAAGTATAATAGCTTAATGTAAAGTTCTGTATTTTTAAATTTTTTTCTTCTATAGTTTTCAGATGAATATTAAATTGTTTTTTTTTATAATTTTTATTTTGCAAAGTTGTCTTTGCCTTTGAATTGTATTACATGATGTGCCTTTGAAAAAACATTTTCAGTGTAATTCTTATTTGTTAACCCTTTACTCCATGGGATATGACTGTTATCCATGGGCGAACAGTGTAGATTCACATCAACTGGCACATTCGTTCATCTGATCTGGATCTACACTGTCTGCTTATTTACTTATAAGGTTATTTCAGCCCAAGAAGTTAACAGTGTAGATCCTGATCAATTGGCACAGATGTGCCAGCAGACCTGGATCTACACTGTTTTCACATGTGATAAAACTACTACATAAAAGTCCATTGGAGTAAACGGTTAAGGTTCTTCAAAAGATGACCTTCAAAAATGTACTTTATCAATTGATTTACCTGTAAACATCCAAAACTTTAATTGAGGTCAAACTAGTTGACACAAACTAAGACCACCATCATTTATCATTACTGTAGATTTTCAGATTAAGATAAGAGTTTGTCAGATAGTTTAATCCTTAAAACCCCAAGTTTCTAAACAGTGATTAGGAACAGTGATGTAAGCCCTGTCAAAGCCATAATACTTGAAACACTGCCGGGCAAAGTGAGAAAAACACAGACTTGACTTTAACACATCAGTAGTGGAAAATATATCAGCTACTCTAAAAGCCAGATTGAAGTCTTTAATCAAACTGCTGACCAGTGTAGATCCAGATCAGCTGTTACATCATACAGTCTGTTCTAGATCTACACTGTTTACTTTTAGATTCATTCTGATCAAGAAGCAAAAAAAGTACAGATCCAGTGACAGATGTGCCAGTTGATCTGGATCTACACTGGTAACCTGACGTGAAAAAAGGTGTATCCTTTGAGAACTTTAAGGGTTAAAATGGAAAACTCAAGTATGTGATCACAAATATGAAAGACACACAAGTTCAAACATTAAGCGTCAGAGTTATTGGACATGTTTACATGAATTATGAGATTCCTCCAATAGTTTTAAAGTATTTCTTATGAATGGAGGTAATATGTCCTAAATTGTTTGTCCATTACTTACATTGTATAGCTTTGACATTTTAACCCAAAAACTGATCTTCTCATTAAGTTTGAAAATTGGTGAATGTATGTTAAACTGTTATTCAGTAGTTCATTAAAAACTTACAATCAATGAAAATAGCTGTGACCTTGTCCTTTGACCCAAAATCAGTATGGGTCATCTCCTGACTATAAGCAACGTACAAACTGACTTTCTTGAAAGGACATCAAATTATTCTTCAGTTATTGATGAAAACCAATTTTCAACTAAAGGTCACATTGACCTTTGGTCTTTTGACCCCCAAATCAGTAGGCATTGCCTATAGATTCCTAAGACCAAATTCAAATCAAAGTTTGGAGACTATAGGTCATAATTTTCTTCTGTTTTTGATAAAATGCCAACTTTTAAATGATTCTGTGACTGACGTTTGACATTTTGACCCTCAATTCAAGCTGTCACATCCTTAACATCTCAAATAAAATTTGTTTCCTTAAATCAAACAAATCTATAGTTATGAGGTGAAATCATATTCAATTAATGGACACTGTAACCCTTGACCTTTTGACCCAAAACTTAAAATACAATGAGAAAGAAATATATCTAATTTGTTGACTGAAGGTGTGTGTTCTTCAGTTTATGATCAAACAACACTTTTCAACTAAATGTAATTATAACCTTTAACATTCTGACCGTTAAATGAAAGGGATCTTCTTAAATCAAAGTAAATAAATATACCAAATTTGGTGACTGCATGTCAAACCACTTATCAATTATTGATTAAAAACAAATTTCAAGTAATGTCACTGACGACAAGCTTAGACCTTTGACCCCAAAATCAAATGACCACCAGCAATACAGTAACCAAGTTCAGTGAATTTAGAAACAACCATTAGTTACTGATCTGGATCTAGACTAGTTTGATTGTATTTTAAAAAATAATGAAATGAATTAAAAATAACTATTGTAATTTTCAGGGATTCTAAAATTTCCAAATCCCAATCGGACATTTGCCGCCGAAATTCCCGCCATTACGACCGACCCCCACCCACCACAGCCAAAATTATCCCCACTCCCCCACCCTCCCAATATCATCCGCAATCACACCGACGCCGATCAATTGTTCGATCTTAATTAAATAATTTTCTACGTCCCACACAAAATAACATTTTTACCGTCATCAATTAAAGTCTGAATAAATCGGTAATCTAAAAACGAAACCGAAAGTAAAAAGTTACATATGCACCGTTTAAGTCACTCGTAAGGAAAATGCGTTGTGCTGTGCAAGTCACTACGGGAATTAACAAAGTAGTCAACTTTTTTGTGAAAGGCAAAATTTTTAGTAAAATCTGCATTATATATGTTTCTTAAAATTTGAGTAACAGCAATTTTAAACGTCCTTTTTATTTTATTCCGTCGTCGGTCAATTAGAATTACGCACATCGAACAAATTCATCTGTCTTTAATTGCAAACTGTTATATTGTTTTCGTAAATTATGACAATCACAAATACTGAGTCTTTTAATGCGGTCATCAATGATATAGTTCGTTAATTACCCGCCTTTGACTAGCCGCAGTTCAATTGCAAATTAAATGAACTCGTCCGTCGTTAAAATGAGACCGACCATTTCCCGTTTCATCTATGCCGCAGGCTATTCTAGCGGCGTGTAGTGACTGTAGTCATGGTAGCAGAGTTGTGCAATCGGTAATTGACAGGTTTATAGCGGATTAAGCGTGAAAAAATGTACATGTAGGTAATTTCCTTAACAAGTTATGGACCACTAAGGGAAAACTTATACTGACTTTGAAATTTTCATGACCGATTTTTCTTACCAATTTTGAAATTTCAATCGGACATTTTTACCGAAAATCGGTCAATGACCGATCTGCCGACGATTTTAGAATCCCTGGTAATTTTAGATCACACTGTATGGATATGCAGACTGATCTGGATCTACCTTTGTCCCACATGAAATTCAGTCAAGTTAATTCTTTACTCCAAGGGATATGGTTGTTATCCCATGGGCAAACAGTGTTGATCTGTGCCATCTGATCTGGATCATCACTTAACACCCAAGGTTAACTGCCATATCCCGTGGCCAATTAAAGGTTAAATTAAGCAGACCAAATATAACTCAAGACAAACAATAAATCTGCACTCCACTCTCGAAACAACATTGATCTGCATAAATTCTTATACCTAGCACAATATTGATTTGCAGAAATTCCAAACATAATTGAGATATTTGTCCAGCACATGTAGGCAATCACCCAGCTCTCCAAAAATCCATAAACCTGTTGCATAACCACAAACTTTCCAATTTTTAACCTTTTACTCCATAGATATACCTTTATTGCATGTGCGAACAGTGTAGATCCACATCAGCCGGCAAACATTCATGCCATTAATCTGGATCTGCACTGTTCGCTTTTTGGTCTGAAATTAACTAATAAATCAAACAGCGAACAGTGCAGATGCTGATCAGATGGCATGAATGTGTGCCGGCTGATCTAGTTCTACACTGTTCGCCCATGCCATAAAGGTGTGTATATGGAGGAAAGGTTTAAGTCTGTCACAAACAGTGGTAACTGGTTAATGAAATCAGGATCCTTTTCTCATCGTCACACATCTTTACAACCAATCATGGTCATGTTAACCAATAATTTCAAGGTTTCATAGCACTTCACCTGTTTAGGAATTTAACACTGGCATTTTCCAAGGGTCACAGCTCATGAAATCGAAACCAAACCAAGCACAGTTTAAACTCCACACACGTGACCCCAAAATTAGCATATAATGTCTAACACTCCATGTTATTTCCTCATAAACATATATATATAACATTTTCCATAATACAGAGTAGGTTCAGACAGTGTATTGATAATGTCCCTCTTCGATTCCTCATTCCTGCCATTCTCTTTATTGGAAATCACAAACATTTGGCAACAATATCTCTTGTTGTAGGGATAACTCTGCAGCATCAGTAAAGGTCATGTGATTGCCTCCCTTGTTTTCCTCATCTTCTCAGTTAATCTGTTTTTCAGATCTTCCAATTAATCTTGCATTCCAACACTCTCTGAATGTTTTAAGTACTTAACTAATATACTCTCTGAATGTTTAAAGTACTAAAATAATATACTCTCTAAATGTTTAAAGTACTTAGCTAATATACACTCTGAATGCTTCAAGTACTTAACTAATATACTCTCTGAATGTTTAAAGTACTTAACTCATATACACTCTGAATGTTACAAGTACTTAACTAATATACTCTCTGAATGTTTAAAGTACTTAACTCATATACACTCTGAATGTTTCAAGTACTTAACTAATATACTCTCTGAATGTTTAAAGTACTTAACTAACATACACTCTTAATGTTTAAAGTACTTTACTAATATACTCTCTTAATGTTTAAAGTACTTAACTAATATACTCTTTGAATGTTTAAAGTACTTTACTAATATACTCTCTGAATGTTTAAAGTACTTAACTAATATACTCTGAATATTTTTAGTACTTAACTAATATACTCTCTGAATGTTTCAAGTACTGAACTAATATACTGTCAGAATGTTATAAGTACTTAACTAATATACCATCTGAATGTTTAAAGTACTTAACTAATATACTCTCTGAATGTTTCAAGTACTTAACTAATATACTCTCTGAATGTTTCGAGTACTTAACTAATATACTTTCTGATTTTTATAAGTACTTAACTAATATATCCTTTGAATGTTTAAAGTACTTAACTAATATACTCTCTGAATGTTTAAAGTACTTGATTACAGTATCAGGGATTTCAACAGCTTTTGAAAACAAACGGTCATCTGACCCCTGTTGAGACTTTTCAAGAGGTCATAATCAGATTGTCATGAGTCATATCTTATGGTCATTGAACTTTACTTCTTATACAAGTGCATTAACTTCATTTTAATATATTTTAATATATTTTCAATGGTCAAATAAGTATTCACTTCATCTTTAAAATGCTAAAGACATGTATCTTTATTCTTGCGAAATTTGACCATTTTTCCTAAATTTTCCAGAATCAAAATGACCCCAAGCTCATAATCAGGTGGGGTCAAAGGTGGAAAACTGCTCGCCATAGCGAGTATATGACCTGCTGGGTTGAGTGCAAACAGTGATGATCCAGACCTGATAGCCGGATGTTCCAATGGTCGCCTATGTAATAAAAGGCCTATTCATGGTGTAAATAGTTAAACCTTTTCTTTTATATTCATCTTTTTATGCATGTGGTATTAGTGTAGATCCAGATCAGTACTTTAAACATTCAGAGAATATATTACCTAATAAATAAAAAAGTGAACAGTGCAGATCCAGATCAGAGCTCGAATGTGCCAGCTGATCTGGATCTATAATGGTCTCCTATGTAATAAAAGGCCTATCCATGGAGGAAATGGTTAATGAATTCCCAGAACTTAATGTTATAAACAGACACCATAAATCATCTGTAACAAAATATTATAATGGCTATAGCTTATTCTGTGCAGGGTATGCAAGTTATACCAGGTGAGTATTGTTCCAATGATCTGCACAAATATGACCGTATATACTCGGTTATAAGACGGGTTTTCCTTGGAAAAATAAGCCTTAAAAGTATAATATCTATAGATTATTCTGTGCAGGGTATGCAAGTTATGTAAGGTGATTTGCACAAATCTGACCGTATATACTAGGTTATAAGACGGGATTTCCTTGGAAAAATAAGCCTTAAAAGTATAGTATCTATAGATTATTCTGTGAAGGGTAGGCAAGACTGTTGCTATACCAGGTAAGCATTGTTTCAATGATTTGCAAAAATATTAAAGCTGCCTATGCTCAGTTTCAGGATGAAAATATTAAGAACAGTGGTCTTGGGGTAGAGCGTCGGACTCCAGATCTGGAGACTGCAGGTTCGAAACCCAGCAGGGATGAGACTTGTCTGCAGTTTCCCCAGTCCACATTTGACGCGAGTACTGGTCGGAAACCCAGGAAGCAGTCATCGAGCGTGATTAATATAAGTTGGAATAACTTGTTTCACAATCGATGTAAAATAAATAAGTTTAAACTAAACTAAAATATTAAGTGTTTTCAACTATCAAATTTTTTATATGAACTGTAGAAGATCATTAAACAAAGTAAATGTGATGTAGGATTCTTACACAGTCAATGTACGAGTGAATAAATTTTAAAGTCAAAATTGTAATAGCACAGTAAAATGCACACTCAACAAATCCTTAATTGAACTGATAAGTCCAAAATTTCAGCAAGATTCCCTTCTGACCAGTCATTCAGAGATTTTATAATGTAGTACAATTATGATTATCCAGATCCAAGACATTGAAGTATTCCACCATGAACTATGAAAAGGCAGTTTTAAGTATTGATTCCAATGTGAGAGAATTTCATCCTGTGTAATTTACTAATCCAAAACATATTTTAATGTTTTGAATCCTCAAATTTAGCCCTGATAAGCTATAGTTAGGCAAAAGTGGCTACTATAGTCATAGACTGTTGTTGTTGTTGTTTTTTGTGTCTGCTGTCAAAGATTGTTTTCGACTTCAATCCTTCATTCGGTAACATCTTCTTTTGCTAATAAAATACTTTAACCCTTTACTCATATAATTATATGGGTTTATTGCATTGTGTGACCAGTGTGATCCAGATCAGCTGACACATTCATGCCATCTGATCACAATCTACACAGTTTGCTTCTTGGTCAGATGAAAACTGCCATGTCAGCAGCTTGCACTGTAATGTCTGCAACAGCATTAGTTTTCTATGAATATTCATGAAGACAGTTTTGTTTATAAAAAAACATCTTATGACAGGGAAAGAGGATGGTTTATAAACAGAGATAGATTTTGGTTTTTGTTTAAATATAGAATAATAGGACTAAAACAAAAAGAAAACCTTCAAAACAATTTACCAATCTGGTAATTACTACCAGCTTAAACTCAACCCTAAAAAGTATGGAATAGTATACAGCAACTTTCAAAGAAATTCATGCTCTGTTGCTTTGAATGTTAAAATTAGGGATGGGAACGAGTAGCAAAATCGGTACTCGGGTACTCGGATCTTGTTCCGATCGAGTACTCGGGTACTCGAAACCTTTCTCTAACGTAGGAGGAAATATCAGCTTCTTACGATCGTACCGGGTATGAACATTCCAGACTGCCTGTCATAATCGATTACTCAAGAAGATAAACAGCACATTTACAGGAAACAATCACACTTTAATGACAATTATTCAATACCTTTCGAGTATCAACTTTTTGAAAACATTTATCAATACAATCATAAATAAGCACATGTCACAAACTAGAACATCACCATAAAATTTTCACATCGTGAAAATACATATATTTACTATATTACTTAACATCAACTGACAGCATTTTTCTCCAATCAGATTTGATTTCAGTTTTGCAAACTTCCAATCAACAATCGCATTTCAATATAATTACTCGAAAAACAAAATCAAATAAATCGCCGACAAAAGACATGTTGTACTTAAAACATTCAGGTGCTAATTTTCATTATTGCGAATTGTTTGTGTCACTGGTGTATCTACGGCATCAAACAAAAGCGTCAATTAGGCGCCAATTATCGGATATTTGTTCCCCTAACTGTCATTTTGTTTATTGGATACTAGATGCCAGGTGTTTACAATCAACTGTCAGTCGGCGATTTTTAAGATTCAATATAGACGACTGTCATAAAATTTTGTTGATTTTTTTAATATTTTGTATCGAGTACCCGATTACTTGTTGAACTACTCTGGTACTCGCACATTAATCGAGTACCCGAGTACTCGGGTACTTGTGCCCATCCCTAGTTAAAATAAAAATTAAAACCATAACAAACCTTTTTCATCAAATGTAAAAGCCACAGCTCTTCTAAAAATCCATACATTGGTTTCAATTTTACTTAAATTCACACACATACTCCCCAATTTTGGGCAGTCAGAAAAATGCACGAAATGATATAATACTGCTGTAATACTTTGTTCCGACTACACATTGTTTGCCAGGTAATAAGAAAGTACAAGATGGAACAGCTGTTTCACTACTTAATGGAAATCTCAGGTAAGGCACAGAAGTTCATGAGGATAAACTAGAAAAGACATGCATTCCTTGTATAATTGTTTTGTTTTTAATTGAACATGTATCTGGAACATCATGTTTAACCCTGAACTCCATAGAGAGACTTTTATTGCATGTGTAAACAGTGTAGATCCAGTTCATACATCATGGATTGATCAATAGGGGTCACAAAATTGTCATGACCAACCAACTTACAATATTTGAAGAAATTAGGTCTCAGCATTCTTCAGTTATTAATAATACAAGTTTTTTTTTTCTTGCATTAAAGATGACTGTGATCTTGACATTTGACCTCAAAATCAGTAAAGGTCATAGAGGCCTGTATTTTCATTGATAGAACATTAAGAGTTTTAACCTTTGAGCTGTTGTTGTCCACAAGATATTTGTCATGGCCAACCAATCTACTAAGTCTGAGGATGCAAGGCCCTATAGCTATTGAACAGACAAGGGCCCAAGATCATAAAACTAAGATTGGAGACCAGTCTCAAATCTCAAGCATCTGATTGGCTGAAATGGCCTGAAACGGCAACCAGTTGCCATTTCAGTCAATCAGATGCTTGAGATTTGAGACTGGTCTACAGATTTTGTTTTGTGATCTTAGGCAAAGGTCACAATGACCTTGACTTGTTGACCTCAAAATCAATAGGGTCATCTACTTGTCATGATTATACCAAGTTTGAGCAGTCTACTGTAGAGTGATGCAGGGCTCTCACTAGAGGGAGACTTCGGAGAAGTAGTCTCCCAAAAGTGACCAGACTTCTCCCACCTTTGAGCAATGGGAGAAGTCATTTTGTATAGACTATATAGGGAAAGAATGCTGTTGACTGCAAACTTTTCCATATTTCAGTAAAATGATGACAAAACTCCCTGATTTGCAAGTCTAGTGACAGCCCCGGTAATGTAAAATGTTTGAAAAATATTTGCAAAATAAATGGGGTTAACCTAAAAAGGGGCCTGAAATAAAAAAAGTCTGAGCAGTCTAAGCCTCAGGACTCTCTAGTATTGATCTAACACAGTTTGATCTTCCTTCGAACCTACTGACTTATTGACATGCTAAGCAATATACCTACCTTTTCATCGAAAATATAGTCAGTGAAATACCAAATCAGTATGCAAAATCTGTACATAGTTAACATTCTATAACATAAGTATTATAACAATTACATTATTAAAATAACCTTTTATTGAACTTCATACAGTCTTACACAATTTGCCACCTCAGCAAATACAAATTAATGCCTTCACCGGAAATTTTTATAACAAAACCATTCTAAGCTTCACAATTCTGGCAGAATGTATTGAGCGTGTTCCAGTAATCACTTTATAGTATTCCGCTCACAGAAAGATCATTCAATCAAGCAGACAACTTGCTTGTCATAAAAACAACCACTTAGGTTATTCACCTTTCTTTTTCTCATTGATTTCTAACCCTTTACTTCATATATATGGGTTTTATGTAACCAGTGTAGATCCAGATCAGCTGGCAATTCAATGCAGTCTGAATAAGATGTACACAGTTCGCTTTTTTATTCATTACATTTAGGTTACATCAGACCAAGAAGCTAACTGTAAATCTTGATGAGATTGCACAAATGTGCCAGCTGATCTGGATCTACATGTAAAAAATGTATACAGGATGCACATGCGATTAATGTTGTATAATATTTTTATAAGGAGTAAAGCGTTAACTTGTATTTTCTATATATATTAATATAATGTTAAAGCGCATAATACCAATGCAAATGAAACTCTTTTGTCCTTCACAGTTTTATTTCGTCTGGCGCAAAAAAAAACCCACAAAAATTACACCTGAAATATAATGAAATGCAGTATCCAGGGGTCACATGATTACTTTAGCTTATATCTACACAGGGGCAGATCCAGAAGGGGTTCAACGGGGATGCTCAACCCCCACTTTTGGGGTAGCAATACCCGGTACTTATTTTTCATGGCAACATTGGCAAGAAAGTTTTCCTTTTTTATGTAACTACCCCTTAGGCTGCCGCATTGAACCATGAAATCTTGCATCTGTCTGACCATACTACACGATGTCTCCTTTAAAAATATAAAATTGGCTGAATGTAATTTATGTCATATTCCAAAATGCTGGCTCTTAACCCTTTTTCTTCATAAAAGATGCCTTTTTGCTATGGGCAGACAGTAGATCCAGATAAGTTGGTACATCTGACCATCTTATCAGGATCTATGCTGATTGCATATAGATTTATTAGGCTATTTTGAACCAAAAAAGGTATGTGCCGGCTGATCTGGATCTAAACTGTTGGCACATATGATAAAATGTGTATATATGAAGTAAAGGGTTAAAAGATGGCAACATGTAACTCATGTCATATTCCAAATTCCGGCTCTATTGGAAGAATTCATAGACTTTATCTTGGTGTATCTAATCAATGATTTAGAAGTGATCAGGTGAGATGAGAATTACCTGGTAAATGAATCACAAAGCTCACAGCAGAAGAACAACACCTACACACTTTGGTACAAAGCTTCCATAACATTTCTCGTGTGTCCTCACTATATGAGTTTATCTGAAATAAAAAGAGAAAATCAAAATTCAGCTTGTTTTTGAATATATTTCTGATTTCATCTCCCAAATATGCAGGGGTTGTTTTTGTCTTCTTTAATAGGGGCCATTTACAGGCCCCTTCCACTCTAAAAATATCTTCCCCTGGCACTGAAATAAGACCAAACATAGGCATAATTTTTCACTGCAAAACAATTAAGATCTCTCCTGACATTTTTTCCACTGTTTCCATTATAGTTACACTCACTTAATTGTGTAATAATTCTATTCTGAGAGTTATGACATAAATGTGCCACAGTCAATTTGTCAAAGCACCTCGTTATAATTATATCCATATAAAAGTTGATCAGGCTTGAAATTCAGGATTCCAGGAGCAGTAACCTTTTACCCTTTACTCCATGGTTATTATTGGGGTGGCTATAGACATGACTTTTAGAATGTCATGCACACACTAAATCTCTCACTTCAGGTAGGTTTATTGCCATTTCTCTTAGAAATTTCTGGACCGATTTTAATCAGATTAAAAGCACTGTACTCCTGTTAAAAAACATTATCACAGACATTTAACCTCCAAATTATCAATCGGTTTTCTCAAACACTCAAAGATAAATTTTGTTTGAGATGTCTTACATGTATATTTGTGTTTTGCTATTGGTGAACCAAGTAGATCCTGATCAGATGGCACAGATAAACAGTGTCAAGGCATGTGCCGCTTTTTTAGGATTTACACTGTTGACCAATGGATAATAGCCATACCTCATAGAAGAAAGGGATAAAGTTGATTTTAGTGAATTTAAGGACCCAATAATGAATCTATTTTTAAACCCTGCCTATAAATTCATGCCCTTATATTTATTGCAGTATTCTGTTTACTTTAGCGCATAAATAATGATTTATTTCATGAAGCTTTGTGCATGCAACATCTGTTGAACTTCAAGAATATGTTACAAAAATTTATTTACATGTATCTACAATTTTCTTGCAAATGAACAACATCTTTATGTTTTGTTTCATCCTTGTCATGCCCTTTACTCCATAGAAAAGGGTTTTATCATGTGGGCAAACAGTTTAGATCCAGATCAGCCAGCACACCTGCACTGTCTGAATATGATCTAAATTGTTTACTTTATGGTTATTTCTCACCAAAAAGCAGTGTAGATTCAGATCAGATGGCACAGATGTGCGAGCAGATCTGGATCTACACTGGTCACAAGCACGTAAAAAGACGTGTAAATGGAGTAAAAGGTTAATCCTCTTTAAACTGGGGATTTACAGAAGATGCAGGCCTTCCAGACAGAGGGATTGTTTGGAGCAGTTTTAGTGAATTTATATTGATTAATTTCTGGCCAAAATTGCTATGAAAATTAAAATTTGCTGCCTAAAAAAGGTGTTCTACAAAACCTCCTCTGGATCTGCCCCTGGTTTTCTACCATATCTGCAGTACAAGGCCAAAAGACAGGCACAATACTCAGATTAGGAACTGTCTATACTGTTCAGTTAACCCTTTACTCCATATATCAAAGTTTAATGGCATTTGTGAAAAGCAGCTGTAAGACAGCCTGAACACTATGTCATCTGATCTGGATCTGAACTGGTGGCTTCTTGATCAGAAATAACATTAAAAATCTCACAGTGAACTGTGTAGATCCTGATCAGATGGCTTGGATGTCTGATCTGGATCTACACTGTTAGCCTATGGAATTACAGCCATATACCATAGAGTAATAGATTTGAAAAATTAAGTAGATCTAGATCAACTGTACAGAATTCCACATAGGCCATTCTACCAAAATGTGCACCTATAGGTTAACATAAAAATATTGAAAGAACTGTGATATATAATGACAAATAATGTTAAAATATACATTAATAATTTATAACATTTCCAATCATATAAAACGAATTACATTCATGTTACATAATGTATGTAGCATTAGCACATAAATTATGGAGTAAACCACATGAACTATCAAACAACTCACACAAAAAAACTGCCTGCTTCACTTAAACAAACTAAATTAAGAAAATCTCAACCAACAGATACATGTTTTCAATAATTTAGTATCACTTAGTTCCACTACTAGTGTTCAGTCTGTAAAACTTATCGAACTATACTGGGGAAGAGGGAAAAGACATTAAACTCATGTAATCAATGATCCCTTATTAATTTTTAATTACAGAAATATAATTGTCTATGACAATATTTTAATAAAATTTTCAGCTTGCATAATAATTTATTATGAGTATAGCATTAAATTATGCACAGTGAGGAATATCCCAAAATCTTAAAATATACATGTATTACACATGATCAGAGTGACAAAATATTCAAATATAAAATGACGGAATGTAAAATGCATATATCTCATTTGTATATTCCATGGCGCTATGACTTAAATTTCCTGTCAACGCCAACAATTAATAACTGTGTCAATATGAAATTATTCTTTAATTTCACAAAGAACCAAAAGAGAGAGACAAATCTATTTATTGAGTAATTGAAATTTATTGAGTAACAATAAACAATATCCTAATTACCAACTCTGTGATGGGCGGCATTAAAAAAATGATGCTGCATTTATATTTCTAATCTGCAAATCTTAAAGCTAACCATGAAGCTGCGGAAGGCAAAGATTAGGGACAAGAGGAGCCAACCTTTTGATGTTAAAACTAAAGCTAAAAAAAACAACAACAAAGATGAGTTCAGCACTCCCCTAAAGAACCACTTTACATCCTCCAGGACAATGCAGTCATGACCATAGATAGCTTCAACAAAACCATGAGGGAAGGCACTGAAGAGACCATCAGATACAGGAAGAGCACCAAGACAAAGTGGATTTTTAACGACACATGGAAGAACATTGAAGAAAGGAGGCAGATCAAGAAAAAAACTACTGGACACCAAATCACAAAGGCTGACAGAGCAGCTAAGAAGTGAGTACAGGGAGAAAGACAGCAAAGTTAAAAACTCAGCAAGACAATACAAACGCCAATACATAGAACAACTAGCAGAGGAGGCTGAAAGGCCGCAGAACAGAAAGATTTGAAGACCTTCTATATAATCACAAAGAAACTGAGAGGACTGAGGAGATCATAGACAAAACCAGGATCTCCCAGTGAAAGTCAAGGCACACATTGGCAGAAGAATGAGCCAAGCCTGAAAGGTGGAAAAAACACTTTTAACAAATCTACCTGCCAGACCCACCAGCTCTTGACTTCCCTAAGGCAGACAAGGATCTGGACATTGAAATGGGATATATTAGAGTGGGAGACTGGGAGAAGTTAAGGCTGCCATCCACAAGCTGAAGAACAGCAAGGTACCTGGAGAAGATGGCATGTTACCAGAGATGGCTGAGGAAAAGGAAACCACACATTTATTTTAGCACCCTACAAGACATCTGGGACAAAGAAAGCTGCCCCGACGCTTGAAAACAGGTACTTTATCAAGCTACCCAAGAAAAGGGATCTTGGGGACTTCAACAACTGAAGGGGTATCACTTTAGTTTCTCTCTCATCAGCAAGGTCCTCCGTTGAATCATACTACACAGCATCTTACCTTTTAGCAATAGTACATGCCATTCTTCACCAGGAGCAATCTGGCTTCAGGAAGGGACGATATTTGTACATCAAAGCAAAGCAGTGATTTGTTGGAAATCTTCCTGCTTTATTGTTGTTGTTTAAAAATTTTAAAATTTACTAGCTTTAATAACTGTTTTGAAAATTCTTTTCACAATTTTATGACAGCCATAGAAAAAAAATACCACAGTCATCATTGTCATGTCTTCCAAATTTGCCTTGGAACCACCACTTGCACCGACAAAAATTTAACCCCACCCACCAAATTAACATATCTGGTGATATCATATTACGATTGTAATTTCTTATACACTAGCGCCTTTTACATATATCCACAGTGTTTAACGTTTAATCAAAAATAATCTTACCTTATTACCAAGATGAAAATCGACACGGCAACAGCGGAGCGTTTGAATATGAAAGGTTAATAAAAACACAAAAATGAAACTATCAAATTCAATGTTCGCTCGACGCTTGCAATCTCCAGTAGAAAAATCATTCGAATGACTTAGAGCGAACTCTTCTGTCAAAGGTCATATACAATATTTTACGACATTTAGCCATCAGCGGTTCTATGGTGTAATGGTTAGCACTCTGGACTTTGAATCCAGCGATCCGAGTTCAAATCTCGGTAGAACCTCGTGCTTTTTTTTTTTCTTGATCAATATGTATAAAACAAACATTTATCGACGATTTACCTGCTAATTAGAAGAATGTACATACATGTATTCAAATCAAAATCTAATAATTCATGAATATATTGGGGTATTTAACAAATTGGTCTAGCGATCCGATCAATGAAGAGAGGCCATGCCTGATTGTTTAAACCATTTTTATGGACAAAAAAATCGAAATTCAATTTTTAATAATCAAGAGTGCCTGTTAGAGAGTTGAGATTTCTAATCATGTTTTGGTAGCAATAATTCCAGAGAGACGGAGAAAATATAACTGGTCACTAAGTTTTGCCGAGATATTATGCCATTCAACTTTCCAATCAATCCAGCTAACTTTACTGTTAGATAGATAGATTTTTTTTCATCAGGGTCTATTAATTGTTAAATTGATTAAATAGACCATGTTTTCATAAACTTGCAATTTAAAGGACAGTAACTCAATATAAAAGTATGAAAGTCTTTTTATTTATCAAACTTTTCTGAAATTAGTAAATTCTTACTAAGTATGACAAAGTTTAAATAAAAGCATTTCAATATAGAATGCAGACATTTGATGAAATAATTGCAACTTAACCCTTTCCTCCATAGATACACCTTTATTGCGTGGGCGAACAGTGTAGATCCAGATCAGCCGGCACATCCGTGCCATCTGATCAGGATCTAAACTCGCTGTTTGATTTGTTAGGTTATTTCTGACCAAAATGCAACCGACGCAGATCCTGATCAGACTGGATCTAAATTGGTCGCACATGCGTAAAAATGGGTTTTTATGGACGAAAGGGTTAAAGACCACAACTCAACTGCTGCAGAAATATTTGTTATTGGGATTTTGGCCAGAATGTTGAAAATTGCCATAGGGTATATATAAGAATGTCCCAGACAAAATCACTTTCTGTAAATCTTGCATCTGACCATGCAGTACGGACTTCCATATACGACAGCGTACTGCTTACTGCCTACTGCATACGGCTTTCTGCTTACTACTTACCGCCTACTGCGTGCTGCTTAAAAAAAGTATAAAGCTGTGAGAAGAGAGTGCCCGAGATGGACGAGCATGCAGACCATTTGTTTCAGAAGTACTGGGATATGAATTATAGTATTGTAGAGATTACAGCAACACTCGGAAGCAAACATGGTTTATTTGTCAGGCATGAGCTTATGTATTTAACCTTGATCTTTTTTGCTCAAACAAAATATACACTAAATTTCAAACAAAATATACACTAAATTTTTAATTTAACAGTCGTCTCACACCCAGTAAATATACTGAGGTTCGGACAGGACTGCATATAGTGTATATTCAGTTCAATAGCTACTCGGCTTGTATCACTTTACATTAAAATAAATATTGTTTATCATTTAGTCATCGTCCAGGACAGCAAATATACTAATCTTTGGGACACAGTAGGCAGTAAGCAGTACGCTGTCGTATAAGGTTAACTTGAAACAAGTATTGACTAATTCAACGATAATTTTAGTCAAAAAGTAAATGGCAGCCGACGGGATCGGATGCAAGATTTCCAGAAATGAGGTCCATTTGGGGGAAGTGGGAACACTAAAGAGCATTGCTTGTGAGAAAATTCATTGGTATCCTAGTCGTGAGTCAAACAAATTTCAATTTTAATGAGTTTAAATGGGGGTTGCTGCCCCAACCCCCCCCCCCCCCCCCCACCTCGTTTTTTCACTCAAACGCTACTGGGCTTTTGTGTTTTAAATATATGGAGTCCGCTAAACTAGATTCTACCCATATTCTATGTGGAAGTGTATGGTAGTTAAATGATAATACTCGACTACAAACTCCCCATAAAAAGTAAATATTGCCGCCCAAAAAGAGGCTTCAAATAACTCCCATTGAACCCCATCTTGGTCCACCTCTGGCCGTTGTATAATGAATCTTGAAAGCCTTTTAATCTTCATTCGTATTTTATTTGCCAAACATTAATGAATAAAATGTATTGCATGCGACTAAAATTAAGTATTTGTTTTGAAACAGGTGCTGTCGGAGGGGTGTTAGGTCTTGCCAATGTTTTGGGCGAACCATGTTGCAACCTTGAAACACTTTTCCACAGTGTATAAGCGTAAAGTTGCTCGAAACGGAAGTTGCTAATCTGTATGCCGATGATCACATAGCTGCTTAGAGAAAAACACGCGACATCAAATTATTTATTGGTAAATAAAACTAAATTTAACGTGAATTTGGAAGGTATTATTTCTGTGGTAAGTACAACGTTAATTGTTAGTCCTGCTGTGATCATATAGACTTAAAGGAAGGTCTAGTTTAGTTATAATCCATCATCGTTACCAGCTCGATCATTGAAGAAAAGGAGCAAAACATGGAACAAAATCGGACTTTGTGGGTTCAAATTTCACTGTGTAAATAGATATTTGGACCATATTTGTGTTAGTATGGGAGATAATTCATTTATTCAACTTGTGCACTTCGTTGACTTGAGTTTTAACGACTTAGCAACGAGAAAATGATACTTTATTTATGTCACTGAAAATGATAAGACTGTACGGTTAGTTGCAACTGTACGCGATCGTTAGTTGTTAACAGTTGCCTAACATCTGTACGCATAGTTGTCAAAACAGATTATTAACAAATTATGGTTCCAGTTAATGTTTTCAGATTGCATCGACAGGTTACCATATTCACTTCAATTAACCCTAACAAGAAATATCTTTAAAAAAAGATAAACGGCGTTGATGGAAAAGATTTATATATATAAGAAAGAAAGAAATACAGAGAGGCAAAGCAGACACAGTTTAGTTATTTTATTTTATTTGTTATAGCTGTTGACGAACCCTCCCTGCCTTCTTAGTATGACTTAGAGATTAAGCGACCGAATCATGACAACTCATAAGTTTATTGTAAGTGTCTTTCAAAAAAATGTTGAAGCTGTTGCAACAATTTCATACAGTGATAACAAGTCGATTAGAGTGAGAATTCAAGATGAATAAATGTCCATGAAATTTACTAAATATAAATAATAACAGCCTGTTACAAGAGCGAAATCTACCAACTTTTACGTATATTAACTTTAAAAAAAAGTGTCCATCCTGAGTATTGAACCCGGGGCCTCCGCTTGAGAGGCGAGAGTGTTAGCCACTACACTACAATGATCTTGTATTTCATACTTGAAATTAACAATCAGTATCAAAGGAACTAGAAAGGAACCAGTAAGAACTAGAAATATCTACACTTCTCTTTCGTTTTACACGGTGTATTGTATGCAAGTGTTTACCTGACACCCAAGAATATTCCATATAATATTGTATTTAAGCCATCAATATTGACTTAACTGGTTACTTAAATCGTAAATATGTTTTTCCTCCAATACAACACCCACTAACAGCCAATCGAATTAATCTATTTGATTTTTCCGCTGCATAATAATAAAAATCCCACTAGATACCTCTCCACCCTGCTAGATGCCTCTCTGGTGTAAATAGCTACCAATCGAAATAGTTTATTTCATTTTCCCTCTGCATAATAAGAGAATACGAGTATTATTTACAACATTTCATTGGTCAAAAAACTAGGTCAAAAGTGAGCTTAGACAGCTAACGCCGAATAATTTGTGCACGAGAACCTGAAAAGGCATATTTTTCATCAAATTTGCTCATAATAATTGCTTTTAATAATACAATTTATAAACAAAAACTGGTCCTAGCTTCTGTTTCTTAGTCAGATTTGTTTTCATTTTTAGATATCTGAAAAGATGTACCGGTGCTTATTCTACACAGTACTGTTTGACCTCTTTTCGGCGATAGACGACCATTGCGTATTACAACACCCACATGAGATATTGAAATTTCAAAAAAAAAATCAACGTACATGCAAATCTTCTACAATACACTATGGGAAACGAATAACTTTATTCTATCTGATATACAAATGTGCGGCTCGTATATTTACAGCGACAATGATGTAGAAACCATTAAATAAAGAGCGAACAGTAGATACATTAGCTGGATAAATCCGCGTTCGTACTTCAACCATTGTTTCTAAAAATGTCATAGGATGCTCCAATAAGGTTAACGTAATCCCTGAAATCTACCAATAAAAGTCGGCCATAATGAAATCTAACTCGAAATTAAACGACCTTTAACATGAAATTCTTAGAAGTTGCAGACAAAATTGGTAGATTAACTTCACTCAAAGGTCACGAAGTGGTGGATTTCAAAAACTGATGAAACTTAATGGAATTCTACTGTCAAAGACCAGATTGTTAATGTCATTATGATAATATTTGTGCATAAAGTATGTACATGTATTTGATAACACAGGCAGGAATTTCAGCGGGTTTATACAAGGTTTTATTTCACGTCACAATTAGGGGATTCCGGATTTCTCCGGGATTTCTAGCAATTATCGGTGTCTTATTTGGACTTGCAAAGTTTGGTTACAATCCCTCGAAGGGTTGTCAAGACATGATCTAAAACAAGACAGACGGACAGATATCCAGAGATCTGATGGATTGACGGACACGGCGATCTCTACATGTACCCGACTCTCCGGGACATACAAATAATCAATTTATTTAAATCTTCATAAATTCATAAATTGTGTTTTTAATCTTGATCGTGTAAATCAACTTGATCATGTACGTCGTCCTGCTAGTGGTCAACGCAACGTTTTCATCATTGTTTTTAGATAATCTATTCCACTTACCATTTTAACCAGTCTCAATGCGTCCATGTAAAACAGTCGTGAGCTGAATCCCTCCATTGTAATGACACTTCAGTCTACAAGTAAAACAGCCATTTATAAATTTGATCCAACACAATGGACAAATGCAATTGTCCATGGTAACTAGTCCCCCCCCCCATACTTGCATGTACATTAAATATAATCCTACGACGCAATAGAAATACTCCAAAGCTATAATCAGGGTTGAAGATTATAAAACTGAGCATGGAAACAAGTCTCAAATCTCAAGGATCTGATTGGCTGAAATGGCGACTGGCTTGAGATTTGAGACTGGTTTCCATCCTCAGTTTTATAACCTTGGGCACTGATCATTTATAATTTTCATTGGTGTATATTCTGATCAAATATTAACTGTAAGAGATATTAAACAATCTATGTACATGCAAGCATGAGGTATTATCTGTTCAAGACAGGGGTATCATTGGTTTCCAACAATTTTTTGTAGCTAGCTTAAGCCTGTCTCACACAGAACACACGGCTTATACGGTTGGCCACCCGTGTAAACTGTACATACAACCGAACCAACCGTGGCCTTATCCGAGTTACACTCGGGCCATCCGAGTGTATCCGTGAAAGCCGTGTATGATTTTTAAAACTTTTAAAAAACTGACAGGGGTGCCATGCTCGTGTATGTCGTATAAGCGATCGTACAAGACCGTGAGAGACCGTGTGAGACCGTACGAGACCGTATATACAGCCGCACATGAAGTCCACTCCACGAGTGAGCTCAACCGTGTCAATATCGTATATAAATCGTATCGAACCAAAGTCGGTGAGACCGTATGTAAACCCTGTTAATCTCCAGTTAATCGAGTAAAAGTCGTGTTTAATCGTACTAGGCCGTAACAGACCGTACTAGACCGTATTTGGAACTGTACAACAATCGTATGAAAATCGTTTGCAAATCGTGTTCAAACCGTGACAAACCTTGCTTGACCGAGTATATCCGTGCTTTGTTCGTACATACTCGTGCTACATTCGAGTCTAAATCGTACTAACTCATCCCCAGGCACGGTTGGAGCTCAATACTCGTACCAGTCAACCCGTGTATAACCGAGTATACCGTATTGGAACCGTGTGCCCAACCGTGTTCTGTGTGAGACAGGCTTTAAGGACAATTACATTTTCCAAAAGCTAGCATACGACATAAGCAATATCAAAATATTTCAAGCTATATCAAATCTAAACAAAATAATAGTTTCCCGCAACCAATGTTCGTTCTAGACTAATCTGCATTCTTTTTCAAAAATTATAACTCTTAGATGCTTTGGTATATCATTATAGTTCGAACCACGGCAAGGTTTGATTTTTGCTTCGGCACAGGACCTGATATATACGTAAATGATACGGGACAGCTGTAAAATAACCATAAGGTTCGAACCACGGCATGGTTTGATTTTTACTTCGGCAAAGGACATGATATATGCGAGACAGCTGTAAAATAACCATAAGGTTCGAACCACGGCAGGCATGGTTTGGTTTTTACTTCAACACAGGACCTGATATATACGTAAATGATACGGGACAGCTGTAAAATAACCTTAACGTTCGAACCACGGTAAGGTTTGATTTTTACTTCGGCACAGATCCTGATATATACGTGATTGATACGGGACAGCTGTAAAATAACCTTAATGTTCGAACCACGGCAAGGTTTGATTTTTACTTTGGTACAGGGCCTGATATATACGTAAATGATACGGGACAGCTGTAAAATAACCTTAAGGTTCGAACCACGGCAAGGTTTGATTTTTACTTTGGCACAGGATCTGATAAATACGTAAATGATACGGGACAGCTGTAAAATAACCGTAAGGTTCGAACCACGGCATGGTTTGATTTTTGTTTCGCGTAGGACCTGATATATACGTAAATGATACTGGAGAGCTGTAAAATAACGTTAAGGTTCGAACCACGACATGGCTTGATTTTTACTTTGTTGGAGGTACTGATATTAACCTAAATGGTGTTTGACAGCTGTAAAAAAGAGCATTCCTTAGCAAGGTTAGACAAACTTGATCTGAGCCAACTACCGGTATTAAGCTTCATAGGCAAAAGGTAATAAACAGAGATTGAAACCAGTCGCCATATCAGCCAATCAGATGATTTAGATTTGAGATTGGTCTCCAGTTTTAGTTTTTTATGATCTTTGGCCTTACCTTTGTTCTAGGACAGCTTATCCAGAACATTTAAAATGAATGATGGTCAACTTATATTATTGAACGTTGTGTCGCCGTGTCGGTTCAATTTCAAGATCAGCTGACATCTTCTGTTGGAAGAACCATTCTTCAGTTATTGATCGAATACCAATTTCAATTGAAGTTCACTGTGACCTTGACCTCTGATCACGACAAATGATTCTTACTGAATATCGCTCTTTTTTATATCAGCTTACTTATATGCAGCCATCTCCACCACGCCACTTCGCCACCTTCATCACACCACTTTGCCACCTCCATCACGCCTCTTCGCCATCTCCACCACGCCTCGTCGTCATAACCACCACGCCTCTTCCCCATCTCCGTCACGCAAGTTCGCCATCAACGCTCCTCTTTACAATATCCTCCGATTATCAAATATATTTCAAACAAGGAAGTCTTCACCTAGATTATGAACAAAAAACATATAGATATGTAACAACTCTGTAATAAAGGCTTACTTCGCAGATACTTCTCTACCACGCAACTTCGCCATCTCCACCACGTCTCTTCGCCATCTCCACCACGTCTCTTCGCCATCTTCACCACGTCTCTTCGCCATCTCCACCACGTCTCTTCGCCATCTCCACCATGCAATTTCGCCATCTCCACCATGCCTCTTCGCCATCTCCACAACACCTTTTCGCCATCTCCACCACGCCTCTTCACAATCTCCACCGATCAAAATAATTAATAAAGAACATATACAAAGGTAACAATTATGCTATGCAACCTTACTACGCAGCCATCTTCCGTACGCCACTTTGCCATCTCTACCACGCCTTTCACCATCTCCACCACGCCTTTCACCATCTCCACCACGCCTTTCACCATCTCCACCATGCCTTTCACCATCTCCACCACGCCTTTCACCATCTCCACCACGCCTTTCACCATCTCCACCACGCATCTTCGCCATCTCCACCAAGCCACTTCGCCATCTCCACCACGCCTTTCACCATCTCCACCACGCTTCTTCGAAATCTCCACCAAGCCTTTTCGCTATCTCCACCACGCCACATCACCATCTCCACCACGCCACATCACCATCTCCACCACGCCACTTCGCCATCTACACCACGCCTCTTCGCCATCATCACTACGCCACTTCGCCTCCTCCATCACGCCGCTTCACCATCTCCACCATGCCTCTTCGACATCCCCACCACGCCAATTCGCCATCTCCACCATGCCACTTCGCCATCTCCACCACTCCTCTTCACAATCTACCCTGATCAAAATTATAAAAAAGAACATATACAAAGGTAACAATTATGCTATGAAGTCATACTTCGCAGCAATCTTCAAGACGCCACTTCGCCATCTCCACCACGCCTTTCAACATCTCCACCACGCCACATCGCCATCTCCACCACGCCACTTCACAATCTCCACCACGCCTTTTCGCCATCTCCACCACGCCTCTTCGCCATCTCCACTACGCCATCTCCACCACCCCTCTTCGCCATCTTCACCACGCCTCTGACATCTCCACCACGCCACTTCGCCACCTCCACCACGCCTTTTCGCCATCTACACCATGTCTCTTCACAACATCTCATAATCAAATATATTCCAAACTAGGAACTCTTAGGAACCCAATTAGATTTTTAACAAAAAAGTACATATACAAACGTCACAATTCTTAACAGTTTATAAAATAACAACTTCCATCGTTAGAAGGTCTCCGCCGGAAGAATTCTTCTGCAAGTCAAACTGCCATCTGGCTGCCGTGGATAGGTCAAAACACAGTGAATCAGTCAGTCTTGTATGTGACGAAACAAAGCCGTGTATGTGTCCGCATTACAAAAGCGTGAATTATATAAACTGCTTGATAATAAAAATAATCGATTTCAAACCACATTACTGAAAAACCGACCGAGCTGTCTCCATGCTGCCTTGGGTACATCAAAATACCGTAAATCAGTCAGTCTTGGATGCCGCGTATGTGTTTCACAACACACTCAAGTGGCCGCATTACAAAATTGCCGAAAAATCATAATAAAACTGCCGAAAAATAAAATAACCGATATCGAACCAAAGTAAACCCGACCGAGTTCTGAAGCACGTGTCTATGGTTTGTCTTCGGAAAGAAAATACCGGGACTGATTTTGTGAAGGAGGTATTTAACACTTATATTTCCATTCCTTTATTTATATTTATGTTCCTTATTTATTTTTTAATATTAGCATAGTTTTACTGATTTGTCTTGTTGTTTTTTTATTTCATTTAATTTTCTTTTAAGTTTTGGTTAGTTTTATGATGGGTAACCAAGATCAGTATGCAGAGAGCGGTGACCAGTCTCAAAGCTCGAGCTTTGATTGGTCATTTAAGAGAGTGGTCTCAGATTCAAACAATCATCTGCTTAAGATTAGAGACTTGTCTTCAATCTCATTCTGATATTGGGTTAAGATTTCGTGCAGTACGTTTAGCATTAAATGCAAATAACAAATAAACAATAACATACTTTAGTAACTTCATTGTACAGTTTGGATGCAAACATAAAATAAGCAATCCGTTTATTTACTTCATTTCATTTACTGAAATTGTCTGCCCACCGTATGTTCCAATTTAGCCCAAACTGCTTACACCCACGCTGTACAACTGTTGGAAAACCCAACTACTCACCATGAGTGCAACGCTTGAATAAAGGAACTCTTCTGTCTTTCGCCCTTTGATCTGAACACTACAGCCTCTTTCTGATCTAAAAGACAACGACATTTGTATGTTTTTAAACAATTTAGACAGAGCTTACAAGGAATTATGGTATTTTTGGACATAAAATATTTATTTTATAGGATTCTTATTTCAAACAATCTTTTTCCTCTCATTACAAAATGGGAACAACGTTTAGCCAAGTTACCGACACCACAAGTTGTACTCGTTCAAAGATTATAAAGCTGTGAATGGAAACCAGTCTCAAATCTCAAGCATCTGATTGGCTGAAATGGCGACTGGTCGCCATTTCAGCCAATCAGATACTTGAGATTTGAGACTGGTTTCCAATCTCAGTTTTATAACATTCAACCCTGGCCATCTATGACAAAGACTATATACGCTTGAACACGGCTCATGATAATAAAACTCAAACTGAAGACAGTCTCAAATCACAAGCATGGAGTGCGGTTCATTTTAGCCAATAAGATGCCTGAGATTTGAGACTTGTCTCCAATCATTGGTCCAGAAAACATTTAATGCTTTGAGCTAAACTCTAATAGCTACTTAGGTTTGAAGAAAGATGTAACAGTATTATGTAGGTAAACTTACATTATTTTAACACGGTGGCATCATTCCAGTCGAATCAGGAATATAGCGAATCTCGTTAAAAAATACGCAGTCCCGGTACAATGCTGCTTCTTCTTGAAATCGTAACATATCAAAATAACGTGTCAGAAATCTCCAGATTCGCGCGCTTTGAACAAATTGCGTTATTGTTTGTCCGATTTCTCTTTTGTTCTGATAAACACGCAAAATACACGACTTTTCACGCCGCCATTTTAAATCACCCGAGTATACGTTCGCCATGTTCATGCATTAAACCTCTTGCCAAATTGGCCCAGTACGGGAATTATTTGACGTGTACTCTAAGGGAGACCAACATACCAGTCTTATAACTAAACGATTCTACAATAACTATAAGCTTACAATTGTATCCCCGCATTCCTCGTCGGTCTTCTACATCATTCATTTGCAGAACAAACAAAGCACCAAGGTCACATCTTAAACCATAATTGGAAGAACCGGTAGATTCTGCAAAAAAAGTCTTAATTGGTCTTCAAAAACACATGAACATTTCGAATGCCTCATGACATTCAATTATTCTTAAAAAGAACAAGAATGAAATACCATACCTTATAGACTGTATTCCGGATAAAAGCTGCGAATGTCCGAAAATCCGAATTCGAAAAAAGCCGGACAATTTCTGAGCGTCGCTGCTTCAAAATGTCCGAAATTTAATCGTACATACCGTAATTTCTTGAAGATGTTCCGTTATACATCTTCAATGACATTAAATGGCATTTTAATCCATTGTCGTCCGAGTGTTTGTTAAACATTTCAGAACATTTAGAGGAGACTGTTACAGTAGGTGCAAAAATCAGAATTTGGAAAAGAAGGGAGTAAACCGTTAACAATCCTCGAAATGCCGACTCAAAATGACGACTGAAAAATTACCGTAAATACCGATGTTTTCGTAAGTTAAAGTTATGTGCGTGAGGGAACTTAACTATGCAGTAAATTATGCTCAATAAACATTGAGCTATTAAACACGTATGCTTACATTTTATCTCAACATTTCTATCCAATTTCCATCTTCTTTTATTTGCTGAAGCCTGCATAGTCGATGCTCTAAAACAAAAGGGAAAGTTTGAATATGCCGATATTTTTCAAAACCGAAATATTCCAAAATGCATTGTAAATGATATAACAGACATAATTACCGTCCAAACAGATTTCGGGTATCCAACAAAAGGCCGATCGCAATTCAAAACTGCACTAGAATCGACACGTCGAAAAATCTTTCGAACCGCTCATTGAAAATTTCCGGAATTCAAAATATCATTCACCGCACTGTACAGGACACGTCGACAAAATCTACCGAACCTCTCGCATTGAAAATTTCCGGAATTTATTCGAATTATTCGAATTAACCTTTATATCACATTCAATTCTTTCTTTAACTTTACTCTTTTGCGTGTGCCCTTGCAATTCGATCTTAATTTTATCTCACATACTGTACAAAATGTCAAAAGAAATGATATAGATTGTTGTTAAATGTACATGTAGATGATGGATCGTGTGATGTTTGTGTTATGTTTGTGAAATGTTTATTTGTGAAGTTCATCTTTATATTTAATAAACTATCAACGTGGAGAAGGAAAGCTGTAGGATGGGTTTTAATTGATCCGCGAAGTTCGCAAGTTCGAATCTCACAACGGTTGCGAATGTACATATACTGGTTTTAACCTTGGACAGAAATGGTCAGGTTGACCGAAGTAGAAACATTTCTACCAAATAAGATACCAATGATAAGTATATTGCCAATTAAAACATCACCAAGTTACTAACAATGTTAACCCGTTCAGTTTGGGTAAGGGAATCGCCTTAGAACCAAATCAGGACAGCTCGGACACCCTAGCAATGTCTAGTTTTGCTTTCATCCTCTGAATGAAAATTCTTAATATGATGATAAAACTGCGATTGGAGGCCAGTCTCAGTGGTGTAGCCTGTGATTGGTCAATTTGCAGACTGGTCTTAATTTCAACCAGTAAGATGTCTAAGATTTGAGACCGGTTACCGGTCTCAGTTTTATGATATATGGGCCAGGCTCACAATCCATAATAGAAGAACTTCACTTAGATAGGTCCAAACTTGTTTATAATCTAAATTAAACATGAAGGTCCATAAATGGTTGGAAATTATCCAGTTTTCTTTTATTAAAGCTAATTATTAAACTACTGAGAAAAACCATATCAGTCTTTTTTGAAATCTATGAGCGACATTTCAAGTAATAACTAGCATGCAGCAAGAATAAATTAAATGACGTCATAACCTTAATAATAAAACGTAGCGCAAGAGCATCCGATATAACAAATGTAGTGTCATTAAAAGCTTGTAATATTTAATTAATTAGGTGAAAAACAGCAAAGTAGTCAGTATAAACACCTTGGTCGAAAATTTAATTTTTGCAGCCGGAAAAGAGAGTTTGTAATCCCCCCCCCCCCCTGAACCCGCCCATGAAATCATCTGTAATTTATTATTTCGGATACAGATGTTACGAAGCAATAAACAGAACAGTGAACGTGTGGGTGTGTGTATGTTGTTTGTATGAATATTTATAAATAACTTCAAAAGTTGTGTGTATATCTCTTCAAGGGAAAAAGTCCATGGCACCAAGTGTACCATATTGGACTTTACAAACCGGCCAACTGAATAAAACTTGTCAACTTTTCAAACAGTGTTAGTTCTAGCTCATACCTCATGTCTTCATCTCAGGTCCCGCACCAGTCCAACCACTCCAGTCTCCTCCAGTTGCAGGATATCTCGATATGGGACACTTACCTCTTGTACGTAATATAATGTTTATTAAAATTCAAAGCCCACTAAACTATTAAAACAGCATAATTGGCTGTATAACTGCATTCATAAACTATGACTCCTAACTAGCAGCTGTGTTGCTATTCCTAACTAACAGCTGTGTTGCTTTTCCTAAAGCTGTGTTGCTGTTCCTAACAAGCAGTTGTGTTGCTGTTCCTAATTACCTAACTAGCAGCTGTGTTGCTGTTTCTAACAAGCAGTTGTGTTGCTGTTCCTAACTACCTAACTAGCAGTTATGTTGCTGTTTCTAACAAGCAGCTTTGATTGCTGTGTTGCTATTTCAAACTAGCAGCTGTGTTGCTGTTCCTAACTACCTAACAAAAAGCTGTGTTGCTTCACCTTATTTGCAGCTGTGTAGCTATTTCAAATTAGCAGCTGGGTTGCTTTTCTTGAATCTGTGTTTTTTTTAAGCTGTGGTATTGTTCCTTACTAGCAAATGTGTTGCTGTCCCTAACTAGCAACAATATGGCTTTTCGTGACTAGATACTGTTTGGCTTTTCCTGACTAGCATTTGTCTGGCTTTCCCTAACTAGCAACAATGTGGCTTTTCCTGACTGGCATTTGTGTGGCTTTTCCTGACAAGCATTTGTGTGGCTTTTCCTGACTAGCATTTGTGTAGCTTTTCCAGACTAGCATTTGTGTGGCTTTGCGTGATTAGCATTTTTGTGGCTTTTCCTACATTAGCATTTGTGTGGCTTTTCCTGACAAGCAACTGTGTGGCTTTTTCTGACTAGCATTTGTGTGGCTTTTCCTGACTAGCATTTGTGTGGCTTTTCCTGGTAAGCATTTTGTGGCTTTTCCTGACTAGCATTTGTGTGGCTTTTCCTGGTAAGCATTTTGTGGCTTTTCCTGACTAGCATTTGTTTAGCTTTTCCAGACTAGCATTTGTCTGGCTTTTCCTGACTAGCATTTTTGTGGCTTTCCTGATTAGCGGTTTGTGTGGCTTTTCCTGACTAGCAAATGTGTGGCTTTTCCTGACTAGCATTTGCGTTGCTTTCCCTAACTAGCTACATTTTTCAACATCCAGTGGTGGGCCATTACCTAACTGGCAATAGTTCCAGACTGCTAGAATATAAGTTTACATAGTGAAATCCTGAAAGTTTGAACGCATGTCATACAATAGGTATAATAAATTTTAAAACTAGTTTAAGGTTATGACGCCATATAGTTGGATAAAAAGATATTCTGAAATTTTAGCAGTTTAAGGAAGCGAATTTTAATTATCAATATTAAAAGTAGGTACTAACTTGATACGTAGTGTAGATTGCTTAATGCCAGAATATCTTAATACCCCATGAAACAGGTTGTACTCACAGGACTTCTAATGGTCTTGCCAATCTTGAAGCAAGTCCTTCCACTGAATAACACAACACAATAAAGTATGAATGTCCTCATAATTTGTCACTGTTAAGTATGAATGTAGGTTCTTGTAGTCTGTTGGTTCCTGGTTCTCGACACTCGAAATCTTTCGCAAAAATCTGTCAGTATAAAACTTTATATTAAACAGAGCAATTACAGAGTTTAATTAAAACTTTATATTAAACAGAGCAATTACAGAGTTTAATTTTTTTACAATGGTTCGCAGGTATTTCATTCCAGAAGATATGAGAGAGAATGAATGGGATATATTGACGAAATTGGATTTTAAAATGAACTCATACTGTGCCCAAGATCATAAAAATAAATCTGGAAACCAGTCTAGAATTTCAAGCATCTGATTGGCTGACACGTCAACCGGTCGATATTTCAGCCAATCAGATGCTTGAGATTTGAGACTGGTCTCCAGTCTTAGTTTAATGAAGACATTGGGTCCTGATCATTTTTAAATTCTGAAAATACCTAGCATACTAGATACTAGCATACTTTTAAGCTGTTGAGTAAAAACTTAAAAAGCTATGCTTGAACTCAAACATCTATGATAGAATTTGAAATATTTCCATGAACATTTTATTTTATTTAAGTATTTCTAGTAGACACTATAATCTGTTCACAATTTGAATAAATATGTTGAGCTGAAATTAAGAAATGGAAACATTCGCTCTAAGTATTTTAAAAGTTTATCAACGTATTAAGCAGATGCGCATTAAAAGCTTTGAACTTGCGACGTTCATAATAAATGACTAACTCCGCAACTCCAATATAATTACAAAAGAACATACCCAAAACTTAAAATTTATAGTGCCCCATCCTTCCACATCCCATCGCTCGAACATTGGTGTTTGGTTTTACTGCCGGTCGAAATATTACTGTGATGCATGAAGTCAATCTCTTTTGTCTGTATCCGTGACCGTGGCTGTGCCGTTCCTGTAATGTAAAAAAAGGCTTTGCTCGGGTAATTTTGCCCGGAACCAAAAACATTTCGTTTAATTAATTTAAATCCATTCACCCTACCCTTCCCGACACCGTCTTAAGAACTTTCGTTGTTTTCCAAAAAAATTATAGGGAAATGTAAAAGAAAATAAAACTCACGCTATTTGGGTGGAGTAGAAAACGGGTATCTTTTTCATAAAAAGTTTGCTGTCCGGGTTAAAAAAATAAAATAAAGAACAAATATGTTTTTTATTTGGTGGACTGCCACTGGGTACCGCACCCACCATTCCCTGATTCTCCGGTACTCTTTCTCCATCCAAATACTCGCACAACAATATTGTTGAATGGGGTTTTTAGGGAGGTGGGGGTGGCGAGGGTTGCTGCCCAACACTCCTACCATCTACTTTCCCACTAAATAAAATATTAAAATATTGGTCGGAGTCAAAAATAATAATAAAATGAAAAAAAAAATAACAATATTTGAAGGATGAAATATCTCATCCAACATCGCGGTCGCTCCCCCTACCGCCCCCCCCCCCCCACCTATGATTTGAGTTAATAATTTTTAAAAATCTTACCGTTTAAATTTCGTGTTGCCTAAAACTTTCTTCATTCGTGGAATCTGCAGCAGAAGATCGCTAACTGGTCGGAACCGGATTTCTCAGGAAGCACCTGTCAAAATGTACATTAATTTAATTATAGAAAGTGGTGTTTATTACAGTGACAGATTGGTGGGAATTCGAAGAATATTTACTGTACAGTTAAAGGTTAACTGGGAATATTTAAATTTAAAAGAAAATCTAAAAACTGTATACGGGTCGCACTTCGTCTCCCCGGCATTTTTTACAGTAATAGAACAGAACAATCGCTTTTTGTCAGTTAATCTAAACAAGATACATTTGTAAACTATACAAAAATTATGTTTTGACTCAGTTTTTAAGATTCGAACATCGGATCTCTGGCTCAGCACGACAGTCTACAAATTAAGCCACCTAAGTCAAACACTTAGCACATAACTCTCTTCTACATTAGACAAAGTCGCTTAATCAGCAGATGCCAGACTCGCCACTAGTCTGATAATTAATTTGTTTTGTCTTTTTATTTATTTTTTATACATCATAACAGACTTTTATTGTAGCCAGTATATTTTCAATCATACTGCATTGAGAGGGATGTCTGAATTATCATAATGATGAAGTTCAGATAGAGATGTAGACTGGCTCCAGATAATTAGTTGGAGAATTAATAAAACCAAAAAACTTCATCGCCTGGAATCAAGGCTAAGCAGATGCCTACTTTAAACAATGCAGATCCGGTTCAAATATCCCAGTCAATGCTTCGCCAAGTAGGGCTGCTAGAGTAAATGATTAACAACTGACCACCAATGAAATACTATCCTATCAGTTATATTTCGCGTGGGTTCATTTTTCGCATATTTCGCGCATTTCGAGCACTTCTTTCGCGCTTGGAAAGTGCGCGATATCAAACCCCCGGGAAATCGATCTATCGACTGTCTCATTTTATGACAATAATGAGAATTTATACCCGCGCGCTCTTTTATGTCTTATCCGCGAAATTTCGTCCCCGCGAAATTAAATGATACCACTTACGGAGAAGACAAATGTTTAAACACTGACCTTGGCCCAAGATCATAAAACTGAGAGTGGAGACTAGTCTAAAATCTTAAGCATTTGATTGGCTAAAATGGAGAATAGTTTTCATTTCAGCCAATCAGATGTTTGAGATTTTAGACTGGTATCCAGTTTGTTTAATAATATTGGGCCCAGGATTTGAACCTCGGATCTCCGGCTTCCTGTACCAACGCTTTACTAATTGAGCTACCGAGGCCAACAAATATGGGCACTACTGAACATTTTTCTCAACGATGTCCTATTTCCCTATAAACATGTAAATGTAGCTTTTTATTTTAGCAGTACATTCTTATAGTAGGCCTAACCACAAAATTTTGAAATCTTTTACCTCCTGTGCGGCCAGGATACATGTAGGTCTAAATTCATAAGAAATATCCCCCTTTACCAAAACTTCCAACTAATCTCTAAATTGTTCACGCGTGCAGGCACCTTTTATTATTTAAAAAAAGGACTTTTTGAATTTTAAATTTTATCCTGTCCACTATTGTGAATGTGACTGGTTTTGCAAACTTTGGCTTCACGCTTTTGTTAAAATGGTTATTTGTGAGGCCCTTCTGACGGTACCTTTTGTATAAATGATTGTCAATGAATGAATATATTCACAAGGGCATTCTGTCTTCTGCTAGTGTCGATTAAACTTCCAGGGGAAGCTAAGGGATGGACGTGGGTGGAGTTGTGGGGCGATGTCAGGAGCGTAGCAGCGGGCGATACTGTGATATCTTTTAATTTCGCGAGAATGAATTTTCGCGCAAAAGCAACAAATGATATAGGTCAATTCAAGCGAGCAATTGTATTTTTCTATTAAGATATGTTTCTATTAAGATAAACTAACACACATAGTTAATTCAAATGGCTTTAAAATTCGCTTATTAACCACATGCGAAATGCGCAAAATTTAAACCCGCGCGAAATAAAATGATACCACATTTATTCTCATTCAGTCATTTTCTCTCGTGAAACTAACATGAAACTCTTTAAAAATACGAAAATGCATTAAAATGTGAGTTAAATTGGGTGTGAAATGGGACTCTTTCGTGTCAAGAAGTGAATTTACCCCTTTTCTCCATAGGATATGACCTGTATCTGTGGGCGAACAATGTAGATCCAGATCACCGACACATCCGTGCCATCTGATCACAATCTGCACTTTATACTTTTTCATTTATCATGTTATTAATAACCAAAAAGAAAACAGTGCAGATCCTGATCAGATGGTACGGATATGCTGGGTGATCTGGATCTACACTGTTCACACATAAGATCATTTGAAAAGGTGAACATATTGAGGGAATGGTTTATTGGTCAGTAAATTAATCTGTATGCTCAAAAGTAATTTCTAAAACTCGTTAGAAGCCGCAAGAATAAAACACAATTCCCGCGGTCCACCCTCGGACTCCATTACCAAACCCGGGAGATGGTCCTCCCAAACCCATCTCATGAGTAACACTAATCTCATTCACGCTACGCACGCTCCTCTCGTTGTTCCAAAAGTAGCTCAGAAAGAACCTGGTCCTCCCAAACCCATCTCATGAGTAACACTAATCTCATTCACGCTACGCACGCCCCTCTCGTTGTTCCAAAAGTAGCTCAGAAAGAACCTGGAACTTGTGGGGATTGGAAGGTGGGATCGTTTTGGCGATTTCTGTTAAGAGACGATGGGGAGCGATGTCAGGAAGAACCAGCGAGCCATACTATGATATTTTATTTCGCAAAAAAAACAACAACAGAATTTTCGCGCAAAATCAACAAATTTTATATTAGCGCGGTAATGTATTCGCGCGCACATTATTTCTATTAAGTTATGTTAATGTAAATTGATACAAGCCTAGTAGCTATTGAACTGAATATACATATATGCAGTCCTGTCCGAACCTCAGTATATTTACTGTGTTTGAGACGACTGTTAAATTAAAAATTTAGGGCGTTTTTGTTGGTAACAAACTAGTTTCGGTTTCGGTTTCAAGGGTTTTAACAGTTTTGCGAAAAACTGAAACTGGTTTCAATAGTTTTGTTTGAAGTAACAAATGCATTGTTTTCTTCACAGTTTCCATCAATATGGCGCTTGCATTGCATTTAGCTGTCATTTCAGAAATATTAGAAGAAGCTCATGATACATTTGATCTTTTGCCTATTTTGACTAACTGGAGACAAAATGTGTTGCCTTCGGAGTTTCAATACACGTGCTTTTCCTTCGGCCGCCATTGATTCTCGCTGGTGAACTATTATTCGGATGAGACGAACCAACCAAACCGCCTCCGGGGGTGGTTTCGATAGTTTCAAAAACCAGGTTCGGTTTTTGCAAAACAAATGAAAAAAACTGGTTTCCGTTTAATGTGAAACTTTTACAACAAACAGACAGTTTGCGAAACCGATATTAAACCGAAACTAGTTTGTTACCAACAAAAACGCCCTTAGTGTATATTTTGTTTGAGCAAAATCGATCAAGGTTAAAAACATTAGATCATTCCTGAAAATAAACCATGTTAGCTTCCGAGTGCAGGCCTGCCAAATCTCCGGACTTTTTCCGAAATCTCAGGATTTTTAGTTACTTCTCCGGATCTCCGGGTTTATAGACAAGTTCTCCGGATTTCTATGAAATTGCAAAAAAAAGATTAATTAAACCTAATTTAAAGGTGTGCAATAAACGTTATAGTTATTTTACTGCAGTCGCTGTTTGTTGCGAGTTAACGAGGATGTGGTCAGTGACATGCTGCCTCAGTGCCTCTGGCACAACTGTACAATAACCTATGGGCGGCCAAAACCGCCAAAAATGAATAAGTTAATTTAATTTAAAGAATTTTGGCATAATTCAGACCATACTCATTCAACTCGTAGGACCATTTAACTTAATTCGATGCATTTTCATTTAATTCGGTGCAAAACTTTGCTCAGTACGACAAACTTTCAATCAATCCGAACGAGTTCCATTCAAACAAGTGCACAATGTCATTTAATTTGAAGGGAGTTCATTCAAAACAGAGTATAATAATTCAAAACAAACATCTTTGTGTTTTAATTCAGTATAATATCTTTTAAAACTATGAAGCAGAACATTTAATTATAGCAAATCTCTTCTCATCCGATATCATTTAATTCAAAGCAATGCTTCACAATCCAATATGATTCATTATCGTTTAAGCCGATGGAACTCCATTCAATTCGAAGGTTAGCCAGTGAATTCGGTGAGGGGGCGCTGTAGCATTCCTTAGAGCAGTTTCTTCCCTATGTCCCTTTCCCAGTCAACACAAAGTATCAATTCCTAACACAAACTGATATTTACATTTGTTTTTCATTTATATTATAGGAAATAAAACGTTTGCTTGATTTAATATATTGTTATAAAAAAAAAACATCTTCAGATTTTTAAGCTAAAACTATATAACCTGTACGTGTACATAATGATTAAAACAGACGGTTTCTTAAGATTTATTTAAAATAACTCATTTAAAAACCAAGCTTTACATATACCAATGTTGTGTTACACAAAAACTCTGGGTGAATAAGAAGGGGTTTCTCTTGAGACATATGAAAGAAAACAATTCTGCACCGCTTTTAACACCCACTGGCAAATTGCACGTACATATTCAGTGTTATATAGGCTTATAACATTTTTAACCAAACACAGCTTGTGTCATATATATCATCGGACAAATGTAGACCCAAATCTGTCGTTGCATCTGAACAGAATTTCCATGTACTGTTTCCTATCGCTAGAGGGCACAAGTTCACATAAATCCACGTCATTGTATATATTCAGCAAGCAAAGGGTCACTGTACGAGACTTCTGATATAACAAAAAAATAATATCATTTTGTAATTACGTTTTTGCTATAAAATTACAAAACATATTTTTACTACGGTATTGAGATGCATACTGACTAATCAATGTAGTTTCAATCTTTATATATCATTTTATTCTGGGTCAAGAGGTAACTCGTCCCAAGAAATTGTGACCTGTTGATTAATGCCATTTTAAGTCATACATCTGCTTTGGTATTGATGGTACTGACATTAAACAGTATTGTAAATATGCACCCTTTGATTTTAATGGTAACCTATCCCGTAACCAGTTAATATGAAAACTTCTCGTTGAAATGATCACTAATGATTTACGGCGGTTAATTATTCCCAAGGCGCCTGCTCCAGATACATGTAAGACGATTTATACAGAGGTTGAACCGGATGGAACGAGATTGCACTGAATGAAAAGATGATGCACCGAATTGAACGAAGTTGCACCGAATTACACGAGCTTGCACCGAGTTAAACGAGGTTGCTCCGAATTAAACGAGGTTGCACCGAATTGAACGACGTTGCACCGAATTGAACGAGATTGCACCGAATTGAACGAGGTTTCACCGAATTAAACGAGGTTGCTCCGAATTGAATGAGGTTGCACCGAATTGAACGAGATTGCACCGAATTGAATGAGGTTGCACCGAATTGAGTGTGTTGATGCATTAAATTAAAGCAGAATAAGCACCGTTTCTAATGGTAATACACTGAATTGGATTACTTGATGTCTTGTTTTAGGAGCAATATCGCTGCGTGGTTTGTAAATACACCGAATTGAAGCAGAAACAGCTTTGTTTTGACAATTAAAGTCTTTCTTTGCAACATTTTGGTTTGAATTGAACGGATTTGTTCCCCGATGTGTTTGTGGTATGACTGAATTAAAGCAAATTATTCATTTTTGGCGGTGTTGGCCGCCCATAATAACCGCGTGTCATAAACTAAACAAGACCCTCGATGTTACACCTGCTTCACCTGTCTTAGATGCATGATCACCATTTAGCTGGCAGTAAATATAGTGCAGCCATCGTTATTCATTACTGCTGAGAAGAACATGGCTAAATCCAAGATAGGAAGATTTTTGGACATTGGTTTAATGAAACCCCTATAAAAGCAAGCATGTTTAAGTGTTAGAATGTCTTTTTGCATAATTATGTAATATTCACTTAACAATTTTCTAAGTAGACACCTTCTAACTGGGGCATTACTGGCTTGATTAGTGGGCTATTGCTCTAAAACTTTTAATAAACCATGCAATATATACTGACTGATTCATTAGCAAAACTTCATTCAAAATGTTAGACATCTGACTGTTCACAATCATTTAGAATACTGACACCCGAAGAATACAAATTCACAAAATCAGTTAATAACGCGTATGTTCAACGTAACAAACGAATTAGGCGTACATATTAATGAACATTTGGAACCTAGAAATATACTATATTTCTATTTATCTTAACTTAAATTAATATCATTCTCATCTTAATGGGTTTTTTTTCTGTTTATAGTCCAGCCAACTTTTTGAGCAAATCAGTTAGAATGCATAAAATGTAATCGCATATCTTTTAGTTTTCCAATGTGCCAGTTAAAATCGACCAATTTTACTAACACATCAGTTAGTATTCATTGCATTTTTATTGAAAGTTTTATAGACATGGCTCAATTGTCAAGCCATTAATGCCCCAGTACGAATATCTTGTATACTTATAAAAGTTGTTAAGTGTACTTACCACTAAAGCTTTTTAGATCAATAACACTTCTACGGAAGCCTTTTAATTTGTAACATACCTGCTGTCACATAGGTAAAAAATATCACGCACTGAAATACAAATGACGCAGGGCAATACAAATGAAACAAAATTCTAACAGTGACAGTTATTTTAATAAAGACCTGCCCTGACAGTGAACTTCCTACCACAAGGATGCCAGGAATTATGTTCTGAAGATACACAGAAAAAAACTTCAGTATGCGTTTCTTTTTTCTGCTTTCTGTAGTATAGCACCATAAAGGCATGAAAGCAAATTCTTCATTTTCATGATCGATTTATATTGAAATTACATGAAGCAATTATCTGATGAAAAACGTATGCATATTTTTGTACTTCGTAGACAAAAGCCATAAAATAATAAATTAATTTTGATCTTTTTCTTGGAAGCATGCACGGTTTATGTGTGTTAAATCATTGCCATCTATGATAATCCATCGTCACACATTTGAACTAAACAGATGATTATGTTCAACTGAACTAAAACATTACCAGATAATATCAAATGAATATATGAATTCCGTAAGAACAGATTTTGTAAATGATTACAGCCGTACATACAATATGTCCCATATTCCGCATTTGTTTGTGCCGCGTGGCGACTGTGTTTCAATATCATAGCCGGCATAACTATGCATATTGTTCAATCACCCCTCTCTTGCATTATCACGTTTTCCTTTGGCGTTATCTGTGATGCACGGGGTATATTCTCAGATTCCCTATCGAAATTTTATTCTTTTTAGTTCCAAACGCCGCTGATCATGGAATGGTATTTTTCTAGAAATATCCGATTGACAATTCCATGTTCACTGTCATATACACACCATTTGAGATGGATCGAAAATGGTACTGTTTACTTGTGTAAATATCTAGTTGTGCTCAACCCATGGCTAGTCTGCGTATGCAGTACATTTCATTACTGCTTATGAACAGGTTCAATCAAACCGAACATATAATATTTTAATATTTTAAAATTTAGAAATAATCAACTCTATAGGAAAAATGGTGGTTGTAATATAGATATACTATTTAAAAGACTTTCATTGTGTATTAAACTAAAATATTTTTTGCTAATCCAACTCCAGATGATTCGTTTTATTATTTTGGAAACTTGTCTTATTCTAAAGTGTACTTTTTTCTTAATACTTTTACATGAAAATGTGCTGATTCTTAATTCAATTTCCAGAATTTTACAACACTCTGGATTGTGATTAGCAAAGATTATTACTATTTTAAATGTATAAATGTAATTTATCGTAGTGAAGTTAATGTCTCTTATAGTTCTATATTAGGACGGCCATTTACAAGTTATTTTTTATGTAATGTTTTATGTAATGTTTTATGTAATGTTTTATATAAATGGATGAGACAATAATAAACTATTAATATATACTTTGTACCGCATTTGTCGTGTAAGAAGGCTTTCACCTATAACAAAATATCATTTGCAAACATACTACCGTCACGAATTACAGTTGATGGGCATCTGTTGACACATTGCTCATCTAAAGAGTTTGCATGATTTGGTAGACATGATTATGAATTTCGACAAACAGCTGACGTCAAAGGCTAAAAAAGCAGGAGCTATATCATCCAGAACTAAAGTTGCAATGGCTAGAAGTCGTTGATATACAGTAAATGATATGTCTTTAAAATTTTTACTATTTCAATTTTAAGTAATTGCGTATTATTTAATATATTATTAATTAATAGTTCATGTTGGGAATCGAACCAATGACCCCCAGGTCCGCTAGCATGCTAACTTGCAGTCTAACCGACTGAGCTATTGCGGGTCCCTACTTCGTAAGAATTATTAACCCAATAAAGCCTAGATGAATTACATAAATTATTTGAATTAAGTCCCTTTAATCATAAAAAAAATACAGAATCTGCATCACTTGAGGTAAATAAACATCATCATCATATCGTTCCTACTTTTTTCCCATTAATTAATTTATTTGGAAATTTTGTCTGTCGATTACCAAGAAGAAATAAGATAGTTGAATTCAAACCAATTGAAATGTCTTAAGAGTTGGATATAAGATAGCATTGTAACTTGGTTGTGGTACTTCAGTAAGAGGAACTGCTGAAGGCCCACAGGTGAAGTGGGTTAAGGTGGTCGTGCCTTATATTGTTCCTCATGTTTTGAAACCTCCCCGTTCTATTGGGGAGATGAGGGTAGGGTGGGGAAGTTAGAAGACATAGGGTCGGCTGCGGAGAAGGAAGAGGGGTTGGGAGGGGAAAAGGAACAGAATGGGGTGGGGAGAGGGAACAGGGTGGGGTGGGGTGGGGTGGGGAGAGGGAACAGGGTTGGGGTGGGGAGAGGGAACAGGGTTGGGGTGGGGGAACAGGGTGGGGTGGGGAGAAGGAACAGGGTTGGGGTGGGGAGAAGGAACAGGGTTGGGGTGGGGAGAAGGAACAGGGTTGGGGTGGGGAGGGGGAGAGGGAGGAAGGTGGGTAGGTGAGAGGGAGGAGAGTGGGGTGGGAGAGGGGGAGGAAGTAGAGTGGGTGGGAGAGGGGAAGGAGGAGAGGTGAGGTGGAGAGGGAGGATGGAGTGTGTAGAGGGAAGGGGAGAGGATGTTTTAATGTATCTCTAATTTGGTTATTTTCAGAAACATAAGATTTAAAGGGCTTGACCAAACAGTAAAAATGTTTGTACGACCTTTATTCAATATTATTATTATTTCTCTTGAATCATATATGTAATTGAATACATCGTGCAAAAAAAAAAACACAACACAAAACTAGGTATAAAATATATGTCAAACATAATATAAATTGTTGGAAAAGAACATTGAAAGCCACTGAACACGACAAATCTCAAAATACGTATTGCAGGCTCGGTTTGGCTGATGACTTGGTTTGTCTGAGCCTGTCCATTGCAAAACTGGAAATGCATTATTACAGTCCACGCTGCCTAGCCTGGGAATTAGCGTTACAGAGATATATCTACCGTGCCTTCAGTATGTGAATGATGAATAATTGCTAATAAAATTATTATAACATTATTCAGACTCATTGCTATCTAACGTTATAAAATTATCTTAGATGATTATTTAACAACGAAAAGAGAAGTTTTACGTTAACACGTTAAGCTCTATTAAGTTTTGCGGCCAAGTCAAGTTAAATATGTAATATTTTTGACAACTAATGGGAGATAGTTTTTGTGTGTAATCGTAACATGCAAGTATTTGTCATTGACTTCCAATCAGTAGATCATATTCACTGTACTAAATTTGATAGTATTCTTAATATATTTGAATATAAACCTGAAAAGTACAAAAACAGGTGAAAAAGTTAACAGCTACTTGTTAACAAATGATAATGTTAAAAATAGACAATAGTCATTTTTAAACAAGTTCTTTAACCATTTCTAACAAAATCGACAAAACAAATTATAAAATTCATTGAAAAATATAATTAAAAAGAAGAATATGAGAAAAATATCATCCTCATCATCATCATTATCATCATCATCATCATCATCATCATTTTTTTCATTCTCAATCATAGTGATCAGAGCAAAAAACATTAAAAAAAACCCCATCGTTATCATTTTTATCATCATCATTTTTGTTTAGTCATAGCCATTATTAACAACAGCAACAAGACATTAAAACAACAACAACATCATCATTATCGTCGTCTTCATCATTGACATATTCAGACAAAATCTCTGGGTTTTTTAATGAAGAAGTTTTGGCAGGCCTGCGAGTGTTGCTGTAATCTCTACAATACAATCTCTACAATACTATAATTCATATCTCAGTACTTCTGAAACAAATGGTCTGCATGCCCGTCCATCTCGTGCACTCTATTCTCACAGCTTTATACTTTCATTTCAACTTTCAGCACGCAGTAGGCGGTAAGCAGCAAGCAGAAAGCCGTAAGCAGTAAGCAGAACACAGTAAGCCGTAAGCAGTAATCATTAAGCAGTAAGCCGTATGCAGTAGGCAGTAAGCAGTACGCTGTCGTATACATGGTATATGGAATTCCGTAATGCAGTCATAAATATTCTATCCAATTTCAGTGAATACTGGACAAGGCAAGAATTTGAGTTAAAATACTGCTTGTTTGGTCATATATTAGCAATTAGTCCTTTACTCCGTGTTAATGGCTCATATCCTATGTGCATGTATTGTAGATCTAGATGTCACCATGCACATCTGCCAACTCTGATCAGTATCTACACTGATTGCTTTAGATTCATTTGGTTATTTCTGCTCAAGGTGTGACCAGTGTAGATCCTGAGGTGATGGCACAGATCTGCCAGCTGATCTGGATCTACGTTGGTCGCACACATGATAAACCAGTATATATGGAGCTAAGGGTAAATACCATTTTGTTGATGGGACAGAAAAACTTGATCTGATGTAACTTCAGTGTTAAATTGGAATAAGTACCATTAAAATAAGAAGTTCAACTATTCCTGCACTAAGGTGAGGCTATTAATTTGGATCTGCTTTCAAACTGGCTCATAGTTTTGGTGTTCACAACACACTAATGGATAACAAAAAGGAAAACAATAAAAGTTCCAGAAATGAGCAAGACAACCAACACAAAAAGCACTAATATTTTTCATTTATTTCAATAAAATTTAATTTTACATCTAAACAACTACTGCAAAGTAGTCCTTACCATAGTTAAAGATAAAGTATTCAAACAGTACCGGTAGTTTCATAAAAGCATGCTGTAACTGTAAAACAACTACACCATAAAAAACAAGAAGCTGTGTTCGGAAAACACATATGCCCCCGGTAGCGAAGTTTGTAACGATACAAATTTTAAATGATAGCTCAGTGTTAAAACTGCAACTAATATCACAAGTTAGTTCTAAATAATGAAAATAACCATCTGGTGCCAGAACCTGTACATGAAAAGAATTTATCATAACAAGAGCCAGTTGGAAACGACTGCACGCTTGACTATTCGAAGTCAGACATATTTAAGCACATTTAAAACTGGGCTTCATTTAAACTGGGGAGTGATTTAGGAGTTTATGACACCGTACACACACACACACGACAAAAGTTTCTTAATCCAAGTTAGGAAATCAATAAATTACAGTTACTTTATTATTGTATTTTACACCCCTGATCCCACACCCATCAACCCACTATCCCTGCCCACCTATAGTGATGTAGTGGGGTGTGGTGTAGTATAGTAAGGTATGGTATGCTGGTTGCTGTTGTTGGTGGTGTGGGTGTTGTTGCTTTTGTTGGTATTGTTGTTGGTGTTGGTAATGTTGTAATGTTGGTGTTGTTGTTGGTGTTGTTGTTGGTGTAGTTGTCAGTGTTGTTGTTGGTGTTGTCAGTTGTTGGTGTTGTTGTTGTTATTGTTGTTGGTTGTTGGTGTTGTTGATGCTATTGTTGTTGTTGGTGGTGTTGTTGTTGGTGGTGTTGTTGACGGTGTTGTTGGTGGTGGTGTTGATGAAGTTGTTGGTGGTGTTGTTGACGGTGTTGTTGGTGGTGTTGTTGACGATGTTGTTGACAGTATTATTGTTGGTGGTGTGGTGGGGTGGTGGAGGTGTGGTGTGAGATGGGGTGGTGTGGTGGGGGGTGGTGGTGGTGTGGTGTGGTGTGGTGTGGTGTGGAATGGTGTGGTGTGGTATGGTATGGTATGGTATGGTATGGTATGGTATGGTATGGTATGGTATGGTATGGTATGGTATGGTATGGTATGGTATGGTATGGTATGGTATAGTATAGTATAGTATAGTATAGTATAGTATAGTATAGTATAGTATAGTATAGTATAGTATAGTATAGTATAGTATAGTATAGTATAGTATAGTAACCACTCAACACTTTCATCAAAGTATGTTAAGTACATCATTCTGTTTTAAACCTTTTCTATAGCATTACCTTAGAAAAACACTAACATTGAAACTTTAACCATAATTTCTAAGTGTTAATTCTAATTTCTAAGCGAAAAAGGGCAAAAATCAAATAAGTTAACCATTTATATCCAAGTATAAAATGGGGAGATAATCCCAGAAAAAAGGTAGCCAGACTTACGTAACTTGTAAGGGCCATCATCTGTGCACTGTTAAGTGTGTAAACTTTAATGCCAGATCTCCTTGTGGATATTGCGAAATATCCAACATGCAGAAGTAAGTTAACCATTTTCTAAGTACAAAAAGGGGAGATAACACCAGAAATAAGGTACCCAGAGTTATTTAACTTGTCAGTGTCATGACCTGTGAACTGTTAAGTAAGTGTGTAAACTTTCATGCCAATGCTCTTTGTTGAAATTCAGAAATATCCAACTTGCCGAAAAATGTTAACCATTTATCTCTAAGTACAAATTGGGGAGAAAACCCAGAATTAAGATAGCCAGAGTTATGTAACTTGTTAAGAGTCATACCCTGTGCACTGTATATTAAGTTTGTAAACTTTCATGCTAATGATCTTTGTAGAAATGGAAAAATATCCAACTTGCCGAAAAAGGTTAACCATTTTTCTAAGTACAAAAAGGGGAGATAACACCAGAAATAAGGTACCCAGAGTTATGTAACTTGTCAGGGTCATGACCTGTGAACTGTTAAGTAAGTGTGTAAACTTTCATGCCAATGCTCTTTGTAGAAATTCAGAAATATCCAACTTGCCGAAAAATGTTAACCATTTATCTCCAAGTACAAATTGGGGAGAAAACCCAGAATAAAGATAGCCAGAGTTATGTAACTTGTTAAGAGTCATACCCTGTGCACTGTATAGTAAGTTTGTAAACTTTCATGCTAATGATCTTTGTAGAAATGGAAAAATATCCAACTTGCCGAAACAGGTTAACCACTTTTTTAAGTACAAAAAGGGGAGATAACACCAGAAATAAGGTACCCAGAGTTATGTAACTTGTCAGGGTCATGACCTTTGAACTGTTAAGTAAGTGTGTAAACTTTAGTGCCAATGCTCTTTGTAGAAATTGAGAAATATCCAACTTGCCGAAAAATGTTAACCGGACGGACGGACGGACGTTCGGACGGACGGAAAGACGGACGGACGGTTCAATCACTAGATGCCGGGGGCATAAAAAGAAAAATAAAACTACTTCATCCAAAACAAGCAAATTTGTTAAATTTATATACCCCGCTGGTTATTTCTAACAAAACAACTGGAGAAGGCTTTCGTTGAAATCCATCCTGTAGTTGCAGAGATATAAAGCGGAAACGAATACTCCTCTATTTGCATAATTCATAAGTTATCAAAGAGCCATAACTCTGTGCTAAACAGTGACCAGAACAAGACGATATGCGCATCTCCTCTTGGTTTTGATAGTTCCCAGTAAGTTTCATTGAAATTCATCCAGCTGTTGCAGAGAAATAGCGCAGAAAAGAATACTGCTCGTTATTCATAATGCATAAGTTATCAAAGGGCCATAACTCTGTGTTAAAGGGTCTGACCAGAACAAGACAACGACATGCCCATCTCCACTTGGTATTGATGGTTCCCAGAAAGTTTCATTGAAATCCATCAAGCTGTTGCAGAAAAACAGCGCAGACACGAATACTGCCTTATTTGCATAAAGCATAAATTATCAAAGTGCCATAACGGTCTGACTGGCACAAGACGATGACATGCGCATCTCCGCTTGGTATTGATGGTTCCCAGAAAGTTATGTTGAAATCCATCGAGCTGTTGCAGAGAAATAGCGCAGAAACTAATACTGCTCTATTTGCATAATGCATAAGTTATCAAAGGGCCATAACTCTGTGTTAAAGGGTCTGACCGGAACAAGACGACAACATGCACATCTCCTCTTGGTATTGATGGTTCCCATAAAGTTTGGTTGAAATCCATCATGTAGTTGCAGAGAAATAGCGTGGAAATGAAATTTGGACAGACGGACGGATGGACGGACAGTCAATTCCAAAATAATATCCTCCTCCCATTTTAATAGGCGGTGGATAATAAAACTTTAACTGTGGAGATCAATCTCAAATCTCAAGCATCTGATAGGTTGAAACTAGACTCATCTCCATTTATACTAATCAGGACGGAAGATCACAAAACAAAGAATGTTGACAGTCTCAAATCGCAAGCAGATATGGAGAAATTTTCTCCATTTTAGCAAATCAGATGCTTGAGATTTGCAATTGATATTCAAACTCAGTTTTATGATCTTGGGCCCAAATTCATGAGATTTGTGACTGATCGCCAAACTCAGTTTTATGATCCTACTAACAACAACAGAAGTCATTAACAATCACCTGATCAAATATACAATAAAGCAAAACAATGTTTAAGGTCAAATAAAAGACTTCGATATTTTTATGGACAAGAATGTCACAGGTCAATTATCCAAAGAATGAAAAATGGCTCCAGTCTCAGTTTTATATCTTGTGCCAACATAATAACATGGAAGTAAATATTTAGTCTTCTTATCAATTACTGAAAGGATATAAGAGTTTTATCACATGCAAAAAGTGTAGATGCTGATCAGCTGGCACGGCATCTGTGCTGTCTGATCAGATCTACACTGTTCACATCTTTGTCAGAAATATCCTAATCAATCAAATAGCAAATGCTAGATCTTGATCTTGATTTAGCTGGTTATTGAACTTGGTTGAAATATTATGCCCATAAGCATTTTTCCCAAGTTTCATGAAGATCCAACAACGACTGTTTAAGAGAGATAGCGGACATGGCAAATTTGCCATTTTTGTATAAATAAAAGGGCCATAACTCTGAAGTGGCTGAAGCAATTTGGCTGGTTATCAAACTTTGTTGCCCACCGCCATGGGTGTTCCCATAATACACCTGTCTTTGACAGTCATATACAAAGAAACCTCCTGTTCTTGTTTTCATAATATGGCACATAGTCGTCATCAAACAAAAGTAAGGGATAAATCAAAGTCTGATTACATCATATATATCAATAATGGGTAATAATAAATTGTATAATAAAACTGACTATCAAAATTAGCCAGCTACATGTATAATATAACACATTAAAACATAGCACCTGATCAGTTCCTAACCCTTTACACCATATATACCGCTTTTATTGCATAGGCCAGATTAGATCAGCACATCCATGCATCTGATTAGAATCCCATTTTATGTTCGTGTTTAGTTTCATTTGGATATTTCTGATCAAAAAGCAAACAGCACAGATCCAGATCAGACAGCACAGATGAGCCAGCTGAATAAATCTAAAAGTGAACAGTGCAAATCCAGATCAGCTGGCAGTGCATCCATGTCATCTGCTAGACAAGACAGCTTGGTTGTGGCACCTGATCTAGATCTGTGCTAGTGGTCTATGCAGTAAGGAATATATGGAGCAAAGGGTTACGGAAAAATAGTTCAAACGATTTCTGAGTTAAAGTTGCTGACATGGGTGGCACTTCGAGGTACATTGTATAACTGTTCAATCTCCAACACCAACCAGAAGAAATCAACTACCAGTATATTTTTTTTCAAACTGACTAGATACATGCACTTTAGTCAATTCAATGATCTCTTATATTTCTCAATCAAAATCTGGGTACACTAATCCGATTTGGCGACGAACTTCGTCCATGATCTTGTGCACCATTTCGCTATCAGCATGTCTCACATATTCATGCTCTATTTTTCCTGAAATATTTCAGAATATACGAAATGTAATATACAACATAATTATCAAATACCTCCAGCATATTGCACATTACATCTAACTACCAATGCATTCATGGTGTCATGTTCAATATAATTTATTTATTTTTCATTATGTTAAGTTTATCTGAAAACAAACTGGGATTATTCATGCACGACTGCACATTTTGGTGCCGTGACCGGGGCTACTGTTGAGCTTCAGTCCCCTGTACTGGAGATTGTGGGTTCAAATCCCACTGGTGATAAATATGATAGAAAAAAACAAGACCTTATACTTTAAAATATGACTACATACTCTATGTAATCATTTTCAGAGCTGTTTTTATCCATGTGAACTTTTCAACTTTCTTTTCTTTTTAAAACCAAAGCTTGAGGATATGTGTTTCATGCTGCACTGTAGAACCTAAACTCAAAAGAATTTAACCCTCACAGTAAAACCTAGATTGAAGAGCTTTTAATTACATGTATTTGTTCACTGCTGAACCTAGACTCCAATGTTGTAAATCCTTAGCTCACTGTTAAACCAAGACTCCACTGTTGTTTATCCTTAGCTCACTGTTAAACCTAAACTCCAATGTTGTTAATCATTAGCTCACTGTTAAACCAAAACTCCAATGTTGTAAATCCTTAGCTCACTGTTAAACCTAGACTCCAATGTTGTAAATCCTTAGCTCAATGTTAAACCAAGACTCCAATGTTGTAAATCCTTAGCTCACTGTTAAACCAAGACTCAAATGTTGTAACTCCTTAGCTCACTGTTAAACGAAAACTTCAAGGTTGTTAATCATTAGCTCACTGTTAAACCAAGACTCCAATGTTGTAACTCCTTAGATCACTGTTAAACCAAAACTCCCATATTGTAAATCCTTAGCTCACTGTTAAACCACACTCCAATGTTGTAAATCCTTAGATTACTGTTAAACCAAGACTCCAATGTTGTAAATCCTTAGCTCACTGTTAAACCAAGACTCAAATGTTGTAAATCCTTAGCTCACTGTTAAACGAAAACTTCAAGGTTGTTAATCCTTAGCTCACTGTTAAACCAAGACTCCAATGTTGTAAATCCTTAGCTCACTGTTAAACCAAGACTCCAATGTTGTAACTCCTTAGCTCACTGTTAAACCAAGACTCCAATGTTGTCAATCCTTAGCTCACTGTTAAACCAAGACTCCAATGTTGTAAATCCTTAGATTACTGTTAAACCAAGACTCCAATGTTGTAAATCCTTAGCTCACTGTTAAACCAAGACTCCAATGTTGTAATTCCTTAGCTCACTGTTAAACCAAGACTTCAATGTTGTAAATCCTAAGCTCATTGTTAAACCGAGACTCCAATGTTGTAAATCCTTAGCTCACTGTTAAACCAAGACTCCAATGTTGTAAATCCTTAGCTCACTGTTAAACCAAGACTCCAATGTTGTAAATCCTTAGCTTACTATTAAACTAAGACTCCAGAATTGTTAATCCTAAGCTCAATGTAGAACTTTAACCCAAGAATTTTAATTGTTAGCTCTCTGCTGATCCTAAACTCCGAAGATGTTAATCCTTACAGCTCACTGTAAAACCTCCTATTTGGAGTTTTTAATTTAATAGTTTACTGTAGAACCTAGACTCTGAAGCTGTTAATCCTTAACTCTCCTAAACAAAAAAATATATGTTAGAAAACTTGTCAAAAAACATAGATCAATGCATAAATATAATATCTGTATAATTGCATTTCCTACAAACCTTTCAAAATGCATTCTCGGACAGCAGCTGCTTCATACTGAAACCCAGCCGAGTTCAGAAAATTATAATTTCCAGCCTTAACAGGGAACTCTAGAGGACCTGACGGTGTTGTCATCTTTGTGGGACACCAGAAGGGATGTTCAAGCTGCAAGAAAATGTGTTGTTCGATCCTTTCCTCCATATATATGCATTTATACGCCTGTGGGACCAGTGTAGATTCAGATCAGCCGGCACATCTGTGCCATCTAATCTGGATCGGCACTGGTTTTGCATTTTGGTCAAAAATAACCTAATGAATAAAATAGGGAACATTTTAGATCCTGATCAGACGGCAGCACATCCATGGCATCTAACCAGGATCTACAGTTTGCTTTTAGATACATTTGCCCATTTATGATTAAGACGCAAACAGTGCAGATCCAGATCAGAGGGTACATATATGCAGACTTATCTTGATCAACACTAAGTCACAAAATAATGTGATAAAACCAATATATATGGAGTTAAGGTGAAGTACAAGTATATTTTACTAACTTAACATGCAACCCCATTAGTACTTACATGAATAGGGTAAGAATTCTGTAGCTGTTATACATAGAACAACTATGGGATTTTCCAGTACTATTTTGAAGTTTTTTATGTGCTGTAGTGTACTGGTACCTTAACATTATGAGTACCTTATTATTATGAACAAAATTCACAAAGTTGTTCAGAATTTGCATAGAAGACATGCAACAGTCATGATATGGAATCAAAAAACCACAGTGTGTGATACAAATTTACTAATCTGACATATTTTATCAATTTCACAGATACAGGCTGCACTATAACTAAATCATTCATAAATATACTGTCATCACTAGATTGGCTGCACTACCCTTTTTATCTAAATTTTATTGTTAAAGTTTGGGACGCCACCAGTAGAAAAGTATATTAGCATTTGTAAAATTTAAACTCGGCCTTTACACTGAATCTATGCTGTTTTGATAGTACGGACAATACATGAGTGATTACGGTAACAAATGGTGTTTAGGTCAGCTATATTCAATAATATATGGTTGACTACAAAAATGTCACTTCTGTTTGTCAAATTTAAGACCACTGTAGACCTGTATAGATCCTCATTAAACAGCATAGATATGTTGGCTGATCTGGATTTAAAATACTCGCCTGTATGTATAGAGTAAAGGGTCAAGTGACGTCACGCGGATTACCAAAGAAATAAAAGTTAGTACTGAGGGGATGTCTCACAGTCATTAATCTGCATAGTTTTCATCAATAAATATTTGAAATACAAATGGAGGTGTTATTATATAAATATATGAAGAAAATTTAGTCTACAATGCTGTTATGAACAAACATTAATCCTGACGACAATAATACTGTTTTTATTGTTAACAGAAGCTAAAATTTAGTCACAAAAGACTCTTATTTAATTTCAACAAATAATAATTGTCTTACCTGTATTCTACCTTTGGTTCCGCAGACTGTTGCGATGTTGTTGTTGATAAATGCAGTATGGTAAGTAAGGCTTGCCATGGCACCATTTTTGTAATGAAGAATTATACACCCGTTCTCATCAGCCCCTAAAAACACAGGATACTCAAGTCTATGCAATCATTCAATATCATTACAAATTAACTGAGACAAGAAAATGTAAACAATGTATGACAAATGACACCAATCTAGAATATCATTCTTGGGTGAACAGCTTGCAAAAATATATTTGCAGCAAATAAATAAGAACATTTTATGCAACTTGGCTTCTACATAAAATTTGAACTAACAGTGCTCATATCTTTATATGGTTGAATTCTATATTGTTAAAATTAACCCTAATATAAAGGCTCCTTTCCCTGGCAGCAAAAAGACCTTTTGTTGATGTGGTGAATGTATTTTTGCAGTGGTGAAAATGTCTTGTTGCAGTGGTGAATGTCTTGTTGCAGTGGTGAATATCTTGTTGCTATGGTGAATGTCTTGTTGCTGTGGTGAATGTCTTGTTGCTGCGGTGAATGTCTATAAAAACTGTGAATAAGACTTAGATCTGTTTTGGAAAATGGTTTTATGAAGAAGGTATAAATTAAAAATGTATAAAAAAGAGGGGTCCAAGGGGGGCTGTTTTTCTATTAACCTGATTCGAAGAAGTTCGCTTTTGCAGTAATACTGTCTGGCATCTCATCAAATACAAAACAGGCTAACTGAATTGCATAAATGCCGATGTCCAGTAATGCTCCTCCGCCTAACTTTAAATCCCTCACTCTATCTATGTGACTGATTGGCATACAAAATGTAGCCTCGACCAATCTAACATCACCCAGGGTCCCTGCCTTTACCTCTTGTTTAATCTGATGATAACTGGGGAAAAAGCGACTCCATATTCCCTGAAATGTAAGATCAATAATCATGTACAGTCTATTTGTGCTGCAATTTGACTGAATAACAGTGTACGTCAAAAGAAGTGGTCGGTCTCATTCATATTTCTTATTTATTCAATATAAACAAGAGGGCCCTTAGGGCCCTGGGTCGCTCACCTGAGTACAAAAGTACTCTCAGTTTTACCCCAGAGCCAACATTAAAATAATGCTGGTAAAGGGTCTCTTCACAATACTCCAGGAAATATCCGAGGCCAGTCAGAGTCGCATTAGTTTCAGAGAAAAACGATTATTTATGTAAACTAAGAGAACCCCAAGGCATGGCCAATTTTGGCCCAGGGGACATAATTTGAACAAACTTGGTAGAAATCCACTAGACAATGCTACATACCAAATATCTAAGCTTAAGGCATGAGGTTTCCAGTAAAAAGATTTTTAAAAATTGCCTTTTTTACAAATTGAGAGCCCCCAGGGCGGGGCAAATATTGACCCCAGGGCCAACATTTAAACAATGTTGTTAAAGGGTCTCTACACAATACTCAGCACCAAATATCTAAGATCTAGTCCTATTAGTTTTGGAGAAAAAATGATTTTCATGTTTTTCCTATATATTTATATGTAAACCAAGAGAACCCTAGGGCGTAGCGGATTTTGGCCCAGGGGACATAATGTGAACAAATTTAGTAGACATCCATTAGACAATGCTACTTACCAAATATCTAAGCTGTATGCATTGTGGTTTGTGAGAAGAAGATTTTTAAAGATTTCCTTTATAAGTCTATGTAAAATGAAGTGACCCCTGGGGCGGGGCCAATTTTGACCCCAGGGAAATAATTTGAATAATCTTTGTAGAGTTCCACAAGAGGGTGCTAAATGCCAAATATCTAAGCTCTAGGCCTTGTGGTTTCAGACAAGAAGATTTTTAAAGTTTTTTCTATATGTCTTTGTAAAATGAAGTGACCCCTGGGGCGGGGCCAATTTTGACCCCAGGGAAATAATTTGAACAATCTTTGTAGAGTTCCACAAGAGGGTGCTAAATGCCAAATATCTAAGCTCTAGGCCTTGTGGATTCAGAAAAGAAGATTTTTTAAAGTTTTTCCTATATAAATCTATGTAAAGGAAGTGACCCCTGGGGCGGGGCCAATTTTGACCCCAGGGTAATAAATTGAACAATCTTTGTAGAGTTCCACTAGAGGGTGCTAAATGCCAAATATCTAAACTCTAGGCCTTGTGGTTTCAGACAAGAAGATTTTTAAACTTTTTCCTATATAAGTCTTTGTAAAATGAAGTGACCCCTGGGATGGGGCCTAATTTGACCCCAGGGAAATAATTTGAACAATCTTTGTAGAGTTCCACTAGAGTGTGCTAAATGCCAAATATCTAAGCTCTAGGCCTTGTGGTTTCAGACAAGAAGATTTTTAAAGTTTTTCCTATATAAGTATGTAAAATGAAGTGACCCCTGGGGCGGGGCCAATTTTGACCCCAGGGAAATAATGTGAACAATCTTTGTAGAGTTCCACTAGAGGGTGCTAAATGCCAAATATCTAAGCTCTAGGCCTTGTGGTTTCAGACAAGAAGATTTTTAAAGTTTTTCCTATATAAGTCTATGTAAAATGAAGTGACCCCTGGGTGGGGCCAATTTTGACCCCAGGGAAATAATTTGAACAATCTTTGTAGAGTTCCACTAGAGGGTGCTAAATGCCAAATATCTAAGCTCAAGGCCTTGTGGTTTCAGACAAGAAGATTTTTTAACTTTTTCCTATATAAGTCTATGTAAAATGAAGTGACCCCTGGGGCGGGGCCAATTTTGACCCCAGGGAAATAATTTGAACAATCTTTGTAGAGTTCCACTAGAGGGTGCTAAATGCCAAATATCTAAGCTCTAGGCCTTGTGGTTTCAGACAAGAAGAATTTTAAAGTTTTTCCTATATAAGTCTTTGTTAAATGAAGTGACCTCTGGGGCGGGGCCAATTTTGATCCCAGGGAAATAATTTGAACAATCTTTGTAGAGTTCCACTAGAGGATGCTAAATGCCAAATATCTAAGCTCTAGGCCTTGTGGTTTCAGACAAGAAGAATTTTTAAGTTTTTCCTACATAAGTCTATGTAAAATGAAGTGACCCCTGGGGCGGGGCCAATTTTGACCCCAGGGAAATAATTTGAACAATCTTTGTAGAGCTCCACTAGAGGATGCTAAATGCCAAATATCTAAGCTCTAGGCCTTGTGGTTTCAGAAAAGAAGATTTTTAAAGTTTTTCCTTTCGGTTGCCAGTGCAACCAGAGTTCTGCATGGAATTGATTTCTTTGAACAACTTTGGAAGAGCTTCATGCAAGGAACATCCGTGGCAAGTTTCATCAAAATTGGCCAAGCCGTTTCAGAGAAGAAGTCAATTGAAGCAATTGTTGACGACGGACGACGCACGACAGACATCAGGCGGTCACAAAAGCTCACCCGGTCACTTTGTGACAGGTGAGCTAAAAAAGGTTTAAAGAAAAATGCAATTCAGTGAACAGTAATGACGGTCTCTTAACCTTATTAACAGTGAAATCTCCATCAGACAGGTGTTTTTTGCAACAATGCAAGTGATATCTATTGTTGGCATTTTTTTACAACTGGGCATTATAGACACAAACGGTTGTTGCACTAGCATTTTACACCAATGTGTGAATTTATGTTTGGATATTATTTTATATAAACTTAAAATGTGTGCTAGTGTTTTATTGATTTTGACACACCAAAACCCTGATATCAAATAAAGAAATATTAAAGAATGGAAAAGTTTATATAAGTTTGTTGTTTTTTTATTTCAGACTGACAGTTCAAGCTTTTTTAAATGGCAATAAAAAATATTTCACTGTGATCCAGTTCCAGCTAGCCCACATTTACAAGGTAAAAAACATATCTTTTTTAGGAAACAAATCAGCTAAACTATATTTATTATCCAATATCCGAATCAGAATCTAATATTAAAATAAAAATGACTACTATTAATAACAAGAGCCATGTTACACATGGTTAATCCCCCCGCCAGAAAAAAGTTTCCTGAAGGCTGTACTTTCGTATAATTTACCTGGAGAGGAAATCCTTTTAAGTTTTGGAGTTAGGCTACGGACAAAATTTATCAAGTAAATCTGATAAAGGGCAATAACTCTAAAAAATAGGCAAGGTAGAGTTATTGGACTTGCACACTGCACTACCTACCAATGTGCTCTGTCAGTATATGAAATTTGAATAAAATCCCTCAAGTAGTTTTGGAGTTGTGTTCCGGACAAAATTTATCAAGTAATTCTGATAATGTGGAATAAATCTTAAAATCGGCAAGGAAGAGTTATTGTTCTTGCACACTGCACTACCTACCATTGTGCTCTGTCAGTGTATGAAGTTTGAATAAAATCCCTCAAGTAGTTTTTGAGTTATGCTCTGGAAAAAATGTATCAAGTAAATGTGATAAAGGGGAATAAATCTAAAAAAGGTGAGATAGTGTTATTGCACTTGAACACTGCACTACCTACTAATGTGCTCTGTCAGTGTATGAAATTTGAATAAAATCCATCAAGTGGTTTTGGAGTTATGCTCCTGACAAAATTTATCAAGTAAATATGATAAAGAGGAATAACTCTTAAAATAGGCAAGGTAGAGTTATTGTTCTTGCACACTGCCCTACCTACCAATGTGCTCTGTCAGTGTATGAAGTTTGAATAAAATCCCTCAAGTAGTTTTGGAGTTATGCTGGACAAAATTTATCAAGTAAATATGATAATGAGGAATAAATCTTAAAATAGGCAAGGCAGAGTTGTCGTTCTTGCACACTGCACTACCTACCAATGTGCTCTGTCAGTGTATGAAGTTTGAATAAAATCCCTCAAGTAGTTTTGGAGTTATGCTCCGGACAAAATTTATCAAGAAAATATATTAATGAGGAATAAATCTAAAAATAGGCAAGGTAGAGTTATTGTTCTTGCACACTGCACTACCTACCGATGTGCTTTGTCAGTGTATGAAGTTTGAATAAAATCCCTCAAGTAGTTTTGGAGTTATGCTCCGGACAAAATTTATCAAGTAAATTTTAAAAAGGGGAATAACTCTAAAAATAGGCAAGGTAGAGTTATTGTTCTTGCACACTGCACTACCTACCATTGTGCTCTGTCAGTGTATGAAGTTTGAATAAAATCCCTCAAGTAGTTTTGGAGTTATGCTCTGGAAAAAATTTATCAAGTAAATGTGATAAAGGGGAATAACTCTAAAAAAGGCGAGGTAGAGTTATTGCACTTGCACACTGCTCTTCCTACCAATGTGCTCTGTCAGTGTATGAAATTTGAATAAAATCCATCAAGTGGTTTTGGAGTTATGCTCCTGACAAAATTTATCAAGTAAATATGATAAAGAGGAATAACTCTTAAAATAGGCAAGGTAGAGTTATTGTTCTTGCACATTGCACTACCTACCAATGTGCTCTGTCAGTGTATGAAGTTTGAATAAAATCCCTCAAGTAGTTTTGGAGTTATGCTCTGGACAAAATTTATCAAGTAAATATGATAATGAGGAATAAATCTAAAAATTGGCAAGGAGGGAGTTATTGTTCTTGCACACTGCACTACCTACCAATGTGCTCTGTCAGTGTATGAAGTTTGAATAAAATCCCTCAAGTAGTTTTGGAGTATGCTCCGGACAAAATTTATCAAGAAAATATATTAATGAGGAATAAATCTAAAAATAGGCAAGTAGAGTTATTGTTCTTGCACACTGCACTACCTACCGATGTGCTTTGTCAGTGTATGAAGTTTGAATAAAATCCCTCAAGTAGTTTTGGAGTTATGCTCCGGACAAAATTTATCAAGAAAATATATTAATGAGGAATAAATCTAAAAATAGGCAAGGTAGAGTTATTGTTCTTGCACACTGCACTACCTACCGATGTGCTTTGTCAGTGTATGAAGTTTGAATAAAATCCCTCAAGTAGTTTTGGAGTTATGCTCCAGACAAAATTAATCAAGTAAATTTTAAAAAGGGGAATAACTCTAAAAATAGGCAAGGTAGAGTTATTGTTCTTGCACACTGCACTACCTACCAATGTGCTCTGTCAGTGTATGAAGTTTGAATAAAATCCCTCAAGTAGTTTTGGACTTATGCTCCGGACAAAATTGTTTCGGATGGACGCACGGACGGACTAAGGGCATTTCTAATATCGCCCTCGCCTTTGGCGGGGGGATAAATAAGTGCCCCAGTTTCAGAAATTGTAACACAACTGGGGGCGTTTAAAGGAATTTTACATTACCTCGATAAAGAGCAAATTCTTGGATTTGGCCAAATCCAACACTTTTTTAGCCTGTTTGTAATTCAGTGACATTGGTTTTTCACACAGGACATGTTTTCCACCATTCAACATCTTTGTTGCCAACTCAACATGGGTTGTGTGTAAAGTGCCGATGTATACCACCTCTGAAACAACAAGCTAAATTTTATGCTCACCTTCCATAGTGTTAACGCTTTACGCCATGGGATATGGTTATTATCCCATAGGCGACAGAGTAAATCATGATCGGCTTGCAGATTCAGATTTAAAATCAGATGATGTCAATCTCAAAGCAATCACACACCTACCAGAATGTCTTTATTTAAAGCTACACTATCATAATATAATATTATAAACCATATGCATTTTAAATTGGATTTGATCAATGAACGATTTACCCTTTACTCCATGGGATATGTCTGATCCAGGGGCAAACAGTGTAGATATCTGTGCCATCTGATCAGGATCTACACTGTTCGATTTTAGATTTGTTAGGTTATTTCTCACCAACAAGCAAACAGTGCAGTTCCTAATTAGTTGGCATAGATGCAATAAAAGCATTATATATCCTTTCCATGACCATAATGTATTTAAACGTGACAAAATTTTGACTTCACAAAACCCGACCCTGTTTTAAGGTCCTGCCTGAAACGTATTTAAACATATAAAAAAAAATCGCTTTTCAAAACCCGACCCTGTTTTTCCGTCGGAAACCCGTCGATTTTTATTTCTTTTTATTAAAAAGTACTTACTGGCTGCTATTTAGAAGAACACGGAATCATCGATCAGTATTTTTACACTATTAGTCCTTTGAACGCATCGCATAATTTTCTCTCAAATATCATTTAGTAAGAAATTGTTTACATGTGACTTAGATAATCTGATAAGAAAATTAGTGATTTTGAAAAGTCAAATTTTAAGAAAAAAAAATCAAATTACAGTGTTGCTGTTTTTTTCATCTTTTATTGTCAAAATAAAAAAGTGGCTCCAAAACAGTTATCCATTATGACAGAAAATACCTATATCTACCTAGTAATTACTTAAAAATGACATTTTTTGCAATGACATAAAAAGTAATGACTTAATTAAGTTAATTGATTTACGTAATTTTCTGTTACAGTCTTCCAGCGATAAACGGAATTTTTCGGTTTGGTTTCTCCCATTACGTAAAAGAGCGTTGAGATTCGGGATTTTAACGCACTATTTTTGATATGCATATTCCACCTTTATTTACAGAAGAAAGACCGTAGCGTTAGATTACGTGTTTTACAGTTCTTTAATCGGGTTTCTAACCATGTTGAAAATTCCAAATTTCATTAAAAGGTAGAATACCTGTAACGGACAAAAGCATATATGCTTTATTCAAACATACCCGGTACGCTTATCAACGGGCATTAAAAAAAATTACGCAGATTTACGTTATGGGTTTTAAAATTGTAAAAAAAGCATATGTTTAAATACGTTTCGGGCGTCCTCCGGTAAAATAGGGTCAGGTTTTGAGAAGTCAAAATTTTGTCACGTTTAAATATGTTTCAGGCGTCCGTCCGGAAAACAGGGTCGGCCGCGGAAAGGTTATGGAGTAATGGGTCAAGCATGGAGAGTTGCTGCAAGTTAGTGCCACAAAAAAACAAATATCAACTACTCACCTACGTCTTTATCGGCAGCTACTTCATCGTATGAACCATATGCCCTTTTGAACTTGAACTGATCTGCAAATTCCTGAGCTCTGTCCAAGCTCCTGGAAGCTACAGCCACAAACTGCAATCAAAAGATATGTGAAACTCTGGTTAGTTACCCATTACTTTATATAAATATAATATTATGGGTTTTATCACATGTGCTATCAGCGTAGATCTATTTAAGCTGGAACTTCACAAACATCTGATTTGGATCTACACATGTTGATTCTTGGTCAGAAGTAATCTTGTGAATCTACCAGCAAAAAGCGTAGATTCTGATCAAATGGCACACATGTGCCAGTTGATCCAGATTCACACTGTTCACTCATGGGTTCACAGCCCTATAGAGGAATTGGGATTGAAACATCATTGAACTTGAAAGTACAATATTGACCTTTAATTTCCAATCTATTGATTTAACATTCATCTTTATATAGTACTGACTCTAAACTCCAATCTATTAATGTAATTAACAATCTTTGACCCTAAAACTTCATTTTTTTCATGTATAATATTTTACCTCATGTTCCTCCACTGGAAGGTTCTCTCTGATAGCCAAGAAAAAGTCATGAGAAATCTTCCCTGGTCCTAAACATGCCCATCTTGTTGCCATCATCTACTCTGTTAAAAAAAACGAAAATGCAGTTTTAAAAACAGAAGTTTAACCCCTAAACACTGTTGTCAGAAACACATTTCTGAATTTATAAAAATGTTAGCTTTTGGTAAATTTTATAACAGAAAATGAATCAAAAGTGCATGTCTCTCAATTGTATAGTCATTTAAAAAAACATGTAGAGTCCCAGAATGGTCCCTGTGACCTTGACATTTGTCCTCATGACCCTAAAGAAAAAACAGTTCATAGACTAGGTCATACACTTATGAGAGGTCAATCATCCTGTGTAGTTTGAATACTGTAGGTAAAAATATTATTGAAATACTGTGGAAGCCAATTTGATATTTTAAGGTTTCTTGATCTGGATTGGATTTGACCTTTGAGGTCATGTGGCCTTGATGTTTGACCAATGACCCCAAAAAACAAAAGCTGCCATCCACAAAATGAGTCTTATCTTACTGTTAAGTTTAAAGACTTTGGGTCAAAATGTTCTTCATTATTATTGAGGAGAAACAGATATGACCTTTAAGGCCCCTGTGACCTTGACCTTGTCCCCCAATGACCCTAAAAAAATAGCAGCCATCTACTCAAGGACTACAATCATATTCTAAAGTTAAAGACCATGGGTCAAAAGGTTCAATTAGAATAATTGGCAGAAACCTATTCGACCTTAAAGGGCACTATGACCTTGACCTTTGACCAAGTGATCCCAAAAATCAATAGCAGCCATTAAATCAAGTCCAATCATGCAGACTAATACAAGGACATGGCAAAAACAAGAAGTCCTCTTAAGGGAGGAAGACAGGTCACCATTTCAGCCAATCAGATGCTTTAGATTTGAGACTGGTCTCCAGATTTAGTTTATGATCTTTGGCACAAGAATTTATTTGGTGGTGCAGATTTTTGCCTTTTTACAATGGTATTTCTCTTTTTCGCTTTGAAACTGTCCAAAATCAGATTAATTATTTCATCAGATCCATGCTTACATGATGCAGTGGATTTTGGAAAAGGATTTTTTTTCATACAACAATGTCTTGAACTATTCTTCAGAAATATTGCATTAGAGATTTAGATTTACTGTCTTTAGTACAGATCATTTGTCTAAAGTTTTGGTCAAAATTCTTTAAACATCAAAAAAATGTAGTTTAATGAGATAACTTATCAGTTTGTATGGCAGTCAACACAGGTAAAACCAGGTTTCTTTATCAGCAGAAATGTTTAAGATGTATTTGCTTTTTAGCTGCAGTTTATAAATTAGAGATAAAACCTGGATAAAACCTGCAACGTTTATATAATGAAGTGAAGACAATCCTGTATCTGAACCCATCACAACAAAAACATTTCTTAACTCTTTCCTCCATATATGGCCTTAATGGCTTGGATGAACTGTTTAGATCCAGATCAGCTGGCACATCTGTGCTGCCTGATCAGGATCTTCACTGTTCACTTTTTTATTTATAAGGTTATTTCTCAACAAACAGCCAACAGATTTTGATTAGGCAGCACAAATGTGCCATCTGATCTGGATCTACACTAGATGCCATTGCCATAAAATGTGAGGAAAGGGTTAAACTTGTCCAGATATTACATATTATAGGCGGTTAGTTGATCCTTTATTTTTTGAATTTATACAAACCTGGTGAGGCACTCCATATATATATATATATATATATATATATATATATATATATATATATATATATATATATATATATATATATATATATATATATATATATATATTTGGGATTTATCGCATGTGAAAACAGTGTAGATCCAGATCAACCAGCATATCTGAGCTGTCTGATCTGGATCTAAACTGGTTGTCACGGTAAAAAATAATTAAAGAAACTAGACTGTGTCCATAGGACACTGATGCCCCCACTGCTGCAATAACATTTGTTACAAAATTTTGTACCAGGTATTAACAACATGTGGTGATCATGATTAGTAAATTAGGAGTAAGTGCCACAAAATTTAATAACTAACATAAACAAAAGGCCATAACTGTGGTGAAAATTGTTGCAAGACAATGTCCTTTACAACAATCTTCACATCATGTCTAATCATCTGTGCAAGTTTGAAAGAAATCAGCCAATTAGAAAATGTGAAGTTGATGCTACAAAATTTTGTAAGTGAAATAAACAAAGGGCCATAACTGTGGTAAAAATGGCAGCAGAAAAAAATCTTTTTTTTATGATCATCTACCCAGCCATCTTGATCATGTGTGCAAGTTAGAAAGAAATCTGTCCAAAAGTAAATGAGGAGTTGATGCCACAAGATATTATTACTGAAAACAAACAAAGGGCCATAACTCTGGTAAAAATAGTCGCAGGAAAAAATCCTTTCTTCACAATCATCTACACATCCTGCTTCATCATCTGTGCATGTTTGCAAGGAATCTGCCCTGTAGTTTAGGAGTTGATGCCACAAGATTTAATTGCTGAAATTAACAAAGGGCCATAACTCTGGTAAAAATGGTCGCAGGAAAAAAATCCTTTCTTTACGATCATCTACACATCCTGCTTCATCATCTGTGCAAGTTCGCAAGAAATCTGCCTTATAGTTTTGGAGGAGTTGATGCCACAAGATTTAATTACTGAAATTAACAAAGGGCCATAACTCTGGTAAAAATGGTCGCAGGAAAAAATCCTTTCTTTACCATCATCTACACATGCTGCTTCATCATCTGTGCAAGTTTGCAAGAAATCTGCCTTATAGTTTTGGAGGAGTTGACGCCACAAGATTTAATTAATGAATATAACAAAGGGCCATAACTCTGGTAAAAATGGTCGCAGGAAGAAATCCTTTCTTCACGATTATCTACACATCCTGCTTCATCATCTGTGCAAGTTTGCAAGAAATCTGCCTCGTAGTTTTGGAGGAGTTGATGCCACAAGATTTAATTACTGAAATTAACAAAGGGCCATAACTCTGGTAAAAATGGTCGCAGGAAAAAATCCTTTCTTTACGATCATCTACACATCCTGCTTCATCATCTGTGCAAGTTCGCAAGAAATCTGCCTTATAGTTTTGGAGGAGTTGACGCCACAAGATTTAATTAATGAATATAACAAAGGGCCATAACTCTGGTAAAAATGGTCGCAGGAAGAAATCCTTTCTTCACGATTATCTACACATCCTGCTTCATCATCTGTGCAAGTTTGCAAGAAATCTGCCTTGTAGTTTAGGAGGAGTTGACGCCACAAGATTTTATAACTGAAATTAACAAAGGGCCATAACTCTGGTAAAAATGGTCGCAGGAAAAAATCCTTTCTTTACGATCATCTACACATCCTGCTTGATCATCTGTGCAAGTTTGAAAGAAATCCGCCTTATAGTTTAGGAGGAGTTGATGCCACAAGATTTGGGGACGTACGGATGTACGGACGGACGAGTGCAACTCTATATGCCTCCCACTTTGTGGGGGCATAACAAAATGTAGATCCTGATCAGATTCAACAGATGTGTTGGCTGATCTAGATCTGCATTGTTTACCCCTGGCTGATCTAGATCTACACTGTTAACCCCTGGATAACAACCACATCCACTGGAGTAAATGTTTATGTTTCAGTGCCCAAGGTTATAAAACTGAGCATGGAAACCAGTCTCACATCTCAAGCATCTGATTGGCTGAAATGGCGACGGGTCGCCATTTCAGCCAATCAGATGCTTGAGATGTGAGACTGGTTTCCAATCTCAGTTTTATAACCTTCAGCCCAGGACAGTTAGTGTTGGATCAATTAAAGTTGGACCTGAGGAAATCTAATAGCCAGACCTTTACTGAAGGTTCAAAATTAAATTTGAAGATTAACTGGGAAACCTTTTTTTTATTGTTGATTATATTTCAAATTCAAGAATTTACCTGTTTCTTCTGATACATTACAATTGTTCATGAAGATGATATACATGCATTCCTATTAAGTTTGTTTGAAAACTACTTTTCAAGTAATAATCATTATTAAGTTTCTTACAAATGTCATTTGAAATGGGCATAACTCAAGAAACAGTCACACATGAATTTTCATTCTTGTTTTAATAGTATAGTTCCCTATAGTGGCTTTGTTCATGCAGATGATATATTCCAAGTATTAGGTGAATAGGACAAGTGCATGTAATTTTAAAGTTACAGGCAACTTTTAGTTTCATGTTAAAGTTGCATTTGAAAGGGGCATAACTAAACTAAAGTGAAATATGATTTGTCGCAAATGTTGTCACAGATGTTGTTGTTTTTTCATGCAGATGATAAATTCAAAGTTTTAAGTGAATGAGACAAGTACTTTCAAAGTTATTGGCAACATTTAGTTTTATATTAAAGGTGCATTTGAAAGGGGAATAACTCAAAAAAGAGAAACATGACTTATCACTCTTTAGTCACAGAGGCTTTGTTCATGCAGATGATATTTTCCAAGTATTAAGTGAATAGGACAAGTACTTTCAGAGTTATTTGCAACATTTAAGTTTCATGTTTAAGTTGGGGGACTACTGGGAGCTGCTTCCCCTTGAGTCTACCTGCTACCAAATGTGATACAAAGATAGAAGGAAATGTTAAGCAGTAAGAGGGTCCTTTCAAAATAAAAGACAACTTACAGCACAGAATATAGTCATTCAATGTGAAACAATACTTTAATGTTTTTAACAACCATTTTGCTTTTAAGAAGAATTATGAGTGTGAAGATCACTCAAAATTGACAATTGCAGTGTTAAGTAATGAACCGTAAAGCAGCTTCGTCAAAATATAGTGTAAAATATTGAAAATTAAAGCAGCTTCATCAAGTAATTCATTTATAATAAACAGTTCTGCCACAGTTTGTTGCTTTTGCTTGCTGTGCTTTATTTTTTTTTGTTATTAAGTTTTTGGCTTTGCTTATAGCCAAGGTTGGGCAGTAATTTCATTCTGTATGTTAACCAAATTGATTGATTAATCCTGTTCTAAATGTGTAGTCATAAATAAATGTAGTCAATACTTGTTACATACTGTGCAAAATGGCCAAAATGAAAACCTGACAAAATAATGTAAGAAACTTTTGTTGAGTGATGCAATATTTTATCCTTATTTTAATTATATAAGTTCTGGTATTTTGCATATATCTAGACATTTGATAAAGGAAGCTGTTGTTATTTTTTCACAGAGGTCAAGGTTATCTCCACTTCCCTTAATAATGATGAGATCAATATTTTCATATAAAAATCTCAACATAGATTATTTGACAGTCAATCTTAGAAGTTTATGCCATTTACAGAAGGAAAAACACAATTTACTTAAAGTCCACCAATACAAAGAAATAGGATACAGTTACTTGAATATCCTTTTTTGCAAATTACCTCCCTTTTAATTACTGAAAGAACAAAATCCTTTAAATAACTTTTAAAAAAAATTAAATTTGCCTCAGCCAAATTTTGTTTAATCTTTCTTTTTTTAAAACTGATGACACTGAACTGACAACTTTCAAACATATTGGTGATCAAATTCTTCCAAATATTTGCAAATATTGATAGGCTACTAACATCAGCTAATGGGAGTTTTTTTACATAAAACATTTAAATATGTCATACCGACATAAATTTAAAAGAATGCCATGTCAGCACACAATTTACAAAACAGTGAAATATTCTTTCAAGCGAAAAAAAACATTACCAGATTAAATGTCACAAGAAATCCTGTTAAAGTAAGTAGCCTCATAGAGCTTTAAACGTTTTGTGGGTGTGTTGTTGTTGTCGAGGTACCGATACTTTCCAGACTGTGCGGTATATATGTCATAAGTACTATGAGCGGCCAACACCGCCAAAACTGCATATGTAAATTGAATTTAAAGAATATCGGCATAAGTCAAATAAAAAATTTCAATTCATGGTGCCATTTATCTTAATTCGGTTTGTTGAGAGGAACTGCCTAAAAGTTGTTCACCAGTAGGCAGTAGCTGGGTCGCCTTGTTCATCTAACTTTCTACCAGTTAGGCCTACTTGCGAGTTTGATGGTCACTTCTATGAACTATGGATGTCGTCTACACAGTGTACACTCGAAAATCCGACCCTACTTCCTATAGCGAAGTAAAAGAATTAAATAATTACTCTTTATTCAATTTCTTACCAGCTTTTTAACGAGCTCCTTCGTGATGGCTATGTGTATAGTCAGCGCTATCAAAAGTAGGGTCGGACTTTCGAGTGTACACTGTGGTCTATCTTCCATTACAGGCGATGCTGAACCTATCTCAATCTCCAGATTAAACCCGGTAAGCTTAAAGCCGGTATTCCATGGTTCCGTGATGAGTGATCCGTGTCCGCAGTTTTTCACTCACTAAAGTTATCGTTGGAATACGCATCACGGAACCATGGAATACCGGCCTCACCCTCTCTTCACAGCAATGTTTTGACAGAGAATGCGGGAAATAGGTTTTGTATGTTTTATACTACGAAATAACCGTACGTCGATATCTTGATCTAAAGCCGTCAGAACACAGCATCATACTTGCTTCTCTCTGTTGAAATCAAGGCTTTCGATCAGAGTAATTCTGAGTTTCTAACTTATTATCTTCTCTCAATAGCAATGCTTTCGCTGAGAACACGGATACATAAGCTATTTGATAGTTCCATACGAACACTGTGCAATCAAACCATGCAGTGACAACAAATATTTGTTGTTTTCAGATTTAATTATCGTCACTACGTACGCCTCCAGGAGAGTGTTAGTCATTTAAGGTTTTTGTGGATAGTGCAAGATCCAGAGGACTCCAGTTCCTGAATCGTCCCTGGTTCTTTTAAGTACCCGGAGTATAGTACCACTACACTGGACCTCGGTTTAAAGTCGTTTCCGAAAGACTGTTCGAAACTTTAGTTTGAGTAGAGGGAGATTGAACCATCGATCCCTGGACGCAGAGGCAGGCGCGCTAACTGAGGTAATGATCCGCTCTATAACAACATACATGTATAACGCATGTTCTCGCGTTTTTATGCCCTGCACGAGCTCAATATCTGGAAACTCAATATGATTTGCCGCTTATCTTCGGCAAACCCCGGTCAGCCAGCATACCCAAGCCATCTGATTAGTATGTACTATGTACACTGTTCACTTTGGATTCATAAGGTTATTTCTGACCAAGAAGCGACCAGTGTAGATCCTGATCTAATAGCACAGATGTGTCAGTTAGATCTACATTGGTCAAACACGGAATAAAAACCGTATAATGATAATTGTATGGAGAGTAAAATGGCATTTTGTTAATGACCTAATCTTTAAGCCAGGATCTGCTTTCACAATATCACTAATAATTCAAGCGTTCACAATATACAAATGGAAACTAGACTGTGTCCTTTGGACACTTATGCCCCCAAACCTGCAGATTTTTAGCAAAATTGTGTATTAGCTATTAGAAACAATTTGTTGTCATCATGATTAGTAAAAATCACAAACTTTAATTTCTAAAATTACTCAAATAAACAAAGGGCCAAAACTTTTGTGAAAATGGTTGTAAGACAAATTCCTTCACAACAATCTGCACATCATGTCTAATCATCTGTGCAAGTTTGAAAGAATTTAGCCAGACAGAGGAAACGATGCCACAAGATCCTTCTTGATCATCTGTGCAAGTTTGAAATAAATCCACCATATACACGAAATGCTCTGTAAACAACCACCAGGCATGATTGGTTGTAACAAACAGTTTGAGTGATTAAATATCAAATGTTTAAAATTGTATGAAATATGAAACACGTGAATTGCTTGTAATTCTACTACTACCATTTAATTCTGCATAATATCATTACTACGGCGATTATTAATTCAGTAAACTGATATCGGCATTCTGAGAAATTCAGTGAAGGGCCCAGTTTTTTTTAAGGGGAGGATAACTGAATCTGAATTTTAATTGATTAATGATAAATTGTGATTTTGCAATAAACATAACTAATGCGAACATTTCTTTTTTTATTTATTGACCTTGACATATCACAACAATAACACATAACATCATATAACAACATTGACGATTGCGGCGGTAAACAACCAAAACTATCAAAAATGCGATACTACGAAAAATGCGATTTTACGAATAATCGGCTTGGTCCGATGCCTATTCGTAAAATCGCGACCAGACTGTAGTTAAATGGGAGCTGATGCCACAAAATTTTATTACAGAAATTAACAAATGGCCATTGCTATGGTTAAAATGGTCGCAGGAAAAAATCTTTTTTCGATCATCTTTACGATCATCTACACATCCTGCTTGATCATCTATGCAAGTTTGAAAGAAATCAGCCTGATAATTAATTAGCAGTTGATGCCACAAGACTTGAAGGACGGATGTATGGACGGATGTTCAAGTGCAACTTTTTATGCCTTCCACTTTCAGGGGGCATAAAAACAAGATACACAAGGGATATGTCCCGGACATCTCCAAGAATGAGCCAAACAACCAACACAAATAGTATAAATATTTATTTCAATAAAATTCCATTTTACATCTAAAATGACTACTTTAAAGTAGTCCTAGTTATATTTAAAGATAAAGTGTTTAAAAACAGTAGTTTCATAAAAGCATGCTGTAAATGTCAAGAAACAACACCCTAAAACAAGAAAAATAAAAAGAATACTATTGTGCCCAGGATTGTAATACAGAAATTGGAGACTAGTCTCAAATCTCCAGCATCTGATTGGTTGCCATTACACTAGTCTCCATTTCAACCAATCAGATGCTTGAGATTTGTGACTGGTCTCCAATTTCAGTTTTATGATCCTTGGTACTGGTACTTAGTCAGCAACAATCACCTGATCAAATATATAACCAAACAAAAACAAGTTTTTTAGAATGTCTCAGTTCAAATCATCCAAAACAAGGAAACTGGGACCAGTCTCAAATTTGGGCCCAGGTTTGATGGCAGTTATTAGTGGAGACTTTCTAATCTGTTTTAGATCATTTAGTTAGAAATAGCCGTAAGGGGCACGTCACGAGCAAATGTACAGATCTTAAAACAGTTGAGGTCAATCCTTGAAATGATGTCATAAAGTTAAGCAGACTGCATTGCTTGTTATACATGTTGTGGTATAATTTTCGATTATAGGCAATACGGGAAATAAATTCACAGATAAGTTATAAGAAAATGATAGACAATTGAAAGTTGCTTCCAAATATAGTAAGAACTAAAATGTCAAACAAGAGTGCCAAAGTGCCAGAAAATACACCCATCAAAGAATTTGCCATTTTTTGTACCAAAAAGGGCCATAAATCTGAGGTGGCTTAAGCAATTTGGCTGGTTATTGAACTTGGCCAAGATATTATGCCCAAAAACATTTTCCCAAAGTTTCATGATGATTGGTCAACAACTGTTTGAGTAATTGAGCGAACATTGCTGTGCCCAGACGCCCACCCAAAATGAATGTTCCCATAATACAACCCTTGTTCAACGTGTGTATAAAAAATATCATGGCGGCGATTCTTTTTCTGTGATGTGCCTCAAATGACATGGTGGAAGCACATGTGGAAGGAGAAAACAATGTTCTTTTTTAGCCAATAAAGCAAGGAAATATCTCCATGTCATCACATAGGTAAACACTGTAGATCCTGATCAGCCTGCACATTCAAGCTGTCTCATCTTGAACTGCACTGGTCACTTTTGGTCAAAAGTCATCTAATGAATCTAAAAGGGAACAGTGCAGATCCCAGTCAGACAGTTCAGATGCACAAGGTGATTTGGTTCTACACTGTTAGCAATTTAACCCGTATATGTAAGTGGAGTCAAGCATTAACCCTTTCCTCCATAGATACACCTTTATTGGATAGGTGAACAGTTTAGATCCAGATCAGCTGGCACATCCATGTCGTCTGATCAGGATCTGCACTGGTCGCATTTTGGTCAGAAATAACCTAACAGATCAAAAAGCGAACAGTGCAGATCCAGATCAGATGGCACAGATGTGCTGCCTGATCTGGATCTACACTGTTCGCCCATGCAATTAAGGTGTGTTTATGGAGGAAAGGGTTAACCCCGCATATGTATGTTGAGTAAAGCATTAAAGACAAGGACTCTTACCCTGGGAAAATACCCGTACAACGGCTAAAAACTGCTGAAAGTATGTGCACTTCTAGTTAACCCTTTCCTCCATATATAAGCATTTTTACACATGTGCGACCAGTGTAGATCCAGATCAGCCGGCACACCCGTGCAGTCTAATCAGGATCTGCACTGGTCGCATTTTGGTCAGAAATAACCTAACTAATCAATAGCAAACAGTTGATGTGCCGGCTGATCTGGATCTAAACTGTTTGCCCTTGCAATAAAGGTGTATCTATGGAGAAAGGGTTAATCACACATGAGAAATACATTCAGTCAAGTCTGACATCAAACTGACAATGTTATGTTATGTTCTCGATGGTGTTCAGGTTTGTGTTAATGGTTGTACAATTATTAATATTTTAACTATTTTCACAATTTTTTTCCTGATTAAAAGATTAAATATAAAATGGTATATTTTTTATGAATGGTGTAGTATTATTTCCACAAATGTACTCAAACTTGTGTCATTTAGGTGTTTACAAATACATTTGTACATTTAAAGACACCTTAAAATGTCACAATCTGGTACAAAGACCTTCACATAATTGATGACATGATGTCCTAGAATCAATATTTGATTGTGTTCATTTGGGTATGGAAAACATTTTGGTTGTTAAAACAATGTTAAGGCACTTAATCATCTAACAAAAAAAATAAATTTAAAAAAAGCATTAAAAGGTATGCAAAAAAAAGTATCTTGCATGAGACATTTCGTAAAGATCTGTCAACTCGGGTGAACTGTTTAGGCGGGAATTTTTGGAAAAACCTTGCTCATGCAAATACAGTTCCCACTCAGTGACTGATTTTTCCATCTTCACCTAACACTTGTGCAAGATACTTATAATCTTCTTTTGCAATAAATGAATTATAAAAAAAGGGTTTCAAATATCTCTGCTACAATAAAAATATTTCATAAAAAAAAGAAACATCCAGTTCTAATATACTCTTACTTAATATGGCACATAGTCATCATCTAACAAAAGTAGGGATAAATCTAAATCTGATTACATATACATGAATAATGGTTATTAATAAATTGTATAATAATACTGAATATCAAGATTTGCTACATGTATAATATAGCACATTAAAACATAGCACCTGATCAGTTCTTAACCATTAACTCCCTATATACCACTTTTAGACAAACAGTGTAGATCCAGATCAGCTTGCACATCTGGCATACACATAATCATCTGATACAAACACTATCTCACAGGTTTTACTCGGATATATGGCATAGGCGAACAGTGTAGATCCTGATCAGACAGCACAGTTGAGCCAGCTGATCTGGATCTTCACTGTTTGCTTTAAGATTCATTAAATATATTTTGACCAAGAAGTGAAGAGTGTAGATCCAGATCAGATAGCTCAGATGACTGTGCGATTTTATCTAGATTGAACGATATGGATGTTCCAGCTGATCTTGATCTACACTGGTCGCATACGCGATAAAGCCAGATTATATGGAGCAAAGGGTTAAGGCAAAAATAGTTACAAAAGGATTTCTGAGTTAACCCTTTCCTCCATAAATACATGTTTTTACTCATGTGCTACCAGTGTAGATCCAGATCAGCCAGCACATCTGTGCCAACTGATCTAGATCTGGACTGCTTGCATTTTGGTCAGAGATAACCGACAAACCAAAAAGCAAACAGTTTAGATCCTGAACAGACAATACTGATGTGCCAGCTGATCTGGATCTAAACTGTTAGCCTTAGCAATTAAGGTGTTTCTATGGAGGAAAGGAATAAAGCTGACTTAGAATACAGTATGAGGTACATTGTATATTTATAACTGTTCCAGCTCCAAAATCACTCAGGAGAAATCAATTACCCCTTTCCTCCAAATATTTGCCTTTTTTCCTATGAGCAAATAGTGTAGATCCAGATCAGCTGGCACATCCATGCCATCTGATCAGGATCTGCACTGTTTGCTATCTGGTCAGAAATAATCTAATAAATCAAAAAGCAAACAGTAAACATCCTGATCAGGCAGCACAGTTGTGCCAGCTGATCTGGATCTACAATGTTTGTCCATGCCATATAGGTGTAGATATGGAGGAAAGGGTTAAAGCTACCAGTACATTTTTTATTAAACTGACTAGATACATGCTCTTCAGTGAATTTAACCCTACACTCCAATCCTATGAGCGAACAGTGTAGATCTAGATCACAGGCACATATGTGCAATCTGATCAGTATCGACACAGTTTACTTGAAGATTCATTAGGTTATTTGTTACCAAAGCACCACTAGTGTAGATTCAGATCAGAGGACATGGATGTGCCAGCTTATCCAGGTCCCAAGGTTATAAAGCTGAGCATGGAAACCAGTCTCAAATCTCAAGCATCTGATTGGCTGAAATGGCGACTGGTCGCCATATCAGCCAATCAGATGCTTGAGATTTGAGACTGGTTTCCAATCTCAGCTTTATAACCTTCAGCCCAGAACTACACTGGTCGCACATGTGATAAAACCTTATATATGGAGTAAAGGGTCAATCACCTCTTTTATTTCTCAATCGAAGTCTGGGTACACCAATCCAATCTGGCGACGAACTTCATCAATGATCTTGTGCACCATTTCGCTATCAGCATGTCTCACATATTCATGCTCTATTTTTCCTGAAATATTGCAGAATAAACAATGAAATATACAACATATCAAATGTCATGTTAGCATATGGATTTATTAAAATGTAAGTTAAGAAGGGACAGTAATGTCAGGAGTTGCATCATATTGCACGTCACATTTTACCGGCGATGCTTTCATGACATACAAATAAATACAAATACAATGCATTTATATAGCGCAAAAATAATTAATTTTCTATTGCGCTTTACATTAAAACAAAAAAAAGAAGATGTATGCTAGTTTCAGTATATACAATCTACAGTCTCTATCAGTTCTGCAAAAAAAATAACACCTTTAGGTTGCTATTGGTTGTAAAACTGTGTAAACAAATGTCTGAATAATGTATTTACATGTATTTTGTGTAATAAACAAACCTTTCAAAATGCAATCTCGGACAGCAGCTGCCTCATACTGAAACCCAGCCGAGTTGACGAAATTGTAATTTCCAGCCTTAATAGGGAACTCTAGAGGACCTGATGGTGTTGTCATCTTTGTGGGGCACCAGAAGGGATTATCAAGCTGTAATAAAATGGTTAAGTGCATGTATATTTTTCTATCTTCCCATGTAAATTTGTTGCTAGATACAGTGTTAATTGGTGAGCTTGTTTGGGATAACCATTCAAAAAAACAAACATGATTTAAACCTTACATGGACACACAGGAAAAAGTGTCTTCACACAGCGGATTGCAATCATTAAAATGTTGTCACAAAGCTGAGCAAACAACATTGCTTATTATGCATCTTGTGAAAACAGGCTTGAAGGTTATAAAACTGAGTTTGGAAACCAGTCTCAAATCTCAAGCATCTGATTGGCTGAAATGGCGACCAGTCGCCATTTCAGCCAATCAGATGCTTGAGATTTGAGACTGGTTTCCATGCTCAGTTTTATAACCTTGGGCACAGATAGCACTAACCCTTTACACATTAAAATAAGGCTCTTTGCCAATCCAAAGGGTGTAGATCCAGATCAGCTGGCACATTTGTGCCAACTGATCAGGATCTATACTATTTGCTTTCATATTTATTAGGCCATTTGCTTATTTCTGACCAAAAAGTAACCAGTGTAGATCTAGTTCAGATGGCACAAATATGCCAGCTAATCTAGATCTACACTGGTAGCACATGTGATAAAACTTAAATGGGGCACGTCACGGGAAAAGGTACATTCGGTCATATTTTGTGACATTTTAGTTGTTACACTATTTAGAAAGAACTTCTATTATCTATTATTTTCTCATAAGTAGAAGGTGATTCTGTTACACATTTTGACGATGGAATGGTATTTTTACCGCGAAATACACAATAACTAATGTCATCCGCTTAACTTTATGACGTCATTTCAAGGATTGACGTCAACTGTCTGAATGTACCTTTTCCCGTGACGGGCCCCATATGGTGTAAGGGATGAAAGGCCCATAAAACATTATATTGAGGAAATTGACATAAAGTAACAAACACTAACAGATATTTGATTAATCACAACTACCATTTATAAAAAGAACAACTAAAATGAGCTCTGCAATTCAAATAGGTGAAATTGGAGGTCAAATTGGTAGATGTCTAGTATGTTATACTCAATTTTACATGCCTGACTGTATAAAACATTTATAAACAGAGTGCCATTCGCCACTTACATGTACATGTATGTCGAATTTGAGGTCAGTGCCCAAGGTTATAAAACTGAGCATGGAAACCAGTCTCAAATCTCAAGCATCTGATTGGCTGAAATGACGACTGGTCGCCATTTCAGCCAATCAGATGCTTGAGATTTGAGACTTGTTTCTAATCTCAGCTTTATAACCTTGGGCCCAGTGTAGACCAAGATCAGCCTGCTCATCTGCATCAGCACCTTTCTTTTAGCCTTATATGCCTTTTATTTCACAGTTGACTAGTGTAGATCTAGATCACTCAGCACATCTGTGCCACCTGATATGAATTTACATTATTCGCTTCTTAGTCAGAAATAATCTAATGAATCCAAGTGTAGACCCTGAACAGAAAGTGTGGCTGATCTGGATCTACATTGGTCGCCTTTACCATAAAAGATGCATATATAAAGAGCAAAGGGTAAGGTAAATAATTTTTTTTTTAAATCAACAATGAATTAACCCGCCCATGTTTAAAGGCAGGCATATCCATAACAAAACTTGTCAGACCGACTATCAACTTACCTGTATTCTACCTTTGGTTCCACAGACTGTTGCAATGTTGTTGTTGAGAAATGAGGTATGGTATGTGAGGCTTGCCATGCCACCATTTTTGTAATGAAGAATTATACACCCGTTCTCATCAGCCCCTACAACAATCACATGATATTCAAGTATGCAAAAAAAGTCCTTCAATATCATTATAAACTAACTGAAACAAGAGAATGTAATCAATGTATGACAAATGCCCGCAACCACCTCCCCCTCCATCTAGAATACCAATTTGGGTTGATCCACTAGCAAGAAAATGTTTGTGGCAAATGAATCAAACAATTGGCTGCTACATATAATCTGAATTAAAAGCACTCATTACCTTCATAACGTTAAATTCCATGTTGTTAAAATTAACCCTAATAAAAAGGCCCCTTTCCCTAGCAGAGAAAAAAGCCTGTTGTTGATGTGGTGAATGTATTGTTGCAGTGGTTAATGTCTTGTTGCAGTGGTGAATGTCCTGTTGCTGTGGTGAATGTCGTGTTGATGTGGTGAATGTCTTGTTGCAGTGGTGAATGTCTTGTTGCAGTGGTGAATGTCTTGTTGCAGTGGTGAATGTCTTGTTGCAGTAGTGAATGTCTTGTTGCTGTGGTGAATGTCTTGTTGCTGTGGTGAAATGTCTTGTTGCAGTGGTGAATGTCTTGTTGCAGTGGTGAATGTCTTGTTGCTGTGGTGAATGTCTTGTTGCAGTGGTGAATGTCTTGTTGCAGTGGTGAATGTCTTGTTGCTGTGGTGAATGTCTATACAAACTGTGAGAGATGTGGTTTAGAAAAGTAGTTTCATTCAGAAGGTATTAATCAATAATGTATAAAAAAAATGGGGTCCAGAGGTCCATTTTTCAATTTACCTGATTCAAAGAAGTTTGCTTTTGCAGTAATACTTTCTGGCATCTCATTGAATACAAAACAGGCTAACTGAATTGGGTAAATGCCAATGTCCAGCAACCCTCCACCACCTAACTTTAAATCTCTTAGTCTATCTACTTGACCAATCGGTAAACAAAATGTCGCCTCAACCAATTTAACGTCACCAAGGGTCCCTGCCTTTAACTCTTGTTTGATCTGATGGAAGCCAGGGAAGAAGCGACTCCACATTCCCTGAAACATTAGATTCATAATTTGTGTACAATGCCATAATCTGTCCTTGATCACCTTTATCAAAGAAGCGTTGTTTGTACCAAGTGGGGGATGTACGTGCCCTGTACATTCAGTCAGTGCTGTTATCAATCATGCTGTTTGAAGGCCATTGGGCATGATATTTATATTGTTGTTAAAATATCAAGTTAACCCTTTCCTCCATATATATGTATTGGTCCAGATCAGCTGGCACATACGATCCATCTGGTCAGGATCTGCAATGGTTACATTTTGGTCAGAAATAAAACGAATCAAAAAAGCAAACTGTGCAGATCCTGATCAGATGGCACGGATGTGCCGACTGATCTGGATCTACACTGTTCACCCATGCAATCAATGTGTGTCTATGGAGGAAAGAGTTAATCCAAAAGATTGATACGTGTAGGATCTGCACTGTTTGCTTTTTTATTTGTTAGGTTATTTCTGACCATAAAGCAACCAGTGCAGATCCTGATCAGACGGCACGGATGTGCTGGCTGATCTGAATCTACACTGGTAGCACATGTGTAAAAATGCATATATATGGAGGAAAGGGTTAATGTTGTGATATGTTAAAATCATCCATGGGTAAATAATAAAAATAGTTCACAACAGTCCTATTCCTGCTAGTCCATATTATAAAGTATGTATGAAAAGTAAGAAAACATACCTCTATAAAGAGCAAATTCTTGGATTTGGCTAAATCCAACACTTGTTTAGCCTGTTTGTAGTTCATGGCCATTGGTTTTTCACACAGAACATGTTTTCCACCATTCAACATCTTTGTTGCCAACTCCACATGGGTTGTGTGTAAAGTGCCGATGTATACCACCTCTGAAACAACAAGCTACATTTTATGCTGATCTTCCATAGTGTTAACTCTTTACTCCATGGTATATACATGGGCTAAAGGTTATAAAACTGAGTTTGAAAACCAGTCTCAAATTTCAAGCATCTGATTGGCTGAAATGGCGACTGGTCGCCAATTCAGCCGATCAGATGCTTGAGATTTGAGACTGGTTTCCATGCTCAGTTTTATAACCTTGGGCAATGTAGTTATTATCTGATGGGTGAACAGTGGAAATCCAGATCAGTCGGCACATTGCTGTTTGCTGTCTGCTCAGGATCTACACTGTGTGCTTTAAGATTCATTAGGTTATTTCGGACCAAGAGGCCACCAGTAAAGATTCTGATCTGACAGCACATGTGTGCTGGATGATCTGGATCTACAATGTTCACACATGCAATAAAACCTATATATGGAATAAAGGATTTAATCAGTTCCATAATTGAGATTTTGGTCTTTGACGATATGTTGCATTTGTTAAAGTTATTTCTGACCAAGAATCAACCAGTGTAGATCCAGATCAGATGACATTTGTATAGACAATGTACTTGACATGAAAATTCTATATTTAGTCACAGTACTTTGACCTATGACATAGGAGGGAGGGTGCTGTTCACGAAATATTGTCTGTGCTATGTTGTTTTGATGCTCTATTTTCCTCTCTACCTTTTGGCTGTGTGGGGCGGCTGTGTCTGCTGGATGTGGCCATTCCTGTGCCCAAGGTTATAAAACTGAGCATGGAAACCAGTCTCAAGTCTCAAGCATCTGATTGGCTGAAATGGCCACCAGTTGTAATTTTAGCCAATCAGATGCTTGAGATTTAAGACTGGTTTCCAAACTCAGTTTTATAACCTTCAGCCCTGATATGCATATTTCACTTTTTTTTAACTCCTTCCGTCCAGAAGATAATCCAAACACACTAAAAAAAATCTTATATGGACCGGAGCAACTTTTCAGGTGCTCCCCCCCACTCACTTTCACCCCCACCCAATACATGATTAATATTGGATACATATTTCTCTCTTATTTGAGACCATATGAAAATACCATTACAATATCAAATCAGTTTTCCAGTAAAGAAACACTTAATGATTAATGACAGCTGATGGAAGGAACACACTATATTCATTATTTTTTTTCCCCATCATGAACATTAACTCTTTCCTCCATAGATAAAACTCTATTGCGAGGGCTAACAGTTTAGCTCCAGATCAGCCGGTACATCTGTGCCATCTGATCAGGATCTTAACTGTTAGCTTTTTGATTTGTTAGGTTATCTCTGACCAAAAATGCGACTAGTGCTGATTCTGATCAGATGGCACGGATGTGCCGGGGCATGTGGATCTACACTGGTCGCACATGTGTAAAAAGGTGTACCGGTATACATGTATATGGAGGAAAGGGTTAAGCAGATTCATTTGAGGGCAATTATTAATTTCAATTGGAAATTTTGGCAGAAAGTTGTAAATTATCATATTATAACTACACTAAGAATGCTCCAATCAAACCCCCTATCTTCAAATCTTGCATCTGACCCTGATTAATACCAGATAATCAGTTTGTTAGAACTAACTTTTTCCTCCATATATACTAACTTTTACACTTGTCAGACCAGTCTAGATCCAGATCAGCGGGCACATACATGCCATCTGATCAGGATCTGCATTAACCACTTTTTGGTCAGAAATAACTTAATAAATCAAATAGTGAACAGTGCAGATCCTGATCTGATGGCATGGATGTGCCAGCTGATCTGGATCTACACTGTTCCCCCATGCCATTAAGGTGTGTATATGGAGGAAAGGGTTAAACCTTTACACAACCTTATAATATTATGGAAACAACAAAAATTTCTTTCTTGTTTTTATGATTTTAGTGATGTTATTGAGAGGTATTTCAGTACATTGAGGAAACAGGTCATTATATATAATGTGCTTTGATTGAGGCAATTAACCGCAATCATAGTAAAAACAAGCGACCTGGAAATGCATTGTATTATTGAAGCGATTAGATTTTTGTCATTGTTAGTCAGTACATTCTTCACAATTATATATGCAAGACCTTTTCACCATTTATTCCATATCTATGCCTTTATGGTATGGGTGAGCAGTGTAGATCCATTTGTGCTGTCTGATTAGGATCTACTGTTTGCTTTTTAATGTATCAGATAATTTCAGACCAAAAAGCAAACAGTGCAGATCCTGATCAGATGGCATGGATGTGCTGGCTGATCTGTGTCTACACTGGTTGCGCTTGCAATAAAAGGCATATATGTAGTAAAGTCTTAACTAATGTGACTTGTTGTGTACACCTCATTTGCTGTACAAGAGCTTCCAAGCCATTTCCTATTTTTATTTACAAATGTGAGTGCACATTTATATGATATATCTTGACAAAAAATGGGGCTTAGTTCAGTTTAAACTTAGTTCAATGCTCTTCTATATAAAAAACATATCATTTAAATATATATAATTATGTTGCACCATAAGGACTTCACAATAAATGTAAATCTATCCTGGTCCCAAGGTTATAAAACTGAGCATGGAAACCAGTCTCAAATCTCAAGCATCTGATTGGCTGAAATGGTGACTGGTCGCCATTTCAGCCAATCAGATACTTGAGATTTGAGACTGGTTTCCAATCTCAGCTTTATAACCTTGGGCACTGATCAAAACGCAGTTTTCACTGTGTAGACCCATGGGTTATAAGATTGATCTGGGTCTACACTGGTTGTATAGACTATATGCCTTTTATCACATGGGCAACGAGTGTAGATCCAAATCGGCTTCTACATTTGCACTCAAATCTGGATCTATACTATTTTCTTGTTGGTCAGAAATAATCCAATGAATCTAATACCGTCTTGTATGTCTTTACATTCAGCTGCACCATCATATAAACTACTGCATTTTGACTTGATCAGTGGATGGCTGACCACTTACTACCGGTAATATGGCTGTTATGCATGGATGAAGAGTGTAATTCACGATCAGCTGTCATATCTATGACTTCTAATCAGGATCTACACTGTTTTCTTTTTGTTTCGTAAGGTTATTTCTGACAAAGAAGTGTATAGTGTAGATCTATGGATGTGCCTGTTGATCTGCATCTACACTTCCATAAAACCCATGCATGGAGAGTCACTGCATGTCAGTGCCATAGAAGAAAATATCACTTCTCACCTACGTCTTTATCAGCAGCTACTTCATCATATGAACCATATGCTCTTTTAAACTTGAATTGATCTGCAAATTCCTGAGCTCTGTTCAAGTCCCTGGAAGCCACAGCTACAAACTGCAATCAAAACATACGTGTTACTCCAGTCATTGTGGAACAGAGCTTTTTTCACCATTTTGGGAATATAACCTATCCCCTGAAATTGAGATATGTCCAATGGTTTTGCCAGATATTGGGATTTTTTCTTCCATCATTGGGGAATACAAAGTTTTACACATATTTAATATTATCAATAATTTCTGGATTAAAGAAACGAATGATGCCTGATAAACTCACATACATACACATGTGTAACATTGACCTTGAACTATGATCCATCGATGTAACCCTGATCTCAATTTAAAACACTGATCTTGAACTCAAATCTATAGAACTAACTCTGTATCAGTGACCTTAATTTCAACCTCATTATGTATAATATTTTACCTCATGTTCCTCCACTGGAAGGTTCTCTCTGATAGCCAAGAAAAAGTCATGAGAAATCTTCCCTGGTCCTAAACATGCCCATCTTGTTGCCATCATCTACTCTGTAAAATAAAATAAAATTCAGTACTTTAAACCTGGAAGTAAACATATGTGGCAGATTTGGGGTGTGGGAAAGAGTAGCCATGACCAGGATTAGAACCTCAGACCTCCAGCTTACCGTGCCAACGCTCTACCAATTGAGCTACTGAGACCGCTGGTATGAAATCTACTACACAGGGCTTTTCATCAGTAAATTGGGAAGACGCCCTGGCCTTTCCAGTTGGGAAATTTATGCGTGATAATTGTTTATTTTGGGAAAACGAAGTTAATTGAAAGATGGGTTCTAGTTCATAAAATTTATTAGTAATAGGTATTTTTAACTTAAATCTAATTTTTAATCACTTTATTTTTCATACTTCAATTTTCAAGCACCCCTCAGAGGAGTTTTAACCATTTTTGGACATACTACCTAGCATTTTGGAAAGAATTTCAGCCGCAGTTGGGAAAAAATACTATATTTTTGGATTGGGAAGAGGCCTTTTATAGGCCTCTGTTATATAAGGATGAAAAGCCCTGCTACATGTCCTCCTCACTTATACAAGGCATTTCCAACTTACTTGGAAATGTCCACCAGGTTCTGCCTAGGTTCTGGTCAGATACCCAAGCCACATGCTTCACCCAAGAGCTCTAAGGGTAATCGCCATGCTGACAACACAGCAGATTTGGGGTCTGGGAAAGAGTAGCCTCAACCAGGATTTGAACCTTGGACCTCCGGCTTACCATTCTGTCGCTCTACCAATTGAGTGACTGAGGCCACTCGTACGAAATCTACTACATATAGTTGTTAGAAGAGCATTACCAGTTTTGGAAAAACAGTATCTTTCAGTAAAATATATAACAAAAGATAATTCAAATATCCATTTCTCCCCATTGCACATTCAATGGAAGGAAAAACATAAGCAGTCCAATAGTGTTTCATGTGACCTTGATAGATGACCTCGTGTTTTAAAAAAACAACAGAGGTCATACAATTACGGTGGTCAATCATCATGTAAAGTTTGAATATTGTGGGTCAAAGGATTTTTGAATACCGAGTAGAAACTCATTTGAATTTTAAGGCCAAAAGACCAGAAATGGATTTGACCTTTGAGACCATGTGACCTTGACCTTTCGCGAAGTCTGCCATTGACTCCTAAAACAGTTTCAGTCATCTACTCAAGGATTCACATCATCTTTTTTAGTCTGAAGACCTTGATTAAAGGGGTTTTCACATATCAAGTGGAAATGGATTTGACCTTTCAGGCTCCTGTGACCTTGACCTTTGCACCAGTGTCCCAAAAACTAATAGCAACCCTTACCAAATTCAAAAATTTTATCCATATTTTAAAGATAGTCATATGAAGTAGGAATTCCAAAATAAAAGAAAAAACACATTTCCAATCCGAATTATAAATAATAACAATTGAACGAATAAATGATTACGAGATACATAGCTATCCGAAATTATAAATATCCGAAAACAAAACACTTTGAATGTCAGTTCATACTGACATTTAAAGAATAGAATGTCATCAGTATTCAAAACTGCGAAATATTCTTTCAAACGAAAAAAGCAAACTTACCAGATAAAAATGTCACAAGGAATCCTCTTCAAGTTAGTTATAAAGCTTTAATCGTGTTGTGGCTGTGTTGTTGTTGTCGTAATATCGATATTTTCCAGACTGTTCGGTATATTGCGTTGCCTCGATCGTAGACTCTCAAACAGTCCACGCCCCTAAAGAGATGTGTTATCTGCATTAAGGGCATACGCAGTAAAGCAATATAGGTGGTAGAACTAGAAGGCATAGGTAGTAGCATGAGCAGAGAATCAATTTAAAATTAATATGACCGATATTTTGACCATGCCCGTATCTGTATTTTGTGTTGTTGTTCTTTTTGTAATGCCTTTAATCGAGCCCATTTTAACTGTACTTGTTCGAATGACCAAGAGAGCTTATGTCATGGCGACCGTCGTCTGTACCACAACTGTTCATTTCATTCAAGATTATCGGAAGCTCTAACAAATATCCTTAAAGACAACGATGATCCTAGGCTTGCTATTTCACACGTATATCATTCGGTTTGTCTTCTATGAAAATGTTTAAAAATTATGGTTATTGGTCCCGCGTAGTCTCAATAATTCGTCTGCAAGCACAGACCCATTATCATACTGACTTTTTACAAATGTCTGTCCTTTACGTCTCAAACAGTTACGATAAACACTGTGGTGGAAATCGACCCGATTTAAATTCTGTTATTTATCGATAAACGTGAGTCATGTAAACTTTAAGCGCCGAAATCGAAATTTGTTGACATGGGTGGAGGTTTAAAAGAGTTTTGCTTTAAAAAAACGAAACCGTTATTTATAAAGGATTACATATATTGATTCTACTTCAATGTGGCTTTTCAGTTATGTAAATTTTTTAAAGATACATATGGTTTAAGATGCTTTATGGAGCCGCCAAAGCTGCGATTCAAATTCCGATCGGCGGCATATAGAAATAGAAGAAAAATGTTCCGCATTGATTGAATAGTAACTGGGTTGTGCGCGAAGGACGATCATCACATATATAGAAAAGTCATTGCCGCGCACAAATAGTTGTGCTAGGGTCCCGCGGCGCCCTTCAGATTTTTGTACTAATTATTTTTTCTAAATTTCTTAACTCAAATCGACAGAAATATCTTTAGGGTTGTGGTGGGTAGTGTTGGGATATCGGTTGCAAATCACAATCGATCATCAGTTGGAATCGGTTGCCACTTCCGATGTGATTTTTACCGATTATTAATCGGTTTATAAATCATATCTGTGTTTACATTAACAAATGGTTTCTAATAAGTAGCTTATATAATATCCTTATTATTGTGTGTTTGCTGCTACTTTCTGCATAAAGGCTGGTGTTCCAATTACAAAAATAAAACTCTTTCGCGTGTTTTTATTAAATATGCACTGATTAGAATGAATGAACAATGCTTAACAAAGAATACACACCCCAAAATACGTTGTTGATAGCACTTAATGCCCAAAAGGCCCTACCAATTAATTTCAATCATGACTATAGTTCAAATATTGACCAAGATATGTTTAATTGTGCAGTAGTTTACAGCCAGGGGTATACATCGGTTTAAATCGATTATGGGATAATGACATCGATTATCGGCATCGAAAGGATCTTACTGATGATTAATCGATGTCTTTCGATCATCAGCACATCACTAGTGGTGGGTTAGACTGGGTGGGTGGGTGGCTGGATGGTGTGGCTGTCGCTGGGTAGGTGGGTGGCTGGGTGGTGTGAACCTATACCTGTATTCGAATCCAGGCATGGTCACATGATTTCGATTAAAAGCGAAGTATTGGAAATCCTAGAGGGCATCTTAATTTCAGCATTGTATTCGGACGCAATATGCTACAATGACATTCAAATACCATTACGCTATTCGGACTCTTAAGGTATTAGAATCCAAGTATGGTGTTCGGATTCGAATCCCAGTGCGGTATTCGAACCACGTCGTGTTGTTTTTTTTACTCTGTACTCCACATACACTTGTTTTTATGTGACGTCCGTGCCATCTGATCTGGATATACACTGGTCGCTTATTGGTCAGAAGTAACTTAATAAATATAAAGTGAACAGAAATGCAGGCTGGTCTGGACCTACACTGTTCGCCCGTGGAAGAACAGTCGTACCCCAAGAAGTAAAAGGTTTAAACCCAGCATTAAACTCTAATTCAAGCATGGCATTGGAACCCAAGCATATGGCTTGGAACCTCATTGTGGTATTAAAATCCAGAAATGTTTCGCAATCCCTGCAAGAAAACTGAATTCGAACATCAGCATTCCTTGTCGGGGTTAAATCTCCATTTCGGAATTCATATACGATGTAGCCCAACTAAGTGTGCGCAACAAGGGCTTTTCTATATATACGATGTCCGCCCTTCTATAAAAATTCAGTATGATAATGGGTCTGTGCTTGCAGTTGAATTATTGAGACTTATATACGACGCTGACATTCAAATACCACGTGGGTTTCGAATACCCTGTTGGAACTCGAATAACAGTCCGGGATTATAAAACTAAGATCGATTTCGAATCCTAATTCAAGCTTTACAGTCAAATGCCGTATGCAGAAATTCATAAACAAACTGGCGTGCGACAACCATGTCGGTGGGTTTGATTTCTATACTGGTAAATCGAATGCAACCACGTAAACTATTTGAATTCCAATGCTGTGCTGAAACGCTAGTAATGTGGTTTGGATACGTTGTTTCTGGACTCGGTCCAATCCAGGAACCAAGCTTAGAATAGCATTATGGTTTTTCAATACTTTTCAATAGTGGCTTAGCCTGACTTTCGAGAGTCGCTCTAAAATGGATTAATTTTGCCGACACGGCCCGGCACCGATCTCAACCTTTTTGGGGCACATGAAAACGACGGAACCAATCAGGTTCCAGGGTTCGAGCTGATTTTGGTACATTCATACGCTAGCCGTAACTCAATCCCACAACCAGGACTTAATCTAACACTTTTTTGTTGTGGGCATACTCCGGGTCTGATTTCACACTCCAACATGTACATCAATGTACTGAAGAACGAGACGAAAGCTCTACGCAATAATGACAAAATCCACCGAAGTAAACAGTCAATTTTGATCCATCCCAAGTTTCCATTCGGGTTCATGTTTCTTGACCGTGACGCTTAGCCAAACAAAGATACGAAAGAACGATTTTTTCTTAATTTTCACACTCTAAAGCCCAAATGGAAAGCCCATTCCAAGTTTACGGAAGTCACCACTCAGCTTGAGTGAGTTTAATACTTGTATTTTTTTAAATTTTTATTAATGTAGCCTTAAAGTTACGGTTATTATGCCAGTGCGCAAAGCAAACGCTTATACAGGCATGCCAAAACTATTTTACAAAAACTATTTTTAAAAGTTGTTATTGTTATTCTTTTTTCGTTGTTGCTGCTGTTAACAACGACGATAAATGGTGGTGGTGGAGGTGGTGGTGGCGGCGTGTGACGACGATGATGATAATTTCTATATCGTTATGTGAATAATATATAACATAAGTTTACCACAATCTGCGATTTAAATTGATTTATAATTGGCATATTTTAATAGCTGTGTGTTTTTCTTTTAAGTGATATTCTTCGAACAAGGACTTTGATTTGAGAATAAAATTGAGAATCTGAATCTTTAGCATGATTTTCTCGATTCTAATAACTTGTAATTGTAGACCTGTTTAAAATGAGACTGACCATGGATCAAAGAAAATTTTAATTGAGTTGCAATATTGAGGTCCCAGTTTAGATGTATGACACTTGGATTGACAAGTTGCGCCCGAGGCAGCGTGTCACTAACATTGTTCTCATGATATCTTAATAAACAGAAATATCGAGCGTGTGCGAAAGAAAATTTTGAGAATGTGCAAAAATCTGAATTCTTATTTAATGTATGTGCTGTTAATCTCTTTCTTTTTTGCTATTCAATCCGGAGATTGATTTTGCCTGTAAATCCGGAAGTGTGTCGATTTCATTTAAAATCCGGAAATTCGGCAGGCCTGATTATGGGAAGTTTTGTTAAAAATCCATTAATGGATAACAAAGACAAGTGTGCTCCGAAACAAGATTTGTGATAGAGGGTTCGGTCAGGGGCGAATCCAGAAGGGGTTCAACATGGTTGCTTTAACCCCCTTTTGGGCAACAGTAGTTAATTTTTATGTAGGGCCTAAATTGTGACCAGAAAGTGAGACAATATCATGTAACAAACATAGGTATGTCCCAAACGAACCCCGATTCCGGAAAACTTACAGCCGACCCTACCAGTCACGGATAAACTGACAAGATGATTCTTAGGCCTACCAGACACATTTCTGGATTTTTTCGTAGTTTTTTTTATCGGGACAGTCTGCAAAAATCCAAACACAGCAATAGACTTGACCTGGGGCAAGCCACAAATTAATAAAATATGTTTTCAGCAATCGTCGCCCACACAAACTTAACAGACGTGGGAAGACTTTTTTAAAGTTCCACGGCAGCTAAAAGCTTTAACAACCACCGTTTCGACCCAACCACAACCAACACTGCGGACTATAATAATGACTTGTGCGGCCGGTCGCGAGAGTGACCACGGTTCTTATGACAGCGAGGAGTCTAGATATAAATCGTGTCTCCAGAAAACCGGTCAACCCGACTATTTCGTGTGGTTAACAGAAGATAGCGGGTGTTCTCCATTCATTAGAATTTCATTCAACATACGTATATTAATAGCCTGGCACCTGGCTAGATGGTTCTATTTGAAATACTTTTCAAAATAACGTTTACAAATATTTTGGTTATTTTCAGTCCTAACTTTGTTTTTCTGATTTCAGTAGAACCATCAATTTTCTGTGTTCTAAGGGAAGGTAAAAAAACAATAGACAAATGAAGAGCCTGTTGGAGTAAGTTTTCTTAGTAAAATTTTTGGATGAATGGAAACATAACAGAACATAGGGACGGCAGCCAGTCTAGAAAGTACAAAGTGCGGAAATAGCCGAAGATTCGGGTGGCGGAGATAGCCGAAGATTTCCACTTCGGATAACTTCGGTCCTCCAATGAGATCGATCCCTGTTCCCAGAATGAAACGATGAAATGCAATCAATTTCTGACGTACAAGTTTGTCATTATCCAAACTCTTGTGCATAGTATTGCATACAGATGTGTAACCTATCATATTCTTCAGCAGTTGCTTAGAAATGCTCTATGACTATGATGCAGTTGAGTGCAGAAATTTCAAATTCTGAAGAGCACCTGTTCAATTAGGATCCAATATGGCCGACTTACCATATTTGGGAGTTGATATGATTAGGTTGTGGTTGGCCAACCAATCGAAGTAGGCCCTATGACGATGTCAGCCAATCAGAATTTACTATTTTGAATGTCTTACGTTTCTTTGTTGAAACCGACGTACTACGAGAATACTACAACTTCCTGTGAAATATTTTGACATTTTTCGAATATTTTTTTGGAAAACATAGTTTCGAAAGAGAGATTATATGCATTCTACATATAAAATGTGCTATTAGCGTACGAAGAAGATACATTAATTGTTTCAGTTGGAATTAATCACAAGTAAGTGTGCTTTGGAAATCACATTGGTGTGCATGTGTTGCAACCACTTATTTGAAAGTTGGTGCAGTTTCATTGAAGTTTTTCTTACGAATTTAAGTAGAAGAGATTGCTTTTAAAGAGTTATTAAACTTGTTGAAAAAATAAGAGAGGATTGCAGCTTAAAATGTAAGTAACAGGTGCTCAAAATAATCTCTTAGACCTGTAAAAGCAGAACAGAACACAGACTATTAGCCAAGGACCATAAGTGGCCCTTCAGTCCAATCTCTTACGCAGCTCCTGTTAAAGACATTGCCACATTAAAGCGTATGATGTAAAACTGGTGATCAAATGAGACCAGACTCAGATGTTTCATAAGACCTGTTACCAGAAAAGGTCACAGGTGAATCTTGTCTTTGCACAGGTAGGCATTTGTCATAATGCCCAGAGGCCAACCTTTAACTTTAGTCTTTAGACAGATCTGGCAGTAATAAAGATTCTTGCATTTAAAGTGTTTGCATTTTGAGACAACTGGTCTATGTAACACAGATTGTAAGACAATTTTTCGCACCACATTTTTGTGTATTGCACTTATTTTCTGTATCATACTGCAGCTCAAGGGCATTCCTTAACTCTTTGGAATTATGGGTGTTATTAATCAGTGACAGATGAAGATCAAGATAAGATGGCATCTAGCTGGATGAGACTCACAGGACTCTAGGACATTTATATATGTATTGTTGTATATGTAGACCATTTGCATTACATGTAGATCCAGGTCAGCCAGCACGTACCTGCCATCTGATCTAGATACTTGGAAGAGTCACTTCTTGGTCATAAATAACTATTTTTTACCTAATGAATCAAATCAAACAGTGCAGATCCTGATCAGACAGTATTGATGTGCTTGCTGATCTGGATCTTAACTGTTCACCCAAGGGATAACTGCCATATATCATGTGGACTAAAGGGTTAAATGTCTTTGCTATATCTGTATTCGGTATTGCAGTACTTCAAAACTGTAATTAGTTGTTGACACCATTATGTTTTCATGATTTGTATTTATATATATTTTTAGATTGCAAGCACTACTATGTTGACAGCCATGGATTACCTACCCAGTGATTTGGAGCACATGAACACAAACTTTCTGGATATGATAGAGAATGAAGTAAATTCACAACAGATCCTGGACATCGAAAACCTAAACTCAGACAAATTGAATGACCTGCTGAATGGAGATTTATTGCAAGAAAATGGTTGTATGGATTTTGATGATGATACCAATAATGCAAACTGGTTGCAAAATCTGCAGTGGGGCGACTCAACTAAAGTACCACAAAGTTTAATTGATGCCTCAAATGAGGTAGAAAATAATAATCCGAATTTATTAGTTAATCCACAAAGTGTTCTTCCTATTCACTCAGCACCCATAGTGCCTAAAAACAACACTCAGCAGATGAATCAGATTAACACCTTTAATGGAATTCCTGTGAAAATAAATGGTCAGGATGCAGTGCTCACTCCAACACACCACCCACAGATACAGTATGTGACAGTGCAAAATGTTGTTTCGTTAAATAATCAGCAGATTGGATATACAGTGCAGCCTATTACGATTTGTCAGCAACAGAATTTACAAAGTATCGGAACTGTAACATCGCCATCTTTATCATCACCGGTGCTTGTAGAACATTTACAAAATGGAATTCATACCCAGCAACACTTAAATAACAATAATAACAAAATACCAGTGCGACAAAAACCACCAGAGAAAGTGTATCCAAAACCAGTATACTCTTACAGTTGTTTGATTGCCATGGCTTTGAAGAATAGCAAAACAGGAAATTTACCAGTCAGTGAAATCTACAATTTTATGATGTAAGTTATTACATTATTTAATATATAAAACCAAAATTCACACACAAAATGTAATCAGAAAAAATTTGGAGAATACAGAACCCTTTCCTCTATAGATGAATCTTTATTGCGTGGGTGAATATTGTAGATCCAGATCAGCCAGCACATCCTTGTCGTCTGATCAGGATCTGCACTGTTCGCTTCTTGATTTGTTAGGTTATTTTTTAATAAAATGCAACCAGTGCAGATTCTGATCAGACAGAACGGATGAGCCGGCTGATCTGGATCTACACTGGTCGCACATGCATAAAAATGCGCATATATAGAGGAAAGGAATAATTCAAACTAGAACTGCTTTTGGGAAAAGCACATGTCTCCCACAAAGGCATCATCTTTGATGATGCACAGGATAAAACTGGTGAAGTGAATATAAAGATGGCAATTTATTAAAAGGGCATACGGAAGTTCTGTGCAATATTAGTCATAAACAATGTCACAAATTTTTGGAGGATCAGGAAAAACATAAGCGACAGCAAGTGAAGATTTTTTTTTTAAACAATTCAAGGGCCATAATCCTGAAGTGCCTCAAGCAATATCGATGACTTTATAGCCTGGTTAAGATATTATAGCCATGAACATTTTGATAAACTTTGATGAAGATACAATGAAAACTATCTGACTTTGAGAGATGAACCAGGTTAGTGACATGTTTAAAAGGCTAATTTCGGATAAATCAAAGGGCCATAAATCTGATATGCCTGGTGCAAAGTGGCTGGTTTTCGAACTTGGCCAAGATATTAAGGCCACACACATTATCATAATGTTAATTGAAAATCAGTTGATGAATATTTCAGTTACATAGCAGACAAGGCTTAAACAGCCAATTTTGGATAATTCAAGGGCCATAAATCCGACATGACTGGGGCAATACGGCTGGTTATCGAACTTGGCCGAGATATTATGGCCACAAACATTTTCATAAAGTATGGTGAAGATCAGATGATAACTGTTCAAGTTACAGAGTGGACAAGCCTCAAACAACTTATTTTTGATAATTCAAGGGCAATAATTCTGAGATTCCTTGGGCAATATGGCTGGTTATCGAACTTGATCGAGATATTATGGCCACTAACATTTTGATGAAGTTTGGTGATGATCCGATGAAAACTGTTTGACTTAGAGAGCGGACAAAAAAAAAAAAAAAAAAAAAAAGAATTTAACAGTATGCCATTCGGTCTCACTCAAGCACCTTTTAAGTTTCAAAATGACCAAAAGGGCCATAATTCTGAGATTCCTTGGGCAATATGGCTGGTTATCGAACTTGATCGAGATATTATGGCCACTAACATTTTGATGAAGTTTGGTGATGATCCGATGAAAACTGTTTGACTTAGAGAGCGGACAAGTGTGACAGACGGACGGATTTAACAGTATGCCATTCGGTCTCACTCAAGCACCTTTTAAGTTTCAAAATGACCAAAAGGGCCATAATTCTGAGATTCCTTGGGCAATATGGCTGGTTATCGAACTTGATCGAGATATTATGGCCACTAACATTTTGATGAAGTTTGGTGATGATCCGATGAAAACTGTTTGACTTAGAGAGCGGACAAGTGTGACAGACGGACGGACAGACAGACAGACAGACAGACAGACAGACAGACAGGAGCAAATCAAAATGTCTCCCACACCACTACGTGGTGGGAGACATAATTATAGACCACAAATGAGCTTGCCATAAAATGTTCAGTCAATATTTGAGAACATAAGATAGAGTTGCTTATGTTACACTTAAGAACAAAAATTGCTAATTTGTTAAGTTTTTTTGTAAAGAAAGATAGGATTTGTCTCTCTGTATTATAGGGTTAGATGCATGAATTCCAGAAATGGAATTCTTTTGGGTAGTTACATGATAATTTGCCAACTTTCTTGCCAAAATCCCTATAAAAACTAAATATTGCTGCCAATTAGACACCCTCTGGGTCCACCCCTGCTGCTTTTGATAATATTTATTTGTAAGAATTTACATAATTGAAAAGCAGGTAAGTCTGTACTTCTGATTCGCTAATTGATAAATAAACTATGAAATGAGAGATGTTGGCAGTTGTTAATCGCTAATCATCAGTAATGTATGCCTAGACAGGTAAACCATCTGGACTGATGAGGCATCTTATCTGTTGAGTCACTCTAGGAGGCATGAGATAAACAGCTCAATTATCAACAACCTGTTGTTATGTAATAAACCAATTATCACAATATTGACAGGTTTTTACATCACTCTGTCTTGATTGACAGGTGGTTAAATTAATATAGTAAGGTATGGATAATTTGTGGTTTTCTGAAATTCAATTCACCAAGAAAGAAACCACTGTCAGATAAATTGGCTGAATGTCAAGCATATAATGATGTTGCACTTGAAATAAAGAAATTAGCAAAATTGCACTTGAGTATTTAATGTTTGTCTTACAACTTTTAATTGTCATTTAGTTTAAAATTCTTTTGCTTTATTTTATTGACAGTGTATTACTATTACACATAACAACACAGCAAAGGGTTTATACATCCTCAGTCTTTAGTGTCAAAGGCTTTAATTTAGCATCATTAATGTCAGTTCATGTATTAAAATTCAAACCTTTTACTTCAGTTACCATTGTAATTTCAATGTTAAGAAAGTTCTTCTAACTATTAAAATGCTGCTTTAAAAATATAGTGTCATCTGTCGCACTCCTGACATAACTGATCTATCTCTACTCAATTACATGTTCTCTTAAACAATATTTGCTACGAAATATCACCAATGGGTTGGTAATTTTGCACTTTTCTTGTTCCTGTTTCTGTTTTCTTGCATTATTTCACCTTTTCCTCCCACTTTCTTTTGAATTTATAAATTCCAGCTTACGCTTTACTCTATTTTTTTTTCAAATGGACAATTAACCCTTCGTATGCCAAGTATTTCTTCAATGTTACTGGTGTCTAGTTCTGTTAACATGTTTACTGTCGACGTATTTGACACGGGTTCCATCTTTGCACTTCCTGTTTTACCCTTTGGTAAAGTTTGTTTACTACGACTTTTTTGTTTCCATTCTCTTTGTTTGGCTTTTAACTGTTCATTAAGGTCAGTGTTTTTCTGTCTCTTCTGTTTTATTTGTTCTTTGTATTTGATGTTTTGTTCTTTCTTTACCTGTTTAAACATTTCGAGCTTTGTGCTATCATTCTTGAGACGTTCTCGGTACTTGCGCGTTCTTTCCGCAGAGGTTCGTTTCTGTCGCTGTGTGCTTTCTGCAGATGTAACGTCTTTCTTCTCATCTTGCAAGCTAGCGGCGGCACTTTTCAGTTTTCTAATTGACTTGCTGATTGCTGGCAGGTTCACTACTAATTTACTCATAGTTGTGTCTTTGTTATCTGTTGAAAGTAAAAGAATAAATTTTAGGTCAGAAGTGTGACATTAACTACCTGAGATTATAATTGTAAGTGTGCAGGAAGTGTAAAAAATTATCGTGTTAGTGCTGTAACCCTGTATGCCCTTCATATTTCAATGATAGTTATACCATTTTTGCCCAAAGGTGACAGTATCTGTGTATTTATTGTCTAAATCTGTACAGCTGCATGTACTATGAAATAAATAAGACAAAAAAATCATGCTATTTCTAAGCATTTAACATTTAAGTCTTTATTTGTCAGTAAATTACATATAAAATAATTTTTTAGAATGAAAATTAAAAGTACCTGGGCTGTTTCAAAAAAATGGCTGGAAAAGTGAAAATATAGTGAAAAATTAAAGTTCATAAAAATTCCAAACTTGATAATCTGTATTTTTTTGCTTTATATTCAAACTAGTACAGAACTGAAAAGATTTTTGAAATCAGTCAACTGGTTGCTGAGATATTGTCATTTGAAAAATGGCAAGTGAAGTGAAAAAAATGTAAAGAATTTAAGGTCATATAAACTAAATCCAAACTCGTTGCTCCATATGTTTGTACAGTCTTTACAGTGATCAAAATCAATCAAGTAATACTCATATGTGGCTGAATAAAAATTTTATGGAGATTTATTGACCAATATTAAATAAATCACAAGAATTTTTATTTATGTGCTTAAAATACAATTATTACTGTTTCTTATTATTTAAATGTGCATTTCTGTTAAAATACATGTTGAAGCATCAAATATAACTTATTATATAAGTGCTTTAGAACTTGTGGTATTGCAAAAAGATAAAAAAAATCATATTTTTAAGAAAATGTGTCACACCCGTGTCACACTCCTGACAACCACATAAGTGCCTTGTACTCAAAAATGTTTCACTAAGTCCATTCCTGTTTGTCACAGTATAACAAAACATGATATAGACTTCTAGGAAAAAAACATGCTCTTGTTTTCTTGTAAAGGATATGTTGACAGAATATTGCAATATGTGCATAATGTCACAATCCTGACAAATTTAGCTGACATTTTCTGAAGGGAGCTGCAGACAAATATAATTTCAATAGAGGTGATTATTGCATAATTATTGCATCTAGAAACATAAAACTTAATGATACACAAAACATTTATGTACTTTTAATCTTTTAAATCCTATAAATTTATATCCAAAGAGGTATTGATTTTCTTGAGGTATTTTCTAATCTACCATGCTTGACTTTATAGCATAAATTTTGATTACTTTAAGTATAATATGCTTAATTTTATCATTATTTGATGTCTAATAAATGCACCTTTTACTAAAACAACACTAAAACTTGTCTTAATTCAAGCTTTTTGTAGAATAATGGTTCAGACAAATGATTTTTAAAAGTGTCACACTTTTGTCACACTCCTGACATTTTTGTCCATTAATTTAGAATATATTTTTAACAGATGGTGCTATTTTGATGAAACTTCACAAATCTTTAAAGGGCATGATGAGACACCTCTGCAAAGTATGAAAATGGAAGTAACTGTTTCTTGTACATTTTTATAACAAGAAAACCCAAACAATCCATTTTTTGAAACAGCCCACCTACCTGTCTTACTAAATATTCCTTTTTCACATCACTGCAACATTCTAACACAAAAGAATTGCAATGTTTTAAAATAGGTCACTGTAAAAGTTAACAAGAAATTGTGTCACACTCCTGACAACCACATTCACAGTGTACTCAGTAACATTCCACTAAGGTCACTCATGTCATGTTCGTCACTCATGATCAAGTTTACACGTTTATTCATACACTCAGTACATTCAAAACATCACAAAGACTTCCCTGGAAAAACACATGGTATTATACTGTTCATTAACATGACATTGTATAGGATGTGTTTACAGAATAATTCAATATGTGTATGATGTCACACTCCAGACAAATTTAGCTGATATTTTCTTAAGAGAGCTAACACAAATGCAATTGCAGTAGAGGTGATAATATATTTAGCCAGTCAAGAACCGATAATATATTTAGTCCATCTAGAAACACTAAACTAAATGATACACAATACATTTCTTTTGTAAAATTAATCCTTAGTCCAATAAATTTATAAACCAACAGGTATTGATTTTCTTATCTACCATGCATGACTTAATGACATAAATTTTGATTACTTAAGTATTATATGCTTAATTTTATGGTTAGTGGATGTCCATTAAATGCACCATTCTCTTAAACAACACTTAAACATGTCTATCTTCCAGCTTTTTGTAAATAGATGGTTTTTATTTAATTGACGCACATTTTATCCAAAATTTGTCACACTCCTGACATTTTTTGCCCATTATTGTAGAATTTTTTTTTTTAATTAATGGATAGTGCAATTTTGACAGTTCACACTTTCTTAAAGAGCATGTTGAGATAAATTAATGTAGCAGGAGAACCTATGCAAAGAAGACTAGTTTTCAAGCACATTTACATAATTATATGATTATGTATATAATATTTATTTATTTTCTCTCTCTTTTTTTCAGAGATAATTTTCCATATTTCAAGACAGCACCAGATGGTTGGAAGGTAAGTGTGACATAAAAACTCTAAAACAGTGCTTTCTTGAATTAAAATCAGTGCTTATTTATATTGAAATTGTGTAGATCAAGTCCCAAGGTTATAAAACTGAGATTATAAACCAGTCTCAAATATCAAGCATCTAATTGGCTGAAATGGTGGCTGGTCTCCATTTAATCGAATCAGATGTTGAGATTTGAGACTGGTTTATATTCTCAGTTTTATAATCTTCAGCCATTATTAATTTTTCACCTAAAGAAACCATTAAGTTTTAAATTTAAAATCATGTGTTTTAGGATGGAATATCACTGCAAAAACTTCAATTCAAGGTTGATAAAAGAACTATGCCTGTAATGTTTAGTCACTAATGTACATGTACCTGTAACCATATAATAGCATATGGTCAAAAGATCAAATATTGGCTTTATTTGAAGTCGTACAATAAGTTTGTATTGAATTTTTAATCTGTTTATTCTGTTGCCATGGTGTCAAGATCGAATTAACTGATAGAAGGTGTATAATGGGGATTGTATAGAATGGGGAATTACTTTTACTTGATTGATTTAAAACCTAGGCCTAAGATCTTAAAATTAAAATTAATGACCAGTCTTAAATCTCTGGCATCTGATTGGCTGAAATGGCGACTAACCCATCATGCTTGAGATTTAAGACTGGTCTCCTGGTTTAGTTTTATGATCATGGGAATTCACTAATTTCACTGCAAAGCAAAGAAATTTCTTTAAGTGCATTTTGATGCTTATGGTTCTTCAGAAGAGGTAGAATATACAGTAGATGTAAATTGCATACACATTGAGCAGATCAAAAGCTATAGTATATAACAACAACTATTTTCTTTGAAATTTTCTCTACAATAAATTGACTATAAGATGCATTGAAAAAAGAAAGAAATACTATTAATTAATAAAATGATGATTTATATAAATTTGGAGATGATTTTAGAGGATTGGATAATAGTACGCATGATATTTATTTTAGGTTTAACCCTTTACATGTACTCCATATTTACATGTACATGTTTTATCGCATTTGCAAACAGTGTTGATCCAGATCAGCTCGCACATTCATGCCAATCTGATCAGGACCACCATTGTTTGCTTCTTGTTATCTTGATCAGAAATAGGATAATGAGTCAAAAAGTGAACAGTGACTCAAAATGGAAATCGCCAGTGCTAGGCCTGACTGCAGATCCTATCAGATTGCAGGGATATGCCCTCTGATGTGGTTCAAGACTGTTTACCCATGCAATAGAAGTTGTATCTATAGAGAACATAGTAAACCCTTTACTCAACAGATGCACCTTTATTTTGGGCAGGGGGGGGGGGGGGGGGGGCAACAGCGAACAGTGTAGATCAAGATCAATCTGTGCTGTCTGATCAGGATCAACAATGTTTTCTTTAAGATTCAAGATGCGACCATTGCATATCCAGATCAGATGACATGAATGTGTCAACTGATCTGGATCTACACTGGTCGCACATTGGTCAACTGATCTGGATCTACACTGGTCGCACATTGGTTAAAATGTGTATATATGGAGTAAAGTGTGAAACAAAATGTAAGCAATTGTGAGTGATGTAATGTTTTGCTGGATTTCTGTTCATTTCAGAACTCGGTGCGACACAATCTGTCATTAAACAAGTGTTTTGCAAAGGCTCACGATGGGAAAGCAAATGGAACACATACAAGGAAAGGTTGTCTTTGGGCGCTAAATCCAGCAAAAATAGAGAAAATGGAAGAAGAGATTGTCAAGTGGCGCAAAAAGGATCCGGAGTCTGTAAAACTGTCCATGTCAAAACCAGGTATTACATTGGTTATTTATCCTGTTTCCTTTACCAGATTGCTTGAACCTTTTGCTCGATTTATATGATTTTATCACATGTGTTTACAGTGTAAATCCAGATCAGCTGGCACGTCTGTGTTGTCTGATCTTGATTTGCACTGTTTGCCTTTTTGTCAAAAAAACCCTATAAATAAAAAAGTGAACATTGTAGATCCTGATCAGATAACAAGGATGTTCTTCCTGATCTGGATCTACATTGTTCGCCCAGGCCATAAAGAAGTATGTATGGAGGAAAGGGTTAAAGCTGCCTATTCACACTTTAGGGAGAAAAACTTCAATATCTGAGATATGGTTAATATTCATTGTACAAATATATGATGGTTATTAAAGACGAATTTATTAGAAACGTATTTCTTTGTGGATTTGGACTAATGGGTACATTTGAGACTTGGATCTTACAGCATTAGTAACAATAAAATAACTTTGGCTTAAAATATATTCACTGTTACATTGACTGTTTAAGAATACTACATTACACATATTTCTGTACAGCTCTTCTACAGTTTATGTAATAGATTTTGATACGAAAACTTTCATATTTTCGTCCTGATAAATGACCAGGCATCATTTAGCTGACTGTTCAGCAGGTGTGTAAATAATTTAGAAAATGTTTTTCAGAAAACTTGGAGTTGATAGAACAGGGTAAAGCGGGGCCTCCAAGAGAAGCTGACGAGCCGTCCAGCCCTGTCAAACAGACTCCAGCTACCCCAGTCAAGCAGCAGGTCACGGTACGAGCTCCTGTTGTCCATCAGAGGATTCAGCCTCAACCACAACAGATTTTCTGCAGTAGGGATGTAGCTGTGATGGTAAAAACAGAACCCGAAATCAATGTTACAGATGTGAATCCATATGATTCACCAATGACTGACTTAAATATGCAGGTAATTATTGTTTAACAGTTAATTAATATACATGTGATCATTGTAAGACAGTATGCTGGTAATTATTGTTTACCAGTATACAGGTAATCATTGTGTACCAATACATATGGAATCATTGTAAATCTTTACTGTAACCAGTAACAGGTTATAATTGTGAACAAACCTGCAGGTTATCATTGTAAACCAAAAAGCAAGTTTTCTATGTAAACCAATATGCAGGAAGAATGGTGAATCAGAATGGAAACAGTTATTCAACATGCGTGAACTTACTGTTGACCAGTATGAAGGTAGCCATTGTAAAACAATTAGTGAGTTTAATCTGAAAAAAAAACAACATTTATCAGTTTACTAAAGATTAAAGTTTATCATAGAAGAAATAATGTGAGCATCCACTGCCTAGTATTGTCATTAACAGGTTACTACCTGTCATGGGTTTTGAGTCGTGCTTGGATGTCAGTGATCCTACTAGGGTTACTACCCATGCCTATAAACAAGCGTGGGGTCCTCGAACACAAAGCAAGGGGTCCTTTGCCACAAAAATAAACAAGTGCCTTATCATAATGTCACCGCTGTGGTCAAATTGATCTTTTGCAGGTTGAGATGCACAGTGATTTTACAAGAGATGAAGTTGTATCAGCATTTTGTAGTTGTTAAATTTCTTATTTCAGTCTGGTATCTGGGACAATGAGTTAACAATAGGAGTTGGAAATCCTACCCAGTTGTCAAACAATGGCTGCTCCTCTCCCCTAGTCTCACCTACACAAACTGGTATGTAAAATTAAATGGTGAAAAACACAAATTGTTATTGACAACTGAAAATGCGACTTACAATGCACCAATCTTTTTTGATAGGTTTGTGTTCACTCTGTCACTATTAATAATACAGCAGCCTTGAGACTGGTACACAAATGCAGTAAAAATCATTTTAAATGCCCTGGGTGGGGGCATTTCATTTTCTGAAAGGAGGGTGCTTATTATTTATCTGAACTATTTTTATTCTGATATTAGATTTGGAAGGATATTGGATAAAAAATATGGATTAATCGAATTTTCCTCTGTAAGTTAAATGGGGGCATTTATTAGGAGAGGGGCATTTTAAAGGAGTTTTACGGTATGATAAAGCACTTTTAGGATGATTTGGATACTGTATTAACCCTTTCCTCAATTTATACAAATTTTTACATGTGTGCGACCAGTGTAGATCCAGATCAGCTGGCACATCGCTTTTGGTCAGAGATAACCTAATATATCAAAAAGTGAACAGTGCAGATCCTGATCAGACGGCAAGGATGTGCCAGCTGATCTGGATCTACACTGTTTGCCCATGACATAAAAGTGTGTATATGGAGGAAAGGGTTAAAGCTTTCTCTTGTACACCTGTTTTAACCTTTTACTCCATGAATACACCGTTTATCCCATAAGCAACCAGTGTAGATGACCAGCTGGCACATGTGATGCCAGATCTGGATCTACACTGTTGGCATTGTTGTGAGAAATGACTATGAATCTAAAAGGGAATTGTGTAAATTCTGATCTGATTGCACAGATGTGCTGGCTGATCTGGATCTACACTGGTCTCACATGGGTTAAGCCATATCCCACATGAGTAAAATGGGGAGACGAATATATTTCATTTTATTGCAGATAATGTGAAGGTACTGGTGGAAACAGGACACACCAAAATGTACAGTTTATTTAACACTAAATACTTAGCTTAAGCATTTCTGATAATTAAAATTTTGCATAATCATAGATCATTGTTATCTAAGAACAAGAAGACACCACAATGCAATAAAACCAGGTTTTCTTCATAAATATTAAGTGAAAAAAGGGCATAACTATGACCAAATATTGTCAAGAGTTATGGAACTTGCACTAATAATTGCTATTGTGATTTCAGACAACTTTGTTAAGTTTCATAGTGCTTCCTTGAATAGTTATTGAGAAAAAGCAAATTTAAATACTTTTTATAATAGTTAGTTCCTACCTGCCCAACCAGCGACATACTCCAATAAAATTACAATGACTCCAAAGAAATCTGGTTAAAGAGCAACTTTATTTTATATATTTGCAACTTAACATTTAAGCAAGTCAATAATTCATATTAATTGTTGAACTGGTCATCCTTCAACAGAAATCTATGAAAAATGAATTTGCCATCCTTAAACATATTTAGGAAAAGAAATATGGCTCTCACTAGACTGGCAAATCAGGGAGAAGTTTTGTCATAATTTTACTGAATTATGGAGATGCTTGCTGTCAACATCATTCTTTCCCTATAATGTCTATGCAAAATGACTTCTCCAATCTCCCGTAGCTCATAGGAGAAGTCTGGTCACTTTTGTGAGACCACTTCTCCCAAGTCTCCTTAGTGAGAGCCCCAGTGAGAGCCAAGAGAAATCTAAAATGGACAGAATTCCTTTTATTTCCACTCGTACACACGGCTTTCACAGGGTTTCAACCACTGCATAAAGTAACAAAATTCTTTTATTCTTTGTTTCAGGACCCACAATGTACCATGGCAACATAACATATACATGTTCAAGTCCACAACTTACCAATAGTCCAGCACATACAGGGACACCGACAAAATTGTACCAACAAACACCAACAAAAATATATCCACAGACTCCCTCAAAGCTGGTCCTGGCATAGAGATTTTATCCCAAGGTTATACAACGGAGAACAGAAATCAGTCTCTAATTTCAAGGATCTGATTGGCTGAAGTGGTGACGGGTCGCCATTTCAGCCAATCAGATGCTTGAGATTTGAGACTGGTTTCCATTCTTAGTTTTATAATCTTCAACTATAATAGCGTTTGAAGTGTGTTTTCTGAGCAAGTGAAAGAGTTTTATTGTTGTTGTTGTTTTACCCATACTGGCTCACAGAGAAAAGTTTACAAATTTTACCAGTTTGCCTACTAAAGGCAGCATGGCTGTAATAGACATTGTTGGACATCAATGACTGATCCACTCTGTTACTTTCCATTCAATGAATGTAGAACAATTGAATATGGGTATCCAGCGATGGTACAAGACGACTGACCCTCAAAGGGCGCGGCAAATGTGGCACTGACTGAGTGGACAGATAATCAAGGGGAAGTTACTAACTCATGAATTTAACCATGAATTTAGTTAACCCATTACTTACATCTGCATTTAACTTCATTATACATTTATACATTTTGATTTCTAGACAGTTTCTCTTCTATTGATAATTTAGATACTGCAGGTTCTTGCTTTATGTAGTTTTTTGTAGATAGTGGAATAGATTTCACACCAGAAATTTTAGATCCCCAGCCATGAACTTTTTTTAGTGTTTGTTTTTTTTTATTTGTACAACATAGTCATCTTATTTGAAAAGTAACTTTATATTTGTTTTCTTTGTTGGAATTAGGTTCTAATATTTCAAACATAGTAATACAGTTTAGAAAAAAATCCTGACCAATATTTGTTAAGCAGTGTTTCTGAGTGAGTTTGTGTATGGTATTTATGTAAGTCTTTAATTGACTTCTCGAGAAAAGAAGTTTCCTGTATGTGATTGCTGTGTGATCAAATTACACAATTCCAGAATTATTTTGCTCAAGTTTATATTCGCATTATCTTAGTTGTCATTAATCATTTCTCATCTCTCATTAAAATTATAAATTTGATAATCATTTTATCGATGCTTAGACTTAAAACCTGAAACAATGAAATAAACAATTACCCACTTAGATTTTTTACCTGTATATCCCTGCTTGAACTCTACTTTCAGACTTTAACCCTTTCCTCCATAGACACACCTTTATTTAGTGGGCGAACAGCCTAGATCCAGATCAGCTGGCACATCTGTGCTGTCTGATCAGGATCTGCATTGTTCACTTTATGATTCGTTGGGTTATTTCTGACCAAATTGCAACCAGTGTAGATCCTGATCAGACGGACATGTAAAAATGCGTATATGTGGAGTAAAGGGTTAATTAATGTGTGTAATTTGACAAAAGCATAGTTCTTGGGAAAAACTAATGTATTAGTAACTTTTGACCCTTTTCTCTGTAAATATGGCTGTTATCCGTGGGAAAACAGTGTAAATCCAGATCAGCCAGCACATGTGTGCCATCTAATCTGGAGTTACATACTGTGTGCTGATAGATTAATTAGGTTATTTTTGACAAAGATGCGAACAGTGTCAGACAGCATGGATGTGCCAGTTGACCACATCTACACAGGTCATGCATGAGTTTAAACCCATATATACTGAAAGGATAAAGAAACGCAGGGTAACAATTGGATAGGCAGGTTCGAAAGCTCATGCTCCACGACGGTTTACACTGAGGCAGTGGAGACAAGTTTTATTCACTTTCGACACATGTTAAGGTGTATCATGACCTAATAACTCAATACACAAAGTTTCACTTTATTTGGAGAACGCGTTCTTAATATATCGGAACAAATGTTACCCTGCGTTTCTTTATCCTTTCAGTATATATGGAGTGAAGGGGTTGATTTATCAAATAGAAGTTTCTTTTATTAAATTTCCCATATATTAATGTGTAAACTATAAAAATGCTATGTATATACATGCACCATTTATTTTAACCTCATACAAGTCTTTCTGACTTCAACTTTGAAAATAACAACAACAACAACGACGCTTTCTTAGGATTATATCAAGTTGCATATATATCTAGTCCACATTGTGTTCAACAGAATGGCATCCATCCATTTTATACTTCTTGAATCATTTTGTGCATTTAAAAATAGGCAGCATTAGTATATTAATTTTTGATATTTTGTGGTAAAATGTGCAGATTTGGTGCATATTTAAAAATGAGTGTTAACAGATGTATATTTTGGTACTAGTGTATTTTTGGGAAAAATTTTGATGTTGTTAATAATTGTACAAAAATCAGCATGATGGACGTTTCAATGTTATATGATTAGAGCTCAAGATCTTAAAACTGAGATGGAGACCTGTCTCAAATCTCAAGTATCATATTGGCTGAAATGGAGACTAGTTTTCATTTGAGCAAATAAGATGCTTGAAATAAGAGACAAATCTCGATTTCATCCAATCAGATGCTTGATATTTAAGACTAGTCTTCACATCAACTAATCAGATGCTTGAGATTTGAGACTGGTCTTTAGTTTTAGTTTTATGATCCTGAGCATAGGTTACATGAAATTGATAGTACGTCAATCTCATATGTATAGCTCTTGAATGGCAGCATATCTTCTGTATATAAAAAATAATGAAATATAATGATAACTCACAAATATTTATATATAAATATATAAAACAGCACCCTAGAGGCATATCCCCATGAATGGGATTATGGAAACTGTGTGTGTCTCGTATGTGTGTGTGTGTCTGTGTGGATTTTTGGCTGCCAAATTACAGAACAGTGGTATCATTTAACTACAAGTGGACGAATCTAGGCATCAAAGCCGCAATTGATATATTTGCGTGTATTAACAATATTTCTATTAAGACATGTTTATAACATTTTTTAATTTCGCTGGGGTTTAAATGTGCAAATTTACCCTACTGCGAAATATGTGGAATTTAAACCTGCATAAAATACAATGCTATAACAGTATACCACATATCTGTTCAGTAATATCAAACAAATTTGATGCACCTTGGTAAAATCTGACTTATTGACTTTGCCATTAGTGTAGTCGCTGATCAAATTTCGGACTTTCACGTCTGGATTGCATGGATGTGCTTGCTTACCTGGATCTATACTAAGTCTTGTTAACCCATCGAATTTGTATATATGGAGTAAATCACTAGTTAGCAAATTATAAAGACATTCTAATAGATCAGTGTCAGGCATGTTTGTTCTAGGATGCTGTTTTATGTAAAGATTGTAATATTCTAATGTTGTCGATTTAAATGTTTATCTTATACAATAGATATCAATGTGATTATTTTTTCCAGTTAAGAAAATGGTGATCTCTTTAACCCTTTACTCCTTGGTTACCATGCAGTCTGATCGGAGTCCTGATCGCTGTTCCCTTTAAGGGTCATTAGATTATCTCTAACCAAGAAGCTTACAGAGTAGATCCAGATCAGATGGCACAAATGTGCAGGATGATTTGGATCAGATCTGGTTGCTCATGTGACCAAATGCATATATATGGAGTAAAAGGGTAAAGATAGAAACATTTTTTAAAAGATGTTGTATTGTTAATGTTCTAGCAGAAGTACATGCTAGTTATCAGCAGTTTAAATACAGTCTTTACAGGACTGACTTTGCAATGAACTTCCAGTTTGAAAGGTTTTGTATGAACATTTTATGTTTCAATTGTTTTTTACAAACAAAAACATTATGCTCCTGGTCAAGATTGGTTAATTTCATAAAAGACCAAAGTAAATATAATGCTATTATATTGCTACAAAAATACACTTTTTATGGAAAAGACTATACTTGATTGCCTTCCTGTATTGTTGGTGAATGATATATGATTTATTCATTAATGATACATTAAGGAGATTGGTGCAAATTTCTTACTTTACCCGCCTTCATCAGGTGTTGTTAGTGAATGAAATTTCATTCATTAATAAAACATTAAGGAAGCTAGTAAGCAAATACAGAAGTAGAGAAAGTGACAAAAAATCTTTGATACAACAAAATTTGACTTAACTTATTCAGTTGACTAGCAGACTTAATTCATCAAGCATTTTTCTTTATTTGAAGCCAGAGGTATACTAAGTGTATCTTTAACTCAACTGTAAATAATTGGGATTTATGTTTTGTTTCACAAGGATTATCATTTTGTCTTTTTGGTACTACTCAGATTCAAAAGTTTATCATTTTATGTTTTTTCATAATATGGACACAGACTTTGGACAACGAAAAGCTTAGTTGTTTTGAGAATATTTCTGAATGTGGGCTTGATACTTGGAAAGGTTTTTATTAACACAGCTTGGTTTGTACATTTCATGGTCATATCAGGGCTGGAAAAATATTTTTAAAAGTCACTTGTCCGGGACTAGTCATCTTACCAAAAATGACTTGTCCGGAAAATTTGATGACCTGTCCTGCAATGCGGTTCACTCGTTTCACACTTAACATTCTGATTGCTAGTACACATACCGTATATTCCCTATTAAACGCCCCCGGGGGCGTTACATTTTGCAAAGGGGGCGTTTAATAGAGACCAACTATTGACAAAATGTAGTTTTCAATAATTGTGTTATTTTTTAATAAATAACCGTAGGAAACAATTTTGTCATTTTCCTAGAACTTATTTTTAACAAACTTAACCTGAAATGAAATTTTTCATACCGAAATGATTATTAAAGATCGTCATGTCATGGTAATTCACTCGTTTACTTTTAGAAAAAGACTGGGGGGGCGTTTTTAGGGGAGGGGCGTTTAATAGGGAATATACGGTTGGAGTAATTTATCTATGCTAAAATGCATTGTACTGCATTAAATTTGCTTGAGTTTTACTCTTATTTAAAATTATGAATTACATTAAACTTTATGATGTTTTGCTAGCAATTTGTGTGCAACTCTGCCCCCACCCACCCACAAAAACCATATTCTCTATGTGATAATGAATTTAAGTTTTTGGCTGATGATTATGATAGTCAAAATTTGTAAGTAACTTACAAAAATAATTAAAACCTCAGAACAGTTAAGGAAAACGTAACGTATCCGAAATTATTGCTGTCCGAAAATGCATACACTTTCACCAGTGGTGATTTAAAAATGAAATTTTATCAAGTGAACAACATGTTCCCTCGAGTTTCTCATGTAATTTTAGCAGTTTTAAGACATTAAAGGTATTCAAATCCAACTCACTAGATCACAGAAACATTGGTGAAAAAATCGTTCAATTTCCATCCAAAAAGTGAGCAATTTTTCATAATTTATAAAATGTTCCTGTTGTCTGTGGCTTAAATCACTGAAATCAAGTTGTCTTTTGTGTAAAAAAGTTTCCTTTTCGAATATGAATGCTTCTAGCAAAGAGTACTTTGTAAAAAACGAGTGATAACGGCAAATTCTTAAAAATGTGACAAGCGAAATACTGTATAAACTTACGATGTATTAAATAATTTTGTTTTTATCTTAATTATAGATCATCTGTATATAATAGGAATAACTACTGTACCAATATTCTATACAATTCATTAGAGTATAGAAGCAATGGATGCAACAATTAATTGACTCCACGGGGGGTTGGTCGGGACGTTTGATGTGCCGCACATGCTGTTGATTAGGCTAATCAGCTGTTTAATACTAACAAGCTTTTGACACTGAGAATCTGTGTATTTGTCACTTGTCCGGGATATCAATTAATGACTTGTCCGGGACTAGACTTCAGACAATCATTCAGTAGCCCGAGTTGGCATTTTGACTAGTCCCGGACGTCGGGCTACTGTACTTTTCCAGCCCTGCATATACAATTGACAAGAAATGATACATTCTGAGAAAAAGATCAAAATGTACCTGAAGAAACAGAAAAAATCTCAGAAATGATTACTCTTTGGTTAAAGATATTGTTTCTTTTGACTTCAGCGAAGTTATTAAATAACTCACTTTTGATGCTTTTTGAATAACGGTCACTGGTCTTTCCCTGATCACACTTTGCAGTTGCACTGGCAAAAAATTTTAAATGTAATAGATTTTGTTTTTGTTAAATGTAAATAATTAATAAAAAACATATCTTTAAATATTTATACACAATATTTTGTCTTCTGTTTGGAAAGTATGTATATATTATGAAATAGTTCTGCATGACTACTGTACAAATTCAAATGCTGAAATACCATTTGGCTTTCATAGTGGATGTAATTTTGTTGGTGTTTAACTACAGATATCACCCTTTCCTCCAAATATACACGACTGGGTGACTAGTGTAGATCAATATCAGCTGGCACATCTGTGAAATCTGATCTGGATCTAAACTGGTTGCATCTTGATTAGAAATAATCTAAAGAATCTAAAAGCAAACAGTGTAGATTTGCTGGCTGATCTGGATCTACACTGTTTGCCCATGCCATAAAGGCATATATGGAAGAAAGGGCTAATGTTTTAATCGTGATGATTGCATTTACAGTTGAGAAATAATTAATGCTTTACTTTTTTGCTTCTTAACCCTGAACTCCTCTGATACTCATTTGATCACATGGGCAACCAGTGCTAGATCAGCCAGCACAGCAGTATGAAAAGATCTGGATCTACAATGTTCACTTCTTGATCAGAAATAATCTAATGAATCTAACTTTGAACAGTGTAGATCATGATTCGACAGCAGGGTTGTGCCAGCTGATCTGGATCTACACTAGTCCCCATGCAATATAAGTTGTATCTATTGAGTAAGGGTTAGAAGGTCATCATTTACACTTAGTTTAACTAGACTTTGAAACAAATGGCAAGTTTTATGATCTCATTTGGTGTACTTGATATATTTATTTTGCTTGACTTGACTGAGGTACATTGTAGTTAGTTTTATTTGGATTAATTGATGAAGAAAATAAATGTTTTGTGCATTATAGTTGTTGTAAACAGATGAAAATGTCCAGATGCATCATGATTTTTGATACATTGGTTAATCATGTTTTCAAGGGTTCATCTACAGTTTAAATAGCAATAAGTGATGTTCAAGTATTTGTTAATATCTTCTTTGAAAATTGTTTAGTACAATGGTTTACTAGAGGTAGGGAGGATATGTATGTAGATCCAGATCAGCCAGCACATCCATGCTGACTGATCAGGATCTATGCAGTTTACCATCGATAAGTATAGATTCTGATCAGATTACATGTATGTGTTGGCTGAGCTGTTTGTTCATGGAATAAAACCCGTATATATGAAGTTTAAGGGTTACGACAGGTCTTATGGTTCGGTACTGGTACCTTTGGGTGGGGCAGGGGTCTGTTGGGTAGTTACCACACAATATGCTTGCCTACAATAAGTATTAGTACCCAGGAGGGGTTCTACTAGTTGTTTACATAGCAATTTGCTTGCCTGCAAGCTTTACGTTTTTTTTAGAAGCATCATTTCTATTTAGAAATATGCTTAGGCTGTGAGAGGGAGATGTTTCAGGTTAAAGTTAATGAATTATATTTATTTGGAACATAAAAGAGAAACATTTCTACTTTGACTGTCTGCAAAGTGAAGACAGTTTAGAGATTATTTCTACTAATATCCCTTTCACCCTTGACTCCCTGGATACAGATTTTGTCACATGGGCAAACAGTGTAGATCCAGATCAGCCAGCTTATTTGTGCTGTCAGATCTGGATCTACACTGTTTGATTTTTAATTCATTAGATTTTTTCCATTTAAGAGGCAAATAGTGCATCTCCTGATCAGATGACACATCCAATGTGCTTGCTGATCTGGATCTACACTGGTCACCTATGTGATAAAAATAGCAATTATTGTTACACCCTTTATTGAAAATGTGTGAAAAGAGTGAAAATTTCTGAATTTTTGAGCGAAGTGTAGATTGTGTGTGTGTGTCATATAGAATTTAACATAATTTTTAGATTTTATTTATGCTTTTTATATACAGTGCCTAACCGAGTGTGTTCAAAAAAGAAAATTGGACCAACAATGTTAAGAATGACTTATTAATTGCTACAAAAATAAACACAGCATATTATATTATTCTCCTTAGAGCAAAAAAATAAGTACCATTGAAATAAAGACTGGAGTTACAAAGATTTTGCACTAAGGTGCTGATATTGAAGACAATTATTATGTAAACATAGATTTACTTGTTGTATCACATAAACATGTAAGGGAAATCTATAATAGGGGAATTTGATGCAATGAAGACTGTCTGTTGACAATATGTATGTCTAATGATGGGTGACATACCCATAACTGACCAATATTGTTTATCCCTTTTGTCCATATACACGCTTTTATGGCATGGGCAAACAGTTTAGATCAAGATCAGCTAGCATATCTGTGCCTTCAGATCAGGATCCGCATTATTCTCTTTTTGATTTATTAGGTTATTTCCGAACAGAAAGCGAACATTTCAGATCCTGTTCAGACGACACAGATGTGCCGGCTGATCTGGATCTAGACTGATCAAACATGCATTAAAAAGGCGTATATATTGAGAAAAGGGTTATCACATCCATGTAGAAATTGTGATCTGTGCTGAAGATTGTAAAACTGAAATAAGAAACGAGTCTCAAATCTCAAGCATCTGAATGGCTGAAATGACGACCAGTCACCATTTCAGCCAATCATATCCTTGAGACTGGTTTCTATTCTTAGTTTTTTAATCTTTGGGCCTAAATGTTGTGAAATCAGTGACTTGATGTTAGAAGTTTTCATACTTTTATACTTTCTTTCTAGAGATTTTGTACCTATAATCACTGCCAGATTTGTTTTTGGAATAAATATGTGTAAATACACTAAATTGACTTGTCAACTTTTATGTTCTGTATAAATAGTTCATCTTTTAGCACAGTTTTAAGTATAATGCCTTGAGTGAGAAGGCTCGTAGTTCATTTTTTAGCCTATCTGGTGTTAACCGTTTACTCCATATACTTGGTTTTATTGCCTTTGCCACAAGTGTAGATCCAGATAAGCTGGCACATCTGTGCCATATGATTAGGATCTACACTGTTTGCTTTTGGTCAGAAATAACATAATGAATCGAAAAGCGAACAATGTAGATTTTGTAGATCACATAGCAAGGATATGCCGGCTGACTTTGAATCTATGCTGTTTATCCATGGATATCAGCCATATCCCATTTAGCAAAGTGTTAAGTAAATTTGCAATATTAAAAGCCTTTACCCTATGGAATACAGCTTATTAGGTATACGCCAGTTTGAAAAACGATCAAATTATGTCATGGCGCAGGTTGTCCAATCAACTGTTTCATTTCAATCAATTGTTGAAAAAGGTTTCACTTACTGTCATCAAACTTTGTATAAGCAGGGTTGGCTTATCGACCGGTCAATTGAGTATTGACCGGGCCGGTGGTCAATAGTGGTCATTACTGGTCAATAGTGGTCTTTCCTGGTCAATACTGGTCATTACTGGTCAATTCAATTTTTTTCACAACCAAACCGTCCAAAATATTCTTAGAACCATTTAAAATCCTTTAGGCCCTTACAATAGCCACTGTAAGGGCCTAAATGGTACTTCATTTATGGGTTATTATTGGATAAGCCTTAAATGAACACAACTTCTTAATTGGTATGTTCCTATGTTCAATAAGCAAAAGATATGTATTTTCCGCCGGTTAAGCAAAGCGAATTAGGTGGAAAATATTAATTTCCTTTGATTGGGTAAGATCTTTTGAATGTACCAATCAAAAGTTGTTTTTTTTTTCATTGGTTTAATGCACGAGTTCTCATGTGTGTTGTTGGAAATGGTATGGTCATTCAGCTTTGGGCATTGATGATTCAACGCTTACAGACACATTTTCTTAAGAACGTGGAAACTTTACGGTATATATAAACAGCATGACATAATTATAGGCATTTATGATAAGTTACAGACTGAAATCAATAAATGTAGTATGCTAAAAGTTTCAAGTTATATAATGTTTGTTATGATTTATGTAATTAATGTATTGGATTCGTTCAAGAACATTCTTTAAGCTTTGCCCAAGTGCTCAGTACAATAAATACATTATATCTGAAACAGTATGACTTGGGCAAAGACCTGTGAGGTCAAAGGATGTGCTAATCACCCCTCAGTCTCCTGACCATCCATTGTCAAACACAAGTGTTAACCACCTACTTTATGGTTATTGTATAGTCCTTAAATAAACACATAAGCATCTTCAAGTGAAGTTAGTTCTAAAGTAACTTGAGTAGAAATTAAATAAAAGTTAAATGGTTTTTCTTCCCTTTTTATGAAAATTTCGAAAAAAAAAGGTTCAATTGACCAGTACTGACCACTATTAACCACTTGGGGAGTATTGACCTGGACGGTTTTAACCAGTTAAAACCGCCGGTTTAAACCAGGGGCGGTCGATTGGTGCCAACCCTGGGCAGAAGGGTTGGTTTTAAGAAGTAGATGGCTAGAGAGAAAGTAGGAGATCCCAATAGAGGTATTTCACATTGTTGTGCGCATGCGTCGTACTCCACGTTTAGGTACGAAAATATTGGTTTTATCCTAAACCGACGCGTGAGGGGGCATTTAACTGTGTCATTGCTAACAGAATGAACGGACATGATCACGGTGTCGTCTTAAAGCTTATGATAAATTATAATAATAATTATGACGAACATATTACATTCGAATTTCACGAATTTCCTAATATTACTGGCTGAAAAAAGTCTGGTCGGCAAGATTTGACTGTGAAAAGCGTAAAACAATCAAAGACGTGGTTGTCACTTTGAATCATGAGGTCTTATATGAAAACAAAGACAATGTGGAGTACATGTTACTTTATATTTGCGACAGACACATATATAAGCGACTCGAGTTTTTCTGACAAAATGCGTTTTCTTCAAGAAATACATTTTATGTTAGATCTACATGATATCTCTGTAAATTGGTGGTAAACGGATGAATTAATCGATGTATCGGCGCTGTATTCAACGCCCGTTAAGCGTTCTTATTTTGTTTACTTTTTCAGTTCGTCCAGACATTTATTTAAAACTAACACTTACTGTAATCATTCGTATATTTCTTTCATCAGTCCTGATTTAAATTATGTTTATGTTTAAGAAATAGAAATCATACTTTGAACACGACCGTGTTACTGTTTATTGTCCTTATATATTTGACACAATATTCCAATTTCCCTTCTGTCCAGAAAACGATGGTGACATATTAAGGTGCGAAAACTTGTTTGGCATCTGACATTTGAGAGACATAATTCTATTTTACTTTCAAATAAAATTAATTATCTCAAATAATCAAATTGAAAGTAACTGTTATTGTCACTTCTAGAATACATGAATATTTACGTGTTACGGAAAAGATAAAGATAGAAGATAAAATGTCCGCAGACCGCCAATTCTCAGGATTTTATCTGAAATCTCCGGAGTGTAAGGTTCTTCTCCGGATCTTAGGATTTTCAGGCAAAATTTCCGGATTTAAAACAATTTGTTAAATCCTTTTCTAAGAAAATGATTATTATTATATATATTTACTTTGCGGGACGTCGTGTACGACGTCGGCGCGGAATTATGAAAATATAATTGGAATTTGGCGCCACGTCGTATGCCGACGTCCTGTAGACGTCTGACGTCGTTTCCGCCCTGCCGGCATTCAGTTGTTTATGTCTTTGATTTGTTGTAGCGGCTTCCGGTTTGAACAGGTCTTTATAAGCACATTTTAGGATTTCACTTTTAGACATCATAGTCGGTAATATAATTATTTCTTTCACATATACACTCGTAATGCACACATAAAATATTAATAATATTCAGCGCGAATCTTTGGTTTTAATTTTTATAGAAATTAAAAAATAATTGTTAAATATTTAAGTTACCTTTATCATTGTGTCTTGTTTAAAAGTTAAGATTGTGAATGTAATGTAGATTTCTATTGATAAATTGTATTTGTAATGTATTATGTTTGTATTTGTTTATATTGCTTTTCTTTAACAATATTTATGTATGTTTCAGAGAATCGCTTTGAAAAATAAATGTATAAAGAGCGCATACTCGTACAGTCTTTTTTGAAATCCTGAACAATTCTCGACTATGATGTCTAAAAGTGAAATCCTAAAATGTGCTTAGAAAGACCTGTTCAAACGGGAAGCCGCTACAACAAAATCAGACAAGCGATTCATGACTGGAACCAAACAAAATTAGGTCAGTACATGCTGCATCATGAAATTGAATGGAATTTCAATCCGCCGTATGCCAGTCACAGAGGCGGAGCCTGGGAAAGACTTGTCAGATCAACCCGCAGTATTCTAAAAGCAATCGCCGGAGAACAGTTACTTACCGATGAAAAGCTTGCTACGTTGATGGCCGAAGCTGAACGGATCCTGAACGATAGGCCGATTACCAAAGTCAGCAACAACACCAAAGACCCGCTGGCTTTTACTCTAAGCATGCTTCTACTGATGAAATCAAATACATCAATACCAAGGGGAATTTTCAAGAAAGAAGACAATTATTGCAGACGCTGGTGGAAACAAATACAGTACCTGGCAGATGTATTTTGGAGAAGATGGATTCGCGAGTACCTATCAGAGCTACAGCTGCGCCGGAAGTGGCAAAACCCGCGACCAGATCTCAGCATTGGTGACGTCGTATTAGTAGCCGAGAATAATATACCAAGAGGGCAGTAGCCACTGGGCAGGGTTACTAATGTGATAGTGGGTCGGGATGGGCATATTCGAAGCTGTGTGGTTCGCACTCGTAACTCAGAATCAGTTAAGCCAATTACAAGGTTATGCTTACTAGAAAGCCAGTAGTATATTCTATAAATAAACATTTATAAACTGGCGCTATGCTTATTTGTACAAATGCATTAAAATGCATATGCCTGAAATGGGAATAGGCCTGCCCATATATCATTAAATAGTCAGTAAAAGCTATGTCAAGTACCTGAAATCTTTAATTAGTTACTTTAAATTGTATTTAAGGTTTGATTAAAATTTCGTTGGAATTTAATTGAACATCAATTGATTTATTATGACACCTGTCCATATTTACATGTACATGTAATTTAATACTAGTAAAAACTATGTAAAGTATCTGATTGCAGTATTTTACTATTATTTGTAATTGTATTTAAGGGTTAAAAAAAAATTATTTGGAAATTAATTGCAATTTAATTGATTTCTAATTGAAAATTTATTGGGTTTATTTGTTACAATATATCATTAAGTTAATGAAATGGAGTCATTTCATAGTCGGGGAGTGTTAAATCCTTTTCTAAGAAAATGATTATTATTATATATATTTACTTTGCGGGACGTCGTGTACGACGTCGGCGCGGAATTATGAAAATATAATTGGAATTTGGCGCCACGTCGTATGCCGACGTCCTACAGACGTCTGACGTCGTTTCCGCCCTGCCGGCATTCAGTTGTTTATGTCTTTGTTTTGTTGTAGCGGCTTCCCGTTTGAACAGGTCTTTCTAAGCACATTTTAGGATTTCACTTTTAGACATCATAGTCGGTAATATAATTATTTTTTTCACATATACACTCGTAATGCACACATAAAATATTAATAATATTCAGCGCGAATCTTCGGTTTTAATTTTTATAGAAATTAAAAAATAATTGTTAAATATTAAAGTTTCCTTTATCATTGTGTCTTGTTTAAAAGTTAAGATTGTGAATGTAATGTAGATTTCTATTGATAAATTGTATTTGTAATGTATTATGTTTGTATTTGTTTATATTGCTTTTCTTTAACAATATTTATGTATGTTTCAGAGCATCGCTTTGAAAAATAAAGGTATAAAGAGCGCATACTCGTACAGTCTTTTTTGAAATCCTGAACACAATTAAACAAGATAATTTAATGAAACATAAATTTAACTGAATATAATATGGGGTAATTTTACAATTACATTAATTAATATTAAGAAACTTGGTCTTGGTCTAGGCTCTCCACCCAATTTCCTGTTTATTGAGAGATTACGAGAACCTGTTCAGTGACACGATGCCTGGGGCACACATGTACACAACAGCGAAGTGTCATTAAACTATACTCGGACCTGGATATCGCACTCCCGTTCATTTGTTTTGGTCCATGGTCATCTTGATTTTTTAAACAGCTATGAAAATATCATATTTCTAAACCAGCGGCAAAAACAACGAACTTAGGCTTCAAAATAGTTAAAAAAACAACTCTGTATTTTTTTCGAATAGTTTTGGCTGGCCTGCCGTCCGGCAATATTCGTTTGGTTCAATGAATTTTACGATTTCTCGGATTGTAGCGAGAATTATCCTATAATGTATATACGTAATAATAATTCTCAAAAACAAAACACGCAAATCGCGTATCAAGTCGCCAACTAGTGACATAAGACATTTGTGTGTCATTCCACAAATAATTATAGCGTTACCAAAAATGCCGTAAAACGGTAAAATGTTCGTCTTAATTGTCAATTATACACGTTAGATTCATTTTCAGTTAACAAAATTCACGTGTTTGTTTTAAAAAAAATCAAACAAATCCGTTAGATAGGCTACTCGCATCCTTAAAATACCGCGATAAAAATGTTAAAATGCAATAACCTTTCTTGATGTGTTTGTAAAAAATCATAAAGTTGCTTTTTTAATTCATCGTTGTTTGAATAAACCCACTCATTTATAAATTTTAAATCATAAATCAACATGTTCTTAATTTTATTATCTCTTAGTCATACTCACAATAGTAAACAATGCCCCCTCGCGTGCAGTTATCGACTACTTGTGCTCTTCAATTTTAGAGAGCGCTAAGGGGAGGTAACAATATGAAAGAACTCTATTGATTGTCGGTCATCCTGATGACCGACATATTATAATGGACCAAACTTGAGCTTTCTACCTGAACACCGGTTAACAGCGATGTAAAGCAAAGTTCACGGACAAGACGGAACGGATAGTTTAGAAAAGTAGACTCTTACTAAGTCGTTATTTATGGGTAGACTCTTACTCAGTCGTTATCTATGAAAACCTAGAGGCCTCTTATTGGATGTTAAACGACGTCATATATTGAGTCTGTACCTATTCTTAAATCATCTCTCAAGCTTCTGATCAGCTAGGCTTATAACTCATAAAGATATTTCCGACGAAGAACAATAAACATATACATGGATTTGTCTAGTAAATGTATACTATGATAAACAAAAGATGTACAGCTTATGACACTATTAGCAACTACAATGTGTAGAGAGCACTGAACAGAGATTAGCTAATTATTTTTCTTTATTTTCTTATCTACGAACTTCTGCAGCATTTTGTGAAACTCGGGGACAGGGGTATCACGGGGAACGTTTTTCATGTTTAAGCTAGCTCGATATGGATTACATTCGTCATTACTTTGATAAGTTTGCTAAACTGTAATCTTGCATTTTGCCACTCAACTGGTTATTAAAGTTTTATAATGTTTTGAATGTAAAAAATATCATTCGAACATCAGAACACACATTTTTGCAGGAATCTTTAATCGGGTCATGAAACTGACAATAATAGACAATACAAGTTTTAGCTTTCCAAAGTTTTAATTTGGTTTTGAAGCTACAAAATAATCTTTGGAACATGCGAAAACACATATTTTTGCGGAAGTTTCAAATCGAGTCATGAAACTCAATAATAGACAAAACAAAATTATGCTTTCCAAAAAGCTAGTCGGTCATTAGCATAACTCTTTTAACAAAAAAGACGGCGCTGAAGTGCATACTTTAGGCAAATTTGAAATTAACGCGTTTGGTTGTTATTGGAAGTCATAAGACATTCTAAGCAAATACCAACATTCTAACGAAATTGTTCTAGATCAGAAAGAGCAACGTTATACCAGTGAGTCCCGGCCAGACTGTGTGAACATTTTTCTCTCCCACTCTGTGACAGTGCAAAACTTTGTTTTTTTAAACATATTCTGAAGCTTTTGGTATATATTTACAGCTTGATTATCGTTGCTTTCTAACACTTTGTGACACAAAATAGTGTTTGATAAACTTTTTAATTTCGGTTTACCTTCAGGTGAATTATTTTGTTTGCAAACAGGGTTAGTTTTATCACCTGCTTAAATAAAGGAATAACTATAAATAAACTTACATTTTTGTATGACATCCAATAAATATAAAGCGCTTTAATTTCAAGTGGCTTAAAGTTTAAACTTTTGTGCCGTCTTTTTAAAAGGTTGTGCTAATGACCGACTAGCTTTTTGGAAAGCTAAAACTTGTAATGAGTTATTGTTGATCAATTAGCAGATGGCCCCAAAGGTCAAGGTCACTGTAACTTAATTCAAAATTGGTTTCCAATCTACAATTGAAGAACGGCGGGTCCCGGACTAAAAATGTCATGCAATTCCTTTTTATTATACAAAATCATGAAAAAATGCCATAACATTTTAATACCTAGATATTTGCAACGTCGCCAAGAAGTGCCGTTTGAAAAAAACGATGTTGCCTTTGGAAATGCTCGCAATCTTTTAAAATCAATATTTTTCCTGTAAGATCTATATGCATTTCATGTATCAGAAAATTATCCTAATATATAGATTGATTATGGTCGGGTCAGTAGATAATTATGATCATTTGTTGATTTTGGATTTAATTTGTAAAAGGCCAAGGTTACAGTGATCTTTAATTGAAAATTTGTTTCCCCTCGACAACTGAAAACGGGTTGACCTAGTCACAATGCTTAGTTTGGAGATTGGTTTTGGGTAGTCTTTTGATTTAGGGTAATTGGTTGTCACTTAATTAAATAGCACTTAATGTTACTTAAAACTGATTTTATTGAATAACTGAAAACAGTGTGACATACAGTCACCAAACTGTCGTTCGTTTGATTTACCTTTAAACACAGGTTGAAGGTTCATACTTGGTACCCCACGCCCCCGGAGCAACCCGCTCCCTTGACGTTACCAAAACAATCCCACACATTTCGCAAGAGATTTTCACTAAATACTCGATCAATATAAGCGATGCCGTTAATGACAACCACATACAAGCAAATAATATGCAAGGTTTCTACAAATTCAACTGAAATTCAAATTTCACCTTTTTTTTAGTGTAATCGATGCTAACACCTATTCTTCATGATTTGTTATTGTCAACTGCTACATTTTGCACTGATCAATTAACTTCTGTTACTATACCTTTTGATAGATTCGTTGAAGCATACTGGTACTTCAGTCTCTATAAACGTGTTCTTTTAGCAGTATAATTTTCTGGTGAAATGCATATCACTTGTAGGAAAAATATTCATTTAAAAAGATTGCAAGCATTTCCAACTTTAGGCAACATCGTTTTTTTCAAACGGCACTTCTTGGCGACGTTGTAAATATCTAGGTATTAAAATGTTATGGCATTTTTTTCATGATTTTGCATGATAAAAGGGAATTGCGTGACGTTTTTTCTGTATGGAATAATTTCTGCCCTAGGATAGGGGGGGGGGGGGGGTGGGCGGAGTGCAACGGGGGAGGGGAATCTATGATCCTTCGACCTGTGCCTTTAAATGGAATTAGAAACACATTAATTTATATATGCTTATGTCTGTTTTCTTTAAAATGTATTACACAGTGTATTTTGTCTGTATCAAGTTCAGTATCATACATGTTGTTTGAACAGTATCATATAATAATGTGTCCCTACAGGAGTAAGGCAAGTTGTAGTTTTAACCTCCCGGTTGTGTTTTCGTCTTTCGGATCCAACTTAAGGAATTGTCCAGCTACACGATCTTTGAAAATTAATCCTCCGAGAATTTTGGCCATTTAACATTTACTGTCGTCTGCTCGAAACAGAAGTGAAGTAAAAAAATAAAAATAAAATAACTAATTTAATCATTTATCTTTACTGCATTTTTCACCATGTACAATTTTCTGTTTAACTGAGTTGGTTATCATTAATTACTAGGTATCTTTTTTATTATTCATTATTTACAATTAGCCGAATGTCACCGTTAAGGAAAGCGTCACAAAATATACATCCAAATTGCATTATCATTAAGTAGGAAGGGTGAAAGCGAGAGTGCACCTCACCTGACGACGCTTCTATTTCCCCACAGATAAAGGTGCTGTCCAAATACCGTCGTGTATTTACATTATTTTACATCAACTCCTACATCCATGGTCATTACAAAAGTATTTTAGTGCAATTTCATTCTAAGTTTTTAATTCGCACCACCAACCAATTATGTGCTACATTCAGGGTCGGATGCAGTTTCCGGAAAGGGGGTTAATACTTTCTGGCCTAAATTCTCTTAAAAATTAAATATTGCTTCCCCCAAAAATGGGGTTCGAGCAAACCCACTGAACCCCCATCTGGAATTGCCTCTGACTTCATCAGTTGGCGGACTACGAGGCACTGAGCCGCAGTTCCATCTACCGTTCGGTTTAAAAGTTGTCGGCCCGGCGAGAGTGCGAGATCCGCTACGCGTTTCTTTTACAGCGGTTATAAGCATATCCCCGCTTCAGCACGTGCTACAGGTACTGTAGGCGGGAATCGAAGATTTTCGATTGCGAGAAGAAATTCAACAATTCTTCAACCAAAACATTATTAATTCTAAATTCATATGTCCAAAAGTCAATGCCGCATACTTCATTTTCATTTACTAGTAAATAATATTCCGTTTGTTGAAATTTCACAAATAAAGCATGCTGCGCGTGGTAACACCACCGCCATGCTATTGCCGATAGATCAGGTCGTACGATTTATAGATTTCAAGACACCATATATCGTCAACCATTTTAACAGTTTAGGAAAATAAAACTGAGTGCTGACAGAGTTTGGATGCTATTTCTAAGTTCATATTGATCAGGGAAAGTTTGAACTGTATTTGCGGTTAACCGTTTAACCGATCGTTACAAGTTCCGGTTAACCGGTAATAATATCCTTAACCGCTTACATCCTTAATTTGTATATAATTATCATCATACTATTTGTTGTGCTATACAAACCTTCGAAACTGAAATATGCTGATAAGAAACTCGTACAGAACAAATACTTTATGACTTTCCCTCATTATTTCACCTGATTAAACAGCGATTTAGTCATGTGCAAAAACATCACTGCGTTTAACAAGAGACCTTAGGCATTGTTTCGGACATATATTACTGAAGTGTGCAATAAAGTGGTTCGTTGTAATGTAAACTATATCTTTATACAGGTTCACAAGGAAATAAATTATAGAAAGCATGTCGTATGTAAGTGCGTCAGTGTTAACGTGTGTGATTTGTGGAATTATTTTTGACGTTAGCAGCGTTGAATCAGCGGCGGAAGGTACGTACGGTGTTCTCGAAATTAGTGTGTATTAGGAATGACTCACTAGCGCTTGACCAGCCGCCCGACCCCTGCCAACCCTTACTAACACACCTTTGTTTCTTGTAAAAATGATGCCAAGTCACTAATATCATTCCATTCTATCAAAATATTCGATAATTCACCATCAAAATCGTAGTTCTTAAAATTCCATATTTTATGCATATAGTTGAAACAAATACACAGAAACTGGATTTTTTTTAGATCTACGATTTTTACGGTGAATTATCGCATACTTTCATAGAAAGGAATAACATCAGTGACTTGACTTTTACAAGAAAACAAGGGTGTATTAGTAAGGGTTGGCAGGTGATGGGGCGGCTGGTCAAGCGCCATGGGATGTCTAGACACGCCCCATAAAAGCACTGATTTTAAGAAGAACTAGTACTTTAAACAAATAATTATGTTTTGTCCCAAAAATGACTTCGGTGCTGTTGCGTGAATAACATACCGTGATGAATGAGCTATTAGTGAGTACCTTTTTACGCTGTAAATCTGGAAATAAAACCATACAAAAAATATAAAATTCTATCATTAGAAAATGTAGATAACTAAGCCATATGTACTTCATGTCACGCTATGTATGTCATTTTGAGTATCAGTTTTGTCTTAATGTAATAATTACCTTTACAGTAATTATTAAGTTTTCACACTTCCTATTAATTTATATACAGGTGTACTAATAATTGAGATCCGTTTGTACCTTGATACAGAAAATAAATTATATTAAACCAGGTGCATTTTTGGTGTACTTTATTTAACCATTGCATATTTTCTGATAGAATATTTAGAATTTCTTACTAAAATAGATTTGTTTCCGAATTAAAATTTGAAGAAATAAAGGCAGTTCTACCTAAAAATCTCGCCCTTTTTTAGGTTTTAATCAAATATACTGTTTCGGAGGAGTGAAAAAAGTGCTAACGCAAAAGTCAACCTCGCCTCTTTTATGTCAAAATTCAAGTGAAAATGCAATAGGTTTATATTTGAAAAAAGATGCGAGAACTCGCACTTTTTTCTTGTTAACTCGAAAATTCTGGATGGGTTTAGGGAGGAAATCGCGTTCCTAACACGATTTCGTAATAACGTACGGAAATCATTCGTAATAACTTACGGAAATCACATATGTCACAAAGTTTACGCAATTTTCTAAGGTCTACAAACATTTTTTTTTAATTTCCCATGATAAAGCATTAAAAACAGTGTTAACGTTACAAGTAATTAACCGTCTGACTTGTCATAGTTTTGGAAATGTCCGTCCGTCCGAAGCCAAACATAGTCTTTAGGATAATGATAAATTGATTGTTTGTTGTTTCGAAAACGGGGACACTTTGTGTTCTTAGTAATAGTAGTTGCATTTCATGATACCGATCGCCCGTTTATTAGCTGAAACTGACCAAACTTGGTGAATTCAAGTGAATTCATATTGGCCATGTTATTGGGCCTTAGGCTGTCACATTAGCACTCGGCCTTCGGCCTCGGGCTAATATGAATACCCTCGGCCCAGTAACAAGGCCAACATGAATTCACTTGATTAATATCATTATAGAATAGGGTTTTAAACCGTGGCCTTCATTCATAGCAGAAGTCAAAAGGTCTGAGGTCCCGAACGACCAGTCTTTAGACGCAGTAAGTAAGCAAAATTCACAAAACAACATCGGGACTTCGTGTTTTTAAATATTTATTTTGTACTAAGACACAATTTGCATACATCTTCTTTTACAGTAATTTTATATAAATGTAGGGAACCGTTCAAAGATACGTACATTTGAAACTTAATCAAATACATGTATTAACCTCTTTCTCCATTGGATATGTCAGTTACCATCCATGGGCGAACAATGTAGGTCCGTGCCGTTTGATTAGAGTCTACACTGTTTGCTTTTTAAAAATTCATAATGTTATATCTGAACAAGGAGCGAACGGTGCAGATTCTGATTAGACGGCATAAATGTTGTCGCTGATGTGGTCATATTGTTATTTTTGATTAAGAAGCGAGCGGTGTGGATTCTGCTCAGACGGCACGTATGGCGCACGAAAAGGCTCAAAAGTAAATTGAAGGTGCACCTACATATAAAATTAGCGCTGCACCTGTAAATTTATGCGTTGGACGTATACATTACGCGATGGACGTATAAATTTACAAGTGGACCCATAAAATACAGGTGCACTGCTATTTCAAAATGCGGTGCACCTACATTATTAAACGTCCATCGTATATATTTATACGTCCATCGCATAAATTACCGGTGCACCTACATTTCAATTTTGACCCTTTCGCTATTTATACCCATACTAATGATAGCCAATCAAAATTTGTCTTACATTCGCCATTTTAAATTCTTGCAGTGTTGACGATATGTTGAAAGTTGTAGTAAATGTTAATACTTGAAATTAATGCTTAAATTGTTCAATTACTTTTGAAAATATTTAACATATGTTAATAAATTTTACTGCTCAAATATAAAATAAAATAAAAGGTAACAATATTTTAAATTAAAAACTAATATTTCAGCAAATTCAACTGTATGAACCAAAGGTTGTGATTGGTTGATCATTTTTATTTTGCCGGTGCACTTGCAAATTAGCGGTGCACCGGTAATTTACACGATGAGCGCATAAAATTTATACGATGGACGTATATTTTTATCGGTGCACCGCTATTTTACAGGTCCACCTTCATTTTTCAAAAGTGATGCACCGCTAATTTACAGGTGCACCTGTAATTTTATACGTCCATCGTGTAAATTTACACGTCCAACGTATAAATTTACAGGTGCACCGGCACTTGATACCTTTTGAGCCTTTTCGTACGCCATAGGCACGAACGTTGTGGCTGATGTGGATCGACAGTGTTTGCATATGCGATAAAACCTGTGTATGATATGGAGTAAATGGTTATATCCCACCGGATAAAAGTACATTATTCCACCGATTAAATGTACATAACTAAAATATATGGATGCATCGATGGAGCTTTGATGAAAGTTTCATACAAAGTTATACGCAGGCTCCCCGTCGTGTTCTTAAGGTCAGCGTACACTAATATTGCGTTTCCCTATATGTTTTATATAGAGTCTTGGGAGTCTCCTTGATTCATTTACTCTTAGACAATATCAGGCATGGTCTTCTGATGTTTGAATAAAAATCTACAAAAAACATAGATTCCATCCCACCGTAGGTTTCTGTCTAAAATTTCACTTTGAAGACTACCACCCTTGCCTATTGACTAAATTTACTTGTGGCTAACCTGTTTATAGGCATTATTTTAAAAGTTATTTTTTTCTTATCCAAAATGTTTTGGATAATGATTTTTGGTTCCAACAGCTGCAGAAATACACAATTTCTGTTTTATAGAAGGAGTTTTTTTCTTTAGCTATATTGGTCAATCAGCCAATGTTTCATAGAGTCTTAACGGTTTCCCCTAACTTTCTATAGAGTCTTAACGGTTTCCCCTAACCTTTTTAACCAACCGGGAAGCAGCTTTAATTTAGTGTACACTGATCTTAACCGACCACCATGTGTGAATCATACACGCGGATGCTTGACTAATGAGCGAAGCTTACGGATGTGTGCCACTTAGACCATCACACAGCAAACAAACTCTCATTTACAATAATATTTGAGTGCATCCAGGTTAGTATTCAATCAAAGCGCTGAAAGCTCTGGGGATGTATGGTTTTCTGGGATAATAGTTATGGGGATATGGAACACTGGTTTTACTGTCAGTCGGGCTATGGAACGCTGGTTTTACTGTTAGCAATAAAATAGATAATGTTGTTTTTTTTCAATTAACACAATTCTTTTATGGCAAAATGCATTTCAATAAAACAATGCAATGATGACTATAGACGGTCCTCAATGTATCTTAATTTTAAATACGTTTCGAAAAATTCGAACAGAAAAGAAAAATAGCTCTAAACTTCTAGGAATTTACCGATTCACTCTCTCAACATCTATTCAGGGTGGCTATGCCACGTGACTTTTTGAAATTTCGTGTACAAAATGAAATAATTGTCTCTTTCAGGATCAAAGCTGAAGAATTTCTGCTACTTCACCAATTGGTCCAACAAGATGGCGTCATTTGACGCGAGATTTGACATACGAGATATTAACGTGACGTTGTGTTCTCATCTCATTTACGCATTCGCTAACATCGATGGCGGACAAATGAAACTTACTCCTTCACAAAACGACGACGACAACGGTCAGCTTGTCAACAAGCAAGGCCGATATTTCGATTTCAATAAACTGAAAATAGAACACCCAAATTTAGTAACGTTGTTGTCAATAGGTGGCGCTTCAATTAAAGGTGGCGGATTTATTCAAGTTGTCCAATCGGCAGAGACCATGAAACTGTTTTCTCGTAATGTAGCGATTTATCTACGAGATCGCGATTTCGATGGAATCGATGTGGACTGGGAGTGGCCGGACGATATATATCGCAATAAATTCACATCCCTGTTACAGGTACTTGTAAATTATTTAATGTTGTGCGATTTGTTAAACTTTTCAAGCTGGTGATTCCAGTTTCCACAGGTATGCAGACTATTCTCTTCTGAATTTATATTCTTTTTTTTAGAATTATCCAATGACTTATCGCTTTTCCTTCACGAGTGAACATCAACAACTCATTTTTTTATACGTCGCTACGACTCTCGAGAAAATATGATTTTCTGGTGTTCACTCGTGAAATAAACTCGACATTCACTTTCAGTTCGTATTTAGAAAACTTTTTTTTATTTTAGTTATGTTATTTATTTTATCATTACGTCATTTATTTATTCATTCAATTTTATTTATTTGCACTTTTGTCAATCCCAGGGCACTGGACCCAGGTCAAAAGCCCAGGGCGCGGTTTATGGTCATGTCACTCATAGATGAAATTATGATGCAAAAACATCATTTTCAACTTGTTAACAAAAATACCCAAAAACTAAAGCAAAACATACAGGTTTTGGTCATTTATAGGCACTATCAATCATGTAACTCAATAAATGTTGCAAAAAAAATATAAAACAAATGTATTGCAGGTTGAGCATGCATGTGTCATTCACTAACTATTTTTACAACTCAAGGTTTTGCAAGGTTTGGCAATAAATTTGTCGCACTGCGACATTCGCAATGATACTTGATGTTGCTCTTTTCAAATCATATAATTATAGGTTATTATACATTTTACTGTACAAGACGGGAATATATTTGGACGAAAGTCATATTGGACGAGCTGATTGGACGACTTTTCAAGCTGTGTACGAGTCCAAATATATTCCCTTATTGTACAGTAAAATGTATAATAACCTTATTATTATATATCTTTAGTGCACATGTACCCAACCGTCCAATATGAAATTAATATATATTTGTTGGATCCAATACGGGAATATATTGGACGGTCACGTGGTACAAATGCAGATTGTTTAGTGCACATGTACCCAACCGTCCATTATGAAATTAATATATATTTTTTGGATCCAATACGGGAATATATTGGACGGTCACGTGGTACAAATGCAGACTGTCGATTGGTTACATTTATTAGATATATAATAATTATAGGTTATTAGACGTTTTACTGTACAATACGGGAATATATTTGGACGAGTACACAGCTTGGAAATCATATTGGACGAGCCGTTAGGCGAGTCCAATATGACTTTTCAAGCTGTGTATGAGTCCAAATATATCCCGTATTGTACAGTAAAACGTCTAATAACCTTTTTATTCCACATCTAATAAATGAAGCATGACTTTTCAAGCGTTTAAAGACTATTCCATATATATTCCATATTGTACGGTCCAATATTTTATTAAGTTCTACATTTCTCTTAATTGACAAGTTGCGTCATATTGCCTGCATCAAATGTATGATATTTTCATTCGGATCATTTTTACGGTCAACGGCTTTTATCGTTGTAAAACAATGGTAAAGTGCATTTGCACTTAATCATCCAATATGAAAAAAATACGGACTTTTTTGGATCCAATACGGGAAAATATTGGACGGTCACGAGGTACAATTAAAGGACGCTAATTGGATGAATTTATTAGATGTAGAATAATTATATATATTTAGCTTTAACCTTCCGTAAAGTTTAGTTACAGCTGACTGCGGTAGTTTTTTTTTAATTTAAAAACATTGTTATGAATATTACGGGCGTATCGCCTGCATTTTAGGTTATTTTGACTAAGACGCAAACGTCATAATAAGTTGGCAAGGAAAACCTTAAATTCTTTAGTAAATGATGCTTGTGAATCGACTTATGCCGGCTTCATGTGTATCTGGTTTGCCTTCAAAGTTTGTCGAGTGCACCGTGTCACGAAAACAAGTCATACATTGTAAATTCAGAAACTACCGCCAACGTCTGTAAACTATCGTTGGATGGCCCATATTGATTTCGTTGGCAAATGTCAAGTTCACTGTGACATTCAATTAAAAATTGTTAACCGCCAAATAACGTAAGAATGGTGTGACATATAGTCACCAAACTTGTGTGTAGATTAATCATGGACAAGAGATGACAAGTGGTGCGATTTAAGTGACATTTTTAGTTTTCAAAATAAAAATGAGGATAACAATAATATTTGATTAAAAAAGACTGTAGTAGCATTATAATAATAATTATAATTATTATTAAGGCATGTTCAAATTAACCTGAACAAATTATCTCGATCATTTTAAACGAAAAAAAAAGGTTATCAATCAACATAACAATACGTAAACGTTAACCGCTTTTGCATTATATCTGATTTATGTTCTTTTAATTCATCAACTTTAGATTAAACTATTTTAATCTATCGCAGTCATTTAAAATAATGCTGCACATGATTCTCACCCTTTGACAGACGCTTGATTAGCAGTAGCAGCGTTCCCACAAAGAAATCAAAATTCCCCTACTTTTCCCTGACCAAAACCATTTTTTACTGACCGATAACAGCGGCGAGTTTGCGCAATCTTGGAATATTAAATGTATTTTTTTATATGTGGCCTCCTTTTCTCTCTTTCCTTCCATTCTTCATTTTAAATTATTCCAAAGCAGTTTAATCAATTTAGGATTGAGATCCCCTTTCAGCTTCTTTCTAAATTAGTTAGCTTTTGTAAATTACAAAAAAATATCCTAAATCCTCAGTCATAATCATATTTTTATCGTAAGATAAAAAGAATAAAAAGATGCCCATAATAATAAAAAATGACAAAATAAGATACCCAACATAATGAAAGAAACTGCCTTACGTAGCCTTTTGCTGAATTTGCTTCCTACTGTTTGGCCAACATTTTTCTTTTACAAAATTTCCTGACTTTTCCCTGACTTTTGTCATTTTTGTCAAATTTCCCTGAACAATTTCAAAATTCCCTGACTTTTCCCTGACCTTGAAATGAAGACATTTTCCCTGACTTTTCCCTGACCGTGAGAACACTGAGTAGTCTCACCTCTAACAATTCCGAAATTTTTCAAATTTTTTTAACCAGAATTGATGTCCCCGATTTTTAGATGCACCGAAATACACGTACACTTATGTACTTTATAAGACATTCAATGGAACTTTGGAACCCGTTGATGTCTGTTCGGATTTGCTTTACTGTAAATTTCTGACAATCATTGCTGGAAAAAGACCCGCTGCAGGAAAAGGCCAGCAGTTTATGACAAAGCTGCAAATCAAAATATGTTGATTTGTTAAAAAACAAACAACATCAATAAACAGTTTCTACACTGATCAATCACGCGTTTTATTTGTTCGCAGATTATGCGTGACGAGTTTGAACATGAGAGCACGAGGACAAGTAAACCTCGGCTGTTGATTTCTATTGCTGTAGCTGTCGGGGAGGAAACTATTACCAAGTCATATAATATCACGGAGATCTCCAAGTAAGTATTTCCCGTAGTTCTTTTGTAATGCTTAGCAATTTTTATATGACTTTCTCAAGAATTTATATAACATTAGTCATTGTTTAATGTGCATATTAAGTCTTTTCTCCATCTGCAAACCCCATGTTACAGTGCTATACCAGCCGTTGTAATATTATATAGCCATTGTTATAATATAATATAACAGTTCCCCCTCCCCCAACCCATATTAAACGAAAATTCGCTTAATAATAGTTTTTAAACTGGAACCGAAACAAAAATGTGTATACTCTGTTGATAATATATATAATTATGTACCCCATGTTGTATGTCTCATGCCTGGGTAGAAACAAAGTTCTGTTCTGTTCTGTTCTGTAAATGCCATAGGCGCTCGGTGACAAATCACCGCTTAGCCTCCGTGATACAGCAAACGGCTTACAGACGTAATTAAAAAAAGTTCGCACATCATAGAGATGAACAATAAATTGATTGCCTTTACAGAAATTCCTTTTATTATCATTCTTAGCTATTTTCCCTCTGATACTGAAAAAAGACACATCAGTATCAAGGATAATGAAAGGAAATAAATATGTCTTGACTTGACTTGGCTCCGGAGCCTGAAAAGTGGGATTTCTTTGGACTGTGCGACTTGTTAAAATTTTCTCTGCTGTATGCCGTTCGCTTGATCACGAAGGTTAATTGGTCATTTACACCGAGCGTCTTTGGTATTCCTGACAAAGTACAATAACATTTTCTTAACAATTAACCTCCTTGGCATTTAAAAAACGTAGATGCACATATAAGGTGTGTGATATTTACGTGAAATGAAAAACGACATTTTAATGGCATATTCGTAAATAAATTGAAAATCGGTATTTTTGAGGTAACAGGAAATTCGATATTTTTGAGGTAACATAAAAATAACGCTTAGAGTACTTAAAAAACTACTGTTTTTTTTATTAAACAGGATATTTAATATTAAATAAGTACCAATTTATATGAAAGCCAGAATAATCTTAATTTTGTTTTGCATTTTCCGATGCAAGAAAATAACAATATTTGTAAAATGAATAAAATTTCGTCAATGATAGTCAACAACGTCATGCCATTATCGCATTTAGACTTCGCTTGTACTCGTTGTGTCGTTGTTTCAGATAATTTTTATGTTGTGTTGGTTAAAAAAAACGCAACAACAATTCTAATTTCAATTCGCCGGCCATTAGTAGCACCAACGAGTCTTTCGGGATATTTTTTCAGGCATGTGGATTTTATTCAAGTGATGGCCTATGACTTCCATGGCCCTTGGAGTGATGTAACAAGTTTCTCGTCGCCGCTATTATCTCGTCACACCGACACTAGGTTTAACCAACAGCTAAGTCAGGTATTCTAATAAGTCAGTTAGTTACAGACCATTGCGGTAAATTTCCGTTTTCACAAGGTTATGAATTTTACAGGAGCACCGTTTGTATATTTTATCATTCTATTACACTATCGGCTCATTACATTCACCTCTGTTATAGGCTGGGACTACTTTTACTTTAACTCAAACAAATATTTCACCAATTACATTTTAAATTGCATGGGTTTCTTCGGTTTGAATGAAAGATAGTGAAGATGTCTGTCATTTGTTTTACTACAAGCTTTCAAATACAAAGTACGAATGTATAAAATAAGGCTGTCGAGTTTGGTAAAAAATCTTGACATTGAGTCTTTTGCAGATATATAAAGTGATTGTAAGGAACGACAACTCTGAGAAGGAGATTGATATTTTATGTGTATGTGGTATGTTTTGTTTGTTTCAAGGAAATGTAAATTGCGTAATCTACGAGTATGGAATAGGCTTTCTTTATTAAATGATACTCGTTAATCACCATTGTTCAACGGCTGAGTTTCCCCAATTTCGACTGTCATTCAAACGGTGAACACGTAAAATTCATAACCTTGTGAAAAACGCAAATTACCGCAATCGTCTTTAAGAACACAAGTTCTGGGTAATAAGTCAGACATGTTCAAAGCTATTTTAAGACTCACTGATTAGCTGAAATACATTTTTTGGTGTGGCAGGATTACCAAATAACTCTTTAAATAGTTTAAATGTGTATAAATTTTGTTTTAATTTAAATGCTGTTTTATTGTCAAGAACGACATTTTAGGACACGAGAACCATATTTTAGTTTATTTTGGTAAGATAATACAAGTAGATAGCATATGTAAAGAACTTTACAGTAGAGCCCATAAATCAGACTTTTCACATCATCATCATCATCATCATCATCATCATCATCATCATCATCATCATCATCATCATCAGAATGCTTTAAATTCATAGGATATATGATATAACAAGTAAATACTAATGTTGAGGTCGATATGTAGTTTTGCGGACCTGGGTAGTGTGATATCGACCTCGGACTTCGTCGTCCGAGGTCGATATCACACTACCCAGGTCCGCAAAACTACATATCGACCTCAACATTAGTATTTATTTGTATAATATGTTACTGATAATATGAACCGATGAGTTTTGGAAACATTTAAAGCGATTAGGTCTCAAATTTCAAGCATCTGATTGGCTGGGCGACGAGTCGCCATTTCAGCCAATCAGATGCTTGAGATTGAGACTGGTATCCATTCTAAGTTTTATGAGATTGGTACCCGAGGTTTATACTCCGCACCTTATTACAGATGTGGGCGATCGATCGCTGGATTTCCGGCGGTGCTCCAAGAAACAAGCTTATTATGGGATTAACAGGCGTGGCTAATACGTTTACACTAGCTAACCTGACAGCTAACGGGGTCGGGGCGCCAGTAGCTGGACCGGGAAGAGCTGGGCCCTATCTCGGCCGTGACGGACATGCAACATATTACCGAGTAAGAACTGAAATACATGTTTACCATACCCTCGTGCTGTTTATATTTTTGCAGTCGTGGGTTTATTTAAATGCCAATCTATTTGATTCAGAATACACTGTTTGGTGTTAAAATCTTTGTAGTAAATCTTTGCAGTCAAACCTGTGCTAAAGACCACCTCTAAACAAAGACCACCTGTGGACAAAGTCCACACTTTATTTGTCCAAATGACCGATTTAATGAACAAATTTACCTGTAAACAAAGAGCACCTGTCTTTAAAGACCACTTTTTGGTTCTCCCCTGAGTGGTCTATGTAGACAGGTTTGACTGTACAGTGTATTGCGCCAGATTGCCTTGCACAGCGCAAGACAGCCCTGCATTGTTCACCTGAAAAACAAAACAACAAGAACAACAAAAGACACCACATTGCATCACCCAGATAGCAACTGTTTATATAAACTAGAGGGGTGATCAGTCGGACACTTGTGTCGCCTTCTGGTACTTCTCAGGATATAAAATCAAAGTACAGAAAGGGGCATACATCTGTCAAATGTAAAATTGACCTGTAGATTGTGGCATCATCACGACCCTGTTGTCATAAGCAATATAAGCATAAAAGAAGAAATATTACGAAATGGTATAGTTCTAGCTAGTTGTCGTAGCGGACATTCTCATTATGTTACTTGTGGAGATTTCCTATTGTTTTATTGCACCTCACAAGTCACCTTTTGTACACCACTTTTTGTACAACAGAATAATGCAATTTAATTGTAGCCTATTGGCCATGCACCCCACAAGTACCTGTGGCTGGACGGACGGACCGATGGACGGACGGACAAAACGGTACTTATGTAATGACTTTTCTCCGAAACAAATATTTACCTACAGTTATTTTAAAACATGTTAATGAACTGTAGAACCATTAATTTGACATATTAATAGGTATGTGAGATGATAAAAAATGGTGCCATACAGCGTTATGACGACGTGCAGCAGATGGCGTATGCCTACCTGGAGGACCAATGGATGGGATACGCAAATGAGACAAGTATGAAAGAAAAGGTAACGTTCAATACACATCTTTTCAAGAGTATTAAGTACCGGTGTCAGTTTTTTTTCATAACCCGGTTGGATACTTTACCCTACCACGAATACTAATGAGAGTAAACGATGGAAATGATGAAACATTTATATGTTTCTGTGTAACTGAGTCTGTAGACTAGCCTCCAATCTAGATAAAGATCATTTTCAGAATTGACCAATCAGATGCTTGAATTTTGAGACTGGTCTCCATTCTAACATTTATGATCATGGGACATTATCAACAAACGGTTTCTGATGTTTTTATCAGAATTGCTTGCAATGTTTCGCTCTTACGATTTTTCCAATCTCCTTCGCAGAGTTGTCGTTCCTCTCACTCACTTTACATCTCTGCGAAAGGCTCAATGTTAAGATTTTTGACCAAACTCGACAGCCTTATTTTATACAGTCATAATTATGAATCTGAAAGCTTGAGGTACAACAAATGACAGGAATCTTCGCTATATTTCATTAAAACCGAAAAAACCCAAGCTATTGTAAATGTAATCGGTGTACTTTTTCTTTAAGTTAAGGTAATAGTTGAAAGTAGTCCCAGCCTATAACAGAGGTGAATGTATATGAGCCAATAGTGCAAGAGAGTGACGATTTTCCTACTTTTATTTACATTTACATAATTTCAACGAGGATCGGGCAGAAATTGTTTCAATAGAAGATCATTAAATCAGATAGAGTTATCTTAATACTAGTGCCGCAATTCACTAGAGCATCGCCCTCATATTGCTCAATCTCCTGCAGACTACTTGTTGCTAACGTCATTATCTTGTTGTTTTGCAGGTAAAATTCGCTTACTCTCGGAATATATATGGTGTAATGTTTTGGTCACTCGAGATGGATGATTTTCTAGGCCATTATTGCAACAAGGGCGAGTTTCCTCTGTTGACTGCTATTTATAAAAGCATTCTAGAATTCGCACCGAAAGACAACACAGTAACTGGTTACGTCAGCACAGGCTCCACGCAATCTACGACCCCAATCGACTTCCGGTTACACCACAGAACTATGAAAAATGGCATAAATAACTTTATCATGGTGAATGGTAGCAAAAATGTCACATTTTCTATTGCAATTTCTTTTCTTGTTGTATTTTTGGCCATTTTCTTGCGATATGACAATAAATGAATCTGTTTCCAATTTCAAGATATCATAGAGTCGACCAATTAAGTAGAAAATATAAGAAAGAAATTGAGTTACAGAGCGATGTATTAGAAGAAAATTGAAGATTGCTAGTTATGTTTATTTTCTAATTGTATATTTTTCGAGAAACATTTCGACAGCAAGAACTTACATTTCCAAGAACTGTTTAACGGCAAATATAAGCACCGACAGATCGTTGAAGTTGTAATGGTTCGAGAACTAAAAGCTAAAAAACGCAAGGCATATAGAGAAAATAAATACTATATAACCTTATTTTCATTGGCCTTCCATTTCGCAAACAAGCACACAAAACGATACAAGATAATTTACCCACGTGATACACAATCCGCAACAAAAAAATAAAATATGCCACAGACACACCAGTCATCATTAATCTTTAAATCTTATTACAAGCATAATCTTTAGCAAAAGCAAGCACAATGCTCTCGTAACAAAACGTACTTCAAGTTAGTTTGTCTGATATTATTCTTATTTTAAAACCATTTGTTGTAATATTGTAAATAAAAATTGCATTGTATTTATTGTAATAAAACATTGTTAGATGTCAAAATGATTCATGTTTTACTTATCGGCAGCAGCATTAAATGAATGGTGCACAAAATGTACTTTTGCATATATGTACAACAAGGACATAATTATTGGAACATTCATAATTGGTGCAAAGCCAGGAAACTCAAAATTTGGTGCATTGTCATGAAACATTGAAATGTTCACATATTGGTGCACTGTCAGGAAACACTGAAAAATTCACAGTTTAGTGCACATACATTTGAACGTTCACATATTGGTTCAAAGCCAGGAAAAATTTGAACGTTCACATATTGGTGCAAAGCCAGGAGTCATTTGAACATTCACATATTCATGCACTGCCAGGAAAAATTGGAACGTTCACATATTGGTGCATTGCCAGGAACCATTTGAACATTCACATATTTATGCACTGCCAGGAAACATTGAAACGTTCACATATTGGTCCACTGCCAGGAACCATTTGAACGTTAACATATTGGTGCAAAGCCAGGAACCACTTGAACGTTCACATATTGGTGCACTGCCAGGAAACATTTTAACATTCACATATTGGTGCATTGCCATGAAACATTGGAACGTTCACTGTTTGGTGCACTGGCAGGAACCACTTGAACCTTCACATATTGGTCCACTTAAGTAACTAACATGTATTCTAAATATACATTTATTCTGTAATATATACAACATATTGCACAATTAGTTCAATGTTTGTGGAATGTCTTGAAATAAGAACAAGTATGTTGATGATCAAACTCTCCACCAAAACAGGGAGAAGTTTTACTAGATTGTTGAAGTTTATAGCTTTGCTAATAAACACATATTGAAACACTATTTTATCAGTTAACTCCATGGATTAAACTTACATTGCCTGTGGGACCGGTGACCGGGAAGTGTGTCTATATCAACTGCACATCCATTATTAGATTCATCAGATTATTTCTGACCACAGAGTGAATAATGGAGATCCTGATCAGACTGTACGGGTGTGCAGGCTGACCTGGGCAAAATACTGGTTGCAAATGTAATGCAAGTCAAATCCATGGGAAAATGGGTTATCCATGCAGTCTGATGGCTTCTTGGTCAGAAATATTAAATAAAATAATTCTAAAAGCAAACAGTGTAGATCCTTATCTAACTGCACATAGATGCAAGCTGATCTGTGCCCAAGGTTATAAAACTGAGCATGGAAACCAGTCTCAAATCTCAAGCATCTGATTGGCTGAAATGGCGACCAGTCGCCATTTCAGCCAATCAGATGCTTGAGATTTGAGACTGGTTTCCAATCTCAGCTTTATAACCTTGGGCACTGGATCTACACTGGTCACCCACAGGATAAAGCAATATTGATTAAAGTAAATGTTCATAATAGAAGAATGGCTAAAAATTGCAATAGGAAACTTTGAAAGCCAATGAACATGACAAATAATAATCCTTTTTCTGTGGATATACCTTTTATCTCATCGGTGACCAGTGATGATCAAGATCACTCTGTCACACCCCAGCCAGACTCTGAAAAGGATTTTCACCATTTACTTTCTGATCATTAGGTTATTTCTAACCAGGAAGAAAATGGTATAGATTTGACAAGATGGGTGATCTGGATTTATTTCCCAAGTGATGTATGGCTAATTCACGGTGTAAAAGGGTTACAATATCGCAAACTTATTTTGTTTAGGCCGCGTTATTCATGGGCAGTATAAATTTATGAAGATAATATGGTTTCATTAATTTTGCCTTGGACAAAAGTTATATGTGACAGCCTAACATGGCTGTTTTGCAATATGATAAATTAATTCAACTCAAGGGCTAACTTTATCCATATGCCCAGGTGGGAAATAAATAAACAAAACCTATATAAAATTAAGTTATTCCACAGCTTAAACAATCACCGATTTTCTTATTTTAAATGTACACTTCAACACTTGTGGTGAGGTTTTTTTATCAGTAAGTAAGTATAATGTACTGTCAATGTCCCTGACATGTCCACATTGCAGCTCCCGCATACTAAAACATGAATTATATACAAATTACACAAGTTCTTCTTCTTGCTTTGGCACTTCCAGTAAAAACAAGTATCAGCATCAGTGTATAATTGAATTAATATTATCATGATGTTGCCAAGTTATCCATCACAGCGCTCGCTTGTTTCAACTCTGAAAAGTAACACAAAGAAAATTAAAACCACTTTATTTGGTGGGAATCAGTGGCAAACTTTGACATAAAGTTCATCCTAAAACATTACAAGACATTTATCCAGATTCAGTTCAATATTTTTGTTCTTTGGCTTTTATATCCGAAGTTTTTTTATAAAAGAAAATGAAGAAACATAGTCTATAAATTCCAGAACAGGAAAAAAGAAGTTCATTAATAGACACCACTTTAGCTTAAATGCTGAATATTATACCGAAAAATTTAACCAGCTAATTCAACAATTTTTTAAAATGATCTTTACATGGTACTTACCATTAAGAAAGACTCTGAACTTATCTGATGAAGCAGTGAAGGCTACAGGTTCTACATCCCCACCTGCTGCTGGCTTGACATTCAGCTTCAGCTGAATACATGGTTCATTGATGTCCTGCAAAAAGTAAGTCTTAACCTCAGCCTGGTTCCAAGGTTATATAACTGTAACTGGAGACCGGTCTCAAATCTCTGCAATCTTATTGGTTGAAATTGAGAATTTGTCTGATCTCTGCTATCTGATTGGTTGACAATTAGCACAGTTTCAGAACAGACCAATAGGAGGCTGATTTACATATTAGGTTTTAATAACCTTGGAGCCTGGTTTCAAAGATACCTATAAAACGATCTGAGCTAAATTGAACTGTTAATTTTAAAAAAGCAGAAGATAATTAATAACTGTAAATTTAGTAGTATTCATATGGCTTCATTTTCATGGATTTAAGAACCCACAAAAATATTGCTTATAAAAAACATGAAAAATTGATGCCAATGAATTTTTTTCATTCAGAGTAGTTTTGTTCGGAAAACATCTTTTAAAGATTGGAATAATTGAGCCAATCCAAGCAAACATTTGTCTTCTGTGACATTTTTAGTGTTTTTTGGTTTTTCACAGCAAGTTGTTACTCCAAGAATTCCTGCCGTTATTGATAAATAATTAAATTGTTCAACCAAGTCTTAAAAATAACCCAAAACAATACATTGAAGAGAATCTGTGTATTGAGAATGTTTAAAAGCATTGCCACCTGTATTTTTTGAAGTGCACTTACCTTTAAATGACTTGAGCTGATAATATAGTCTACTCTCCACTGAACATTTTCTAACTGGGATACTGAAATATCACACAGAAAACATGCATTTGGGATATACAAGAGACTTTTTAATAGGTTTAGAAGTGTCTCCATCTCAAGTTTAGAACAATTGTAGTTGACCATCAAAAACCAAGGGGCCAGGACCCCTTCTATGTTGACAATATTTTGTCAGGCTCACTCAGGCGTGGTAATACAAATTGTCTTGGAAATGCCTTAAGCATAATATTAAGAAATAAGAGGTCACTAGGCCTTGCAAAATAGCTCTTTAACAATGCAAATGGTCCTGTAATATCGGTTCATAGCAAATGGGACACAAACCCAAAACATTTGGACAAACCACACTTCTCTCTTTCAGCATCACTCTCATCACAATGTCAAAGTATTGTACTTACTTATGTCCGGCTACAGTTTAAGGTATTTAATAACAACTTAATGGTGTCCTGTCATATTCAATTTCATATACACTTCTACATTATATTTTGCAAAGGGAGCAGTGTTTTGTTTAAAAAAAAGCGAGGCAGTGCTTTCAAAATTGGGTCATTTCATTTATCAACCATCTGGAAGATTCCGACTTACACTTTAGACTGGATTTCCTGAATTGTTCCTGTAACTGTTGTAGGCTATCACTGTAAGATTTGCCTAGCGAGGTCGTGTGCTCTGTAAATACAAAATTAAGCATGGTTATATGTAAATACATACATTATCTGAAATGGCTTTATTCAAGATCACAACTGATATGCAAATTACATCAAATGCAGGTTGATAAATCTGGTTTTTAGTATTATGCTTAGCACTCCAAGAAGAAGGACACAATGACCCTTACCTTTGACCTCAAAACAACATGGTTATCAACTCCCAATGACCAATATTCCTACCAAGCTTGGGAACTATTGGTCAAACCATTTTCTGTCATTGGTAGGAAACCAGAAAGTTAACAGAAAGACCAACTAAGAACTAGCACCAAGACATAATTTTTTTAAACCATACTCTGTCAAATGTGAAAATGAAAGTCTGATAAAGAAATTTAAAGTTTTTGTAAAAGATTGAAGGATGTGTTCATAGACTTAGTGATCCATGTATATTGCATTCTTTCTTTTAAAATGGGCAACACAATAAAGTTAAGGGCTGTTTTTAAAGTCTTTTGAGTTAATGACACCTTTCATTGGCTTAACTAATATCACAATTGATTTAAACATTAGTCATTCGGACTGATACTCTAAAAAGTATGACATTGTCAAACTTAAAATATGTGCATTGTAAGAAATAAGATCTTTAGCCTTTTGCTGACTGACAGAGTTACTTTGTTGCTTACCTTTTGGTAGACCAAGTTGCTGTAACTCGTTGGAGAGAGAGTCACCATCCACATTATACTTGGCGGCACTGGCTATGATGAAGTGAAGAGCCGCTATACTCGCCTTGACATCTCCCTCCTCTATCAATACAACAAGGTAATATAATAAGGTGATCTCAAACTGGCACAATCACTTTTTGAAGCAATACCTCTTGATTGTGTCATTTTACCATGAACATAAGGTCATATCCGAGCTGCACATGACAGTGCCAAGTACATGCCAATTGTATTAGTTTGTAAAAGAAACATTTGATATGCTATTAAATATTTCAAATGTTTCAGACTTTCATATGCAATTTGCGATACTTTACAGCATTGTACTGATGTAAGACTGGATTCACTAAATGTCGCTTCTTTCCTAAAAAGGACATGTTGGGCTTTTTTCATTATATAAACAAATAAGCCTAATATTGTTGTATTTTTCAACTTCAAATAAATAAATAACCATAGTAATAGTAAATGCAAACTAAAGTTACATGTTGTTAGCTACCATTCATATTGGGTAATTGCTTTCTTGGTGATAATCGTATTAAGCACGTGGCTGAAATTTTAACACTGTACTCCATAAGATAACTATCACAACTTCAGACATGTTAAACTCCTCCCAATGCCAGGATATGGAAACACTTATTTTTTGCAATAACTTACCAAATTTTGCATCAGATGTTATTTTGTATACTCTGTCATACTGAAATTCAAGTAAACATAAATTTATGTATGCTCACAAGTTTCTGTTACATTTAACCCCTTTCTCCATTGGATACAGCTGGTATTCCATGTGTGACAGGTACAGATTCAGATCAACCTGCTCATCTGTGCAGTCTGATCAGGATCTACACTGGTTGCCTTTAAATTTATTTGGTTATTTCTGGCTGAGAAAGATCGTGATCAAACTGCATGTATATGTGCAGGCTAATCTGGTCACACATTTGATATTTCATGTTGTAACATTCATGGAGTAAAAAGATTGAAATAAGAACATGTATGGAACATACTAATAACTTGTTGGGGGAATGTCTCATCTTTTTTTTTTAAAAATATTCCAAACAAATGATATTTTATCATTTATTAGAAGATTGATTCCAATCGAGTATTTAAAGTACAACAACTACACATCGCCAAACATCCATGTGAAAACAGGAATTAGATGTTTTGCTTAAAAATAAACAAATAATGAAGAGCAAAGTATTTCCAATATAAAGTTAAACCATTAAACCCTCATTAGCCATATATTCTAACAATGAACTCTCTTGCCTACCCACCCCCTCTCAATTAAATAAATATAGACTGAACTTAAATAATTACATGCAACTTAAAATAGTTAGTCTATTTGAAAGTATATTTTCAACAACATTTCTATATATTAATTGTAAACTTACATCAATTCCTTGTCCAAGCATATCTTTGATCACTTGTACACACAGAAGTTTCATCTTCACCGAAGTCTGAAACAAATCAAGTTGAGGGTTGCACGCAAGACTTTTACAACTATACTGTAATTAACCCTTTCCTGTCTAGACACACCTTTATTGTGTGGGTGAACAGTGTAGATCCACATCAGCTGGCACTTCAGTGCCATCTAAACAGGATCTGCACCGTTTGCATTTTGATTCATTAGGTTATTTCTGACCAAAATGCCAGTAGTGCAGATCCTGATCAGACGTCACAGATGTGCCGGCTTATCTGGATCTACACTGGTCGTACATGTGTAAAAAGCGTATATATAGAGTAAAGGCGTACATATATAGAGTAAAGGCGTACATATACAGAGTAAAGGCGTATATATAGAGTAAAGGCGTATATATAGAGTAAAAGCGTATATATAGAGTAAAGGCGTAGTAAAGGTTTTATAAGAAGTTACAATAGTTTTACATGCGACCATTGAAGCATCATCATTTATATAGATCAAAATACTTTTAATGCTGATGTCTATTATTTTAAAGTTCATTATAATACATAAATGGCTTGTCACAGAAAAGGAATCTTTGGATAGCTGATGTTAATCCTTGAAATGACTTCATAAAAATATCAGGAACATTGCTTTTTATGCGATCAATGGTATTGTAAAACTGTCTAATGAATTCAACAAATCAGTTATGAAAAAGTGAAATATGCATGTCAGGATTTGATACACAGAAAACACAACCTCCCCACGTTGCAGAATAGAGCTAGGAAAAGAGCATGGGTTTATCAAATGTGACATCACAAACAATTAACGAAAAACCTGAGGGGTTACTGCTTGTGGTCTGTGGGGTTTAAACCAGGTTCAAGCATATAAATCATAAGAAGCTAATAGCATTGTCAAAGAAAAAGGCGGGTATTCAATGATGTTCCTAAGACCAGAGTTCCTCTAGTCAAATCAGTAAGAACACGATGACATGGACAAAAGAAACAAATCGAGCTTCTAGGTACGTTTACAAGATTTCCCAATAAACCTTCATGAACTCTTAACCCCTGCCACCATTGTATATGGGTTATGGGTTAATCGCTAAGCATGAGAAATAATACACAGTAGACAATTGTAAGTTATCTTCATAAACAATATTTTAGTAACAAGTCAGTCAGAAATGACAGCATGCTCGACTATTTGAATAGTCAGAAACAAATGAGATAATAAAGCACTATTTGAGTGGTTCAATATTTTTTTAAATGGAAATGGAGGGGGTGCAGATGTCACACTGTCACACACTGCTATAACCATCCATTTTTGGTTCATAACTTGTGTCTGAATAACAACCATTGTACAGTATCTTTTTTAGTTTGATGATAAGGGAAGCAGGGATGAGATGACTTATACAGCATCATAAGAGACAAGTTTAACCCATAATTCCATTATATATACCTTTAATCACACAGGCGACCAGTAAAGATACAGAACAGCCAGCATATTCATGGATCAACATCAACACTGTTCTGTTTTATTTCTGACCAAGAAGGGAACAGTGTAGATCAAGATCAGTTGGCACAGATGTGATCAATGGCGTAACCAAGGAGTAAATGGTTAACAAATTACAAATACGATTTACTTGTATGTAAGTAATTATAGTCAAACTCTGATGGCTCGAAAAAAACTGTTCTCACAAATGCAACCCTTCTCTTGAACAGTTTGTCCAGTCCTTAACTTGAACTTAATGTTCTTCCTTCGATTACCAATAATTGGTGAACTAAATTGTTCTTCATTTGATTATCAATAACTGGTGAACTAAATTGTTCTTCCTTCGATTATCAATAACTGGTGAACTAAATTGTTCTTCCTTCGATTATCAATAACTGGTGAACTAAATTGTTCTTCCTTCGATTACCAATAACTGGTGAACTAAATTGTTCTTCCTTCAATATCAATAACTTGTGAACTAAATTGATTTTCCTTCGATTACCAATAACTGGTGAACTAAATTGTTCTTCATTTGATTATCAATAACTGGTGAACTAAATTGTTCTTCCTTCGATTATCAATAACTGGTGAACTAAATTGTTCTTCCTTCGATTATCAATAACTGGTGAACTAAATTGTTCTTCCTTCGATTACCAATAACTGGTGAACTAAATTGTTCTTCCTTCAATATCAATAACTTGTGAACTAAATTGATTTTCCTTCGATTACCAATAACTGGTGAACTAAATTGTTCTTCCTTCGATTACCAATAACTGGTGAACTAAATTGTTCTTCCTTCGATTACCAATAACTGGTGAACTAAATTGTTCTTCCTTCGATTACCAATAATTGGAACAGTCAAACATCAATTATGGTCAGGATAAGGTTCTGATGTTCTTCACACTCCTTAATTTGAACAGACAGTAACTTAAGTAAACATTAAAAATGCAAACAAAGGCGGGAAAATGTCCTAGCAGTTTGCCCTACCATATTAATTCTTGTAAATAAAAAACAAAAGCAGATGATAATATTTTTTTTGTTATTCATATTATATCACCCTGATGATAATTATTAACAAATTGTTATTGGTTTGACAAATTTTTTTTGTTTTAGTCATGTTAATATAATTTTTAAGAAAATTATGTAAGTTATTTTTACAAGTTAAGTCAAGTCAAACATTTTATTTGCATGTAAGCGAACAAACTTCTACCTTTTGGCCTCAAATTCGAAATGTTTTCTACAGATGATCAACTAGCCGAGCGGTGAAGGAAGGGCCCGATAAAGAGGTCATAGCTGAGTCAGCACTTGGGAACAAAGGTATGAAAAATATTGTGCTTTTCAATGTTATACATTTATTTTCTTGATAATCATGTATAGTTGTCATACAAATAAAAATAATTATACAATTGTATTGCATAATCTATGTTAAGTGTACAGTAGCTCATTCTCACCTACAAACTGTCGGTCACACGAACTACCGATCACTCGAACAAAATCAGCCAGTCCTGTAGAGTTCACACCATCGATTTATATTTATAATAAGAAACAAGAAATATCTTTAAAAAAGATAAATGGCGTATATGGTATATAAAATGATGCAGTTTATATCTTCTATTATTAACTTTATCTTGATTTACATGTAAATTAAATCATTTCATTGAGAATCCTACACTATGACTTTTTTTCTTATTAAAATTACTTAAATTTGAATATAAAATTACATACCACACATAATAAGGAACTGATAAATAGATTTTTGTTTTGTTTAAAAATGTGAATCTTATAATTATGAAAAACATATTTTAAAGGTCTTGGCTTTATTAATACCTTAAACATAATAAACAAGGTATGTAACAATTACCGAGATAATAAATAAATTCAGTAAAGATCTTAAGACTTATTGTTAGCAATAAAAAAGTAATAAAGCGTTATAATTGTTTGTTTTTTTATAAAATTGAAAAAAAATTCTTAGGAATATGAAACAATTCTAGAATATACCACAACTTTCTTCTCTATGAAAGCTATATGCTTTAATAGCAATCTGATAAAAATCATCTCCTGAAAACCGCTACACTAACATGTTCTTAGATCTGAATTGAGTGCGATTGCTGTAATAGCAAACTCGAAGTTTTTTTTGCATAACATATTACATGTAGTTGCCAGATTTAAGACAAGTAAGCACATCGTACAATCCTCAGTCGTGATAAAGAATGGCTTTTATATAAGAAACGTATTGTAAAAGGTCTTGGTTTTGTTTATTTTTATAACATAATGTATTAGATGATATATCAATTGCTGAAAGAATGAAATATATATTTAAGAAAATTAGAAACGCAACTTCCTTTAACAAGTAATATATTTCATGTAAAAAGAAGTTGCGTTTCTAATTTCTTCAAGTACATATAATAAAGTAAAAGAAATTAAACACGCAACTTCTTTAATCATGAAACATATTGTGAGTTGCTTATCTAATTTCTTTAAGTATATTTAGTGAAGATTTTAAATAACGAACTCATTGTTTATATCGCGTAGCATATTATATGCAGCTGCCAGAAGGGAGTCCCACTTACTTTCACTTTCATTTTAGATAGGTTGATAAAGAGTGACTGTATTGTTTTTGACAAATAAACCTAACCAATGACGAGTACTGGAGTGTGCCTCATTTCAACATCTTTCGACTTAACAGAATAGCAAAGATCTAAACGTCACTGCAATAATTGTTTCAAATCGAGTAAACTAATTGTTAAAAAAAATCGCACTAGATACCTCTTCACCCTGCTAGATGCTTCTCTGGTGTAAATAGCTACCAATCGAAACAGTTTATTTCATTTTCCCGCTGCATAATAATAGAATACGAGTATTTTTTACAACACTACATTGGTTAATAAATTAGGTAAAAGTGAGCTTAGACAGGTACGCCGAAAAAGTAAATTTATATCACAAAGGGTCAGTAGTATACTACAGGCAGGATTCATCTCAAGTGGTTTGCAGGCAACTGTGTGCATGTGTTTATCTCACTGCCATAAAAGGAATCCGGCTTTTTGCATCAAATGATTATTTTACTGACCTTATTATTATTATAAATCACTGTTCTTTTGAACGACTTCATCAATAGACATATTATATTTAAGATGGTGCTTCTAAATTACTATTTAAAGGTTTTAAAGGGTAATTATTTCAAGCTATTTTTATAAATGTAAAATTGAAGTCTTTTTTTAATGAAAACAAAGGGTAATGACTTTGTCAAATGTCTGAAATCTAACATCTGAAAAAAAATGGCTGTTCTAAACTGTTCAATACAAACAGTTTTTTATTGTTGTTAATTGGCATTGCCAACAATTTAAATCCCCACACGTTTTAAAGAAGTTTCAGTAATATGATGTGGTTTAAAATGTTCCAGTGTTTGCAGCGCTGGCTTTGTTATTTTATCATTTTATGTTCTATTTGACACTGCTTACTTTAATCAGCACTCTAGTTCGAAAATTGTGATTTTGTCATTCGAACTACTTGAGGTAGCAATCAGCCACTTCTGCTGGTGATCAAAACACAATGATAAAGGCTCTCTAACCGTTCCTATTTCTCCTAACATTCTGAAATTCTGTCCAAACTGGACAAGGTTACCTGATTGATACCCAGAGACAAACACATTTCTGCTATCTGTACATACTCCATGGTACCATGACACACTGTTGTCACTGAGGGTGGAGATATATTTCCCCTGACATTCAAAAACAACTATGCCCTTGTAACAGTCAGTAACAAACACCCTGTCTCCACTGACAGCAATGTGCCGGTTATCCTGAAATATATCTCTACCAGAAGCATCATGGGTAATTCTACTTAGCTCCTTTCCATTCTTGTCATAGATGTAGACTGTTTTTTTCATATCAGATATAAACAATCTGCCATCCTTGTGTGCAAGCCCAAAGCAATGATGTTTCATAGTGAGAGTATGGGTAGCTGTCAGCTTATCACCCAATGTCACAAACTGCACTGATTGATTGATTAGTGTTACAGCAGCCTCAGTCTGACTTACAATACAGACAGCATTAGGTCCAGCTGGCAAGTCAATGTAAGCCTTCACTGTGTCTGCAGACATGTCCACACATTTTAATTTATGGTTGTCACCATCAGCTAGAAGAAGATAACCTTCCTCAGTTATACAGGATCCCCAGATATAGCAAGTTTTCTTGTCATTCTGAAGCTTCACATTTATTTCTCTCTGTTGCTTTACTCTGTACAGCCTATCTTTGGGAGTAAACATCTGATCTTCAGGCTTGCTTAAGGGAACTTTTTTTGGAGTTGATATCTGACCTACAGGCTTCCTTATAGGAACTTTGGGAATTGGTATCTGACCTTCAGGCTTTCCTATGGGAACTTTACCCTTAGGTTTAACCTCAGACACTCTACCTAACAACTTCTTTTGCTGCAGAAATGCCTTGATACTTTGATCAGGTGTGAACGTGACTGTTTCATCAGTCATGTTTTTTTTTTTTTTCTTCTTCCTCTCCCTTGGCTGCTAATTTCTGAGATGACTTGACACAGACAAATTCTTGAGCCCTGTTTCCCTCTAACTTTTCGATCTGAGATGCTGACTCATCAATGGAAGTAACCAGAGTCTCAACTTCATTTATATCCCTTTCTAATGATGCTTCAATCTTCTTAAATTCTCTTCTTAGTTCTTGTATTGTCTCTTGTTCCATTACTACCAACAGAGCTTGTAATTCTTGATGGAATGCTTGCACAGACTGGATCTTCTGGTTCAAATCACCTTTCACCTCTTGCAGTTTGATTTCTTTGGTTTTCTTAACTTTTTCCAGCCTTTTCTTGGCTGTGTTGGTTTTCAATTTTTCATCATTCAGACTGACTTTCTTGTACAAGCTGTCAATGTTCTCTGCTATGGATAATATATTCTTACATGACCTGAAATGACAAAATATGAAATATTTGGATACTGTAGTTTGGTTTATAATTGTGTTAACTAATTTTTGCGCAAATTCCGCAAATTATATATTTGCACAAGCATAAATTTGTGCAATGGCATTTTTCTATTAAGACATATTATTACATAGTGGAATTTCACTAGGGTCAGCATTTTTTCCCCAATGGGGAAAGGGTCCCATTCCCCTACAATTGGGAAATTTTTGCGTCGTAAAATCTGAAATTGGGAAAAAATTGGTCGCAAAATAAGCGCAAATGGGATTTTTTCATAAGTTCATGTATATTCACACTAGGGGTTTTAATCAGCTTCACAAAAAATCCTAAGGTCTGGTTCCTTAACAGGAAAGCCTTTAGTGATGTAAATGTTATGCCAGAATTAAGTTACTGACAATTGGGCACAGTAGTTTTGGGGATTGGGAAAGGTCTGGTGATTGAATTGGGAAGACTCCTGTCAGCTTTGGAAATGGTACCCTTTTGGGGAGGTAGTTAAAGAAGGAAAAAAACACTGAGGGTTTAAATTCATGCATTTTCTTTACAGCAAAATGTGCAAAAATTCAACAAGCATTGAGAATGATTATATAAAAGATTTTATTTAAACTATTTTGGATCTTTTTAGATTTTTTTGAACAATTAGAAGTTTCTAGACTAACAGCATCAGTCATGCTGTATTACAACCCTACTTTGTAGGTCTGGTCAATACATTTTAATTGATAACTTAATTTTTTGCATTTCAACATAAAAAAGAGTAAGTATGAGTTAATATCAGTATTTATTACCTGTGATTGAGGGTAACACAGGCATTATTTTTGCAGATTTTTATTGATCAAACATAACTTTATAAACTAGCAGGATCAGTAAAACTGTATCATGACTTAACACTTCTCTTACATTTCACCAAATAAGAGTATTGAGGTAATACCTGTGATTGAGGGCAATGCAGGAGGCACAATCCACCTCATCATGGTCCTTGCAGTACATGTTTATCACCTCTGTCATGTGCAGGGAGCATCTCTGGGTGGGGAAACTTGGAAGGGCCCCATCTGGTCCCAGAGTTTTGAAGTCTGCTTTCTTGAGAATTTTGTGTCCTTTCATCAGAGGAACTTTCTGGTGTATTCCAACACATGATGAACAGTAGTAGTTCTTACAATCAACACAGAAATGTTCAGCCTCTCTAGTTCTATTTTCTTCCAAACAAACACAACACTTTATGTTTATGAGTTCATCAGACATTAAATCTGTCCCACCTGTAGCCATTTTTTGTTAATTTTACTTCCTTCTTCTAGCTGGTCATGTGATCCGTTGTTAAAACAAGGTGTATTGATTTATCATGGTCGGAAAGCAATTTGTAGTCACCAGTCTCAAAATACAGGTAGAAAAGATCTACCCAAAACTGATGACAATAGTTGAGTATTGATTGCACTTGAACTCTCCTATTAAACAGTTTATTCAAAATCTGCCTTTTAAATCTTTTATGTATCTAATGTAAATGAAAGATTTAAGTTATTTAAATTTTGATGCAAGCAAATTTGAATATTTCCAATTTTTACCCAACCTGATTCTAAGTTTTGGGTCATTTTGAAGCAGGAGAATTTAGGAAAAGTCAAATTTTGCAAGAATAAAGATAAATATTGTGTCTATTGCATTTTAAATATGAAATCAATACTGATTCGACCCTTGAAAATATATTAATATGAAGTTAAAGCACTTGTTAGATAGTAAAGTTCAATGAACACATGATATGACTCGCAATCATTTGATTATGACACCTGGTTTTAAAAAGCTATTGAAATCCCTGAATATGAAATAACAGTCTGAGAGTAATTATCAAAACTATAATAAGCAATTATCAAAACTAAAAAAATGAGGGAATGTTCATAACGCGAAGGAAGAATGAGCTGGAGTGGGATGATGTACCCCACATCCACCCCACACCCATCTTTAAAATTAGTAATTAAAAAAAATGAGCAGACCTGCCTTTGACCCCCACCTCTACCCCCACTACCCTATAATTTACCACACATCACTTTTTATTGAAGTATATATGTGTCATTCTTTTATACCTTGTGCTAGAAAGGGACTTGCATAAAAACTAAGTTACTTATTTATTTATATTTTTAAATCCAAAATGGGATATAATAAAATCAAAATGTAAATAAGAACTATTGAGGTGAATTTTGAAAATGGTGTAGTGCTATAAAATGAGTCTGTTTTAAAATCCAACTATAAATAACAAAGTTATGGACCAGACACAGTTTTGCTTCAAGGTCATGCTATGACCTTGACCTTCAAGCTAGCGACCTAAATGTGTGTGGCATGTTGTCTCAATATAGAGATCATTTCTGTGAAAGAATTTAAAAGTCTGACTTCAAATAACAAAGTTATTGGCCGAACATGATGTTGCTACAAAGTCATGCCGTGACCTTGACCTTCAAGGTAGTGACCTAAATGTTGCACAACACATCGTATCCATGAGATGATCATTTCTGTGAAATAATTTTTAAAATCCGACTGCAAATAAAAAACTTATGGGCTGGACTTGATGCTGCTTCGAGGTCAGGCTGTGGCCTTGAACTTAAAGGTAACGACCCAAATGTTGTACGTGACATGTGGTGATCATTTCTGTGAAATAATTTTAAAATCTACAAATAAGAAAGTTTTGCAACAAGGTTATGCTTGACCTTGACCTTCAAAGGTAGTGCATGACATATCGTCTCATTACGGTGATCATTTATGTGAAATAATTTCAAATCCAACTACAAATAAAACAGTCATGAGACAGACAAGATTTTGCTTCAATGTCATGCTGTGACCTTGACCTTCAAGCTAGCGACCCAAATGTTGCAAGCGGCATGTCGTCTCAATATGGTGATCATTTCTGTGAAATAATTTAAAAGTCTGACTTCAAAGAACAAAGTTATGGGCCGGACACGATGTTGCTACAAGGTCATGTTGTGACCTTGACCTTCAAGGTTGCGACCAAAATGTTGAGGGACACGTCGTATCCATGTGGTAACCATTTCTGTGAAATAATTTTTAAAATCTGACTAAATATAAGTTATTGGCCAGACACGATTTTGCTTCAAGGTCATACTGTGGCCTTGTCCTTCAAGGTAACGACTTAAATGTTGCGCATGACACATCAACTCAATGTGGTGATCATTTCTGTGAAATTATTTTTAATCGGACTTCAAATAAAAAAGTTTTGGACTTGACACGATTTTGCTACAAGGATATGCTGTGACCTTAGTCTCAATAATTCGACTGCAAGCACAGACCCATTATCATACGGACTTTTTACATTGTCTGTCCTTTACGTCTCCAGCAGTTACGATCAAAACTGGTGGAAATTGCACTGCTTTAAATTCCCTTTTTTTCACTGCAACTTGAAAATTTCAGCACTGCTAAGTTCATTTGTTGTTATAAAACATAAATATTCTCCAAAGTATCAATCAAATAAAAAAATATTCCACAAATAACACTTTTAAACTTACTACTGTTTATGCCATTTACATGTAGATTTTAATGTGCTAACAAATGAAAACGTCCCTTTTATAAATCGATACAATACATGTACACAGTCAGATAAACTTATAGCGGAGAAACATAAAAACTGCTGACATGGTGGAGGTTTAAAAGAGTTTTGCATAAAAAACGAAACCATTATTTATAAAGGATTACATATATTGATTCTACTTGAATGTGGCTTTTCAGGTAGGTAATTTTTTTTAAAGATACATATGGTTTAAGATGCTTTATGGAGCCGCCAAAAGTTACGACTCAAATTCCGATTGCTGGCATATAGATATAGAAGAAAAATGTTACGTATTGATTTGAATAGTAACTGGGTTGTGCGCGAAGGACAAACATCGCATATATAGAAAAGTCCTTGTCGCGCACAAATAGTTGTGCTAGCTGTGACCTTTACCTTCAAAGGTAGCGATCCAAATCTTGTGCAGGACACTTCTCATTATAGTGATCATTTCTGTGAAAAAAATTTAAAATGGGACTTCAAATCATAAAGTTATGGGCTGGACACGATTTAGCTTCATTGTCATGATGTGACTTTGACCTTCAATGTAGGGAACCAAATGTTGCGCCTGACACATTGTCTCATTATGGTGATCATTTCTGTGTAATAATTTTTAAATCTGACTTCAAATATAAAAGTTATGGACTGGACAGGATTTTGCTACAAGGTCATGCTGTGACCTTGACCTTCAAGGTAGCAACCCAAATTTTGAGTGTGACATATCGTCTAAATAAGGTGGTAATTTCTGTGAAATAGTTTTTTAAATTCGACTTCAAGTAACAAAGTAATGGGCCGGACAGGAATGCGGGACCACGAACGGACTGACAGACAACCTGGCGACTATATGCTCCCCCAAAATTTCTTCGGGGAGCATAAAATTAATGTGTTTATATTATGTGAATAATTCTAACACACTGGCAGAGATTCCCCAAAGGCAATGTAAGGAAGCAACGGTGATGAAATCAGTGATGTATCAATGTTTTCCCTTTTCTGACATCACACATCATTTTTGAAGTAATAACCGCTGCACGAGCGAATTCAGCAAAGTATTGCTGTTATTTTCAAAGCTTTATCAAGCATATTCGTGTTCAGATTGATATAACAATTAGCTTCCAGTGATATTTCGCAGGATTTATACCATGACATCGTTCAGATGGGTAGATAAATACCACTTAGGACTATGTCCCTTGTGATACATCTTTTGCTCTGTGATAAATCCTGTGACGCTATTTATTATTTCATAAACAAAGTTGACAAAACTATGTCATGAATGGACAAACAATGACGGATGAAACTCAAACACAAAAGCTCACTCTTGAGCCCTTACTCTGGTGAGCTAAAGAGCCTTTATTCAAATTTATGAATGACTTGGAAAGCCAACTATCAGCATTTACAGTCAAGCAGGAACATGAGTTTGTATTTGCCTTGCTCTCGTTAATCTTTGTTCATATTTTCAGATTTTTTTTAAAATTATCTATGCAACATTATTGGATTGGAATTCTGTGAATTCACTAATGTTCATGAATTTCATGGGCATGAATCCAAAACTGCCACGAAAGATATCACCGAAAATAAAAGTAGACACATAGATGCTGACAAACATTGATATTATGAACATTCCAGCCAACACACATAAATTATAATAGCCCTGGTTTTATGTTTAGATTGTATAAAAATGAATGTTAACAAATAGCTAGTTAGATTTATGCTGAACTGTAGAATCATTTATTTTTGCAGATATTAAATTCTATTATTTTCTAGAAGAGGTTATCATGCAAAGCATTATGTCATATATCCATACAGCAATATATAACTACTGCATAAGTTCATTACCATACAAGCTGGAGGAAAATGAGACTTTCTGATTTTTCAATGACCAGTTCAGCAGAAACATTAAAAATAAAAGAAACTTACAATTTTGGACAAAGTGCTTATCTCTGCAAGAACCCAATCCGGGCAATCTAAGTCTCCACAGAAACGGAACCTCTGAAGAAAAAGTAAGTTTTGCTTAAAAAAATGGCAAGGAGTATTATAATAAACATAATTATTAACCCTTTATAGTAGGGTTTTATAATGCGAACGACCAGTTTAGGTCCAGGTCAGCTGGCAAATCTGTGCCATTTTAGCTGGATCTACACCTGTTGCTTCTTGGTCAGTAATAACTTAGGAATCAAACAACCAATCTGGAATGGGTACCATTATTTTAACTAGAATGTTGTGTTCTGCAGAACACATGTGTCGCCTGCATGGAAATGAAATGTGGGTTTATGTTTAATCATATATAATAAAAATATTATATTTAAGTTGATTTCAATACTACACCACAGAACACATTTGTCATCTTAATTGCATTTAAAAGGGGAATAACTATAATAAAGGTTAAACCCAAGTTATCATCTTCAAAAATTGGTTTGTGCATGTAGATGAGTTATTCAATGTATTAAGTGAATTGAACAAGTACTTTCCATTTTACAGGCAACACTAAGTTTCATGTTAAAGGTGCATTTGAAAGGGACATAACTCATAAAATATTCAAACAGGAGTTATAATTTTTGTAGTTGTTGATGGCACTGTTTATGTTGATGATACAATCCAAGTTTTCAATGAATAGGGCAAGTACTTTCAAATTATATGCAACATTAAGTTTCATGTTAAATTTGCATTTGAAAAAAAAGAGTCAAACAGGAGTTATGATTCTTGTTGTAACCGATGTTGTTGTTGTTCATGAAGATGATATATTCGAAGAGTGAATAGGACAAGTACTTTAAAAATTATAGGCAACATTAAGTTTCAAGTAAAAGTTGTATATTAAAGGGACACAACTCATAAAATAGTCCAGCAGGAGTTATCACTCTTGTTCTTCATAATGACACTGTTCGTGAAGATGATTTATTTCGAATATCAAGTGAATAGAATGATTACTTTCAAAGGTAAAGTCAACATTAATTCAAGTTTCATGTTAAAGTTGCATTTGAAAGGGGCATAACTCAAAATATAATCAAACAGGAGTTATGATTGTTTTTGTTACCAATGTTGTTGATCGTGCTGATAATGTATTCCAAGTATGAAGTGAACAGGACAAGTACTTTAAAACTAACAGGCAATAATAAGTTCCATATTAAATTTACTTAAAAGGAGCATAACTCAAAATATAGTAAAACTTGAGTTATCATTCTTGTCATCACAGATGGCATTGTTCATGCTGATCATATATTCCAAGTATGAAGTGAATAGGACAAGTACTTTCAAAGTTATAGGCCACATTAAGTTTCATGTTAAAGTTGCATTTGAAAGGGGCATAACTCAAAAATTACTGAAACTGGAGTTATCATTCTTGTTGTCACAGATGGCATTGTTCATGCTGAAGATATATTCCAAGTATGAAGTGAATAGGACAAGTACTTTCAAAGTTATAGGCCACATTAAGTTTCATGCTAAATGTGCATTTGAAAGGGGCATAACTCAAAAATTATTGAAACTGGAGTTATCATTCTTGTCGTCACAGATGGCATTGTTCATGCTGATCATATATTCCAAGTATGAAGTGAATAGGACAAGAACTTTCAAAGTTATAGGCCACATTAAGTTTCATGTTAAAGTTGCATTTGAAAGGGGCATAACTCAAAAATTATTGAAACTGGAGTTATCATTCTTGTCATCACAGATGGCATTGTTCATGCTGATGAAATATTCCAAGTATGAAGTGAATACGACAAGTACTTTCAAAGTTACAAGCCACATTAAGTTTCATGATTAAGTTGCATTTGAAAGGGGCATAACTAAACAAGAGGTGTTTGTCAAACACAAATGCCCCCCCTGACGTGCAAGTGATATCTATTAGCATTGAATTTAAATTTTTGGAAATTTAGAGACTTTTGTAAGCTTTAGCAATGAAGGGTACCAGTCATGAAAGCAATTTACAAGACGGTGGAACTCCTATATATCAATAACCAGGTCATCCAATGAGAGGATTACATTTACCTCGACAAACATAAGCGCGTGTAGATTAACCTAGTCTAACACAAAGGATTTTATTGTAATTTAAATCAAATATTCGCTATTGGCGGAGATATAGTAGCTCTAGTGTTATGTCAATTCCGGTAATGTGCAGGCTTTAGTGACCATCCATACGAAACCAAAGCATTTAATAAACACAAGTGAGTGATAATCAGTGCCTATTTATGACACGGCATATACTGAAATAGTTTAAAACAAGATGTGGTCTACGGACCGACCGACCGACCGACCGACATGTGCAAAGCAATATACCCCCGCTTCTTCGAAGGGGGGCATAATAAACACAAGTGAGTGATAATCAGTGCCTATATATGACACGGCATATATTGAAATAGTTTAAAATTAATGTTATGGATCATTAATATATATCTTTACTTGAAATTGTCATGGGGAAAAATAATCACAACTTTACACTGAGAAGTATTTTATTTTATTATACAAATAAACATAAAAACGTTGTCTAGTTATTGATCGAACAAGGTTTTTTGTTGTCAAGGCCACCGTGACCTTGACCTTTGACCTACTGACCCCAAAACCAATAGGGGTCTTCTACTGGTCACGACCAACTTCCACACCAAATATGAGGTCTGTATCACAAAGCGTTGTCTAGTTATTGATCGGACAACGTTTTTGTATGCAAAGGCCACTGTGACCTTGACCTTTGACGTACTGATCCTAAAATCAATAGGGTTCTTCTATTGGTCATGACCAACCTCCACACCAAATATGAGGACTGTATCACAAAGCGTTGTCTAGTTATTGATCGGACAAGGTTTTTGTGGTCAAGGCCACTGTGACCTTGACCTTTGACCTACTGACCCCAAAATCAATAGGGGTCTTCTACTGGTCATGACCAACCTCCACACCAAATATGAGGACTGTATCACAAAGCGTTGTCTAGTTATTGATCGGACAAGGTTTTTGTGGTCAAGGCCACTGTGACCTTGACCTTTGACCTACTGACCCCAAAATCAATAGGGGTCTTCTACTGGTCATGACCAACCTCCACACCAAATATGAGGACGGTATCACAAAGCGTTGTCTAGTTATTGATCGGACAAGGTTTTTGTGGTCAAGGCCACTGTGACCTTGACCTTTGACCTACTGACCCCAAAATCAATAGGGGTCTTCTACTGGTCATGACCAACCTCCACACCAAATATGAGGACTGTATCACAAAGCGTTGTCTAGTTATTGATCGGACAAGGTTTTTGTGGTCAAGGCCACTGTGACCTTGACCTTTGACCTACTGACCCCAAAATCAATAGGGGTCTTCTACTGGTTATGACCAACCTCCACACCAAATATGAGGACTGTATCACAAAGCGTTGTCTAGTTATTGATCGGACAAGGTTTTTGTGGTCAAGGCCACTGTGACCTTGACCTTTGACCTACTGACCCCAAAATCAATAGGGGTCTTCTACTGGTCATGACCAACCTCCACACCAAATATAAGGACTGTATCACAAAGCGTTGTCTAGTTATTGATCGGACAAGATGTGGTCTACGGACCGACCGACATACCGACCCACATACCTACCGACATACCGACCGACCGACATGTGCAAAGCAATATACCCCCGCTTCTTCGAAGGGGGGCATAAAAATTATTGAAACTGGAGTTATCATTCTTGTCATCACAGATGGCATTGTTCATGCTTAAGATAAATTCCAAGTATGAAGTGAATAGGACAAGTACTTTCAAAGTTATAGGCAACATTAAGTTTCATGTTAAAGTTGGGGGACTACCGGACGACGGCACTGCCGGTGATGACGCCGCCGCCGCCGGACATTACGATCCCTATGTGTCTACCTGCTATCGCAGGCGACACAAAAAGTAATTAATAATTAAAATTAAATCATGTAATTTGAAAACTTCTAAATAAAATTACATTACAATTACATGAATGTTCATAATTAATTAATTACGATTATTTTGAGCAAAAAAATTCTTATAATTATTTTCAAATAATATTGCTTTATTTACCCTTTCCTCCATAGATACACATTTAATGCATGGACAAACAGTTAAGATCCAGATCAGTCAGCACATCCGTGCCATCTGATCAGGATCTGCACTGTTCCCTGTGATTTTTTTAGGTTATTTCTGACCAAAATGCGACCAGTGCAGATTCTGATCAGACGACACAGATGTGCCAGCTGATCTGGATCTACACTGGTCACACATGCGTAAAAATGCATGTATGAGGAGGAAAGAGTTAAGCAAAGTTACAAGACAGATACTAGATCAACATGAAAAACATAGTTACATGAAAGTCACTTGATCAAGAACATTTATTTTCGACATTCAATCTAATCAGTCTTCTGTCGGACCTGTACAAACATTAGTCTCACAGAAAACAGTTTTCACTTGGCCTTGTTACATTTAACAAACATGAGAATCTCAAAGTTTTAGCCAAACATATTACAGCAATTAGGACAAAAATGTAAAAACTTTGAAAGTCTTTTTACTGGTGCTGGTAGAGCCAAATATTGAACTGCAAGCTTGATCAAAAATGGTCCCAATCATATTTTTTAAAGTTTTATTCATGAAATTCTAATCAGACATTAATCCATCAACAAAGCACTTTTGTGTCAATTACATACCTTTAGTCTTTATCAATAGACACCAATAGAAATCAGTGAAATGTGTATTATCAATTAACACCTCTTAAAAGATTATAATTAAATTGGAAAAGGAAGATTTTTAATCTATTTTTGATCACACTCCAGTGATATATTTTAATAACTGACATTGATAAAATCTTATTGCCAATTACATGTCAAATTTTACTTTGTAATTAATAAATTACATTTAATATAACTGAGTTCTATCTTAATTAATATTTATTTTCAATTATTTGAAATATTGTCATTAACCCTTTCCTCCTTAGACACACCTTTATTGTGTGGGCGAACAGTTTAGATCCAGATTAGCGAGCATTTCTGTGCCGTCTGATCAGAATCTAAACTGTTCACTTTTCGATTTGTTAGGTTATTACTGACCAAAATGTGACCAGTGCAGATCCTGATCAGACAGCATGGGTGTGCCGGCTTATCTGGATCTACACTGGTCGCACATGCGTAAAAAGGCGTTTATAATTATGGAGTGAAGGGTTAATTATAATTAATTAAATTATAATTGTAATGGTACCCCTTCCATGCAATGAGTGGTGAAGATCAAGGAATTACAGCATAATCTTACGGAGTGAATGATTTAGTCATCTCAAAATATTTTGATTAAAAAACAGTATATTAAATATCATAATATCTGTAGCCAGTTAAGGCAAAAATAGAACATATATAGTCTCCTCAACTGGGCCCAGTCAAGTAGTCTCAATAATTCGACACAAAGTACAGAACCGTTTTACAAACTGACTTTTTATAGATGTCTGTCCTTTATCAGGTCTAGGAAAGGGCTGTTTTTACAGACTGTCTGTAAATTTGTGGACTGTCAGTTTATTTATAGATAACTAGGTCTGTAAATTTATGGACAAGGGTCGGTACAAAATTAAACACATATTTGAAATTCACAAATCTAAAGAATTTTTATTGATTTTGATAGGATTGAGCGTAGCCTAGCACATAAACAAATGCCATGGACGTTTGTTTACACTGATAATTCTAATACATCCTGGTCATCAATGATCTAACAACATTCCACACAATCATCTGAACATAATGATGATCTCTTTAAAAAAGTTCTTTTGTTTCCAATAAAAAATATTATTTTATTTGTAGATTTTCATTCATTTTTATCCCTGTGAAGTGCAGTACCAAGATTAAAATTTTTGACACCTTTTGAATAGCAACCCCAGCATGATTGTTAGACTTGTGAAACTTTAAATATAAAATACGTAGAATAAAAGATCTAATCAAGAGCTTTACAGAACTGTTTTTTCCTTTTTTATATATATCTTAAAAAACAAAAAAGTTATGACATTTGGAAGTTCGTTCAAAATGGCCGTTTTCTAGAATTTTCGAACCTAATTTTGCATTAACAAATGTTAGATGGAACCGAAAGTGATCGCTGTGTCGTACTTTTATCAGTAAAAATGTCTTAACTTTTTTTTTAAAGATATCTGCATAAAATTTGGAACACTTTTTTAATAGGGTATTGTCTCTATAAGGCTGCAATATTCAATTATGAATATCTTAAAAATGGATGTAAAAAAAGACAGCAAAGTGGTTCAACAAATTTTATTTTCATATAATACTTTTCACGAACATGGTGTTTCAGCTCATTAAGTATTCCTGTCTCTATTATCACATTACAACTTACAAGGCTTATTTGCACTAATCAAGTTACAATCAAGTGTTATTTATTTTACTGTGTTGATGTTCACTATTCATTGCCTCCACTGGTAGAGTGTATCTCAGTTTCATTGAATGGGGCAAGGAAAAAATATTGAATGGGGCGAGGACAACTTTTTCCTTTATTGTTAACAGCAGTTTTATTTTCACAAAGTTTTGTGAATGGAGCACTATCTGTACACATATCTATGATAACTTCACTTGTATCATCTGGTCGTGGACTCAAAAGACCTATTCATTTTTTAATCCAGCTAAACAGATTTTTAGGGTTAGCGAGATATCTTGACATTATGGGAAAAATATTGCTCTTGTAATTCTACAACTGATCTAATGTCACTCAGCATTTTTTTCTTTGCACTATTTTTTTTCTTCTCAACAAGTCTGTATACTTTGGTAAGTAAATTGCAGCTGTCTTGCTGCAAATCAGGTTGAATAATTTCTGTTTCTTTTGCTAAACTATTAAAATAAGCATTTAGGTCCAATCCAACACCAGTTTTGGGTACCAGTTATCCTCTTAATTTCTGAAGAAACCATGTTGTTTTTGTTGAATATATTTCCTTATAGAATGGCCCAACAAAGTCCTCATTCATAGTGGACATGTATCTTTCGCCATGAAGTGGAAACCTGAAAAAAATGCAGAAATCAGACAATGAGAATGGTTGTTTTATCTCAAATTACATACACTTTTAGTTGGGCGGTTCCGAATCGCCTCAAATTATTTTATTTCCTGATGATTATGTGCTCAATTAACTAATTTTTTACAATAACTTTTAAAAGTTTGATAAGTTAATACATTTTTTTCTTCTTTTTTAACTTTTAAATAGATAAATCAATCAATTTTTGAGCCTGATAATACCCGATTCGGAACCGCCTACAGTAGTGAACACATGACGCATCGAAAAAACAATTTTACTCTGTTAATCATTATCAAAATTTTAAAATTATGGGTCATTTTGTTCGTAATTGTTACAAATATTGCTAAACTTGTTGTTATTTTATGAAATAATGTGGGATTGCTACGAAATCTTCCTTAAATTTATTGGAAATTTTTAGCGATCAGTGAATCCAATATGGTGGACGCACCTTGTGTGTCTATGAATCTGAAAACTGGCCGGACTTGCACTTTTGAACAGACGACCGCAAAGTCAAATATTAACTGATTTTAATGAGATTTATCTCCTTTGAAAGAGGGGATCAAGCAGAATATCAAGATGTTTGACAACTTTATACCAACCTTCTAGATTTTGTAAAATTTGCTGTAGACATTAGCCCATCGTCCTGCTCTTATTTGTCAACATAGAAAAAATCGGCAACATCTAGTTGATTCCTCAATCTTTCTTCTCATTGGATACGCAAATTTTTTTAATATTAAATAGTTTTAAAATAGTCGGACACAACATCACGCGACCTATATACGCCAAGTGCGTGCTAAATCTTTGATAATTGTGACCGGCATAAAATTTGCTGATATTTTTACGTTTATCTAAAGAATCAAACTACTTTTTATTAATTAAAATTTTTAAACAATAACATCTTCTGAAAGATAATTTATTTCTTTTTAATTATCTGTATGATTTATTGGAAGATTTTGATGCAAAATGATTTTAATCAGTAGATTTTCAATGTTGACTGTGTATCTACTGGGGTTGCTATTTTGAAACCACCCTTGTTCATAAATTTACTAGACCTGTTTTTTTTTTAATTTATGCAAAGAAAATTCATGGCCTCAACTTTCACTTTCAACATGTAGTTTCAATAGTAGTATGCAGGAGATCACCTATGTTTGTTTTATTTTCTGTTAGACAAATTTCCTTTCCAAACAATTCCATATCGAGGGGTCAGTGCAAAACTATTGTAACTACATTGAAATAAAGAAGGAGTTACAATAGTTTTGCACTGACCCCTCGATATGATCTGGAAGTTTTTGTGGCTTGTCTGAATGAAATTATTTTTTCTGGAGAAAGACATTAACATATTTTTAGCTTAAACATTTTTTCATTTTTCATTTGTTCATCTGACAGACTAAAAGTTCATAATCGTCATTCGACGCCAAATTATAACTAAAATACAAAAAACTGTGTTACACCTACCATGTTGTTGTTGTTTTCGTATTAGCGTGTTGTTGTTGTAGCCAATAAAGGTAAAAGAAAATCAAAGAACAAAAAGAGGCTTACTTAGACTCCTCCACATGTGAGATATCTAGATCTCGGTGATGCTGATTTTTGGTAGGCCTATTGCAGTTGTTCATGCTCCGGGTGATGCTGATACTTGGTATTGCCTTTGTAGATGCTCCGGAAGATGCTGATGCTTGGTATTGCCGTTGTACATGCTCCGGATGATGCTTGGTATTGCCGTTGTACATGCCCCGAGTGATGCTTGGTATTATCTTTGTATACGCTCCTGGTATATACAACGGTAATACCAATCATAACTCGGAGAATATACAACGATATTACCAAGCATCACTCGGAGCATATATAACGGTAATACCAAGCATCACCCGGAGCATGTTCAACGGCAATACGAAGCAGCAGCATCACTCGGTGCATGTACAGCGGTAATATAAAGCATCACTCGGAGCATATACAACGATTATACCAAGTATCAATCGGAGCAAGCTTATATAACGGTAATACCAAACATCACCCGGAGCATATAAAACTGTAATACCAAAAATCACTCGGAGCATATACAACGGTAATACCAAGTATCAATCAGAGCAAGCTTATACAACGGTAATACCAAACATCACCCGGAGCATATACAACGCTAATACCAAACATCACCCGGAGCATATATAACGATAATACAAAGCATTACTCGGAGCAGATACAACGGTTATACCAAACATCACCCGGAGCATATAAAACGGTAAGCCGGTCGTTGAGACTATGTCTGACTCCTCAACCGGACCCGGTCGAGGAGACACTTCCATAATTATAACTAAAACACTCACTGGCGAATGATATATTTACGTAACACACAGCATGCGGTTGAAATCGATTCTCGACCAAGCAAGCATTCAATAAAACCTATATGTGTCTCTTTGACATTTCGAGGGAGTTGTGACATGTTGATATTAGACTGGGCGCACTTTCCGGACAAATTGGGAAAATTATCTCAAAAGCTCAGTAACCAGACTGAACGACCAGGTTGTTTTAATTAGCACCTACGCAACATTACACAGGTTATTCGAATACTAAGAATGCGGACGGCATTTTGTGATATAGATCGCAATAGGAACAAATATGCAATTGAAAGTAATTATAACCTGAGAATTTCGGGGTTCCAGCGTGTAGTCATTCAAGACTCTAAATACCGATAAAAATGATCTCATCAATGGATCGTCTCATAAAAATAGATAACAAGGTTTTTCTACCCCCCCCCCCCCCTCCAAACCCCCGCCCCACCATTTTAAAGAAGAAAAATTTGGTGATAAAAGACAATAGCATTGCTTCCAGAACTTTTTTACGTCATAATCGCATTGACGTCGTTTACGTCAGATTTCAGATGCGTCGTCAAGCAACAGAAGACGTCAGTTTTCAGAAGTTAGACGAAGCGTACATTGATATTTTATGGGCGAATAAACTTTTAGTCAAGGTTGGTTTTTTATTACTGTTTGATTTTGCATGATAATATTGCAAGTATTGTTTGCACATAAATAAAAATATCTGTTAACCATTTTCTCCTCAATTCTATTGTTGATGTCTTGCATGCTACTGGGAACGAAAAACAGGTTAAAGAGCTCAGACTCTCTAGTAATTACTTTAAATCAAACTCAGCTTGAGAAGGTACATTATCAAAATATTTTAGGCATTAATATTGATGATTCAATAAAATGGCAAGTGCAGATAGATAAAATTTGCAGTAAATTAAATTCAAAGTTATATCTGTTAAATAAAATATCAAAGTACCTCACATTTGAAACAAAGAAAATTTACTATAATGCGTATGTACTACCAATTCTTGACTATGGAGTTATCTCGTGGGGACAATGTTCAAAAACCAACGAAGATCGGATTAATAACTTCCAAAGACGTTTTGCCAAATTAGTGCTAGGTAAATCAGATTCACCAACCAATACAGAACTTTTTAGTGAACTGAAGTGGTTATCATTTAATGACCGTATCAAATATCACACAGCCTCTCTTGTTTATAATACCCTCCACGACTTAGCCCCACAATATTTACACGATCTGATAGAAATTACACAAAATACGTCTAACTCTAACGTCTAACAATCTTCGGTCTAACTCAATGCAATGTCTTGTCCATCAAAAGCTAAACACAGAATTTATGAAAAAGACATTTAGTTACTCTGGTATGATTATCTGGAATGAAATTCCTTTTTCCAATTCAAATTCATTTACCCTGAATTTATTCAAAAAAAATCATACAAACATCATTTATTGACAATAAATTCTTAAAATGTATCTAGATATACACACAAACTGGTAACTGCTCACTGACTTGTCGTTGCTTTTTTTTCTACTTCTTGAGTATGTGTATTATAATGTATTACATTATAATATTTTGCCTTCTCAAAATATTGCCCAATTAACATATGTGATTTTGTATTGTTCATCTTTTTTATTTCATTTTAATTTATTTGTGTGTAGTTATAATATTTCATGATGGCCTCTTGAAAATAAGATTTGTATTATTGTTGTTTTACTTTGTACAAAACTTAAGAATTACCATCTATAAATAAAGAATTTATTATTATTATTACTATTATTATTATTATTATTATTATTATTATTATTATTATTATTATGTCCATAAATCAAGTTGGATTTTTAATAAAATGTAATGATTCCGTCTACCGTGTAACCGGATAAGTGAAGTGTTGACCAAAATATAATTAAATTTTGTAATATTATTAATAACCCTTGATTATTTACATTATTATTATTGTTGTTATTATAATTATTATTATCCGTAGAAGTAGTTGTAAAAGTAGAATTTTTAGTAGTAAAAGTAGAAGAATGTGTAGTAGTGGAAGAAGTAGTAGTAGTAGTAGTAGTAGTAGTAGTAGTAGTAGTAGTAGTAGTAGTAGTAGTAGTAGTAGTAGTAGTAGTAGTAGTAGTAGTAGTAGTAGTAGTAGTGGTAGTAGTAGTTATAGTAGTAGTAGTAGTAGTATTAGTAGTAGTAGTAGTAGTAGTAGTGGTAGTAGTAGTAGTAGAAGTAGTAGAATTAGTAGTAGTTGTAGTAGCAGTAGTAGTAGTAGTATAAGTAGAAGTAGTAGTAGTAGTAGTAGTAGTAGTAGTAGTAGTAGTAGTAGTAGTAGTAGTAGTAGTAGTAAAAGTAGTAGTAAGAGTAGTAATAGTAGTAGAAGTTGTTGTAAAAATAGAAGTAGTAGTATTAGTAGTAGTAGTAGTAGTAGTAGTAGTAGTAGTAGTAGTAGTAGTAGTAGTAGTAGTAGTAGTAGAAGTAGTACTACTACTACTACTAGTAGTAGTTGTAGTAGTAGTAGTAGTAGTAGTTGTAGTAGTAGTAGTTGTTGTAGTAGTAGTAGAAGTAGTAGTAGTAGTAGTAGTAGTAGTAGTAGTAGTAGTAGTAGTAGTAGTAGTAGAATAAGTAGTACTAATAGTGGAAGGTGGAAGTACTAGTAGAAGTAGATGTCGTCGTCCTAGTAATAATAGCAGTAGCAGCAGTAGTTGCATTATTAGAAGTAGTAGAAGTCGTAGTCGTCGTCGTAGTAGTAATAGTTGTACTAGTAGTAGAAGTATTAGAAGCAATAGCAGCTGTATCAGCAACAGTAGTAGGAGTAGTAGTAGTAGAGCAGCAGTAGTAGTACCAGTCGCCATTTCAGCCAATCAGATGCTTGAGATTTGAGACTTGTCTCCTAACTCAGTGTTATTATCTTGTGACCTGGTGTAAGGAACACGTGTTTTTTCATTTTTTGTATAGATGCACCGCAATTCAGTTGGACTTGTACGAATAAAATTGAAAGTGCAGAAGAGTTTAATGAGTTGGGGAAACAGGCAGGACTACCATGTTGGTGTGTTTGGGTCGGTGCCACAGCTGGGAATGGACTGCCCGGAAAGGGCAGCTCGTTGTTCATCATCGATTAGTGGGCGGTTCTGGATAAAGGACATTTGGTAAGGATCCCTCTACATTGTTCCTACATCCTGGTTGGCTGAATCGCGGTTATATGAATACATTAACAATAATGAATGTCACACTGTTCATTGCAAGATCTTATTTCAATGAAAATGATTGTATGTTTCTATAAGATTTCTTTCGCCGTTCTTAGAGATACTAGTGAGATACAGGTATGTTCATCAAATCTGGTTGTTGCTGTTTTAAATTTGCTTTTACCCTGGCAATCTTTAACTCACGGTAATAGGTACATGTATTACCAGGATATATGTTTTACACACACACAAAAACGATTAATATTAAGGGGATTCAAACCAGTTCTTTGAGTGGGGTAATGAACAAATTCTGTGTTTTTCGTAAAAAGTTAAATTGTCTGCAAACGTTAGTGCATCAAAAGATAAATACATTTCTTTACAAGTACTTTTCCTATAATTAATTTTTGAACTGTTTGCCATATTTTCATTTTTGTAACATAACATTTTAATTTTGGATATTCCAGGGTACCAAAGTGTAGTGTGGTTACCTTTAAATTCGTTGTGTGTAAATCTTTAAACAACGACGTCCTAGAATGTGAAAGCATCTCCGCTCGAGTGTTAACGACAGGCAATCAACCAACACTAGTCGAAACTATATATAACAATTCAAATATGACCGAACAAGAAGGTAATACTATGTTATTGAGAAAAACCACGACAAACAAACTACATTTGCTAATGAAGGCCAGAAATCCGAAACATATTTGATAAATAAAAAATAACTGAGCCCCAGTGAAAAAGATGTTCTTAGTAAATACACATATTATTGATTAAATGATAATCAATACACATATAATTGATTAAATGATAGTCAATACACATATTATTGATTAAATGATAGTCAATACACATATTATTGATTAAATGATAGTCAATACACATATTATTGATTGAATGATAGTCAATACACTTATTATTGATTAAATGATAGTCAATACTATATAGTTATTTGGTTTCTTGACAGGGAATGTGAGGCCCTATTGCCGGTCTGGGTGTCATATTACCCGAGCCGCAGGCGAGGGATAATATGACACCAAGACCGGCAATATATCCTCACATACCCTTTCAAGAAACCAAATAATTGTTTTATTATACTGCAAAGACTTTTTCAGACAAAAATAGTTAGAAAACATCGATTTTCATTTATTTTGCTTATTTAATGCCGAACGGCTTAATTTCCCTCTGAGAACCTCAATAATAACATGTCTGACGTCATTAATTTACCTGCATGACGTCACTTCTATAGAAATTGAATGGACTATCGATTTGATATTTATTTACAAAGTTATAGAAATAATCTCATTGTTTTCTACGTTTAAACAAGATACAAATATTTTCTGTAACAATTTTAGTAATCCCTAAGCATACCGCTTTATAATTTACAGGATCGGCTTCAAATTATGCATTTTTACGGAAATTCAAAACAAAATGGCGGACGACAACAAAAGGTAGGAGGCCAGAGAGGGATATTAAGGCACGTGCGTTAATATCTACGGCCGATCCGTAAATACGGATATACATCAACGGCACATTATCCAATCAAATTCAAGCAAATTTCTTTGCAGTATAATAATATATAGTTATTTGGTTTCTTGACAGGGAATGTGAGGATATATTGCCGGTCTGGGTGTCATATTACCCGAGCCGCAGGCGAGGGATAATATGACACCCAGACCGGCAATATATCCTCACAAACCCTTTCAAGGAACCAAATAATTGTTTTATTATACTGCAAAGACTTTTTCAGACAAAAATAATTAGAAAACATCGATTTTTCATTTATTTCGCATATTTAATGCCGAACGGCTTAATTCCCCGCTGAGAACCTCAATAATTACATGTCTGACGTCATTAATTTACCTGCATGACGTCACTACTATAGAAATTGAATGGAATATCGGTTTGATATTTATTTACAAAATTTGAGAATAATCTGATCGTTTTCAACGTTAAAAACATGACACAAATATTTTCTGAAACAATTTTAGTAATCCCTAAGCATACCGCTTTATAATTTACAAGATCAGCTTCAAATTATGCATTTTTACGGAAATTCAAAACAAAATGGCGGACGAAAAGAAAAGGTGAGAGGCCAGAGAGGGAAATTTAGGCACGTGCGTTCATATCTACGGCCGATCCGTAAATACGGATATACATCAACGGCAAATTATCCAATCAAATTCAAGCAAATTTCTTTGCAGTATAATAAACATAATTATTATTGATTAAATGATAGTCAATACACATATTATTGATTAAATGATAGTCAATACACATATTATTGATAAAACGATAGTCAATACACATATTATTGATAAAACGATAGTCAATACACATATTATTGATTAAATGATAGTCAATACACATATTATTGATTAAGGGATTACCACAATCCTCCCAATCCTGTTTATCGATTAAAAGAAAATTACCAAAATCTCAATAACGGCAAAATGCCGTTAAATGAAACTTCGCACAAATGTATGTTATTAATGTATCTTGATTTTGCGGATGGTAAAAAAGCAACATATGCATATCAGGAATCGCCACACTCAAAAAACACAGCCTCCCCACGCAGCGAAAAAGAAGAGAGGAAGATAGAGAGAGCGCATGTTTTATATATGTGTGTCAATTCAAATAGGACGCCACAAACAATTAATAAACAAGAGAACCTTTGGGGATACCGCCTTGGAACGGTCAGTGGCAAAACAAAACAAAACAAGACACGTTAGAACAGTAAAGAAAAATAGCGAGACCTAAAATTCCCTTAATTTCTATTTACATAAATTCACAAAAACTAAACACAAAACATCATTTTAAATGCCAACATGATTACTGTGTCCTGGTATATTCAAGATATTCGTTGACGAATACTAATTTACACACGTCAGTGCGGTACCGAGCATTCAAGCATATACATAATTTACTTGCAGTGAACATAGAATCACTCTCAGCAAAGAGGCTTGACCAAGTCCATGCACCAGAGGCTACAAACGTCCATACACCTGAGGCTACAAAGATCCATACACCAAATGCTACAATAATCCATACACCAGAAGCTACAAAAGTCCATACACCAGAGGCTACAAAAGTCCATACAACAGAGGCTACAAATGTCCATTCACCAGAGGCTACAAAAATCCATAGACCAGAGGTTACAAAGATCCATACACCAGAGGCTAAAAAAGTCCATACACCGGAGGCTAAAAAAATCCGAACACCAGAGGCTACAAATGTCCATACACCAGAGGCTAAGAAAATCCATACACCAAAGGCTACAAACGTCCATACACCAGAGCTTACAAAGATCCATACACCAGAGGCTACAAACGTCCATACACCAGAGGCTACAAAAATCCATACACCAGAGGCTACAAATGTCCATACACCAGAGGCTACAAAAATCCATACACCTGAGGCTACAAAGATCCATACACCGGAGGCTACAAACATCCATACACCAGAGGCTACAAACGTCTATACACTTGAGGCTACAATAATCCATACACCAGAGGCTACAAATGCCCATACACCAGAGGCTAAGAAAATCCATACACCAGAGGCTACAAACGTCCATACACCAGAGGTTACAAAGATCCATACACCAGAGGCTACAAAAATCCATACACCTGATGCTATAAAAGTCCATACACCAGAGGTTACAAAAGTGCATACACCAGAGGCTACAAATGTCCATTCACAAGAGGCTACAAAAGTCCATAGACCAGAGGCTACAAAGATCCAAACACCAGAGGCTACAAACGTCCAAACACCTGAGGCTACAAAGATCCATACACCAGAGGTTACAATGATATATACACCAGAGGCTACAAAAATCCATACACCAGAGGCTATAAAGATCCATACACCAGATGTTACAAAGATCCATACACCAGAGGCTACAAAGATCCATACACCAGAGGTAACAAAGATCCATACACCAGAGGCTACAAAGATCCATTCACCAGAGGCTACAAAGATCCATACACCAGAGGTTACAAAAATCCATACACCAGAGGCTACAAAGATCCATACACCTCAGGCTACAAAGATCCATACACCTGAGACTACAAAGATCCATACACCTGAGGCTACAAAGATCCATACACCTGAGACTAAAAAGATCCATACACCACAGGTTACAAAGATCCATACACCTGAGGCTACAAAGATCCATACACCTGAGACTACAAAGATCCATACACCAGAGGCTAAGAAAATCCATACACCAGAGGCTACAAAGATCCATACACCAGAGGTTATAAAGATCCATACTCCAGAGGCTACAAAAATCCATACACCAAAGGCTACAAAGATCCATACACCAGAGGTTACAAAGATCCATACACCAGAGGTTACAAAGATCCATACACCAGTGGTTATAAAAGTCCATAGACCAGAGGCTACAAAAATCCATAAACCAGGATTTTCATACCTAATTTTTTTAGTGAAGAGTTTAGTTACTGTTGGACTTGGTTATATCATATTAAATGCAGCCTTTGGTCATCAGTAAATTAATAATAACAATTCTTACAAGATTTTGAGTTAGTGTTATTCTTATATTGACTGATCAGGTACAGTTAAACATAAAGACAATTACTACCATTCATCTATAAAGACCACCATTTCACTGTCTCGTGTTATAGATTTGCACTTAACAGTCGAATTTCGATGGCTCGAACACAACTGACTCGAACACCACCCTTCTCTTGAACAGTTCGTCCGGTCTAGAACTAGAACTCTATACAAGTTTTAGCTTTCTAAAAAGCTAGTCGATCATTAGCATGGCATTTTAACATAGAATCACTCTCAGCAAAGAGGCTTGACCAAGTCCATGCACCAGAGGCTACAAACGTCCATACACCTGAGGCTACAAAGATCCATACACCAAAGGCTACAATAATCCATACACCAGAGGCTATAAAAGTCCATACACCAGAGGCTACAAAAGTCCATACACCAGAGGCTACAAATGTCCATTCACCAGAGGCTACAAAAGTCCATAGACCAGAGGCTACAAAGATCCATACACCAGAGGCTAAAAAAGTCCATACACCGGAGGCTAAAAAAATCCATACACCAGAGGCTACAAATGTCCATACACCAGAGGCTAAGAAAATCCATACACCAGAGGCTACAAACGTCCATACACCAGAGGCTACAAAGATCCATACACCAGAGGCTACAAACGTCCATACACCAGAGGCTACAAAAATCCATAAACCAGAGGCTACAAATGTCCATACACCAGAGGCTACAAAAAGCCATACACCTGAGGCTACAAAGATCCATACACCGGAGGCTACAAACATCCATACACAAAGGGCTATAAACGTCTATACACTTGAGGCTACAATAATCCATACACCAGAGGCTACAAATGCCCATACACCAGAGGCTCGAACAATTACCTCCATTCATCTATAAAGACCACCATTTCACTGTCTCATGTTATAGATTTGCACTTAACAGTCGAATTTCGATGGCTCGAACACAACTGACTCGAACACCACCCTTCTCTTGAACAGTTCGTCCGGTCTAGAACTAGAACTCTATACAAGTTTTAGCTTTCTAAAAAGCTAGTCGATCATTAGCATGGCATTTTAACAAAAAGGCGGCTCTGAAGTTTAAACTTCTTTAGAAAAATTTCGTTAGAATGTTGGTATTTATTTAGAATTTCCGCGTGATTTGCTATACTTTTTCTCGTCTTATTATAATATAGATTTATGTTTTTATTTGTATTATTTATAATTATTATTTATATTACATCCTCAATTTTTTCTTGAAATATATTTCTTTCTTCTACCGGTCTACAGTCTTCTTAACGGATCCATTACTTAGGCATAGCATTTCGCTCATTTCTCTAATTGTTCTCCTTCTATCCTCATTGACGGCCGACTTCACTCGCATAACGTTCGCATCGCAACAAACTTCTGTTGGTCTGCCGCATCTTTTATCATCTTGAAGTTCTTCTCTACCCTCACGGAAGCGTTTGTGCCACTTGTAAACTAAAGAACGAGACACGTTTTTTGTTCCAGATGCAATTTTCATGCTATCTTTAGTCTACTGTGGCGTCATACCAAGATTTAAACAGAACTTAATTACTGCCATCTGCTCCAACAACGTCGCGCTCCTCTCTGGCGTACACACCCCTGTTTCCATTGACATCTCTAACAAACAAGATAATGGTAGCGACCAGGGTAGCGACGCTTGTTTTTTGTTTGCTCTATAAACGTTATGAATAAACTTTGACGTCATGTTCGTATTATAAAGAAGCGCGCCAAAATAAAGACAAAGTATTTTACAATGATAAATATAACTTTTTTAAGCTGCGGCGTTCTTACGGTATAGGGTTGCTATGGCGATACGTTTAATCAATACATGAGAAAAGTTTTTAAAAAATCACAATATATTCGTAATTGTATTCAATTCTTCTGCTATATGGCGGAAAATCTTTACCTACCTCGTTTCTTATTAAGTTATTGATAGTGTTCACGAATTTATTGATCAACCCTCGTACAACGGCAATACCAGGCATCAGCATCACCCGGAGCATATACAACGGTAATACCAACAATAACCCGGAGCATTGTTTTACTCGCTGCGTTTTAATGCTAATGGAATTATCAACAAATTAATAGCTAAATTAGCTTAAGTAAGTGAATACAGTTTGATGTTAATCGAAGTTACTATGGTGTCATTATATTTCGCGGGACTGAATTTTCGCGCAAGGGTTAATGCGAAATCTTTCTTTACAATTATGTGTCGTAATAGAATAATACCATTGCGCGAATTTACGCCTGTGCAAATATATATTTTGCGGTTTTCGGGGGTCGAAAATTCTTTGTTTTTTTTTTTCAATACCAAATGTTCTAATATATGAAGAGAAGTGTCGTAGGATTATGCACAGAGTGATATTTAGATTTGACGAAGGTTAATTACAAAGAAATTCTCAATGCTGTATTATTTAATTTCGCGGGGAAGAATTTTCGCACAAAGAATTATTCACGCAGGTATGAGTTCGCGCACTGTATTTTAAAATTAAAACATATATTTACACGGCTTAATATCGCCGAGGATTAAAATCCCCACATTTAACTTTGCGCGAAATTCGCGAAATTTAAACCCGCGCGAAATATAATGATACCACAGTAATCTTTCTCAAACAGTCCGAAAAATCTTTTCAAGCAAAACCACAAAACCCGCATTATTTACGTACACCGAATTGCGCATATTTCAAAGAATAAATAATGCATTCGAATTACATAAATTACCTTGGAACCATACCTATCTGGCAAAGAGTCAAAGTAATAAGTTAATCACATCCGTTTGCTTGAATTAACATTCCTCCACATCAAACAAGACAGTGCTGGATCTCTGGATTAGTGATATATCGCCGGATACGAGCTTTATTAACAATTTATATTGCACTTAAACCACGAGTCAAGATCTTAAGATACATTTCAAAGAACTGTGATTTTTTTCTTCAAAACACGTGGTACGAGTTATATTTGTAAATTATGTTTAAGTTATTAACTTGAACTGGCATTTTAGTTAGAAATATTTACTAGCATTGATATAATGTAACACATGCGGCGATAAGTTTTGAATTGGACTGAACATTTTTTTATTATAAAATGGAAATTAAAAGAAAGATTTTCTTAGCTGCATTAGTATTTCTTATTCAAGTTTTTGAAGGATTGGGCAGAGCAACAAAAGATTTAAAGGCAGAAAAAGGTAAGTTTGCTATTTGCTTTTGGATTTAATCAACATTAAGCTTTCTAATAAAATCGTTCTTATAAATCAGTGGGGATAATTATAAGCAATTATAACGTTTTAGATAATTGACGTCGTTTTTCGATTGTTATATTCAAGAAGACGACGAATGATACGAAACTTGTATTTATTGTTGTGTGTGCTATGAGGCTTGTATAAACTGTCGTCTGCGGTACGAGGCTTGTACTCAATGTCACCTGTGCTAGAATAGCATGTCATTCCTGACATGCATGTAAGAAAGCTTGATTTTAATGTTTATTTAAGAAGCTGGTTGAGACTGCTGTGTGTGGCTTCGTGCGTTTGTGGGTTGTATAAACTGGTGTCCTTGGTACGAAGCTTTTGTCTGTCGTAATGAGCTCGAATGTATTGTTGTATGCTGTACAAAGCTTGTATTAAATTTGTTTGTGGTATTAACTGTTGTCTGTGGTATGAAGCTTGTATTAACTGATGTTCGTGGTACCAAGGTTGTATTTACTGTTGTCTGTGGTACGTAGTTTTATTAACTGTTGTCTGTCGTACGAAGCTTGTATTTACTGTTTTCTGTCGTACAAAGTTTGTTTTTAACATTTAAAGAAGATAGCAAAAGCTGTACAACGCATGTAGTTGCTTCTTTATTGCAGATGGCGCAACAGAAAGCGAAGAGATCGAGCTACATGTGATAACAAAGAGAGATGTTCTTGGTGACTTCCAAAAGGTTCTCATAATTTGTATATATAATGAACATGATAAAGACACGTACACGTTTTTGTATGTTGTATTTCGTCAGAAACATTCAGTTTGTTAACATTTAATACAAAACGATTGCGATAGTTTCTGATTTTACATATTTATCAATTTTACATGAGCTCTGTTTGCATATTTTACGTCCTTTTTGTGTTGTTTATTTCAAGGTAATGTAAATTGCGCGATCTATAAATCCTAAAATTATACTTGTAGATCATCTCTGTTCAACTACTGAGTTGGCCAATTTCATCTGTGTTCATGCAAACGGTGAACACGTAAACTTCACACTATTGTGAAAACCGAAACTACCGCAATTGTCTTTAAACAAATATTTAAAGATCTTAACATTGTACACACAAATTTTGAGAGTTTGTTTAAGTATTAAAATTTGTTGATTGGATTTGTAATATTTTGTAAAACGTTACAAGGTTGTAATTATTTAAGTATTAAAATTTGTTGCATAGATTAAACAAGCAGATTTCTATTAACATACATGGATGTTAATAGAAATCTGTTTGTTTAATCTATGCAACAAATATAGTATCAATCATGTTGTTTTATGAACAAATCTAACAAAATAAAAAAAAATGATAAAGGACAAGTGTCAGAAAAAAAAGAATTTTACTTATTTATTTGAGTTCTTGCTGACCTCCCTGTTGGAATAGTCTATGTATTTTTTATTGATTTCTTCTTTGTCAACCAGGATTATCCCCAAGTAAATGGCCGAACATTCCGCGCTTCAGAGCCACTGGACCCCAAAAGTCCAAAAGCAGCAAACGCTAGGTCCCCTCAAAACCTCTTTGACAGTTTTGAGACAGTCAACGAAATTTTCCAGCCACAAGTGGAGGCTGCAGACACCAATCATGACGAAACTGAGGACGAAGAACATTCCAATGACGAAGATAACGAAGACAATGACCTTGACACATCGCAATTTGCGGGTTCAACCACAGAATATGCGGCCCAATATCCTTATTCGGAAACAACAGAATCAGAACGAGGCAGCAGTATTTACCCACATCAACAACGCGATTCGCAGCGGTATGGTTACCAATCCGGAGATGGGGTTCAACAAACGGTAACATCTCGGCGTGTTACTTTGGTAGGGCGTGGATCGGACACACCGGAAGCAAGCTATGATGATCAAAGCCGTTACAACACGCAACAACGTGTTTACACAAGCGGAAATGGCCATTCTTCTTCGTCTTCATCATCTGTACAGTACGATCCTTACTCTAGCGGCAGTCGGTACGTGTCATCTGATAGAAGTTCAAGCCCCAGCAACTATAATAACCAATACCCAACATATCAATCCGGCTCATTGGGTACTGGCTACCAAAACTCTAGAACTGAAGTCAGAGGGCCCTCCTATAGCGGAGAAAGATATATAGACAGTAACGGCCATTATGTTGACGCGCAAGGTCGCCATCTTGATTCAACGGGCCGCTACTATGACGTCAGCGGGAGATACGCCGATGCAACCATGACGAGGACCTCCGCATATCATACACCCGGAACCGGAAGCCCTCACAACATTGAAAACAGTAGATACACCAGCGGCGGATCTGGTTACTATGACAGCAGCAGTAGATACGTTACCGGCCAAAGCTCCGAAGGTGGATATTACGACCGAGATGGAAGATACGTCAGCTCAACAAGCGGAGGATATTATGATAGTCAAGGAAGATATGTGAGCAGAGCTGGTGATACTTATGATAGAAAAGAAACCTCGCGTGTTGACAGCACACAAAGCAGACCAGTTGACAGTTATGGAGGAACGCAGTTTTACAGCAGCGGAAGCAGATACCAGACAACCTATGATCCAGTAACTTCGCAAATATCCGATGACCCGGTAGGTACATGCACTTAAACTTCGAACATAACTATAATTACTGCAACTGACATACTCTTAACAAAATAAATTAAGGGTCAACTGTAAAAATGTGTATTCGTCATATGAACATGTGTTCGTGATTGTAATGAGTGTCCGATTAAAATCGTGTACAAAACTTTTTAACAAATATCAGATACGTTGTTTTGTCTATAGCTTTAGTTGTTTAACATTCGTTATAATACTTAATTGTTTTTGATCAGTAACTATTTTTCCAGAAACTTCGTATTATGCGTGTCTTGCGAATAAAACTTGATTTGTTTAAGGTTTTAACAATTATATTTACTGACTTGTCCAAATTATGACACCAGCATGATTTAAGGATGTAAACTTTCACTTACAGACATGCCCAGTGACAAACATGCGTGTTACTATCAACGGGTTGTCCTGTACCAGCGCCGTCGCTCAACTTGGCAATTTTGTGTGTTATAACTATGAAAGGGTTTCTACAGAATGCTGCGAAATATGCTTGCAAGTGAAGAGATCCAGTAGAACGGGTAAGAAAAGAATTCATTTTTACTGTCATTTGAAGTTCCGATGCGGTGAATACAAAAACATTTTGAAGTTGCTTGTATTCCTAATGTCGGATGCCGGGATTATTTTCAATTTTTGTGTTGTTATTATTATTATTACTATTATTATAATTATTATTATTATTATTATTATTATTATTATTATTATTATTTAATTATTTACATTTTAATTAGGGATGGGAACGGATACCTAAATCACTATTCGGATAACCGTATCCGGTATCCGGATAATATCCGAATAACCGTATCATTTTATCGACCACAGAAAATTTTGCTGATTTAATATTTTAAATTTAAAAAGCACAAACGTTACACTATATCGCGATAGTTTGAGTCCTCGACCAACCTACCGGGTATATCACGGAAACAAAATATAAGTGAAAATTCGGACCCAACGACTTAACTTTTTAAGTCAATAACGAGTTGAAAAAAATTTAGCTACCGCGAAAAAGTACAAGAAAAGGTTCGATAAAATTGGAGTTTTATTTCACGTGGACGCTTGCAAGCGCATACATAATATTCTTTAAACGAAAAATACGCATATAGTCATATGCACTCATATGCAAGGCGATTCATTTTACGAAAATCGGCCTGTACAACAGCGGAACATGTAAAAACACAGAGTTTACAATAACTACATAAACAAATGCTGTGTAACCAATTCATCGATAAATCACATGTATCGGGTTAAAAATACATGTAAAAGTTATGGTAATAGTTAATTGCATCATCTAATATTTTTGAATATCGGCGACTAACGTTAAATGATTTTTTCATTTCAAGTCTTTAATGCGGTCATGTCAAACAACAAACTGTCAAGATTATATTTGCTCAAAATTCTGTTGCAATAAATTGTCAATAATCTGAGGTTTGTTCTCGTTAACGAAAATAATCAAGTTGTTGCAACTTGACAGGTGTCATTTAACACGCTCTGTTCAAGGTACACCAATCAACAAAACAAAAGATCACGGTCTGGAATACAGATCTTCCGGTCTCCCAATTTACCACTATGCAAACAATTAACACCTCTGTGTCAACCCTGCTGAGACATCCTGGTCGAGTTACGCCTGGGGAAAACCATGTCAGTATCGAGATTAGTGCAAGCAGTGTAGCGTGTTTTAGAAAGATTTACCAGTTTAAGTTATATTTTACAAACCTTGAACAAAATATTGAAACTAATTTCGTACGAATTTGAGGGTATTCGGATACGAGAATGGTATCCGGATACGATCTTACTATTCGGGTATTCGGTTATCCGGATAACCGTTCCCATCCCTAATTTTAATTCAAATTCCTTTCATTATATCATTTCAAACTTTCGGACAAAAATGAGGTTTATTACCATGTTATGTATTATTGAGGCTCAGAATTAAAATGAAACAGTAACTATTATGTTTGAGGAAACAACTTATTTGTTCGTTAAAGGATATATAAATAGACTTTTTCGTTGTTTCTCTGTGTTTAGGTTGTGAATACGGTGACAGGTCGAATCAGTGCCGGACAATTAATCCGTATGATTGCTATAATGAAAGAAACAGACAAGTATGTTGTGAAAGATGCCAACAATTTAGAGAACAAATGGGTCAGAGAAGTCAAGGTAAAAGTGTGTACTTATGTAACAATTCTTCAGAAGAATTTGCCGAACTATACACGTATATTGTTTACAAAGAAGAAAATACATACAGCGCATGCGAGTACTTTAATACGAAATTCACTGCGGAAAAATGCTTCAAATATATTTTACGTTGAATAAATTGTCAAATGGAAACATTTTGATCGTTTATCAAATTATATTCAACAGAAATGTTGCTGTGCAAAAGTCGAACCAAAAATTAATGAAAAAAAGAGATTGTCACTAAACTCCAGCCGAAAAAGGTCGCCCAGTACTTCGACTCGGTGTTGTGGGTATAACTAGTCTTTACTGACCAGGCGAAAAAATATTCGCATGAGGCAGCTGCTAAGGTTGTTAAGGGGTTTTGCGGTTCACTCAATCAAACCTAGTCAGATAATAAGGAGAGTTTTGTTGTGTACTCAGATATGAAGAACTCTTTATTAGGAAATTATCTTGAAAAAAATGATGCTTTAAGATTGTTTTTGACAATGCGAACCCTTCACTCCATATATACGGATTTTATCGCGCATGCGACAAGTGTAGTTCCAGCTCAGCTGGCGCAACCATTCTTTCTGATCTGATCTTCACCGGACACGTCTTGGTAAAAATAATCCAATGAATCTAGCAGCGATCTGTGAAGATCCTGTTCAAATGGCCCGCATTCCATGGAGTAGAGGGTCAATAGTTCACGCAAAAGCATTTATTGGAGGCGTGCAAACTTTAGTTCTGTATTACAGTTGGATGTGAGTACGGTGACCTCACCCCTAGATGCCAGTCAATGCTCCAAAGACCACACCTTTGCTATTTGCCAGAAAATACACGGATCTGTTGCAGCACGTGTCCCAGAATAGCTAATAGTGCAGAGCCTGGTAAATATTTTGTTTAAATCTGTAAGTGAAGGGTTGGCGCACCCTCTAACCTGCTTTGAACCCAAAAAGGCAATTATGTTTTGACATTGACCGTTTCCATTTCATTAACGACAAGAGTTATACTGTGCGGATTCTCGTCTTTATATACTTTAACCCTGGCTGTACAAAATGTATTTTAATCGTTTCTTATAACGTTACACTAAGTGCAACATTTTTAACTTCAAAAAATTAAAGAAAACTACATGAACCGCAAATATATTTCCCACTTTCCAACAACAACAACAACAACAAACCTCATCATATTTTCATAAATCACCTCAAGAAATTGTAAATAATTGTTTACCTCGTGTATGTTTCATTTTTTTTTATTTCTCGGATCCCAGAGAGTCGTGTCAGCCTTGTCCATCATTCCGCCTGCCAATAAGGCATGTACTTCAGAAATTTGGTTACAGAGCATATTTTAGCAACCCCTCAAAGGATTACAATTAAACTTCACACGCGTGTTTACCGCAATAAAAACCTTCCTCGTCATACTTCGGCTAGGAAACTCTAGATTCCAGAGCAAAATTTCACCATCTCGATTAAAAAAACACAAACAAACTTGCCTATGGATGAAAACCAAAAGCTATAGGTGTATCGGGCGGGTCCTAATCCCGTCCCCCTATACACACAACAGTTCAACCAGGTGGGGAGCTGTAAACAAAAATACATTTATGTGATTTTTCTTTACAGTATTTTCCCGTTTTGTTTTAGATTGTCAATGGGGCAACCAAAGCCCTGAACTGTGTGAACCGTTTGATGAGAACCGACAACTCAAAATAAACTGTTACTTACCAGATGTCAGACAATTCTGCTGCTCTACATGTAAAAGTTTGAAAGATCGAATGCGAGAAGTTGTCCCAGGTACGTCAAAATAGTGAATAGCAAATGCGAGCTAGATCGAATGCGAGAAGTTGTCCCAGGTACGTCAAAATAGTGAATAGCAAATGCGAGCTAGGTACATAAATAGTGAATAGCAAATTGTCCGAGGTGCGTTAAAAGTGAATAGCAAATGCGAGTTGACCTAGGCTTGAGAACGTCAAAACATGAATAGCCAAAGTCCCAGGTAAGATACTAGTAAATAGAGAATATCAAATGCAAGAATTCATCCGAGTTATGTAAAATTGTGAAAAGCAACTGCGAGAAATTAACCTAGTTTGGTCAAATACTGAAAAGCAAATTCGCAAAGTTGTCTTAGGAAAATCAAATAGTGAATAGCAACTGCGAGTTGTCTTAGGTATGTCGAATGGTGAACGTCAAATAGTGAATAGCAACTGCGAGTTGTCTTAGGTATGTCGAATGGTGAACGTCAAATAGTGAATAGCAACTGCGAGTTGTCTTAGGTATGTCGAATGGTGAACGTCAAATAGTGAATAGCAACTGCGAGTTGTCTTAGGTATGTCGAATGGTGAACGTCAAATAGTGAATAGCAACTGCGAGTTGTCTTAGGTATGTCGAATGGTGAACGTCAAATAGTGAATAGCAACTGCGAGTTGTCTTAGGTATGTCGAATGGTGAACGTCAAATAGTGAATAGCAACTGCGAGTTGTCTTAGGTATGTCGAATGGTGAACGTCAAATAGTGAATAGCAACTGCGAGTTGTCTTAGGTATGTCGAATGGTGAACGTCAAAAAGAGAATAGCAACTGCGAGTTGTCTTAGGTATGTCGAATGGTGAACGTCAAATAGTGAATAGCAACTGCGAGTTGTCTTAGGTATGTCGAATGGTGAACGTCAAATAGTGAATAGCAACTGCGAGTTGTCTTAGGTATGTCGAATGGTGAACGTCAAATAGTGAATAGTCAAGTCCCAGGTACGTCAGAAGAATGTGAGAAGAAGTCCGAGTTGTCCCAGATACATAACATAGTGAAAACAAAATCAGGCATTTCAATGAACATGTATGTGCAAATGCAAATGAATAGCAAATGAATATGTGAAAATTAACATATTTTTCGTCATTTACAAACAAATACTTGATCACGCTATGTTTAGTAACACAAATATTAAGGTAGAAGCATAAGCTCGATTTATGGTTGGGAAAACACTTAAGCATTATTCATTTAAAAGAATTCTTATTTTTGTTGCATTACAGGATGCGAGTATGGTGACGCACCAACCCTGATTTACAGTGGTTCAAACACGTTGACATGTGGTGAATATATCCGCCAGTATGGCATCGACGCGTGCAATTTCTCTGACATTGCACAGAAATGTTGTTACACGTGTTACAGATATAGACGTGCACGTGGTTGAACTGCGAACATTGTTAAGATCTTAAGACTTCAAGTGTTTCATTGATGTACGTTCAAATGTTACTGTAATGAGGAATTGAACGGGAGTAAAGGAAAGAAATACTAGTATTTGAAATACAGCTGAATAGAACAAATAAAACTGAAAAAGTTACACTTGACATATTTTAAAGAAATATATATTGATACAAAGTTAACAGTATTTAGTGCTTCAAGTATCACAATAATTTCATAATAAAATATTAAATATGTTTATATTAGATGTTACATTTGTGTAACAGCCCAAATGATGTAAAATTTTTAGCTTTGTTATATTAACTTTTACAAATTCTAAGTCTACAACTAAAATTTGTTTGGTCGTCTTTTCTTTTAGTTATTGAACCTGAATGTACGTTTTAATATCAAACCTCTATTCATAAAGACTTGATCGTGGGTTGGCGTGCTGAGATAAATGATTATTGATTAATTTGGAATTGATAAAAAATTATCATGTTCTAAAATGTGTATGCGTTTATATTTTATCAAGTCAAATTGCTTTAAAAGAAAATAGATCAAGAAACCTCAAATTTCTGCATAACCTGCTTCAAGAACGGAAACTACCTAGCAAAGTTTTCTCTTGCTATATCATTTTGTCGCAGAATCAGAGGATTAAAAACAAAACCGAAATAACTTCTTGGGATGAAGCGTAAATATCACTGGATACATTTTAAAGTACAGATTCTGTTGTATAGGGGAACTGAACCGTGCAAGTCTCGTGCTTAATTGGCTACTTTGGTAAAATACCTTCTACCTATCCATGAGAAAAAGCAAAATGTATGAGAAACACAAATAAGAGTTAAACTAAGCATATGGTATTCGAGAATTTTCTAATTATGACTGGTTTAAACAGTTACAAGGCAGGATAATTTCATAAGTTTATGCTCACCTTGAATATTTCCGGTCGTTTTAAATTTGTTACTAAATATAGGTATACATGTAATAAAATATAATAAATGAGACAACTACACTCCCCCAAAGTTTTAATTGGTCACTTTTTGTTCGTTATTTTTATTAGAAAGACACTGACTTAACACTTTATTTCTGATGAATTGCCAACAACAGTCTTTAATTAAAGCTTTAACTTTGTAATATTTGACTTTGGAACAGTTTTGCATGAGTTACTTTTATTAAAAATGCGTTTCATGCTATTAAAGGTCGAACAGTCAGAAATTTGCTCTAAATTGCCTGTTTTGTTTTAATAGTGTCCCTTACTAGTAGGAAAAACATAACATCTTATTAATCAGCAGCATTTTTGTTTAAATAAATCCCCTTCCAAGTACCCAATTCTATAATTACCTCCCTTTTAATTCAAGACTGTTCTAATTTTGACCCTGCGGTGTAAGTAAATTGTATTGGTTTCATTTAAGAAAAAAAAAAAACAATAAAGATTTAAAAGACATTTAATAATTGATTGACAAAATAGTTCTTTTCACAACCTCTCGTGACATAGGGAAAAAAACGAGAGTAGCATAATTTATGTTGTAAACATACAATTGATGACCGATTAGAACTTTTGGTGAGTGTACTCTGCAATTATGAATTCTGATGACTACGTCGTGTTGAAAAGCATGGTGACAACCCTTTATCGTTGCAACAAATTAACTCTATTTCACACAGGGCTCTTTGTTTAATGCACAACCTTCATTGTCATTTAATTAAACTGATTTCTATCACCTTATTTCCTAGAAAACCATATATTGCTATCCAGATCTAAGTTTCATCTTTTCAAAATACACACAAGAATGGGGGGGGGGGAGGGGGGAGGGGGGGGTAACTTATTATGAACATAACTGATCTCTGACCAATCAGACCATAATTGAAACGTGGTAGCGTTAATACCATGTTGTTCGGTATTGTTCCGCTTCTATCTAACCACATATGTGCTGAAATTGCTTGCGTTTTTTTTCCTGACATGTTATTCCGGCAAACAACCACAAGATTTCTAAGATTTAAGTGGTCCCTAGATGGAGAGAAAAAAAATATCGAATGTCGATACGGATTCGAATGGACCGCGGAGGAATACCGAGTTGTTTGGTTTAATGCAACCTTGTGCATCCGAGACCTGATTCTAAGAACTAGACTCAGGGACTGTATCGATCAGCGATGGTTATGAAAATATGAGAATGATTTATTTTAAGGATGTGATTTGTAAGTTAAAGGTAAACCCCATTTACACAAGCTTATTAAAAGAATCACGCAAATCATATCCTTAGCACAACTATTTGTGCGCAACAATGGCTTTTCTATATATACGATGATCGCCCTTCGCGCACAACCCAGTCAGCATTCAAATCAATGCGGAAAATTTTCCTTCTATGTCTATATGCCAGCGACCACAATCCTGTCGCAACTTAACGGCTTCAAATAATTGTTTAAACCTTATATATCTTTAAAAAATGACATACCTGGAAAGCTAATTCCAATTAGAATAAATATACTGTATGTGATACTTTCTAAGAAACTTGTTCGTTTATTATGAAAAAAAACAACTTATGAAACATGTCAGGAGTTTTTATGTTACACCGCTACAAGTTTATCTGACTGTAGTGTATCGATTTATAAAAGGGACGTTTTCATTGGTAAGCACATTAAAATCTACATGTAAACGGCATAAACAATAGTAAGTTTAAACGTGTTATTTGTGGAATAATTTTTATTTGATTGATACTTTAGAGACTATTTATGTTTTATAACAACAAATGAACCTAGCAGTGCTGAGATTTTCAAGTGTCAGTGAAAAAATGGGAATTGAAAGCAGTGCTATTTCCACCACAGTTTTGATCGTAACTGCTTGAGACGTAAATAACAGACATCTATAAAAAGTCAGTATAATAATGGGTTTGTGCTTGCCGTCGAATTATTGAGACTAACCCTCGTATCAGTCTGGCCAGTGGCGTATGGTTAATGACTTCTACTCACTGTTTTACGGATAACAGAACAATAACCATTATAATTATATCATGTCTATATGTTACTGCTCGTAACCTGGGTTAGAATATTAATATTCCAACCCAGTCGTAACTGACCTTGTTTTATATGTATTCAAGTGATGTATGTCTGGATGAGGAACTTTGTTCAAGTCCAAAGAATAAAATAACATTTCTGCTCTGTTCTGTATTTTTCACTTGTTGATATCCTACTTATAGGGTTATTCAACGTGCATGCCGCTGCTTCAGTAGACAATCGACTGTAGTAAACCAATTTTCTCGTTGGTGAGCTTTGGATGGTTTATAAATACATGTAGTATAGTATATCCCTTTGCTTAAAGTCAAGTTACCTATGCTCGGCCAGTCCAATGCTCGGCCACTTTTGATTACATCTGTAATAAATCGAATTAAAGTTTGATATCGAAAATAATTTTTTTTGTTTAACCCAACATGACATTGTAGAAAGAAAACCAGGTCAGTATCATCAAAGCGGACAGCAGACGATACTCACTGTCGATAGCTTTCAAGAAATAACAGAAAGATCCTGGTTTATCTAAGCCAAAACGTATTTCTTACAAACAAAACAAAACATAATGATCAATTAATCGGTGGGAATTGTTGTGGATAATGTTGCCTTGAATATCCACTTGAACAGTTATGAAATGATAACGCAGTTTTTCTTAAAATGCCATCTAAATCACCAAATAAACACTGGAGTAAAACTTGAACCGCATCTCTGGAGTACTAGGATAAAATTGTTCGACTCATAAATTTATTAAAGATCTTTTTTTATGTTTAAATTCACTTGTTAAACCGGTTATATGGATAATGTTTGCAACTTCTTTCTAATTGTTCATTCAGAAGGGCTGAAATAAGAAACCATCAGCATCAAAGAAGGTATGTATAAAGCTAAAGAACAAAATAAACATTTAGTGGATGTAAGTTCTCAATAACTCCCATCATTTAAGATATTAAATTATTATTCTAATATTTTATAACCTTAAATTTTAAAATGAACTGTTAATTGGCTGGTAAACTACCTGGCCGAGCATTGGACCAAATCTACTAAAATTTAGTTGTGTTGAACCTGTTGAAAACCGCACCGACTTTTCCCATAAAATGACGTCATCCAGGAGCTTGCATGTATGACGTAAATTTGTAAATACATGGTGACTTCATAACAACATTGAACATTTAAGGTCGGTCGGTAAATAAAATAGCAATCTGATTAAAATCATATCCTGAAAACCGCTACGCTATCTAACATTTTGTTAGATCTGACTTTAGTGAGATTGATAAAATAGTTGTAGAGAATAAGTTATGAAACTGGCCGAGCATAGATAACCCGACTCTAATGCATGGATTGCTAGTTAGCATTTACGCCAAACATAGCTGTACATATAATTATGCTAAGTGAAAGAGATTATGATATTTTTGGAAAAACAGAGTACTGACTCATTGTTATACTAAAAGTATGTTTATATTTGTAGAGAACGACTGTCTGAGAGTCTAAACTTATCAATCTTTCCGCAGAATATTGTTGATATTTTTAAACGCTTTACGAAAAAAATGGTGCACCGGATAAAAAAGCGCGCGCTGTCAAATGTGTAAACAAAACACTCTGGATATGAAATGAGTCAAACAAGTAAATGCCTGGACGAGGCAGAATTTTTGAGTTTGAAAGGTAATTAATGCCATCCTTCTTGTTCTTCTATAGCTTTTCTGTTTAGTTTTCTTAGTCACGTTACTTTTGAACTCTTAGTAATTCGGCTGAACACGCATTCTTATTCATTTTTCCATCATCAAAACTTTGGTAGACACCACAGACAACTGTTTAGGGGTCCTTTTCTGGCCAGTATGTCAGTAGAGCTATATAGGCTTAACAGAGCTCTTATGCCAAGTTTCGTCATCTTCAGCTAATAATAAACGGTTGATATGTATCTACCATAGGGGGCCGGGATGGTGTTGGGATGGTGTGGGGTGCCATTTAGTACTAAAATCTGTGGGTTCCAAGGGTTGTCATCGCCGGGGGTGGCAATGTTGCTTAAAAAGTGCTCCCAATGGCTTGCGTAAAATATAGCCTCTGACTACCAAGTCCAGCTCCTGGCCTGCACGCGTGGCTTGTAACTAGCCCGGTGGACCTGCTACTACTAACAGGAGAAGGGGTGAAGGCGGACCTGTGGCGCCATAACCACTGCTTCGGGTAGATGGAGCTTGTTAGCCAGGGAAGGCAGTCTGTCTAGGAGAAGGAAAACTCTTATTCCAAACCAAGGGAGACAACCCTTCCAAAAACACCACCGCCTTGTGGTCAGTCGTTGGGTCGACAAAGGCTTTGGGAGAGGTAACCCTAATCAACCTAGAGAGTTAAAATCGGAGATGCTGGGCCATTGGCACTCTCCAACAAACCATGGCGTAACTAAGCTATGACTACACGATCATATAGTATTCACAGGGATCGCGAATCAAGGCGATTCGGGCGAAGAAGGCGCCCAGACCAGCCTGACTTCGCTTTATTTGCATAGAAGTGAAGTTCACTTCGCCCTCCATTTCCTGTTGAATTTGCCGGAGGGAACAATCAAACACCTGCCAATAATCCCCCAAATGTTCACTTACTCAATTATAAACATTGACAAACGTGTCGTAAACAAATTCGACCTGATTACCTAATCAGTCTTCACAAAATGAGATTTTTATTGGCTGGTGTATACAGACTAAACCAATAAAATCGCTCGTTAGTCTTCAGCATTTTCTTATTGTAAATGAAATAAGCGATAATGATGTAAGTTACCCGATAATGATGTAAGTTACCCGGATGTTGAAAATGACAGCTTGTTAATTTGACAGTTAATTGCGAGTTTTATGGCACTTTGAGAACCTGTACGAGATGATAATTGGATTAAGATGATTGTCTATGATCAGACTGGGAGAAATTAATAATGCAATGGACCTTTTGTGTGATTTGTTTGCTGACTTGATACTCGATTGAAGGAAGACATCTCCAGATGATGTCGGCTAGTAAAATAATTACAGAAAGGTGAGTATTGATTTTTACGAGAAAATATGACAAAATAATCACACAGGAGTAATTTTAATTATAAAAACCTTATAATTCCCCTAAAACACCAAAATACTTTCAGGCAAAAATGACAGACTGAATTTCCATTTGTGAATTTTGATGCTAAAATAAAATAAATGAATTGTGATTTGTGTCTAATAGTCAGGCATCTAATATATTTACAACTGGTATTTTTTTATATTGTAGAAAAGAAGACCTCTGTTGAAGATGCAAGTTCCAGCAACAGATGCAGACTGCTATACAAGTTTCAGTGGAAAAAAGTGGGGTTGCTGTCCAAAGTACCAAGGCAAATTTACATTTTCTGCCACAGGAATACCTTGCCATATTTATTATTGTCATTTTTTGTAGAATAAAATAGATTAAATAATCAGTATTGTTGTTTTATATTTTAAGAAAAAATAAGAGCCATTTGGTTAAAACCCGACCGACCGCGTTGGTCACTTCTCCCTGTTTCTGAAAACTTCTCCCTAAATTTCCAGGAGGGAGAAGTCACTTCTCCCTAAAATTTGCTCCTAGCTTAATCCCTGATTCATCAATGTGGTGCTGGATCTTTGGAATCCCTCCAGGAAGATACAGTGCTGGGCTCTGAGTCTCGACAGAGTCCACCCAAAGCTACTGGGGGTCACTCCTTCTATCATACCAAGAGGAGAACAAAGGGCTACAACAAACGATACAACCAGGAGAGAGAAGCAACGTGGCCACAAGGTGCAACAATCCAGCAGAAACTGTATGGAGATGTTGACGACCTACGGAGGACCACAACTTTCGTTGTGAATGCTGGAGTGGTCGTGTAGAGCGAACGCTAAGAAGAAGAAGACTAAAATCTATGACTGATATAATATAACATTAACATGGGATGGAACTCTACAGATTAAATTTTCTATATAGCCTGCACAAAAACTTATCGTATACCGATAAATGTAGTCCCTAATTACTTAATCCACGGGTAGTTTGCACTGAAATTTGTTAATTATGTTCAATTGTTGCTAAGAGCTGCCATGATTAATCGCGTGACTTTGGCTGTATAGCAGTCATAAAAGATATCCTCTAGTGACCTGTTCTCGTGCGTTACCAGTTCTCGATAATCATTTAAATTCATGTGAAATATTGTTTAATGTGCATTCAAACCTTTGAAAATTTCACTTCCGGTTCATTTGCAGACGTTCTCATCAATTTCTATCAAAAGTGCAAAACAATGCTTTGTATAAAGGTAAGATTATAAGCAAAATACTTACACATGTATAATTCTGTCTCTTTTCACTAATTCCAGTTTTAGTAAACATTTAACTTGCCATATTTTACAGAAAATACATATTGACCTGATTTCTGACCTCTAAAACCATTACCATACCATTAAACTGAATGTGATAAATGCCGTTTACTGAGGCACACAACCTTAATTAGACAGGTGCTTTATTTATGTTTTGATGGTTTTCAGCTGGTAAAAATAGATCAGTACTTAGGCTCTTTTACCAAATTCCATGACCAATGCATACAAAATGGTTAAGGAGAGAGGTGTTTCTGTACATACAGTCTTCGCGAAAGGGATGAAAAACTGCCAGTCATCCGGTCTGGTGAAAAAAATTTCTGCCAGACCGAAAAAGAATTTGCCAGACCAAAATAAAAACAATTATATTCTTCGTAAAACTATCTTATTTCACTATATTTATGCTACACATACATTGGAGCCAATTAAATAGCTCTATTTTCACTTTTACCCCCACACATGTCACAAAACAACAATAAGGATTATTAAATCTATTTTTTATTCTTGAAAAAATGACAAAAATAAATATGCCAATGTCTTTCTGTGCCAGATGATATAAATTTGCCTTGGAACTCCCACTTATGTCCACTGAAACTTGTCTAGCAGTCTGCATCTGTTGCTGGAACTTGGCATCTCCAACAGCCTTCTTGTGGTCTAAAATAAAGTTCTAAATACACTGCAGACTCTTTATAACGCGGTATAGGGGGTCCATCATCCCGACCGCGTTAATAAGTGAATCCGCGTTAACTTTTTTCCCGCGCAAAATACATGTCCAGATTTTCCCGCGCAAACATAATATTTGTACATGTATTATCCATTAGAAAACTGATTATATTATTACACAATAAACGGCAACATTTACGATCGTAATGTTAAATAAAAAATAAAACACTTACAAACGCAAACGTTTTCCAATATTTAATAAATTACATCCAAACTTTATCTGAAATTTCACATCTCGGTATTGCAATATCGACCAGTTTCACCCAGCTGAAAGTCACGTCACGTGCACAGTGTATGATAAAGATCAAACGATTTGATAGCGGTCACGTGCACAGTGAATGATAAAGATCAAACGATTTGATAGCGGTTCCGAAAAAAAATACAGTCTTGTTATGAGCCGATGCCGTCTTTGATGTTTGCTTGATGAAACAAACAGGAGAGCGGATCAAAGCACAATGTAAGTAAATAAAAGAGATTATACGTCGGTAATGTTTGTGTAAAAAAATGTGGCTGATCTTTTATTTAAAAAACCGATCAAAAATATTCAGGTCAGTACTTACAAAAAAATAGTCCCTCCTGCTTTTCTTCCCGGGGCTTGGGACCCGGCGATGGCGCAGTTACCTTTTTTTTTTTTGACCCCTCCCCTCCCAAAATTGCCGAAATTGAAAAAAGATGCATGTTTAACCGGTGAATCAGGGATGCTGAAATCCCTAGATACGTTAGCCTGACTACGTCCTTGTTTTATCATGTCAACAATTTTCAGTTTCTCCTCAACTGTATATTTTTTCCTAGTCTTCTTTGGTGTAGACATCTTTCACAATGATAATTCGTCAAATGTAATTAACAAGGATAGCTAATTCACAAATGACAAATTGATCACACTTCAAAAAATCGTCAGTTGATATTAGATCTAATACACAAATGACGATTTGACGTAATTCACCGCCAAGCAATGAATCACAACACAGGAATCGGCAAATGATAATTCGTAATGAACAACGAAATATGCAGATGGCGATTCACAAATTTTATTTATTTTGAGCAGTAGATCCGCAAGAAGCAGAGATTTACTAGGCTACTGATCGCTAAGATACGTAACGTACTCAGAGAACAGTGGTGATTGCAATCATCACGACTGTGCTTTTATATTAAATCACCGATTTGTTTACATCGGGAGTGAATAAAATTCTCGATGTTTGCGTAAATTAAAGACCGCTAATAGTCGATTTCTTTTAATGTATGCATCTCAATGTGATTAAAGATTATTGAAATTAATGATTAAGTAACACCTGTAACAAACCTACAGTAATGGATCGACTGATTAACAATAAGTGTGCAAACAATCGACAGTTTGCCCCAGGCTGATACCTGTCACTACGAAAGGTGTTAAAACTTGGATGTTTAAGGGACCAGATGTGTGCTTCATAAATTTTCAGGTAAGAATTATGACTTCCGGTTTTGAGTTTTTGCCGTTTCATGGTGAAAAAATGGACTTAGAAAAAAAAATAGGGGATCCACGGGACGACCGCGTTATAATGGACCGCGGATCTTAACGATCCGCGTTATAAAGAGTCTGCAGTGTATATTGGAGGCCTTACTTTTCAGACACAAATTACAGTATACTACATTGATTTTGTTATGGAACAATTATACACAAATGGAAATTCAGACTGCCATTAAGTAAATGAATACAGATATAAGTAAATAATCACGCTAAAACAAACTTCTTTTTCAAGTTTTTGTTTTGTTGTCAGATGCAAACATGTATATCTCGATGTTGCGTAATGAACACGCCGTGAAATCAACGGTAAATCAAGGAGTACTTTCCATGCTGCAGGGCTTTTCATCCTTATATAACAGAGGCCTATAAAAGGCCTCTTCCCAATCCAAAAATATAGTATTTTTTCCCAACTGCGGCTGAAATTCTTCCCAAAATGCTAGGTAGTATGTCCAAAAATGGTTAAAACTCCTCTGAGGGGTGCTTGAAATTTGAAGTATGAAAAATAAAGTGATTAAAAATTAGATTTAAGTTAAAAATACCTATAACTATTCAATTTTATGAACTAGAACCCATCTTTCAATTAATTTCGTTTTCCCAAAATAAACAATTATCGCGCATAAATTTCCCAACTGGAAAGGCCAGGGCCTCTTCCCAATTTACTGATGAAAAGCCCTGTGCTGCACAAATGTTTTAAAACAACTTTTTATATAATTTATTGAGATTTATTTTAAATAAAAAGAAATAAAATAATGTACAAACACACAAAAAATAATGTACAGTACATGCAGCGCGGATTCAACAGATTCCGCGCTACCACCGCGGACGGTATTTCGTTTGGGGGGGAAATCACCGCGGCCAAGCTTTTGGAGATCATCGCGATTCCACAAGGATTATCATTTTGTCCGCGTATCGGCGCAGACACAGCTTTGCAGGGGGTAATAAAAATTTATCAGCGCGACATCGCGGGGGATTCCCGGTGACGTTCCACGAACCAACGTGGACGCACATTCATGCACCGATTTATTTAAATTTCTTATTTACATGAAATTACATGTGTACGCGGGAATGACTTCTGACCAAAATGTGCGAGTTTTAAATAAAATTTGAGTCGACCGTGTCATCTCAATATCTTGTCAAACATTCCATAAGAATCTCAAACATGGCATCATGCTTTCAGTTTTCACACCTTAGTCAAGTGACATACTCTCTTTGGCAGGTGAGACCAAGCTGCCAATTAAGGGTGACACTGATTTTACCAAGGGAATCTTAAACATGTCATCTGGCTTTCAGAGTTTTTCACACATTACGGTCGCTGTGATTTTACCGATACACGTTTTTCTTGAAGTACTCAATCTGATATAACGTGTAATTAAATAAAAGCAATCGACTTGTGGACCCCACTTTTTCCATTAAATGTAAAACACTGGTAAAAGCCAGTTTGCATGATTTAAATAAGTTAAAATAATTACCTTGATGGTTGTGTCGGTTCTTACAAAATCCGCATTTTATTCCGTTAATCTTTAATTATTACATTATATAAACCGCATAATTTGAAAAACAGCCGTTAACATAAAAACCGCATGTATCCCTTACAAAAAACATGACCATGCTGTGTATTTGGTATGGAGGCAAAAAAAATCGATACCGCCGAACATCAAACGGGACTTCAAAAGACGTCATCGGCTCGAAACATCCATCCGTGTTTATTTCGGCTTTGCTATAAAAACGTTTGATCTCAAACGTTTGACTTCAAAAGACGATGTCGGCTCGAAACAACCATCCGTGTTTACTAAAAAAACGTTTGATCTACCTGGTAGTGTGCGAGTGTCATTTTTAGCTTGTGTGATGCAATAATTACTGAAATCTGATAAAAGCGATAAATTAAAGATAAGGATATATTTTAAATGATGGAATATGTTAGCGTTCGGTAAATAATAATTGTTTTACTTTGTCGTTCGTAAAAATGCAACCACGTTCGCACGATTTACCTTGGCGGATCCTCCGCGACATCGCGGCGGTAAATGATTGCCTAGAGGCATCCGCTTATCACCGTGATGAATTTACACGATCACGGTGACGAGTGGAAGTCCGCGTATTGCGGGGGACGAAATCCGCGCTGCGTGTACTGTACAAACAAACAAAGATGGCGGTCGTCAATTTCCAAAGGTGTCGGTACTTTGAACTGATCGACGATCTGTTGGTCGGTCAAATTCAGCGATGTCGTCATCCGTTGTTAACCAGCTTGATATGTCAATGAGCAGGTAATTTCAAAACAACAAACTGTTTTGACGTTTCCTGCTTGAAATGTCTATTACGGTTAGCAGCTTTCATTAATTGAAGCTAATTTGCGGTTTGTCTCGTGAACGAAATTCTGTCAGTACTGTATCAGTTTGGTGTTTTTCGCACCTATTGTTTGTCACAAAGGGGGTTTCGTATCAAATCAAAAGCTTTTTTGTATAAAAAAAACCCTTCATTTATTTTCATACGTTTGATGTTGTATCTGTTGATGAACTTGTACATCGCCTCTTAAATCCCTGCATACAAAATGTAATAAACAACCTTCGCCGGTAATGACGTAATACGACACGAAAAAAGTGTGCGTTTCGTGAATTTGTAACCAAAGTTGATTTGATCATTCGGCTTTTTTACCACCCACGAAGAATGAACAAACATACACATTGTAAATGTACAAAAAATTGGGATCCACGGACTGAGCGCGATTTATATTTAGATATCGCAATACAACGGATCGCGATATAACAGAGCTGCAGTGCAATTATAACGGAAATATTGTTTGCACCAAGCATTTTACGTACCCAAAATGCCGAAAAAAATGCCGGTCAGCCGGACCGACGACTTCACAAAACTGCCGGACCGTAGCAAATTTTGCCGGACATGACCGGCGGTCCGGTGCCTTTCAGTAGACTGACATATGGCTGCAAAGATGCATGGGGTACCTACATCAGCATTAAGAGACAGGATTGACAATAGGATATCAATTGACAACACCAAGAAATAACTTCAGTAGACTTTTTATTGCTTTAATGATGTGCAATGTGAAAATTTAGAAAACATTGTTAAATAATAAAAAATAAAAATTGCTAAGACAACCTTTGCTGACCCTTGTCTGTGTTGCAGTCATGATACACTCATTCAGTAAACAGTACGGTTGAGCATTTTGCATAACTAAAACTAGCTCAAGAACAGGGGACGTCACTTTTGACAAAATTTACATCACTGAGTGTAAACAAATCGTCCCTGCTGTTGTTTTAAAAAGAATCAAAAGGAGATTTTTGGTTGAAGTTGAAAAGCAATGAACAATAAGAAGATTTCTTTAAAAAAAGGTAAGTGATTGTGTCAATATTTTTTATCCAACGCTGTTGAATGCTTAGGTTAACGAGAACTGGTGACGCCAGGATACTTTCTAATTGGTCAAGGAATCGACATTAGTTTATTGACCAATCAAAAGAGTCCTTACAATTCCCCTTTTTGATAAGGTCACATGATTCATCATGGAAGCTCCAGTGACAACTTTGTATAATTTTGACAATTTCGATGCCTACTGCAATTAATGAAAGTGTTCTGTGAATACCGTCAGTGGTAAATAGTGAACTTTTGTACAAGTTATGCAGGGTTTATAGCCTTTATCTCCGATTTCCGTGTGCTCCAATATTTTACAGGTGTAAATCGTTGTTGCGACATCGTGTTGGACAAAAGAGAAAGTGCAGTTTTTGTGTCACTGGTGAGATTTTTAGAAAAACGGTTTGGATTTGACAATTGATGTAAATGTTTATTGAAAGAGATATAGTACAGATAATTACCTGCATGCTTCAATAAATTCATGCCACTTGTATCCAAAATATTGATAAAAAATGGAGACATGGTAGAAAATTCCATAGAATTCCAGTGTAGAGTTCCATCCCTTGTTAATGTTATATTATATCAGTCATAGATTTTAGTTCAAAACGGCTCCCCACATCATCCCAACACTGTCCCGGCCCCCTATGGTATTTACTACAATCACTGAGAACAAAAAACATAAAAAAAGTCTCAGACATTTAGTCTGACAAGATGTGAAAATCTGTCTGACCGAAACATGTTCAAAATAAATTGGCAAGTAAGGGGAGTTCCAATTTTTGTCTGACACTCAGTCTGGTAACATAAGAAATCACATGGGACTGGCCTAAATTTTACAAGACAGGTTCTTCGGTTTGGCAACTTTCAGGATGTCTGCTTAACCAAGTCTTATTTTTGTCTTTGACGCACCAACCTTTATGCAAAAAGTTGCAGCAAGCACACAATAGTAAGGGTATTTTGTAAGCTACTTATCATTTATAAAATTTATTGTAACACCAATTTGGTTTCTAAAAAAAGCTTGCTTCCCTTAGATTTAGTCGCTGGACAGAAGGATCGACAATATATGACATTAAATCAGACCTAAGCAAAATCTGTTGGACATGTCCGACTGACCAACACTTATCTGGAAGTCTGGCCAGTTTAGGAATTATATTGAATGATTCAATTACCGAGGCTACTTGTAAAACTGCTATTGTATAATTATAGAAACATTACGTTGTTATGCTCTGGAGAGACATGAACCAGACTTGAGAGAGATTCTGCAAGAGGAAGATGATCATGAACACTATTCTGTCACTGTCAAGTAAGTCAGTAAGCTGTAACATAAAGTGTCATGTTGTTATCCCCCAGGAAACTAGTGATTGAACCGTCCATCCGTCTGTCCGTCCGTACACCCGTCTGGTTAACCTTTTTTGGCAAGTTGGATATTTTTCAATTTCTACAAAGAGCTTTGGTATGAAAGTTTACACACTTACTTAACAGTGCACAGGTTATGACCCAGACAAGTTACACAACTCAAGCTACCTTACTTCTGGGGTTATCTCCCCATTTTTTACTTAAAAAAATGGTTAACCTGTTTTAGCAAGTTGGATATTTCTCAATTTCTACAAAGAGGTTTTGTATGAAAGTTTACACACTTAACTTAACAGTGCACAGGTTATGACCCAGACAAGTTACACAACTCAAGCTACCTTACTTTTGGGGTTATCTCCCCATTTTTTACTTAGAAAAATGGTTAACCTGTTTAAGCAAGTTGGATTTTTCTCAATTTCTTCAAAGAGAATTGGCATGAAAGTTTACACACTTTGAAAAAAATGCACAGGGTATGACCTGACAATTATTTAACTCTGGCTACCTTATTTCTAGTTTTATCTCTCCATTTTGTACTGAGAGAAATGGTTAACCCATTTTGGAAAGTTGGATATTTTTCATTTTCAATCATGTGCCTCTAGTAAATGCCCACCCTCCCAAAACTTGAATTACCAGTGTTTGTACCAATTGCCTAGGCATTGATAACATTTAATACTGTAAATGATGCATTTTGAATAATCTGTACTTTATAATCTTAGATTATAGGTTACATTACTTGATTTTTATGTTAAATTCTTTTCATGTACAGGTTCTGGCACCAGAAAGTTATTTCCATTATTAAGAACTGACTTTTGATTTTATTTGCTGTTTTAACACTGTGCTATCATTTTAAATTTGTGTCATGACAAACTTCGCTAGTTGGGGCATATGTGTTTTCCGAACACTGCTTCTTGTTTATTTAACACTTTATTCCATAGACTTGGCTTTACTTGGAACATTATAGATGTGAATCAGCCAGCACATCATTCTGTACTGTTTGGTTTTTGGTAAGAAATATAAGCAGATATGCATCAAAAAGCCAACAGTGCAGATCCTGATCAGACGGCACGATGAGCCAGTTGATCCTGTTAAACACTGGTTGCAAACAAGGCCTGAAGGTTATAAAACTGAGTTTGGAAACCAGTCTCAAATCTCAAGCATCTGATTGGCTGAAATGGCGACCAGTCGCCATTTCAGCCAATCAGATGCTTGAGATTTGAGACTGTTTCCATGCTCAGTTTTATAACCTTGGGCACTGATGTCATCTGATCAATATCTACACTGCTTTTAGATTCATTATGTTATTTCTTACCGAAATGCATCCAGTGTTGATCCAGATCAGAAGGCCTTAATGAGCCCGCTGATTTGGATCTGCACTGGTAGCACTTGTAAACATTCAAATGCTTACAATACATAAATTTGTGTTATCTAGGTTACACAACATATGTTAACTTATCCTGGTAAACATATCTTTTGTTGATTGGTCACAAATACCAATAAGTTATGTCTTCATAACAAGTGTAAAATATTCCAAAAGTTAAATTGTTTCCCCAGCATAGTTATCAGACAGAAAACAAAATACTCATAATTATGAATTATTTGATAAAGGGATGTAATTGATGTCTTTTTCTGCAGAAATCTTAATTAGAGTGTACTGATTCTGAAGGATTTACCAGTCCTTGACTAACTTGCTTTCTAATGTACAAGTTTAAGTAGTGATGTTATTTGTTTCAGTGCACTATCATTGTTTGAGAGTTGTACATCAATTTGCTACAGCCTGTGTACCTCACCGTTGCTACTGCTACCACTGTTTGATGCTGCTCTTGTGGAGGCAGAGACCATCATTTATCAACAGCTGACCAATAAATCTCATCAGGTATTTATTACAGACAGTATGATATTTGTGCCCCTCTTTGAAAAAAGCAGGGGTATATTGCTTTACACATGTCGGTCAGTCAGTCCATAACCAACCTCTGATCAATAACTAGACAAACGATTTGGCCTACAGTCTTCAGATTTGTTTGGGAGGTTTGTCATCATATTTAGATGAGCCCTATTGATTTTGAGGTCAGAAGGTCAAAGGATAAGGTCACATTGACCTTTAATAACAGGAATTTACTATCCAATTGGACATATAGAGCATAAGTCAGAGCTTTTTTTCAGTTTAATAGTTATCTCCCTTGTTCTGATTTTTGCAAAAGCCTGAAACAGACTAGTACAATAGTTAAAAGGTACACTGCAGACTCTTTATAACGCGGTATAGCGGGTCCATCATCCTGACCGCGTTAATAAGTGAAACCGCGTTATATTTTCCCGCGCAAAATACATGTCCCGACTTTCCCGCGAAAATTACATGACCCGATTTTCCCGCGCAAATATACTACCTAATACACAACTAACGAGATTATGCATAATTCCACGCAACGTTATGAATCCCCACACTGTACTCCACAAATAATATTTCTTACAAGACATACAATTACCAAATTTCGGCCTTAAATTATTGTAATTGAATTAAAGACCGTGTATCCAGTTTGCTTAGATGCCTGCAGAAATATTTTATTTTTTTTATGACACAAACTCTGACATTTACGAACGTAAATGTAAAATAAATATTTAAACACTAACCATCGTGAACATATTCCATAATTTATAAATTACATCCTAATTTTATCTCCAGTATAATATTTCAGTATTATTGCATCATTAACCAACTTAAACCAGCTAAAAAATGCCAAATGTCACGTACACACTTCTTGCAGATCAAACGATTTCATAGCAGAGCCGACAAAACATCACAGTCTCGATACGAGCCGACATTTTTCTTTGAAGTTGCATTTCATTGACAGATATTATCGCTGTTTACCTCCATAGTCAAAAAATGCAACATCCATGATATTAACAGGAAGGCGGATCAAAGCAAAATGTACATCAATGAACTACCGACAGGTTTAAAACATGATTGAGAATATTTTTTGTTTCTTTCTGAATTGTGCGGATTATGTGATAATTAAAGAGACAATCGAATTCAGTAATGGATCAATGATAAACAGTAAGTAAGCATTCACAAGTTTGCCTCGGGCTGATATCTGTCACTGGGAAAGGTGTTAAAACACAGTTGTTTTAGGGATAAAATGTGTGCGTCACTTATGTACATGTTACAATTGTGACTACCGGTTTCGATTTATTGGCCGTTTTACAATCAAAAATGACTTCCGGTTTCGATTTTTTGCCATTTCACGAACTGCGTTATAAAGAGTCCGCAGTGTACTTAATTACTCACTTTTCATCTAACATCATAAATATGGCTAAAATAAATTAAAAATAAGGTTTGATAATTTTTTGTTACTGGTGTATCAATATTCACAATTAACATGGCATATAAAAATTACAAAATGTTTTCTGGAGTTTCCTAACTTGATGAAATAACCAGGATGACATATTTCAGAGTGTAAAAACCCATGTTCATGCAAGAATAACATCACTGCCAGTACAACCCGAATTCACCAGAGTCTCTGTTCCAAAAACGTCAGATGTCGGAAATTTTCTTGCACTTACAGGTATGTGTTCTGACATAATTTTGTTCCATTTTAGCCCATTCCAGAAGTTTAAGGAAGTGGCATTGGCATTGTCTGTTTGTAAATTTGTACACTTTGATAATCGGACCCAATAACCATTGTATCGTCTTCTTTCTTATGTATACTTAAAGGAATTAGAAATGCAACTTCTTTAAACACAAAACATATGTCACATTTAAAGCCTCTCCAGATTTCAATGATATTTCATTTGAACTTTAGCATTTTATTGAATGAAGGTAAATCTTGACAATTACTTGTTGAGTTATCGACAGGTGGACCGTCACTGGAGGTTATCAGGCTCTCATGGTATTATAACCCTTTACACCATGGATAGGCCTAATATCCCATGGATGACCAGATGTAGATACACTCTGTTGGCTTCATGGTCTGAAAAAACCTGGGCCCAAGATCATAAAACTAAGTTTGGAGATCAGTCTCAAATCTCAAGCATCTGATTGGCTGAAATGGCGACCAGTCGCCATTTCAGCCAATCAGATTCTTGAGATTTGAGACTGATCTCCTGATTTAGTTTTATGATCTTGGGCCCTGATAAATTTTTAAGCCAACTGTAGATCCTGATAAGATTTACAATGTTTGACCATGAATCTGGATGTACAGTGTTCTCCCGTGGATAACAGCCATATCACACGCCAGAGTAAAGGGTTAAGACATTGAAACAAACTGTTGTCATTTATTATTCAGGGCATCAAATCTAATTGTTTTCTTGAAAAATACCTTTTTTGTGGCTTTATTATTTGATGGATTTTGAAAAACAACAACTTACTACCTGTTTTTAAATAGATCATCATATCTTCATAGGGATTCGAATTTGTTAGTCTGTCCAATGCAACATAAATAATTGTCACTTAATGATATCACGATCATATTTTGTTTCAGGAACAGTGATTAGAACAACCTTAGTGAGAGTTTTAGAGTACGAAAGGGACTACATCTGCAACAAATGTAGAGCTGTAGTTTGTCAGAAGGTAAGGCCTCTAAGCCTAAAGTTAAAGAAAAAATGACAAACAAGTTGAGTATTTTATCTGTTGTTAAAACAATTTATTACCCCTTTTTACTCCCAACCCATTTAATGCAAATTATCAATCACATTCACAACCATGACAATTCAAATACAATTTGTTCCTCCACTCACTAAGGTAAAAATCATGTATTGGCTCATCATTGGGGAGGTGGGGGAATAACGTTAAGATTGAATATATATGGGGATGAACCATGCAGACTACAGACTTACCTGTGCAACACAATTAGGCTGTCAGGCATTATCAGAAATTGTGCCTGTTTTTAGACACGGCAACTTGACAAATCATAAGAAAGCAGGAAAAAGCAGGTAATATTTGGGGCTCTTACACATATTATTCTTTCAAAAGCGCTATCCAACTTCTCTTTAAATGCACAGCTATTACCTCACTAACCAACAAATCAAATTTTTGATTTACTGAACCTGAATTCGGTCATTTTGTTTTGGACACAAACAAAATCTGTTACTGCTGTAATGTTTATATTAATAATGAATTGAGAATGTGTGCTTGCTTGAGCAACTGTTCATATAGTGTGCATTTTTGACATAATTAAGCCAGCTTTAACAAAAACAAGAAACTAGTGTTAAAACATCGGAATTAGTATCTTAACAGGGCTTAAAAGCTAAATTTGTTTTCGTGCCCCCTCCCCCCACCCCTTGCCTTAGGGTCCTGCTCCTTAACCCTGTTGGGTTCTTGGGACCCCCAAACCCTCCGCTTTAGTTCAGGATTTTTCATATGGGTCAAATGACACCCCTGCATGAAACTGAATCTTGAGACCAGTCTCAAAATTTGATCTGATCTAGTCTTCATTTTAATCAATCAGATGTGGGCTATCCAAGACTGGAGTTAAGTTTTAGTTTTATAATCTTAGGCACACTCTCAGATGTAAGCAATCTAATTGGTTGAAATAGAGCAGTTTGAGAACCAACCAGTTCGAAGCGTTTGATTACTGAGACTTGTTACAGCATTTGTGAGTGATCTTTTAAACTCTTTTGTAGGCAGACTTAGAACAGTTCAGCAATGTTGGAAAGCCAGTGAAATGTTCTAATGAAGTATGCAATTCAACCAACTTCACATGTGTTGCTGACAAAGGTTTGTTCTTAATTTTTATGCCCCCGAAGGGAGGCATAATGTAATTGGACCGTCTGTCCGTCCGTCTGTCTGAAATGAATATTGTCCTCCCTTCTTCTCCGAAACCGCTTGAGGGATTTTATTGAAACTTTACAGGAGTGTTTGTCACCAAGCCTAGTTGTACATATCGTCAGGAATTTTTGCTCGGATTGTTTTGGCTGAGTTATGGCCCTTTTTAGCAAAATCTTGTCCTCTCTTCTCCGAAACCGCTTAAGGGATTTAATTGAAACTTAACAGGAGTGTTTTTCACCAAGCCTAGTTGTGCATATCGTCAGGAATTTCTTCCCGGATTATTTTTGGCCAAGTTATGGGCTTTTTCACCTAACCCTAAACCCTAACCCTAAGGTCTTTAACCATAACCCTAACCCTAAGGTCGTTAACCCTAACCCTAACATCTATATTAAAATCTTGTCCATGCTTTATTTTCAAAACCGCTTGAGGGATTTCTTTGAAACTTCACAGGAGTGTTTGTCACCAAGCCTTGTTTAACTAACCCTAACCCTAAGGTCTTTAACCCTAACCCTAAGGTGTTTAACTAACCCTAGCCCCTTACCCTAACTTTTATATTAAAATCTTGTCCATGCTTTTTTTAAGCTCATCTGTCATATAAATGATATCTAGGTCAGGTTCAAAAGTGGGTCATGAGACCTTGAAAACTAGGTCACAAGGTCATATTATAGAAAAGGCTTGTCCGTACTCTTAAAAGTCTTAATTTTGGTCCGATCTTCAAACTTGGTTAGAATGTTTATCTCAATGATATCTGCCGTAAAAACCCTATGTTTTTGGTCACCCTATGTTTTCGGCCACGGTCTTTTTAAAAAAATCTTAATTTTTTTATTGACCCTAAAAATTTGGCCACTAAAATTCGGCAATTTTTTCGCTAACCCTATGTTTTCGGCCAGCATTTTCAATTCTAAATTCGTCTGTTTTTATTAGATTAGTAATAAAAAATCTGTTTGTAAACCTTGGTTTTGATTTGATATTAAAGATAGAACTTGAAAATAACTGTATGCATCATTGTCCGCTGATAGAGCTTGTTTCTGAAGAATTATTTGTCATCATCTTATTTGCGGTAATCAATACTGTAACAACAAAGCGGTAAGTAATGAGATCGTACCCTGGTAAATATAATGTTCTTTTTATTTAAAGCAATTATAATAATGATAATCTTCAGTTTGTAATCTGTCATCTCAGATCTGTAGACGTTGCTATGCAACTAGGCTATAAAGTGCGAAATATTGCGACTTTATGATTGCCGCGGGCAAACATCTATTGTACTTTTTACTTGATCACATGATCGGCACTTAATAATATCCAAACTGTTTTCAGGCAAATGATTTTTCGATTACTCAAATTTTTTTCCTAAGATAATATCATAACTCGTTTCTAGCCTATAAATTTTTATGAACAGAACTGATGTTTTTAAAACCGTTACTCAAATGCGAGTTTAATTTTATTACTAGTAAGAAATAAAATGAACGATGTGTGTTTTTAATTAAGCGAGTACTTGCCCCTAAAATATCCGAGAATTGTTACATGTACATTGACTAAAATCATCAAATGTACAACTGCTATGAACACCTGTTCATTGCCTGTTTTGATCTAAAATGTCAGCGATGCTTGTGTATTTAACATCAAAGACGCCGACGTCAACTTGAAACGCTGCGCACCGCTCACACATCGATCGACAGTGTATTACAAAAAATTACAACCCGTCAACAAACTAGGTTGATTTCATTTCTAAATCAGTCGATTGTTTGATTGATAGTATTTGGTATAATTAATGCTAATTTCTGATCAGGTTGTGTTTGTATCTGCAGTACCGGCACTTTGCCGAATTAGCAGTTTGCAACTTATCTATTGCACTCCTATCTGCGACAGCCATCACAATTCTTTTGGCAATGTTGATTATACAACAATAGGATGTTTATTTAGCAACTATGGAGTTAATTGCTTGACAAAGGTAAGCAGAAATTTTAAAGGTAGAAACGTCTGGTATGTGTTGACTTATTCTAGGCTGACATTTATGGATGGTCAATTAATGTACATCTGTCTAAATGTTCGAACGATCTTTTTTTAAATGAATATTCTCGTCTCTAAATATTCGTTAGAAGGGAAAAAATAATATTATTTTTTCCCTTCTAAGATTTAGACAAAATATGTTAAGTTATGTTACGCATTTCATAAATAGACATATATACTGTACCAGTATTCGGATAGTCGGCGACGCGGACAAAATCCTAAGTTTTCGGCGGCGATTTTTATAATTATTTTTTTGTGACCCTAAGATTTCGTCCAAGAAAAAAATTAATTATTTTAAGCTGCCCGAAAACATAGGGTTTTTACAGTAGGTCTTGTTCATAACTGGGTTACGTGATCTTGAAAACTGGGTCACAAGGTCAAATTATAGAAAAAAGCTTGTCCGTACTCTTAAAAGTCTTAATTTTGGTCCGATCTTCAAACTTGGTCAGAATGTTTATCTGAATGATATCTAGGTCATGTTCATAACTGGGTCACAAGATCTTGAAAACTAGGTCACAAGGTCAAATCATAGAAAAAGCTTATTGGCACTCTAGTTGTCTGAATTTTGGTGGCATCCTGTTTAAACTTGGTCAGAATGTTTATCTCAATGAAATCTAGGTCAAGTGCTAAACTGGGTCATGTGACATTGAAATCTAGGTCACTAGGTCAAATTATAGAAAAAGCTTGTCCACACTCTAGTGGTCTTAATTTTGGTCAGATCTTCTTCAAACTTGGATAAAATGTTTAACTCGATGATATCTAGGTCAAGTTCGAAACTAAGTCATGTGCCCTTAAAAAACTAGATCACAAGGTCAATTATACAAAAGCTTGTCCGTACTCTTAAAAGTCTTAATTTTGTTCCGATCTTCAAACTTGGTCCGAATGTTTATCTCAATGATATCTAGGTCTTGTTCGTAACTGGGTTACATGACCTTGAAAACTTGGTCACTAGAAAAAATATAGAAAAAACTTGTCCGCACTACAGCAGTCTTAATTTTGGTCCCTTTTTTCAAGCTTGGTCAGATTGTTTATCTCAATTATATCTAGGTCAAGTTCAAAACTGGGTCATGTGACCTTGAAAACTAGGTCACTAGGTCAAGTTATAACAAAAGCTTGTCTGCACACTAGTGGTCTCAATTTTGGGCTGATCTTCACTTTCATTACCATAAGATCTAGGTTCGTTCTTGAAATTTCAATATTGCATAATGGGTTCCAGAGTTATGGCCCCTGAAAGTGCAGAAATTAACTTTTTAGACCTTGTCTGCACAATATCAGCTTCATTTTTGATTTGAATTTAATAAGACTTGTACAATATTTGAGTTACTACAAGATCTAGGTTCCTTTTTTGAACCAGCTAGATTCTGTAATTGGTTCCAGAGTTATGGTCCTTGAAAGAGCCAAAGTAAGCTATTTTGACCTTTTCTCCACAATAGCAGCTTTATTTTTTGACTTGATTTTACCGAACTTGCACACAAATCTTGCAACCATTGAGCAATTGTTGACAGGTGAGCGACTCAGGGTCCTATGGACCCTCTTGTTGCAAGGGTTATGGGCTCTTAGTCTTTACTATTTAACTTCTATATTAAAATCTTGTCCATGTCTAATCTCCAAAACCACTTGGGGTATTTCACAAACTTCACAACTACAGACTTTTAATAAATGATCCTATCCATCTTTCACATTATATGTATGCAGTATGCTTCATCTCTTCCACAGGCATATTTTTACTACATATGTATACGAATTCAATTTCAAAGCTGCATTTCGGGGGCATATGTCAATTTCAAGTGACAGCTCTTGTTTGTTGGTCTTTTAAAGTACCGGAAAACCCAGAAGAAATAGCAGAAGCAGCAAACAAATTTGTGTGAACATCTATTCTGCTGTCTTGTAATAACCTCCCTTTGTCTTTTAGCTTTTCCATTTGTTGTTTATTTAATTGTTTAATTTAATGGATCAAACAACAAACAGTTTATACCTCGATAATATTGCATGGATTTGAACGCTGATTCATGTCTTCACTTGGCTATGATATGACTTTAATCACAAGTATGCTCCTGTTTAACAGATAATGATTTTAAGCCGAATTGCAAAAGCAAATCAGAATTATAGATTATTCAAGTCAGTCTGGTCTGGTCCGGTCCAACAGAATTCATGGTACAGACAAACATGTCTCCCAAGTTTCCTAAACTACTCCCTTCACTGAGCCAAGGGAGAAGTTTTTCCCTATATGTCTCTTATGGAAAGTTGAAAACTTCCAAAACTTCTCCCTAAAATTGGAAAAACTTCTCCCTGTTCTCACAGCCTAAGCCGATCCCTGGATAATGTTGTAAAGGATGAGCAGGGCAGGATGCTACATTTCTAGAAAGGAGGTTTGTTTGGAGCAATCTGATAGTAACATGAAAATTCCCAACTATCTGGTTGAAATCCCCATTAAAATTAAATATTGCTGCTGAAAATAGGGGTTTAACAATTTGAACAACCCCACAGAACCCCTTCTAGATCCGACCCTGGATGAGCAAAGTTCTCACACAAGTATACTGACAACAAATTTAAACTATCAGATTCATATAAACTCATACATGTACTGATAATATTGAAATAAACAACCAAATCTGTTTAACCGAACAACACAATGTAAGAAAGATATTTGACCTAAAATCAAAGATAACAACTATAGCAGCTGGCCGTAAGATTATAAAGCTGAGAATGGAAACCAGTCTCAAGCCGTAAGCATCGTGGTCCATGTATTGGAGTATTTTGTATCTCCAGGAATGAGCAGAATCAAACTATTACAAAAAGAGATTAAAAATATTTTTATAATGCAAAAAGAAATTTAAAATATTGAACCTACAGCCATACATTCATTTTGTTTTGATAGTAAAGTGAATTATTACATGAACTATAAATAGACGCAATGCGATTGGTCACACCCCCAAAATAACCGAGTCAATAAATCTAGATATTGACCCGCTTTCGCTGATATTGACCTGTCTATAAATAGAATCCGAAAGTTTCCATCTTTTATATTGTTTATAGTTCATGTAATATAGTTTACGAGGGGCATTTATAAAGTATTAATCAGTGTGGCGCTTTAGTTGTATACGTAATATTTCTGCTTAAATTTTTAGATCAACCCTTCGAAGTATTCCCCTTTGACTTGTATGCACTTTTCCAAGCGTTTAATCCAATCAGAAAATGCTTTTCGGAATGCTTCTTTGGGTATAGTGTTAAGACACTGGAAAAGCGCGCTGCCGCCCGCGTGCCGAGATTCAAAACGTCGACCTCTCATGTAGTTCTTAATAAAGGGATTTAACCAAAAATCGCATGGAGCAAGATCAGGGCTATATGGAGCGTTTGGTAAAGTGTCAATGTTGTTGTCGCTAAGATACGACGTTACCACCCCTGACTTGTGGGCCGGTGCGTTGTCATGCAGGAGCTTGATTCCGCGTACGCCGGTACGGGGACGGTCTGCAGTATAGTGGCATACAACAGCAGCAAGTACCGAATCTCGGTAAAATAATCCCGTAACACTCCTTCCTTCTGGTACAGGAATTCGAGCCACCATTCCCTGGCAATAAAAAAATAATGCATACATAATGCGTTTTGAGGTGCGAGCTCTACGGGCAATTTGGGGCCGTCCATCATTTTCACCGACCCACACCTTATTTTTTTGTTTACTGTCAGGCTCATAAAAATATACCCACGTTTCATCGCCAGTTACAGTTTCATTCATGCATTTTTGGTCAGCATTCTTGTATGTATCAAGCAGCTGGGACGCTATTCGCACGCGCTCGCGCTTTTGATCATCAGTGAGGAGGTGGGGTATCCACCTGGCGCAAACCTTGCTTTTACGCGCGCGTCAATATTTAAAAAACCGATGACGAATTAATGCCACATAAATCACTTATCTCCTCGACTGTACAACGGGCATCATCTTCCACAGCTTTTTTAACAGCGGCAATATTTTCAGTCATTGTGGTCACTGGACGGCCAGGACGGGCCTCATCTTTTATATCCTCCCTACCAGAGTTAAAAAGACAAACCCACCTTCTAACCGTGGAATACGAGAGAGCACAGTCCCCATAAACCTTGTCTAAGTCTGCTTTAATATCAGGTGCAGCAACGCCGAGCAATGCGCGTACTTTACAATAAGCTCTTTGCTCATCTTGAAATTTGTTCTCTTTGTCTGCCATTTTAACTGCAGTGTATCTGACCTTGGTCGATTCAAGTGAAGATTTCAGTCACTGTAACGATTTTACCCGGTTTCCTCATGCTCGTAACTGTAGAGGAGAGTCTAAGCTTTCCATACATGTATAACATGTAGAAATTTCTTTCGGATTAACGTTAAACAATCACACTGATTAATACTTTATAAATGCCCCTCGTATTCTACATCTAATAAATTCATCCAATTAGCGTCCTTTAATTGTACCACGTGACCGTCCAATATTTTCCCGTATTGGATCCAAAAAAGTCTGTCTTTTTCATATTGGATGATTAAGTGCAAATGCACTTTACCATTGTTTTACAACGATAAAAGCTGTTGACCGTAAAAATGATCCGAATGAAAAAAAAAACAACAAAAAACACGTGGTCGTGTAGGCGCTTGTCTTTAAATACACACTGAGACAAGTAAATCGTCTGGTGACAGTGACTCATTGTTGTCGTCTGGTTCAATCAGACAATGTCATCATGAAGTAGAATAATTGCAGAAAAAAGTGTTTCAACTGAAGTTACTATCTAGAAATAAAATTTAATGAGTCAAAGTGGCGTTTGTGTTGCCAAGCAATATCATACATTTGATGCAGGCAATATGACGCAACTTGTCTAAGTTAGAGAAATGTAGAACTTAATAAAATATTGGACCGTACGATATGGAATATATATGGAATAGTCTTTAAACGCTTGAAAAGTCATGCTTCATTTTATTAGATGTAGAATAAAAAGGTTATTAGACGTTTTACTGTACAATACGGGATATATTTGGACTCGTACACACTTTGAAAAGTCATATTGGACTCGCCTAACGGCTGGTCCAATATGACTTTTCAAGCTGTGTACTCGTCCAAATATATTCCCGTATTGTACAGTAAAACGTCTTATAACCTATAATTATTACATATATAACTATTTATAGTTCATGTAATAAAACAGTTATTTACTTATTAGCTGGGAAATATGCTGTTGATATTGACCGCAAAAATCGTTATTGACCTCGGCTATCGCCTCGGTCAATAACGATTTTTTAGGTCAATATCACAGCATATTTCCCAGCTAATAAGTAAATAATTGTATAATATTTGTAAAAATGCTTTAGACATCTAATCTTAAGGGACTTTTCCAGTTTATAATTCATTTAAATGATGAATTTATAATATATGATAATAGTAGAACTGAAATGTGATTGATACTCAACTTTGTAATCAGTTTGAGGTACAACTGATTATGATTAATAATATGAATAAGTAGACAGTCATGGAGATAGCATTTGATTAAAATACAAATGGTCTTAACAGCAGATACAAGCAAAACTTTTAACTGGTTAATCATATTGAAATTTACTTGTCTGTCATCTGACAATCTAATTATTAGTAACATACTGTAGATCTATCAAGCCATTTATCAGTAAACCTCATTTTGAACACGGATCACATGAGCAGCAAGATAGAGGAAGTTCACAAAAATGGCTAAAGGTGGAATGGATTTAATGTCTGATGAACTCATAGACATAAAGTGTTGTGTTTGTTTGGAAGAAAATAGAACTAGAGAGGCTGAACATTTCTGTGTTGATTGTAAGAACTATTACTGTTCATCATGTGTTGGAATACACCAGAAAGTTCCTTTGATGAAAGGACACAAAATTCTCAAGAAAGCAGACTTCAAAACTCTGGGACCAGATGGGTCACTTCCAAGTTTCCCCACCCAGAGAAGCTCCCTGCACATGACAGAGGTCGTAATCATGTATTGCAAGGACCATGATGAAGTGGAGTGTGCGTCCTGCATTGCCCTCAATCACAGGTAACATATACAGATATTACCCCACACACTTATTTTTTATGAAATGCGAGAGATTTGTTAAGTATTCCACTACTCACAGGTTGAAAAAAATGTTCTGGAAGCCTGTACCACTCACTTGCAGTGTCAGTGCTCTTCTTAGTGAGCTAAATGTAACTGATCTTGCATATTCTCCCCAAACGGTGTTTAGATTTTTAATGTGAAAACAAGGAGTTGTACTTTGTGCACCTGTATTTTTTTTGTTGAAATTCAAGACAATTATACAGTACACTTACTGCTTTTATAATTTGACCATTATTTATCATAGTCATCAAAATATGTCATATTTTGTCATTTCAGGTCCTGTAAAAATATCCTATCTATACCGGAAAAACATTGACAACTTGTACATGGGAGTCAGTCTGAATGATGTAAAATTGGAAACCAGCACAACAAAGAAACAAATTGAAAAAGTAAAGAAAACCAAAGAGAGCAAACTACAAGAGGTGAAAGGTGATTTAAACCAAAAGATAAAGTTGTGCAAGCATTTCATCAAGAATTACAAGCTCTGTTGGTGGTTATTGAACAAGAGTCAATACAAGAACTAAGAAGAGAATTTAAGAAGATTGAAGCATCATTAGAAAGGGAGATAAATGAAGCTGAGACTCTGGTAACCTCCCTTGATGAGACAGCATCTCAGCTCGAGAAGTCAGAGGGAAACTGTGCTCAAGAATTTGTCTGTGTCAAGACATTTCAGAAATTAGCAGCCAACGGGGATAAAGAAGAAAAACATCAGCAAATTATGACCGATGAAACAGTCTCCTTCACACCAGATCAAAGTATCAGACATTTCTGCAGCAAAAGAAGTCGTTAGGTAGAGTGTCTGTAGATAAACCTGAGGTTAAAGTTCCCATAAGCAAGCCCGGAGGTCAGATATATACTCCCAAAGTCCCCATCAGGCAGCCTGAAAGTCAGATATATGCTCCCAAAGATGGGCTGTACAGAGTAAATCAACAAAGAGAAATAAATGTGAAGCTTCAGAATGACAAGGAAACTTGCAATATCTGGGGATTCTGTATAACTGAGGAAGGTTCTCTTCTTCTAGCTGATCATGACAACCTTAGATTAAAATGTGTGAACATAACAGCAGACACAGTAAAGGCTTACATTGACTTGCAAGCTAGACCTTGGGCTGTCTGTACTGTCAGCAAGACTGAGGCTGCTGTAACACTCAACAACAGATTAGTGCAGTTTGTGACACTGGGTGATAAGCCGACAGCTACCCATACTCTCACTATGAAACATGAGTGTTTTGGCATTGCTCACAAGGATGGAAGGTTGTTTATATCCGATAGCAACAAAACAGTCTACATCTGTGACAACAATGGAAAGGAGCTTAGTAGAATTTCCCAAGATGCTTCTGGTAGAGATATATTTAAGGGAATCTTTCACATTGCTGTCAGTGGAGACAGGGTGTTTGTAACTGACATTAACAAGGGGGTGGTTGTTTTTGACTGTCAGGGAAAATATCTCTCCACCCTAAGTGACAAAAGTGTGTCAGAGTGTTATGGAGTATGTACAGATGGCAAAAATGTATTTGTTGCTGGGTATTCATCAGGCAACATTGTCCAGTTTGGACAGAATTTCAGAATGTTAGGAGAAATAGGAAAGATTAGTGGGCCTATTTCATTGTGTTTTGATCACCAGCAGAAGAGGCTGATTGCTACTGGTATTTAAAATTACAAATTTTGAACTAAAGTAGAGAAATTAATGTAGAAACAGAAATGTTGATTAAAATAAGCAGTGTCAAATGGTTTCAAAAACGTGATAAAAACGAAGTCAACACTGCAATAACTGGAACATTATTTATTACATTATATTACTTGTAGTTCATTATAGCGAATTTATATATATTTTTTTACTTAATTACATTTAAGTATTTATCAACATGTAAACCTCAATTTTGTGTAAATAAAAAATTTTGGTCAAAATGAGTACCCTTCTTTCAGAAAATGTAACCCCCTTCCCCATCCTCTCATCCCCCCTGGTATAAGGATAATGGTATCTTATGCTACAACAGCCTGTGTTTTGCAGGTGTTTTTACCAGTTTAAACTTAAACTTGTTATTATGGTATGCGTTTTAAAAAAATGTTGAAAAATGGTAAGGCCAATTAATCAATTTGGTAATTATCAACTGAAACAATTTTTTCTCATTGTTTGTGGTGTCCTATTTGAATTGACATACTTATATAAAACATGCTGTCTCTCTCTTCCTCTCTTCTTTTTCGCTGGCTGGGGAGGCTGTGTTTTGTGAGTGTGGCGATTCCTGATATGCACATATTACTTTTTTGCTATGTGTGCCAGATATTTTCAACCAGATTGGTTTTTTTGGAACACACTAGCTATTAGATTAGGGTATGTTGTTGTCCTGTCAGGCTGGTATCAACATTGTATTAAATTTTTTGTTTAAGTTCACTTTTTCTCAGTGACCATTCAAGGTTGATACTAATCATTGTTGTTTGAAATCGAAAAAGTAATTATCAGGGCAAGTTTCGTAACAGTTAGTCTTGACTGAAGTTTTCGACACAATGCTGCCCCAAGTTATCTCAACAATCGATTTACATTAGTCTCTGATATACATTCAAAATGCTTGCGCTCAAAAACTTCCCTTTCTTTGTATGTACCCAAACCAAAACATGAAATTTATCGGAAATCGTTCTCATATTCAGGTGCTGTTATTTGGAATTCTCTCCCAGATTTTGTAAAAAATTCAACAAATATACTTTACTTCAAGAAAAACTATTCAAAGTATGAATTCAGTACACCATTTTCGAAGTACCACTCCCAACAATTTTAGTATTTATCGACATTTGATCTCAGTTTTTTGTTCTCTATGTTATTATTCATCTTGTTTCATTTCATATTTCTTCAGTTCATTTGTTGTCTTGTATATATTGTCAATGTATATAATAGAGGAACACAGGGAAGATTGGGCTCTGTCCCAACTGTGTTTTCCTCTTTAAATAAAGTTATTATTATTATTATTATTATTATTATTATTATTATAATACCCTTTTTCCACTTTGAATTTTTATTAAGCTTTGTGTTTAAGTTCACTTTTCACAGTATGCATGTATGAGGGGTGATCATTAAGTTCGTGGACAAGTCAAATAATTTAAAAATTTAGCGATTAAATGAAAATCTTAGTGGACATGTATATTATTGCATGTTTAATACATGTTATAGGAAAAAATAACATAAAAATAAACAGTAGTTTACAAATAACACATATTTTCTTAAACCCATGTACACACGGGCACCACAGCTCCTGTCATATTTTACAACATCAACGTCATAATTTTTCGAAGTACTGCCCACCGAATTGCATGCAACATTGATGCCTACGTATCCACTGTTGGATCATTTGCGCATAAAATGACTTGTCATAACCTCTTAACACAGATAATGCAGCTGTTTGGAGATCTGTAAAATCCATGAACCGGCGACCTCTCAACTCTGAGTTAAGTTTAGGGAATAACGCCAAGTCACAGGGCGCTAGATCTGGTGAATAAGGTGGGTGCTCTAAGATCTCAGCTCCGAGTTGAATGGTGATAGATGTTTGTGTCTCGATTGCTCTGTGGCTTGGAGCGTTATCCTGATGTATGATTATGTTTTCCAAATTACTGTACAGGTCTGGCCGTTTTTGTCGCAGTGATGTTACCAAGTTTCTGCGGATAACCTTCATTGTAATAAATGAAAAGGGAACTTTGAAAGCCATCAAACACGACAAATATGAAAATATTCAGGCTCGGTTTGATTGAGCCTGTTCATGGGCAGTAATGGAAATGCAAATTACTGCCTATGCCGCCTAGTCCCGGGTTGAGCGCAACTCGATATTTACACAAATAAATAGTACAATTTTGAACATCCCAAACGATGGTATGCATATGGCGGTGAACATGGAACCTTCAATGCAGTATTTTCAGATTAATACCATTCCATGTTCAGCGGCATATGGTCCCCAGATAATAGTATGGGTGTGCCCTAAATGAGAAAACAATGGGCGGAACTAAACAGAATAGAATTTTGAGAGGGGATCTTAGAATATAAATCCTGCATATCACAGACAACGCCAAAGGCAAAATTTAAAAAGCGGGAAGTATATCCTTAGGGGTGATTGAACAAAATCCGAATCAATATTGGCTGGGAAATTGGAACCACCCATCTTAAAACTGGCCAAAAAATTGAAGCAAAAGGTAATTTTAGAAGTACTATTAACAAAGTACATAATTATTGTGCTCAACGACCTTCAAAGGACGTAATTGATAACAGCACTGACTGAATGTACGGGGAGACTTTTTACAGCCGCCACATGGCACAAACAACAATACAAGGATATTAAAATAGATGAAAAGGGAACTTTGAAAGCCATCGAACACCACAAATATGAAAATATTGCAGGCTCTGTTTGATTGAGCCTGTTCATGGACAGTAATGGAAATGCAAATTACTGCCTACGGCGCCTAGCCCCGGGTTGAGGGCAACTCAATATTTACACGAATATTAATACAAAAACGTAAATTAAGGATTGATACAAATTTTCATTATTATTATATTGTTATTATTATTATTATTATTATTTTATTATTGTTATCATTATTATTATTATAATTATTATTATTGTTGTTGTTACCTGAGAATAATAAGCAGCGTTGACTGTCACACCGTTTGGTACAGCATGGCAATGCACAAGACCCTGGTGATCAAAGAACACAATAAAAATGTGTTTTCCAAGGGATCTGGATGCCCGAGCTTTCTGTGGCTGCGGAGAATCAGATGTTTTCCACTGACTGCTCTGTTGCTTGGTGTCTGGTTCATAGTATTATAACCAAGTCTCATCAGTGTGATTATCCTTTCGAGGAACTTTTGACATTTCCATTTGTATTGCTGCAGAAACCACGTGTGGTCATTTCTAGATCAGACAATAACAGCGGTACCCATCTAGGGCTTACCCGTGACATATTTAGGTCTTTGGTTAAAATCTGCTGTACAAGACTGTAACTTAAATCTGTCAATTCACTTCTGCCTTATCGTAGTCCTCCTGTCAACATCTATGACTTCTTTCACAAAACGGACATTGTTGACGTTTTGTTTTGCCCTCGGTCCACCACATCTATCATCATCAATCTCTTCCTGTCCGTCCCGAAACCTCTTATGCCACTTATAAATCAGAGAGCGACACTTACCTTTTTTCCCTGAAGCCTCTTCTATCTTTTCTTTCATCATTTTCAGTATCATTCCAAGTCAGACACAGAACTTGATGACAGCCCTGTATTCAAGACTGACGTATGACGCTTTAAAACGCTGTTTTCCGGAAGACCCTTGCCCGTTCGACATGATTGTGTTTTTATAACACGGCGTCTGATTTTTTTCTACTTCTGCCCAAAGCAATGTCTAATTGTGATGGTGACATCATGCCAGTATTATGCCAGTACGCGCAAAATTATTAAGTGAACTTTTCCTTAGAATGTTGATTAAATAACAATAATTGTGAGCTGCGGTGGTTGGCCTTACAATGGTTTCTATGGAGACCATTTTGTGAGCATGAAAATAACATATTCAAAGCAATGTCTTTCTAGGTAGTTTACTATACGTTAACATTATTTTGAAAATATTTTTAGCACTTTCGGTTCGACTATATTCGTTTTACAGGACTTGTCCACGAACTTAATGATCACCCCTCGTACTTCAGAACCTGGTTTCCTTGCATTGTGGCATCCTCTTGTTACTAACTTAAATCAGAGGTGTCACACCAGGGGGGGGGGGGGGGGGGGGCAGTTGCCGCAACCCAAATGTTTTGGCTTATAATAACATTTTTTTTAACAATAACAACACTTTTTCAATAAAAGTTTCAAGTTCTTAACTTTCTGCATTTTAGCAGCAGTTTTCGTAGGCAACATTAACATGTTTATACCATATCAACAGTGCATATAAAGCTTGATTGGTCATGTGCTCATAATATTTCTATAATGCATTCTTTTATTTTCTTATCTTGTTTATAGTGTTGCAATTTTATTTTGTATTAAGCTCTGCCAATTAAATTATGTTTTGACTTTTCTGGATCTTTTGTCTCAAATATCTGTCTTGTTTGTAGCTAACAACTAATATAAATGATAGCTTAAAATTTTACCATATGTTTACTAATAATGCCCCTTTCAAAGAAGTGGAAGTATATTTGTTCGGTCCGTCCATCGGTCAGTCTATCCAATCGCACTGCTAGGCACTTGTTGGGTACCAAGATATCCATTAACGTTTCTGTTTTTGTCTGTTACAGGTATTATACTCCGTTTCCGTCTTTGTCTGTTACAGGTATTATACCTTTTAATGAAATTCTGAATTTTCAACAAGGTTAGAAACCCCATTAACTAAACTGTTAAACACGTTATTTAACGTTACGGTCTTTCTTCTGTAAAATAAGATGAAATATGCATATCAAGAATAGTTAGTTAAATTCCAGAATCACATCAGAGTTCTGTTACATTATGGGTGAAACCAAATAGAAAAGTTTGGGTTATCGCTGGAAGACTGTAACGGAAATTCCATAAATCAATTAAGCTAATTAACAGTCATTAATTTTTATGCCATTGCAAAAATGTCATTTTTAAGTAATTACTAGGAAGATATAGGTATTTTCTAAAATAATGGATAACTGTTTTGGAGCCATTTTTTTTATTTTGACCATGAAAGATTAGGAAACAGCAACACTGTAATAATTTTAGATTTTTTTCTTAAAATTGGACTTTGATTAAATTACCTTTCAAATTAAAAACAATTTCTTACTATATGGTATTTGAGAGAAAGTATGTGATGCATTCAAAGGACTAATAGTATAAAAAATACTGATCAGTGATTCCGTGTTCTTCTAAAAAGCCACCAAAGCAAGGACTTTTTAATAAAAAGAAAAAAAATCCATGGGTTTCCTATGGAAAAAACAGGGTCAGGTTTTAAATTGCGATTTTTTTATACGTTTAAATATGTTTTGTATGTCCTCGAGTAATTCATGGTCGGGTTTTGAGAAGCCAAATTTTGTCATGTTTAAATAGATTATGGTTGTGGATAGGATGTGTGCTTAATCAACACACATTCCCATTCATTCCGTTGTGTGTTATTGGGTACATTTGTTGCTTGCTGGGTAGTTTGTAACACAAGGAATACCCAAGAGATGTCCATCTGTGGGAACGTTAGTTACCATTGTGTCCTATCAATAACTAGACAGTGCTTACACTCATTGTCCTCTAATTTGGTAGGGAGGTTTGTAATCAACTGAAGAGGACCCCTTTTGGTTTTCAAGTCAGTGGGTCAAAGGTCAAGGTCACAGTGACCTTCAACACAAAAACCTTGTCTAATCAATAACTAGACAGTGCTTTCACCTAAGATTAATTTTGGTAGTCAAAGTGACTTTCAGCATAAAAACCTTGTCCCATCAAAAAATTAGAAAATGCTTTTACCTGTAGTCCTCAAATTTGGAAAGGATGTTTCTCATAACCTGTAGCTGAGCTCTTTTGATTTTAGGTCAAAGGTCAAGGTCAAGGTAACTTTCGAGAAAAAAAACAAGATAATGATTTGGGTGATCAATAATAGCATTTTACTATTCATTTGGTGTTTGGGGACCATGCATGTTTTAATGTTTAAAAAATACAAATTTTCAAAGCTTAACCCCTCCCTGCCCCACCACATTCGTTGACTTGCACAGCCATGGCCCCAATCCTTGCAAACACACCATTCCTGAAAATGTCAATAAATTCATGTTTAAAATATTGGTAACATTAATATATCCATTTCGCTTTCATTTCACTTTCTTAAATGGTACCCAAGTCTACATGCCTATTCTATTGTTTACTGGTGTTTATTTGAAGAGGATGAAGTTATAGGAAGGGATAAATGTATAGGAAAGCAGGATAATCGTGATCCTGTATTCATCGTAAATTCACAGCAAAAATTCTTGAACAAAGTCATCAAGAACAATACAGCACATAAATGTAATACCAAAGAATACCATACATAGCCTTATTCTAATTATAAATTCCAACAATGCAATACATAATAGTAGCAGTACCATACATAAAAATAATCTTGAAAAATACCATACATTACAGTTGTCTTGTACAATACCATGAATAAAGTAATCTAGAACAATACCATACATAAAAGTAACATCAAACAATACGATACATAAAAGTCAGCTTGAAAAATACAATACATAACAGTAATATAGAAGAATACAATACATAACAGTAATCTTGAACAATACCAGATATAACAAATATCTAGAACAATACTATACATAACAGTAATTAAGAAAAATACCATACAAAACAGTTATCTAGAACAATACCAGACATAACATTAATCAATAAGAATACCATTTAAATCAGTATTCTTGAACAGTGGCATAGATTACAGAAATCTCAAACAATACCATACATAACAGGAATCTCAAACAATACCATACATAACAGGAATCTCAAACAATACCATACATAACAGGAATCTCAAACAATACCATACATGACAGGAATCTCAAACAATACCATGCATGACAGGAATCTCAAACAAAACATTACATAACAGTTATCTCAAACAATACCATACATAACAGTTATCTCAAACAATACCATACATAACAGTAATCTAGAACAATACCACACATAACAGTAATCTAAAATGTAGAATAAAACAGTAATTTAGATCAAAAACATACATAACAGTAATCTAGAACAAAAAAACATACATAACAGTAATCTAGAACAAAAACATACATAACAGTAATCTAGAACAATACCATACATAACAGTAATCTAGAACAATACCATACATAACAGTAATCTAGAACAAAAACATACATAAAAGTAATCTAGAACAAAAACATACATAACAGTAATCTAGAACAATACCATACATAACAGTTATCACAAACAATACCTTACATAGCAGAATTGTGCAGTCTAGAGTTAATTTCATAATGCTTAGAAACCTCACAGTTCATAGTAATGTTAACGTACAATTAAAGTAGTACATTAATGATAGAAAATAAATGTCATGCCTGGGTTTTACTTGGTAATTTATGACCTGACTATATTTACCAGGTGGACAGCCAGTAAAATGTCGAAACTACCAGGAAATCAAGGTGCAGGAGCAAGTTCAGCGACTGGCTATGGGTACGATCCCCAGATCCCTGTGGGTGGTCCTTGAAGAAGATCTGGTAGATTGTTGTAAAGCAGGCGATGATTTAATTGTATGGTATGAAGATGTTAATTTATCCTACTGCCTTTGAGTTAATGGACAGACATTCCCTGTTGTTGATTTTGGGTTTCTCCTCATAGACATTAGTCCATTGGGGTGTTTAACCCTATCCTCCATTAACACACCTTTATTTTGTGGGCGAACAGTGTAGATCCAGATCAGCCAGTAAATCCATGCCGTCTGATCAGGATCTGCACTGTTTGCATTTTATACGCCCTTTTGAAAAAAGGGACATATTATGGGAATTCCTGCGGCAGGCGGGCGGGTGGCGTCCACAGCGTTTCCGCTCTCTAAGTAAAAGAGTTTTCATCCGCTATTTATTAAACTTGGTGAATATGTTGGTGGGCATAATATCTCGACCAAGTTCTATAACCAGCCAAATCCCCCCAGGCACTCCTGAATTATGGCCCTTGAATTGTCCAAAATTACTGTTTCCGCTCTCTAAGTCAAAGAGTTTTCATCCGATCTTTATCAAACTTGGTGAATATGTTGGTGGGCATAATATCTCGGCCAAGTTCGATAACCAGCCAAATCCCCTCAGACACTCCTGAATTATGGCCCTTTAATTGTCCAAAATTTGGGTTTCCGCTCTCTAAGTCAAGGAGTTTTCATCCGACAGGGTCCGTACAGACCTGGAAAAGTCCTTGAATTTAACATCTGTCCTGGAAATGTCCTGAAAACGAAATTTCCGGATTTTGTCCTGGAATTGTATTGAAAAAATGTGAAAACCCGTTGAACAGTGAAAAAAATGTCCTTGAATTTTCAACCAGCAAAATCAAGACGTGTAAAATGTCGAATGCATACATCGTAGATCGCCAGAATTGTCGTACGGACGACAACTCGTCAGTAAGCTGCGAAATGCCGGGGTTAAATTAATACAGGATACCTAACACCGGGTTTTAGTTAAGTCCGATCGCGTGACGTCACTCTGAAAAGCGTGCACGGCATTCTCTCACCAGAGGGCGTGCTACACAAGTTTCGCTTACACAACTTGTGTAGCACGCCCTCTGGTGAGAGAATGGCGTGCACGGTAGAAAAAAATTTATCTGCATTTTCACCGTCGAGTGATTATGAGTTCTAGAAGGAAATGTGTGTACAACCCTGAGTGGGAGAGCAATGCCGTTTATCAGACGTGGATCCGACCATTTAAGGCTGACAAAACAAAAGCAATTCGTAGCGTGTATGATAAAATTATCGACATTACATGGGAGAAGCGGCGCTGAAGTAGCACACAAAAGCGGAAGAACAAGTACAGTTAGAAGGGCTTGAGACAGAAATTTCGGATAAATTATCTTCTTTGAAACAGTTGTAAAGAGTATGTATCAGATAATTATAATTGTAACTGCGTAATTACATGATGAATTTGTCCTTGAAAATTACTTTTTTGTCCTGGAAAAGTCCTGGAATTTTATTTTACCAAATCTGTACGGACCCTGTCCGATCTTTATCAAACTTGGTGAATATGTTGGGGGGCATAATATCTCGACCAAGTTCTATAACCAGCCAAATCCCCCCAGGCACTCCTGAATTATGGCCTTTGAATTGTCCAAAATTACTGTTTCCGTTTTCTAAGTCAAAGAGTTTTCATCCGGTCTTTATCAAACTTGGTGCATATGTTGGTGGGCATAATATCTCGACCAAGTTCTATAACCAGCCAAATCCCCCCAGGCACTCCTGAATTATGGCCCTTGAATTGTCCAAAATTACTGTTTCCGTTCTCTAAGTCAAAGAGTTTTCATCCGGTCTTTATCAAACTTGGTGAATATGTTGGTGGGCATAATATCTCGACCAAGTTTTATAACCAGCCAAATGGCCCCAGGCACTCCTGAATTATGGCCCTTGAATTGTCCAAAATTACTGTTTCCACTCTCTAAGTCAAAGAGTTTTCATCCGATCTTTATCAAACTTGGTGAATATGTTGGTGGGCATAATATCTCGGCCAAGTTCGATAACCAGCCAAATCCCCCCAGACACTCCTGAATTATGGCATTTTAATTGTCCAAAATTTGGGTTTCCGCTCTCTAAGTCAAGGAGTTTTCATCCGATCTTTATCAAACTTGGTGAATATGTTGGGGGGCATAATATCTCGACCAAGTTCTATAACCAGCCAAATCCCCCCAGGCACTCCTGAATTATGGCCTTTGAATTGTCCAAAATTACTGTTTCCGTTTTCTAAGTCAAAGAGTTTTCATCCGGTCTTTATCAAACTTGGTGCATATGTTGGTGGGCATAATATCTCGACCAAGTTCTATAACCAGCCAAATCCCCCCAGGCACTCCTGAATTATGGCCCTTGAATTGTCCAAAATTACTGTTTCCGCTCTCTAAGTCAAAGAGTTTTCATCCGGTCTTTATCAAACTTGGTGAATATGTTGGTGGGCATAATATCTCGACCAAGTTTTATAACCATCCAAATGGCCCCAGGCACTCCTGAATTATGGCCCTTGAATTGTCCAAAATTACTGTTTCCACTCTCTAAGTCAAAGAGTTTTCATCCGGTCTTTATCGAACTTGGTGCATATGTTGGTGGGCATAATATCTCGACCAAGTTCTATAACCAGCCAAATCCCCCCAGGCACTCCTGAATTATGGCCCTTGAATTGTCCAAAATTACTGTTTCCACTCTCTAAGTCAAAGAGTTTTCATCCGGTCTTTATCAAACTTGGTGAATATGTTGGGGGGCATAATATCTCGACCAAGTTCTATAACCAGCCAAATCCCCCCAGGCACTCCTGAATTATGGCCCTTGAATTGTCCAAAATAAGGGTTTACGCTCTCTAAGTCAAAGAGTTTTCATCCGATCTTTATCAAACTTGGTGAATATGTTGGTGGGCATAATATCTCGACCAAGTTCTATAACCAGCCAAATCCCCCCAGGCACTCCTGAATTATGGCCCTTGAATTGTCCAAAAACTGAATTAGCGGTATCTGCTCTCCAAGTCGAATAATTTTCATCGGATCGTTACGCAACTTTGATGATCAGCATTTTGAAGGGCTTATTTTGTGTCAGTTTGGCACTCTTGTTGATTTGTTAGGTTATTTCTTACCAAAATGCGACCAGTGCAGATCCTGATCAGACGACAAGGATGTGCCGGCTGATCTTGATCTACGCTGGTTGCACTTGCATAAAAATGTGTACATATGGAGTAAAGTGTTAATTACTGAACAATTAACAGTTAAAAAGAAGATATGTCTGCACTGCATGTTACTGCAAGTGCAGTTCATTCCTTGATCCTTTCCTGTTTAGATTCACCTTTATTGCTAGGGCGAACAGTATAAATCCATATCAGCCAGCACATCCATGCCCTCTGATCAGGATCTAAACTTTGCTTTTTAACCAGCGAAGCTGGTTTTACTAATCACAATTCTGAAATCGGTATCAAACCAACTTGCAAAAGGCGATTTACGCATTTCAGAGAAATCAGAGTAAGTAAAGTAGTCCCCAAGTTTCCTGTTACGTGTTAAAGTTGGTATTATCTACGTCATGTTGATAGGACAAAACCTGTGCGGTGCATCAATGGTAAATGTAAAATCGGTGCGGTTCATATTTATAGGACTTGATCGGTGCGGTGCAACAATAGTCAAACATTGTCAGTGTCCGCGATTTTTCACTCACCAAGATATCGTTGGGTTTATTCCATACCTCCGTGTCCGTCCGACTTGGAACGGACACGGAGGTATGGAATATGGGTCGCACTAAAATGCGGTCCAATTAGCGGACGATATAGAATATCGTTGAAAAGTGCGGACGACAAAAACAAAGAAGGAGCGTCATTTTTCGTGTTCATTATGTCTTTGGGATGTCAGTACACAGATTTCACTATAACAATTTCTTGCCTAAAACCCTTTACTCAATATATACGCCTTTCATCACATAGGTTACCAGTTCAGGTCCCAGTCAGCTGGCACAATAGTGCCATCTGATCTGGATTTAAAATTTGTGATTACTGGTCAGAAAAAAATGATAATAAAAGGGAACAGTTTAAATCCTAATCAGATCGCACAGATGTGCCAGCTGATATGGATCTAAACTGTTCGCACAAGCTATGAAGGTATATCTATGGAGTAAAGGGTTAACAGAAGCCTTCATCCAGATAATACATGGAAACCCTTATTTCCACTATCATTTAGACAAGAGGAAGTTCTTTGCGAGTGAAACAAGTTTTTTTGCTTTTTCGTAAATGGATACATGTATCAGAATCATGGCACTGGTTGTTCTCAATAAGAAAAAAACGCTTCGCTGGTTTTCTGTACTTTCAGTACTTTGATTGATTCATTAGGCTTTTTCTGACCAAAATGCGACCAGTGCAGATCCAGATCAGATGGCATGGATGTGCTGGCTGATCTGGATCTACACTAGTCATGCACGTGTCAAATGCGAAAAGGTTAAGGCACTTTAAAACCTTTTTAATTTACATTAATTGCAAAACAGCTACCATCCTTTGAAAACTGGAACTTTCTTCTGTTTTTAATTTAATTAATTTGCTCCTTATGTATATAAAGAGTATTTAATAGTACACAGTAATCTATCCAGTGATCTTATTTTATACGCCCATCAAAGATGGGTTGTATTGTGGAAATACTCGGCCAAGTTTGATAACCATCCAAATCAGTTCAGGCACTTAAGAGTTTTGGCCCTTTATTTATACAAAAATTGGCAAATTAACCTTGTCTGCTCTCTTAATCAAACGGTTGTTTTCCAATCTTCATGAAACTTTGGGAACATATTTATGGGCATAATATCTCGACCAAGTTGATAACCAGCCAGCATTTAAATGCCCTGTAACTTACTATTTATGTGGCTGGTTAATCCATTATAATAGCACATGGTTCCTGTGATATAACTGACTCCTCTGCAAATACCCCATAATTCTTTGGCTGGTTATCAAATTCATTTGGGATACATGTATAAGGATTCCTGCAGCTAATATACTTATGTACTTACCTCTCAAACTTTTAAACCATTAACCAAAATTTTCAACAAGCTTATTATGTGGTACTTTGGCACTCTTGTTTCAAAGTAGAAGGAGCTTTAATATAAAAATAGAAGGGGGATTCTTGGCTTCAAAAAAGATAGCAGCTGTTTCACTAAAAAAGGCAGGTCTTATGGTAAGTAATGTCTGGTGAAATACCTTTCCCTGCCTCTTATTAAGATCACTGTCTATCCAAACATTATTCTAACAAATGTAACTTATTAAAAGCTTGTTAAGTAAAATTTGTTCAGATCATATCGATTATAAATTTAAAATTGCTGTTGTAATTTAGAAATCGATGATTTTAGTGGCACAGTGTTGAGAAGATGGCGCAATCTGTCAGCTGACAACAAATGTGACATAGAACTGTTTATCAAGGCAAACAGTATAATTGTGACCAATGAACAAAGGAATTCTATCTCTATCACACAGGAACTGGTGAGTTATGCTTCAGTGATTCATTCCGCACCATGAGAAAATTGGTCTTTTGGCCTATGCCACTAGTGTAAACCCAGATCAGTTTGTATACTGGTAGTCTGATCAGTGTGTACACTGTTTGTGGTTCAGTAGGGAAGCATTCTTAATGCATTTAGAAACAGTCTTAAGGCTTTTCAGATAATGTAAGTTCGCAGTTTGATCATGAGTACCCCTTTTCGGAAAAGCCATTAAGCCTTATTTTATCATCTTTTATATAATCATAAAGAGTGGGTAAAATGGCTTTGTTTTACTTATCTGCTAATGATCTAAAGAACAGTGATTACTATTCTAAAGATATTTGTTCTGTTTTGTGAGGTGTTACTCACAATTTTACCTGCTGATTTATCTAACAGGTTTACTTTTATTTAAATTGAGTATTATTTTGTCTTGAACTAAATTTTTTATCAGTTTTTCTGTAGCTATTTTTAAAAAATAGAAGACAAGATATTTACCCACACATTTTCTGCAGAACTGTCTTTTAGAAAAAAATCAAGCACTGAAATTACACCCCATTTCTCTCTGAAAATATAATGTTTTCCTTGATAATGAGCTGAAAGTTCCCCTCCCAATGGTCATTATGTCTCCCACCACGTAGTGGTGTGGGAGACATTTTGATTTGCTCCTGTCTGTCCGTCTGTCTGTCCGTCTGTCTGTCACACTTGTCCGCTCTCTAAGTCAAACAGTTTTCATCGGATCATCACCAAACTTCATCAAAATGTTAGTGGCCATAATATCTCGATCAAGTTCGATAACCAGCCATATTGCCCAAGGAATCTCAGAATTATGGCCCTTGAATTATCAAAAATAAGTTGTTTGAGGCTTGTCCACTCTGTAACTTGAACAGTTATCATCTGATCTTCACCATACTTTATGAAAATGTTTGTGGCCATAATATCTCGGCCAAGTTCGATAACCAGCCGTATTGCCCCAGTCATGTCGGATTTATGGCCCTTGAATTATCCAAAATTGGCTGTTTAAGCCTTGTCTGCTATGTAACTGAAATATTCATCAGCTGATTTTCAATAAACATTATGATAATGTGTGTGGCCTTAATATCTTGGCCAAGTTCGAAAGCCAGCCACTTTGCACCAGGCATATCAGATTTATGGCCCTTTGATTTATCCGAAATTAACCTTTTAAACATGTCACTAACCTGGTTCATCTCTCAAAGTCAGATAGTTTTCATTGTATCTTCACCAAAGGTCTCCCACCACGTAGTGGTGTGGGAGACATTTTGATTTGCTCCTGTCTGTCCGTCTGTCTGTCCGTCTGTCCGTCTGTCTGTCACACTTGTCCGCTCTCTAAGTCAAACAGTTTTCATCGGATCATCACCAAACTTCATCAAAATGTTAGTGGCCATAATATCTCGATCAAGTTCGATAACCAGCCATATTGCCCAAGGAATCTCAGAATTATGGCACTTGAATTATCAAAAATAAGTTGTTTGAGGCTTGTCCACTCTGTAACTTGAACAGTTATCATCTGATCTTCACCATACTTTATGAAAATGTTTGTGGCCATAATATCTCGGCCAAGTTCGATAACCAGCCGTATTGCCCCAGTCATGTCGGATTTATGGCCCTTGAATTATCCAAAATTGGCTGTTTAAGCCTTGTCTGCTATGTAACTGAAATATTCATCAACTGATTTTCAATAAACATTATGATAATGTGTGTGGCCTTAATATCTTGGCCAAGTTCGAAAACCAGCCACTTTGCACCAGGCATATCAGATTTATGGCCCTTTGATTTATCCGAAATTAGCCTTTTAAACATGTCACTAACCTGGTTCATCTCATGATTTGGTTCTTCTCTCATTTTCTGCTATTTTTATTATATGATGTTCACCAAATGCTATAATTATCTGTGTAATAAAAAAACAGCCGCTTTGACCCCGGCACATAAGACTTATGGCCCATTTATTTATTTACAATTGGCCTTGATAGCCTTGTACACTCACTCTCATGGTCTTTTTTCAGTGCATCTTCACTGATATATCAAAATGTTAATGACAACAAGTTTGACAACCAGCCACATTGACCCTGGCACTTCAGGATTATGGCCCATCAGAAATTGAAACTTATGTTTTTCCTGATCCTCCAAAAATTTGTGACATTGTTTATGACTAATATTGCACAGAATACGACTAATATGACTAATATTGCACATACGGAAGGTATGCCCTTTTAATAAATTGCCATCTTTATATTCACTTCACCAGTTTTATCCTGTGCATCATCAAAGATGATGCCTTTGTGGGAGACATGTGCTTTTCCCAAAAGCAGTTCTAGTTGCACATGTTCCTTGAATGGTAGTAACAGCTCCAGTTCTTATTTTGATTGAAAATAATAATCTTTGGTAAGTTTAACCATTGAAAAGAGCATCATAATTATATCCATGTGAAAATTTTGTCTAAGCATAAAGAGCCATTATATGTCATTACAACTCATTTCAGAGAGAAGAAATCCAGAAATTCTGGGAAGAGCATGAGTTAACTCCCCTGACAGCAAGGAACCATATCTTATCTTGTTTATGTCCTCAAGTTTATGGATTGTATGTGGTCAAGCTTGCTGTTGCCTTGGTTTTAGCTGGAGGTGTTCAGGTATATAGGCTATAATACCAATGTTTAAGCATGAGGTGTTCTAGTAAATTTGAAAAGTTGTCTTGGTTTTAGCTGGTGGTGTTCATGGAGATATGCTATGTTACCTTTGTTTAACCTGGTAGTGTTAATAGTAGATATGCTATGTTACCATGGTTCAACCTGGTAGTGTTCAGGTAGATATGCTATGTTCCCATGGTTCAACCTGGTAGTGTTCAGGTAGATATGCTGTGTTACCTTGGTTTAACCTGGTAGTGTTAATAGTAGATATGCTATGTTACCATGGTTCAACCTGGTAGTGTTCAGGTAGATATGCTATGTTCCTAGGTTCAACCTGGTAGTGTTCAGGTAGATATGCTATGTTACCTTGGTTTAATCTGGTAGTGTTAATAGTTGATATGCTATGTTACCATGGTTCAACCTGGTAGTGTTCAGGTAGATATGCTACGTTACCATGGTTCAACCTGGTAGTGTTCAGGTAGATATGCTATGTTACCATGGTTCAACCTGGTAGTGTTCAGGTAGATATGCTATGTTACCATGGTTCAACCTGGTAGTGTTCATGGTAGATATGCTGTGTTACCTTGGTTTAACCTGGTAGTGTTAATAGTAGATATTCTATGTTACCATGGTTCAACCTGGTAGTGTTCATGGTAGATATGCTGTGTTACCTTGGTTAAACCTGGTAGTGTTCATGGTAGATATGCTGTGTTACCATGGTTCAACCTGGTAGTGTTCATGGTAGATATGTTGTGTTACCATGGTTCAACCTGGTAGTGTTCATGGTAGACATGCTGTGTTACCATGGTTCAACCTGGTAGTGTTCATGGTAGATATGCTGTGTTACCATGGTTCAACCTGGTAGTGTTCATGGTAGATATGCTGTGTTACCATGGTTTAACCTGGTAGTGTTCATGGTAGATATGCTGTGTTACCTTAGTTTAACCTGGATGTTGTCATGGTAGATATGCTATGTTACCATGGTTCAACCTGGTAGTGTTCAGGTAGATATGCTATGTTACCATGGTTCAACCTGGTAGTGTTCATGGTAGATATGCTGTGTTACCTTGGTTTAACCTGGTAGTGTTAATAGTAGATATTCTATGTTACCATGGTTCAACCTGGTAGTGTTCATGGTAGATATGCTGTGTTACCTTGGTTAAACCTGGTAGTGTTCATGGTAGATATGCTGTGTTACCATGGTTCAACCTGGTAGTGTTCATGGTAGATATGCTGTGTTACCATGGTTCAACCTGGTAGTGTTCATGGTAGATATGCTGTGTTACCATGGTTCAACCTGGTAGTGTTCATGGTAGATATGCTGTGTTACCATGGTTCAACCTGGTAGTGTTCATGGTAGATATGCTGTGTTACCATGGTTTAACCTGGTAGTGTTCATGGTAGATATGCTGTGTTACCTTGGTTTAACCTGGATGTTGTCATGGTTTTAGTCGGTGGTGTTAAATAAGATATGATGGTTAAGATAATATGTTGCTTTTGAAATCCCTAAAACACTGTTTAAACCATTTTCTCCAAGGGATATGTCCCATGCACAGAATGTGTAGATCCAGATCAGCCTGCAGATTTTTACAGCCTGATCAGTTGCTTTAAGATTCATTAGGTTTTTTCTGACCAAGAAGCAACCGTAGTGAATCGAGATCAGTCTGCTGATGTGCAGGCTGGTCTGGATCAGTTTAATACGCACATGGGATATTAGCAGTATCCATAGAGTAAAGAGATCTAAACAAATTAGTGACAGAAGGATTGTAGAAAACAAAGAACCAAGTAAAAACAAAACTACAACAATGTCAAGAATGATCAGCTGTCAAAGAACCTTTTATATATATTTTTAATTTTTGCAAGATTAGCAGCGAAGTTCATTTGAAGTACTATAGTATCATAAAATTTTGCAGGGATGAAATTCCTGGCAAAAGGCACAAAATTAATGACATGTTTGTGTGTACCTCAATTCTCACAGTTGTATTTCTGTCATAAGTCAAAATATTTAACAATTCGATTTTGATGGGTTTGATTTCACGCACTTTCCCTAGTGCCGAATACCAAAAGTTTAACAAATGTGAAATAGAAAGATACCAAAGTATGTTGTATCATGTGATTTGTCATATTGTAGAGACAAGATGAGAGTGGTACGTTTGTTCGAGGAGAGATTCACATGCTTCTTGTTGGAGATCCAGGTATTTCTTAAGATTAAATAATATCAAAAGCAAAAACATATTCTGGAAAATATGCCAGTTCATCAGTGAGCTGTGGTATCATTATACTAATTTTGGAGAGAACTGTTTTGATGTTGAAGACACAAATGGGACTTTTTAACCAGTACTTGTTAGCAGAGTTTAATATACAGTTGAACCTGCCTTACTAGCCTCCTGCATTCAGCAAAACCTGTCAATGACCGCTAGTTTGAAAATCTCATAAACTGACATTTTGTCCTAGTTTTTACCTGTCTTAAACAACCACCTGTTTTAAGCAGCCACTTTTTGTCACTCCCTTGATATCAGTTTGACTGTATTAACTATAAAAAGGTTACTGTGGTATCATTTTATTTAGCGATGGATTAATTTTTGCATATTTCGCGCTCGGGCCAGTGCGCGAATTTAAAAAATAAGCTAAATTTTAACCATATAGTTCCACCTTCTTATCCGGAATGTGGTTATCTCCGAAACCCTTTTAAAGTAATTGTTTTACGTCACTTGTGAACATAAAACGGGTACGCAATTTAACAATCCAATTATGTTATGAATGGTCCAGATAGATGGATCATACGGGTCCCGTGTCAATTAGCGGCACCGAATAAACAGCAGTCCGATACTTGACTAACAAAGGAAGTGGTAGTTGACAGGGGCCAACTGACACATGGTTAGCTCGCGTGTTCAAATACTCAAAGGGTTACAAGCACAGATCGGTCAAATATAGATTATAATAATGATTTTGGTTAATTTTTTTTTTTTTGGAAAATCGGTTTTGCACGAATTTACATCTGCGCAAAACAGTCTTTTTCGACGATTGCTTGAAATTTCGTGCCAGCAAAATTAAATGATACCACAGTAATTCTTAATCTCCCCTTTTAAACTTCTTCAACTTGAAACCTAATGTTTCTATCTTATTTTTAAGAATTTATACAATTATGACAAAACTTGATACATAAAATCTGCAACAGCAAAGTTATTTCTGGCAGTAAGAATGGTAACTCCTGATTAACAAACTGCAGTGTTATGTCACTTTCAATTGACTAACTTTAAAAATAATAATAGAATTCCCTCTTTCAGAAGATTTTAAAGTCATTCTTGTGTGGCCTAGAATCAGTGAAAATTGATGTTTATTCAAACTACTTCCAGCAATATGTTTCTATTACCTTGAATTTGAGTTATGCCCCTTTCATATGACTTGACACTGAAATTAAATGGTACCTACAACAGTAAATGTATTAAAAATTTTGAATTATTGTCTTGAGATTTGTGTAGATCAATTCATTATCTGTGGAAAGTTGATAGTTCCAGTTTCCATTTAACTTAGACAACTGGAAAATGATTTTTTTCAGGGACAGGAAAATCTCAGTTCTTGAAGTATGCATCCAAGATAACCCCCAGATCCGTGCTCACTACAGGAATAGGCAGTACCAGTGCTGGACTCACAGTTACTGCTGTCAAGGTAGGTCCGGCTTACTACAGCCCCTTTAACCCTTGGCCAGAGATTGCCTTTGGACTCACCAGTGCCCCAAGCAGCCTCCAGGACCCCAGCTCATTTTCAGTATTTTCACATTCTACTTTTCACTGTTTCAAACTATCACTGTTAGACTGGTCTTCTGATTTAGTTTTATGATTTTGGGCCATGAATTATTGTAGGATGGTGGAGAATGGCAATTAGAAGCAGGTGCTTTGGTATTAGCTGATGGTGGTCTGTGCTGTATTGACGAGTTCAACAGCATCCGAGAACATGACAAAGCCAGCATACATGAGGCCATGGAACAACAGACCATCAGTGTAGCCAAGGTACATAAACTGGTTCTGTACAGTGAACCCTGTCTTAGCAACCACCTGTCTTTAACAGCCAGTTTGAATATGGCCTAAACTGACATTTTGTGCTAATTTTTTTTTACTGTCTTTAACAGCCACCTGTCTTCAGCAGCCACTTTTTGTCACTCCCTTGGGTGGCTGCTAAAGACAGGTTTGACTGTATTCTTATACAGTAAAACCCATCATAAATACCACCCAAAATGTATGCCACCTTGATAACAAGACCACTATTTCAATGTACCTTGGATCAGTTTTGTGCTAGTTTCTACCCCAAACTTCTACCCCAGACTACCCTACTAATAAAGACCACTTTTATCAAGTCCTAGAAATGTTTTTAATCGAGAGGTTTCACTGAAGTTTGAAAATTTGTTAAAATTTGAGTAATTTAAAGATGTTGTAATATGAGGCCTGTCACGGGAAAAGGTACCTTGGGACAGTTTACGTCAATGCTTGAAATGTTGTCATTAAGTTGAGCAGACACCACCATTTATTATGCATTTTGCAGTAAATGCACTATTATATTATCAAAATGAGTAATAAAATTACCTTTTAGTAATGAGAAAATAACAGATAATTTTAAGTTCTTTTCACATGTAGTAACAACTAAAATGTCAAAAAATATCACCGAAGACACTTTTTCATGTGACGTGCCTCATATAGGACTCAGATGCATAATGCTGACAATATCTTTGTTGCCTACAACAGTCTCTTTCAGTGCACTAACCGCTTCTGTTAAGTTTAGCAAGAATTTAATTCTGCCCCTGAATGCACTTGTATGTCACAAAAACTTAACTTTAGTTCTGACAAAGACACAAGAGCGACACATGTGTGCAACTGAACACCCATCTAGTTCCCCAAAGGATTTTGTTTTTTACACAATTTTTGCCAGGATACTTGAAATGCTATGTCATGATTCAAGGTCAATTAGTTTAGAACAGTTTAACTTTGAGACACCAAACTTTTAAGGGTGATTGGTCTTTGGGAGAAGATGAGTCAAAGGTCACCGTTACTTTTAATTGAAAATTTGTTTCTGATATATAACTAAGGAATGATTTTACCTACAGCCACCAAACTTGGTAGGGGGATTGGTTTTGGACAGTAGATGATGCATTTAATCTAATTTTTTTTTATCTCTGTATTGATTGAGGCAGAGTACCTAAATGTTTATTTTCCTTATATATGTATTTGACTTTTATACATTGTTTGAACTTGAAATGGTCTTTAAATGTTTTACCGAAAAATATATTTACCCAAACTTTTATTTTTCGAGCATTACAAATAAAATGTTAACTCCTTACAAGAACATCATAGTGATCTCTTTTGATTGGTTGATGATTTTATTTAATTTAATTACAGGCTGGAATGGTTTGCAAGTTGAGCACTAGAACTACCATCTTAGCAGCAACAAACCCCAAGGGACAATATGACCCTAATGAAGTAAGTTACTGGATAGTTAGACCTTTGAAATATTAATGTAGTGATTACAAGTTCAATTTTCATTTGGAGTTTTGGATTTTTATGATGATTTTTATTGAAGAATCTTTAACTCTTTTTTTTATTTTTAGCAAAATTTTACAAAACTGTTAAACTAAATAAGAATGTATAAAAACTATGGCCTACATCTAAGGTCAAGCTCACACTAAAGGTTTCAAGGTCAAATTTTGTGCAGAACTTTAGTTTTCATAGCAAAACACTTCACAAAAGTTGCCTTAATAAAATAGTGTCCTGTTTAATAATTAAGGCCCTACCTCAAAGGTAAATTTAACACAAAAAGGGTTAAAGTTCGTGATCAAAAAAGAAAATAAACTAAGTTGCATTTGTTACGCTGTATTGCTTTTTGTTTTGATTTTATCTTCCACGGCTTTTCCTCGTTCTTCAGTATGGGCCGTTTACAGGTGCCTTTGATCAGAAAATTTCTTTAAAATCACATAGTTTTCCCTAAAAAAGTAACTACATCTAGTTTTTCATTCCCCATATGAGAAGATGTCATGCTATTTTCCCCAAAATTATAAGACATGGGCCCCTTCCCCTAGCAGTGAGAAGAGTTCTTTAAAACATGTTATCCAGTTTTGTTGTCATGAATAGCAAACATTTGCTCCTTATTATATCATAAAACCATTGTAAATAGCTGATGTTTTTGTTTCAGTCATTATCAGTGAACATAGCTCTAGCCAGTCCTCTGCTGAGCAGATTTGACCTAGTTTTGGTTCTCCTTGACACACAGAACGAGCACTGGGATAGAGTTGTCTCCTCTTACATTCTGGAGGGCAAGCATCCAGTGGACCTTGAGGACAAACGCTCATTGATCTGGAGCATGGATAAAATGCAGGCGTACATCTCACTGATTAAGACAATAAACCCCGAGTTGACCCCAGGGGCAACAAGGTAAGGCTTAATTGTCCCTTTCAAATGAGGCCCGCAATAGGAAAAGGTACCTTCGGTCAATTTTTTTTAAATTTTAGTTATCATTATATTTAAAAAGAACTTACAATTATTTATTATGCCCCTCTTTGAAGAAGCCGGGGTCTACTGCTTTGCCCTTGTTGGTCCGTTGACCACATCTTCTCCAATCAATAACTAGACATTGCCTGTCATACAGTCTTCATATTAAGTATGGATGTTGGTTATGACCAGTAGAAGGCCCCAATCGATTTTCAGGTCAGTAGGTCAAAGGTCAAGTTCAAAGTGACATTCAAGACAAAAACTTTGTCCAATTAATAACTAGACAATGCTTTCATGTATGGTTATCAAATTTGGTAGGCCAGTTTGTCAGCACCTGTAGAAGACCCCTATTGATTTTCAGATCAAAGGTCAATGTCACAGTGACTTTCAATACAAAAACCTTGTCCGATCAATAACTAGACAATGCTTCCACCTATGGTCCTCAAGTTTGTTAGGCTGGTTTGTCAACACCAGTAGAAGACCCCTATTCATTATCAGATCAGTAGGTCAAAGGTCAAGGTCACTATGACCTTCAACACAAAAACCTTGTCTGATTAATAACTTGACGATGCTTTCACATTATATGATCCTCAAATTTGGTAGGGAGGTTTGACATCACCATTAGATGACCCCTATTGATTTTCATGTTAGTTCAAAGGTCAAGGTAACAGTTGCCTTCCACACATAAACCTTGTCTGATTAATAACTTGACAATTCTTTCCTTATATTTGGTAGATGGTTCGTCATCACCAGTAGATAACAAGTATTGAATATGAGGTCAGTAGGTCAAAGGTAAGGTCACAGTGGCCTTCAACACAAAAACCTTGTCTGATCAATTGCTAGACAATGCTTTCACCTAAGCTCCTCAAATTTGGTAGGGAATTTTGTCATCATCACCTGTATAAGACCCAAATTGATTTTCAGGTCAGAAAGTCAAATGTCAAAGAGACCTTCAATGCAAAAATCTTTTGTCACCAATAACTGGATTTAGCGATCAATAACAGCTGTTTACTGTCCATTTGGCATTTGGGGGCATACATGTTTAACAAACATCTCTTGTTATTGTTTGATAACAAATTGGAGATTTTCTCAACATTTTGACAATATTGTAATGTTATTTTTTAACACAAAATGCATAGTTAGGAATGCCGTCTGCTAAACTTTATGACATAATTTCAAGAATTAACGTCAACTGTCCAAAGATTCTTTTTCCTTTGACATGCCCCAAATTGTTAGGCTGTTTGATGTAGCATTGCTTCTACATGAACAAAAAAGATGTGGGACTGGGTTCTTCTAAACCTTGTTAGGGAATTACTTCTAAGTTTATGAAGATATTGACTGGGACCATGACCCTGCCTCAAATATCAAGATTACACAAAGAGTTTATATGTCAAAGCATTTCGATAAAAATTTCTTTTTACAGCAATATTTGTAACTCCTTTGAAAAAATTATCTACAAGTGTTGGCGGCAGTTTTCACAAGTGATGACCTTGGGCGCGCATGGGGTGAAGAAAGGGTTCTATCACACCCTTCCCAGGCACCACTTAAATTTTTTAGCTCACCTGAGCTGGCTAAGGGTGAACTATTAGGATCGATGAATGTCCGTCGTCCGTCGTCCGTCCGTCGTCCGTCCACACTTAGTTCCTTAACACTCTAGCGATCACATTTTTGCTCCGATTGTCATGAAACTTGGTCAGGATGTTTGTCCCAATGATTTCTCGGACGAGTTCGAATATGGGTCATCTGGGTCCAAAAACTAGGTCACTGTTACTAAAAATAGAATTTTCTTGTTAACACTCTAGGGGTCACATTTTTACTCCGATTATCATGAAACTTGGTCAGGATGTTTGTCCTAATGATTTCTTGGAATAGTTCGGTTATGGGTCATCTGGGTCCAAAAACTAGGTCAGTGTTACTAAAAATAGAATTTTCTTGTTAACACTCTAGCAGTCACATTTTTGCTCCGATTGTCATGAAACTTGGTCAGGATGTTTGTCCCAATGATTTCTCGGACGAATTCGAATATGGGTCATCTGGGTCCAAAAACTAGGTCACTGTTACTAAAAATAGAATTTTCTTGTTAACACTCTAGCGGTCACATTTTTGCTCCGATTGTCATGAAACTTGGTCAGGATGTTTGTCCCAATGATATCTCGGACGACTTCGAATATGGGTCATCTGGGTCCAAAAACTAGGTCACTGTTACTAAAAATAGAATTTTCTTGTTAACACTCTAGCGATCACTTTTTTGCTCCGATTGTCATGAAACTTGGTCAGGATGTTTGTCCCAATGATTTCTCGGACGAGTTCGAATATAGGTCATCAGGGTCCAAAAACTAGGTCACTGTTACTAAAAAAAGAATTATATTGTAAACACTCTAGCGGTCACATTTTTGCTCCGATAGTCATGAAACTTGGTCAGGATGTTTGTCCCAATGATTTCTCGGACGAGTTTGAATATGTGTCATCTGGGTCCAAAAACTAGGTCACTGTTGCTAAAAATAGAATTTTCTCATTAACACTCCAGCGGTCACAATTTTGCTCTGATTGTCATGAAACTTGGTCAGGATGTTTGTCCTAATGATTTCTCAGACGAGTTCGAATATGGGTCAACTGGGTCCAAAAACTAGGTCACTGTTACTAAAAATAGAATTTTCTTGTTAACACTCTAGCTGTCACATTTTTGCTCCGATTGTCATGAAACTTGGTCAGGATGTTTGTCCCAATGATTTCTCGGACGAGTTCGAATATGAGTCATCTGGGTCCAAAAACTAGGTCACTGTTACTAAAAAAAGAATTTTCTTGTTAACACTCTAGCGGTCACATTTTTGCCTCGATTGTCATGAAACTTGGTCAGGATATTTGTCCCAATGATTTCTCGGACGAGTTCGAATATGGGTAATCTGGGTCCAAAAACTAGGTTACTGTTACTAAAAATAGAATTTTCTTGTTAACACTCCAGCGGTCACATTTTTGGTCCGATTGTCATGAAACTTGGTCAGGATGTTTGTCCCAATGATTTCTCGGACGAGTTCGAATATGGGTCATCTGGGTCCAAAAACTAGGTCACTGTTACTAAAAATAGAATTATCTTGTTAACACTCTAGCGGTCACATTTTTGCTCCGATCGTCATGAAACTTGGTCAGGATGTTTGTCCCAATGATTTCTCAGACGACTTCAAATATGGGTCAACTGGGTCCAAAAACTAGGTCACTGTTACTAAAAATAGAATTTTCTTGTTAACACTCTAGCGGTCACATTTTTGCTCCGATAGTCATGAAACTTGGTCAGGATATTTGTCCCAATGATTTCTCGGACGAGTTCGAATATGGGTCATCTGGGTCCAAAAACAAGGTCACTGTTGCTAAAAATAGAATTTTCTTGTTAACACTCTAGAGGTCACAATTTTGCTCCGATTGTCATGAAACTTGGTCAGGATGTTTGTCCTATTGATTTCTCAGACGAGTTCGAATATGGGTCATCTGGGTCCAAAAACTAGGTCACAGTTACTAAAAATAGAATTTTCTTGTTAACACTCTAGCGGTCACATTTTTGCTCCGATTGTCATTAAACTTGGTCAGGATATTTGTCTCAATGCTTTCTCGGACGAGTTCGAATATGGGTAATTTGGGTCCAAAATCTAGGTCACTGTTACTGAAAATAGAATTTTCTTGTTAACACTCTAGCAGTCACATTTTTGCTCTGATTGTCATGAAACTTGGTCAGGATGTTTGTCCCAATGATATCTCGGACGAGTTCGAATATGGGTCATCTAGGTCCAAAGACTAGGTCACTGTTACTAAAAATAGAATTTTCTTGTTAACACTCTAGCGATCACATTTTTGCTCCGATTGTCATGAAACTTGGTCAGGATGTTTGTCCCAATGATTTCTTGGACGAGTTCGAATATGGGTCCAAAAACTAGGTCACTATTACTAAAAATAGAATTTTCTTGTTAATACTGTAGCGGTCACATTTTTGCCTTGATTGTCATGAAACATGGTCAGGGTGTTTGTCCCAATGATTTCTTGGAATAGTTCGAATATGGGTCATCTGGGTCCAAAAACTAGGTCACTGTTACTTAAAATAGAATTTTCTTGTTAACACTCTAGCAGTCACATTTTTGCTCCTATTGTCATGAAACTTGGTCAGGATGTTTGTCCCAATGATTTCTCGGATGAGTTCGAATATGGGTCATCTCAGGGTCTTGGTCACTGTTACTAATAAGAACTTTGTTGTACTCAGGTGAGCGATAAAGGGCCATCATGGCCCTCTTGTTTAATCTCATTTTGTATCTTTTTTTTAATTTTCATAATGTGGAATATGAATTTTTTTTTATTGTTAGTTTTAGACATAAGCTTACAATGGGAAAAATTGTGTGGACATTTTGGTTTAGAAGCAAAACAAAACTTAGGATAAAATGTAATCTAAATATAAAACTTCATTGAACAAAAATGGAGTAGTAGGGCATTATGCACTCTAGATTCTTTTCATTAATTTTTCAAACCCTCTATAATTGTTTATTGATCAATATAAAGGCCATTTTGAAATGAAGCCCCACTCTTAGACAAGAATTCAGGGAGGTTGGTCACACTATGTTGACTTTTTTTGTTCCGACTTCTATGATTGGCTGTTCCATTTTGAAAGAATAATTTCTGTTATTAAAATTCATTTATAGCTTAAAGTATGCAATTTTGGATACATAATCATTACATTCATAATGACATGATGGCATGCAACGTTTGTGGTGGAAGGGATCGGCCTAGAGTAACATTAAAGGATGATAACGACATTGACATTTGTCAAATTACATGTTATAACATATAATTTGTGTTATATTTAATGTAAACATTAATAAATACATCAATTAGTGTTATTTACATACAGAAACATTGTGTTTAAATATGGAATATGTATTTATATAAACACATAAAAACATTAGGCCAGAAAACTATAAAAAAATCGGCTATGGTTACTTAATTAAGTCTTTTTTCAGACCAGTCCTAACTTTTTTGTCAGTTAATAATAATATATTTTCCATATGAATTTTCTGGGTACAGTATTGGTACTACAGTCGGACCTCGATAATTTGAACTTCGATAATTCGAACACTGTAGATATTTCGAACTCGTATCTCGGTCCCGGCAAAACGCCTATATACCTTATATGCATTAACTCTTGAAAATTCGAACACCCGATATTTCGAACTTCGAACTCAAAGTCCAGTCCGTTCTTTTGATTTTCTATGAATTTCACTCTTGATATTTCGAACTGCATTGAAATTTATCGCTCAAAATTATGATACGTAAAAGTTTTCACAATTCAAGCGGATAACAATAGCGGCGCCATACGATTAAAAACATAAACAAAGAATATCCACTTCCGCCGACCGACAGACCTTCGATAATTCGAACTCCCGATAATTCGAACTTTTTTCCCGGTCCCGTCGAGTTTGAATTATCGAGGTTCGACTGTACTAACTACTATCATTTTCTGAACTTATATTATTATATTAATGGCACATGAGTTTATATTCCTTAACACTTTCCTCGATATGTATATAGAAACACCTTTATTGTGTGGGTGAACAGATCAGATCAGCTGACTGGATCTCTACCGGTAGCACACATGTTAAAAGGCGTATATTAGGGCTTCACACTTACTTTAAGCAATCCAACTCTATTTACACACATAAATACTCTTAAGAATACAGAAATTGTGAAGATTCATGATATTACTGCTTTTTTGAATGGCTGTTGGAACAGCCACATTGATGACAAAGTGAATGAAGGCATGCTTGTTCGCAGCAACTTGTGGCAAAACTAGTGTGCTTGCCTTGGACACACTTCTAAACATTGTGCACAGACAAAAAAATTACAGTGGTTCTACTGTAAAGTAAAGTAATTAGTCACACTGCATACCATCAGAAATTATGATTTGTTAGATGAATAAGACTGTAAATATTGTGATCACACTAGTGCATGAATTGTAGGTCAGTTTTTTTAAGCAGCCTGTGTTGTATATATTTTATATATTTAAGTGTGTTACGCCAGTACTACCACGCACAGAGGGGCTCGGATGACAGAAATGCTGCTAGAACCACCATGAGACTTCTCCAGAGTATGATCAGACTGTCACAAGGTAATACATCTGTGCTCAATATCCAAAAAATAAAACTGTGGACCAGTCTCGAATCTCAAGCATCTGATTGGCTGAAGTGGCATTTGCTCGCCATTTAGGCCAGTCAGATGCTTGAGATTTGAGACTGGTCTCCAATCTTAGTTTTATGATATCGAGCCCTGTTAGTGCTCTCCTATCAGGTAGACAGTGTTAACCCTTTCCTGGCATCTGATCAGGGCACAAGATCATAAAACTAATTTTTGAGATTTGAGACTGATCTCCAGATTTTGTTTTATGATGTTCACTGTTCAATCTTTGATTCATTAGTTTATTTGTGAGCAAAAAGTAAACAGTGTAAATGCTAATCAAATGACAGAAAAATTTTCAACAGATTGTTTAAAACAGTTGCTAGATCGTGATAAATTAATGTTGACAAGTATGGACAAATCTAACCATTTTGCAGAAATATCAACTAAATTATTTTTTTAAAGAATTACTTGGACAAATTTTCTAAGAGCTGCATTATGTTTTTGATACATTTGTGGAGCTTTATCAAAAGAATCCTTTGAAGGTTATAAAACTGAGCATGGAAACCAGTCTCAGCCCTTGATATTCACATAATGAGCGCAAGATCAAGGTCATCAACACTAGTTGTTTATTGTGACAAGCGTCAAAGATTTTTTGTAATTTCAGCCAATTAAAACATATTACTACCAAGCAGCGAGAAATCAAATTTTATGGTGATCACGAAGGCTAACTCTAAAATATTTCTCTTAATTAACCGACTGATAGCAGCTGTTGTGTGACACTGAATGTAAAATAAATATGTACATTTCAGCAAAGTTGCTTCATTAGGATAATTATACAATGTACTTTATCTAATTACTGATCTTATTCCAAGACAGTGCAAAATTAGAAATAAATAACTGGTATCTCCAAGGAATTAAAGATGCATCTCTCTATAATTCAGTAAGATTAAAGAGCAGAAGTAAAGAGATTTTTTAACCAGGTTTTTTTTGCAGAATTATTAGATAGGGAATGTTGTTGGGTGGCAGGTGTCAACATTTCATTAAGTTTTTGTATCGCCCTTTTGAAGAAAATGCAATACCCAGGGATAATATCCATCCAAAGGTCTGTCACAAAAACTTAACATTGGCTATAACTTTGCCATTTCTTTTTTTCATGAAACTTTCAAATTATACTGCTTATGACAACATGCTCGCAATGATGCCAAATTCTTTAATTCAAGGTCACATTTCATGGAGTTATGTCCCTTTTTTGTACTTGAATTTTTATTCCGACAGAGCACCAGAGGTCGACACAGTAGAAGTTATCAGACAAGTTTCAGAACCCCTGAAATAGTATTTTGCCTGTTGTAAAGCCCCTAGCCCTGGGTTGAGAGCAGCTCAAGTGTTGTCTGATCCTGAATGTAAAAGAATTTGTACATTTTGATCAGTTGTGTAAGGATCAGACCATAATTTCCACAATCACACCATTGTTCTCATTTCAAGGCAATGCAACATTACAAATAAATTTATGACATCTCAAAGGCATTAAAACTCTGTCAATAATTCAGTGAGATATTATATATGATATTACATTTTATTTAATATTCAGAGAGAGATGCTGTCAATAATTCAGTAAGACTAAAGCTAAGGAAGAGTTTACTTGAAGTTATATATAAATGCCTTTCAATGCATGGGCACACTACATGTATGTAGATCCAGGGCCCAAGGTCATAAAACTAAGTTTTGAGATCAGTCTCAAATCTCAAGGATCTGATTGGCTGAAATGGCGACTGGTCGCCATTTCAGCCAATCAGATGCTTGAGATTTGAAACTGATCTCCAAACTTAGTTTTGTGATCTTGGGCCCTGATCTCCAGCACATCCATGCCATCTGTTTTGGATCTATACTGTTTGTTTCTTGCTCTCAAATAACCAATGTTATCTAAAGGTGAACAATATAGATCCTGATCAGATGGCATTGATAAACCTGCTGATCTGGATCTACACTGTTTGCACATGTGGTTATATTTATATAGATCTATAGTCTATAGAGAAAAGGGTGTAAGATGATTTTAACTAACGTGCATATCATATTCATCAAATTTTCTGTGGAAAAAAAAACAACAGAAAAGTATTTAAAGCCCCAGTCACAACCCGCCATGCGTCTTTTTTGTCTGTACGTGTTCTGCGGAGAATACGTTCGCTGCGTTATTTGATCAAACATGGCAAGAGCATCTAGAGGACGCACGTCACAATCACAGTTGCGCAAGGTGTGAGTACATGGCCCGCATGTCTAGGGGTAAAAGGTTGCGGGCATCGTACATTCCGTAAGTGAGTTGTAAGTGCTGACAACATGCTTACAACGCAAGATCTCCGTGCGATTGTCATGTCAACGTACGGAGGCAGTACTGCTTACATATGGTGTTCTTACGCGCTCGCCCATTGTAAGTGCATGCAAGTGCGGTAAACACAAGTTTATTTCGGTCTCTGTTGGGTGATATATTCGATGCTTGATATATATTTTATATACTGCAGAGGTCTGTGCGCACACCGTGCATTGTAAGTGCGGAGCCCATACTTGCTCTGTAAGATCTGTCTGAGTTCTGAGCGCATTTTGGACAGTTGAACTGAGGAAGCACGGACATCGCAAAGACTTGCAGAGGCAGTGCGTTATGGGGTAGTGGACGTACAGGGACAGGGCACGCATGTCACCCGTACTGGTGGTGAATCCATAGCCCGCATGCAGCTCGAACACAGTGAAAGTTTTGCATGCACTGAAAATGCTACGGCGTCTCTGTGTGCTCCCAAATAAGTACGGAGACGGTACTCACCACTTATGGATCCCTAAATTTGGTCCACGTTTTTTTTTTTGCATGTAGACAGCAAGCACTTGCAAGTACGACAAGTTGTGACCGGGGCTTAAGTGCAATATTTGTGTCACATATACAAACATGTCGCACTCAGTTACAACATAATATTATAATTTCATCAAAATTTTCCCAGGAAAAAAAACGAAAAAGTGACACTGAGGTGTGATTAACCCTTTCCTCCATAGAGATATCTTTATCACTTGGGCGAACAGTTTAGATCCAGATTAGCCCGCACATCCGTGCTGGCAGATCAGAATCTAAACTGTTCGCTTTTTAGCTCACCTGTCACGTAGTGACAGGGTGAGCTTTTGTGAGGGGGGTTCGTCCGTCGTCCGTCCGTCCGTCCGTCCATCCGTCCGTCCGTTCACAATTGTTGTCCGCACTCTAGCGGACAGAATTTTGGTCCAATCTTCTTCAAACTTGGTCAGAATGTTTATCTCAATGATATCTAGGTCAAGTTCGAAACTGGGTCATGTGACCCTTAAAACTAGGTCACTAGGTCAAATTAAAGAAAAAGCTTGTCTGCACTCTAGCAGTTGTAATTTTGATCCGTTCTTCTTCAAACTTGGTCAGAATGTTTATCCCAATGATATCTAGGTCAAGTTCGAAACTGGGTCATGTGACTTTGAAATCTAGGTCACTAGGTCAAATTATAGAAAAAGCTTGTCCGCACTCTAGTGGTCGTAATTTTGGTCCGATCTTCTTCAAACTTGGTCAGAATGTTTATCCCAATAATATCTAGGTCAAGTTCAAAACTGGGTCATGTGACCTTGAAATCTAGGTCACTAGGTCAAATTATAGAAAAAGCTTGTCCGCACTCTAGTGGTCGTAATTTTGGTGCAATCTTCTTTAAACTTGGTCAGAATGTTTATCTTAATGATATCTAGGTCAAGTTCTTTACTGGGTCATGTGACCCTTAAAACTAGGTCACTAGGTCAAATTAAAGGAAAAGCTTGTCTGCACTCTAGCGGTTGTAATTTTGGTCCGTTCTTCTTTAAACTTGGTCAGAATGTTAATCCTAATGATATCTAGGTCAAGTTGGAAACTGGGTCATGTGACCTTGAAATCTAGGTCACTAGGTCAAATTATAGAAAAAGCTTGTCCGCACTCTAGTGGTCGTAATTTTGGTCCGATCTTCTTCAAACTTGGTCAGAATGTTTATCCCAATGATATCTAGGTCAAGTTTGAAACTGGGTCATGTGACCTTGAAATCTAGGTCACTAGTTCAAATTATAGAAAAAGCTTGTTCGCACTCTAGTGGTTGTAATTTTGGTCAGATCTTCTTCAAACTTGGTCAGAATGTTTATCCCAATAATATCTAGGTCATGTTCGAAACTGGGTCATGTAACCTTGAAATTTAGGTCACTAGGTCAAATTATAGAAAAAGCTTGTCCGCACTCTAGCGGTCTAAATTTTGATGCGATCTTATTCAAACTTGGTCAGAATGTTTATCTCAATGATATCTAGGTCAAGTTTGAAACTGGGTCATATGACCTTGAAATCTAGGTCACTGGGTCAAATTATAGAAAAAGCTTGTCCGCAATCTAGCAGCCTTAATTTTAGTGCAATCTTCTTTAAACTTGAACAGAATGTTTATCTAAAGATATCTAGGTCAAGTTCGTAACTGGGTCATGTGACCCTTAGAACTAGGTCACCAGGTCAAATTAAAAGAAAGCTAGTCTGCACTCTAGCGGTTGTAATTTTGGTCCGTTCTTCTTTAAACTTGGTCAGAATGTTTATTCCAATGATATCTAGGTCTAGTTTGAAACTGGATCATGTGATCTTGAAATCTAGGTCACTAGGTAAAATTATAGAAAAAGTTTGTCCACACTCAAGTGGTCGTAATTTTAGTCTAATCTTCTTCAGACTTGGTCAGAATGTTTATCCCAATGATATCTAGGTCAAGTTCGAAACTGGGTCATGTGACTTTGAAATTTAGGTCACTAGGTCAAATTATAGAAAAAGCTTGTTAGCACTCTAGTGGTCGTAATTATTTTCAGATCTTCTTCAAACTTGGTCAGAATGTTTATTCCAATAATATCTAGGTCATGTTCGAAACTGAGTCATGTAACCTTGAAATTTAGGTCACTAGGTCTAATTGTAGAAAAAGCTTGTCCGCACTCTAGCGGTCTTAATTTTGATGTGATCTTCTTCAAACTTGGTCAGAATGTTTATCTCGATGATATCTTGGTCAAGTTCCAAACTGGGTCATGTGACCTTGAAATCTAGGTCACTAGGTCAAATTATAGAAAAAGTTTGTACGCACTCTAGTGGTCTTAATTTTTGTCCAAACCATTGAACAGATGTTCGCAGGTGAGCGACCCAGGGTCCCTTGGACCCTCTTGTTGATTTGTGAGGTTATTTCTGACCAAAATGGGACCAGTACAGATCCTGATCAGATGGCACAAATGTGCCGGCTGATCTGCATCTACACTGGTCGCACATGCGTAGAGATGTGTATCTGTGGAGTAAATGGTTAACTTATCACAAAAACACATTATAAGTCACAGTGACAACAGCTGTCACCTCAGCTGCTAGACGTTATACAACTTGAATAATTTGAAACTAGTGTGAAAAACAACACGATATTTTAATGCCCAGTATTTTTGTATTATTGATTATTTCCATATTTTATAGTTCAGTTTAAAGTCTCAATCTGTTTAAGCTGCATTTTCCAGCTTTATAACATATCTACAAATGTTGACCATGTTTTAACTTTTACTCCATAGATAATTACGTTCATCATATAGGTGAACTGTCTAGATCCCGATCAGCTTGCACATTCGTCCCTCCATCCCATCTGATCAGGATATACACTGTTCACATTTAGATTCATAAGTGACCCAATATGGTTTGTATTTCAGCGCATGCTCGCCTGATGTTCCGCAACAAAGTCACAGTTCAAGATGCTGTTGTCGCTGTAACATTAATGGAGTCTTCCATGCAGGTCAGTTAGTAAGCGAAAATGATTGTGTATTACCAACACCTGGTACTGCTACCCAAGTAAGCGTGACCAAAACCTGTTACTGCTACCAAGCATGTTTGACAACATTGCTAATCTTAATTCCGAAGTCAAAAATCAGTTATCTTCAGCTGTTTAAGAGATATTTACAATAAAACGACTATTGTCCTCTCTTATGCACCTTCTGGATGGCATTACAATAAACTGTAGGTTTATAGTGAGAAATCATTAAATTAAGTTTTCAGTCTGAGGGTTTTAGTCAAAAGTAGTTGAATACAATTCCAACTTAAGTTTTCTTTCTCACTGCTGTATATTTCCCAAAGTTTAACCCTTAACAACATATAATTATACGGGTTTTATCACATCTGTGTCTTCTATCTATATTCAGATCAGCCAACACATCCATACCGTCCAATCAGGATCTGCATTGTCCACATTTTGGTCAGAAATAATGTTATGAATCTAAAAGCAAACAGTGTAGGGGCTGATCAGACAGCACAGATGTGCCAGCTACAATGTTCCCCCGTGCAATAAAGGTTTATCTATTGAGAAAAAGGTTTAAGCAAAGTTGAAGCTAGTGCAGTTAGGAGACATTATGGAACAGATTTACTTCACTGTTTTGATCTCTAATTCATATATTTCTATGTCTGGCAGTAAAAATAGAATATTATCACAATAATTACATAATATCTCCAATATTTTCTCTTTAAATGGAGTAATTACTGATATTTTGTGAAAACTTTCTGACAAATTGAGGCTATTGAGTTTCAAATACTGACTTAAAGGTTCTTTTTCTTAAGTGATGGTATTTGTTTAACTTTTTCCTCCATACATAATTATGTTTTTTGTCACATGTGAAACCAATGTAGATCCAAATCAACTGGTTCATACATGCCGTATAATCTGAAACTGCACTGGTCACATCTAGAAAAAGCAAATCAATTAAAAGCAAACAGTTTAGATCCTAATGAGACAACACAGATGTGCCGGCTGATCTGGATCTACAATGTTTGCCCAAGCCATAAAAGTGTTAATAAGGAAGAAAGGGTTATTCACAAGAACTTTTTACGCGCATGTGAGTTATGGTTATGACAATTGCTGAACATGATTTTTCATACTTTTGCATCATTTAATTTTGCTTGGGATCAAATTTTGTGCAGAATGCATATTTGACATTTTTGCACGCACATAAATTGGTACATTTGTTTTATTTTTATACAATTATATTTTCAATGGTTTGATTTTGCAGGGCTTTGATTTCACACATTTTCCCGTTGAGTGAAATACTTGAAAATTAAACCCATGCAAATTCTAATGACAACACAGTATTAAAACAATAAAAAACTTTTTTAAATCCTGCCCCTTTAAGTCATTTAATTTTAGTGATGTAAAAACTGTACAAACTCATTTCTCTGTTGTTTACTTAAAACTAAAACTTAAATAGCCCTTTCCTCCATATATATGCATTTTTATGTGTGTGCGACCAGTGTAGATCCAGATCAGCCAGCACATCAGTGCCGTCTGATATAGATCTGCACTGGTTGCTTTTTGGTCAGAAATAACCTAATAAATCAAATGGCGAACAGTGCAGTTCCTAATCAGACGGCACGGATGTGCAGGCTGATCTGGATCTACACTGTTCGACCATGCAATAAAGGTGTGTGCATGGAGGAAAGGAATAGTATGATTGAAATAAAAAGAGTTATTCCATTTTCTGCACAAAGGTGGCGAACTGTAGATTCATTTTAGTCTGCAGGTCTGGATCTACACTGTCTCTTTTTGGTCAGAAATAACCTGATGGATCTTCAAGCAAACAGTGTAGATCAGATTTGCTGTCTGATCTGGATCTGTGGTCACCCATGTGATAAAAATTGCATCCATGGGGTATAGGGTTAATTAGAGTAATTGAAAATACAGAATAAAAAAACAGGAAAACAAATTTTATCAAACTCATTAAGAAAACAACTACAAATATTGCTCGTTAACATCTCCCTCACAAAAATAACAAAATTAATTGATTTGAAAATATCAATGAAATTCATTAGGAATATCATGAGTTGGTTGTTTTAGATGATAAATCAATGTCACAGATAGAAGATTGCAAAAGACATTGAAGTGGTGCTTTTAGTTGATTATCTCTGTGCGGCTGTTAATGCATTTTCCTCAATTAATTTGCTTCCTTTTGTATTGCAATCAGTTACTGTCTTTTATTACGAGGCCCAAAGGTAGGAAAATTGATCTATGAATTTCAAGGTATGGCGTCAAAATACTCTGGTATTATTATATTTCACAAGGCTTTAAATTTTGCAATACGGTATATGCAATATAATATTATGTCTCAATAAAAAAAACACAGTGACGTTGTGTGATTTTATGCCCACACGAATATATCTTTTGCAACTTTTATTATGAAACCCTGATGTAGGAAAATTGATTTATGAATTTCAAAGGTTTTGCATCAAAGTACTCTACTGACAGTATTGTTATATTTCTTGCGAATTCGAATACCACATCAGTTTTAAATTTTGTGAGTTTTACGCCAAGGTAAATGCAGTGTGATAATACGTCTTAATAGAAAAACACAGTTGCACAAAGGTATGCCCACACGAATAGTCAATACTCTACTGAGAGTATTGTTATATTTTGCGAGGGTTTAAATTTCACGTGTTTTGCACTAGGTTATTGCAATGTAAAAATATGTCTAATCCGTTTTCTCCATGTATATGTTTATCATGGTATGTGCATGAGTTATGTGCAAACAGTGTAGATTCAGACCATGCTGTCTGATCAGGATCTACACTGTTCCCTTCTTGGTCAGAAATGACTTAATGAATCCAAAAGTGAAAAGTGTTGATCCTGACTAGATGGCACGGATGTGTGGCTGATCTGGATCTACAATGTTTGCACATGCCATAAATTAATATCTATGGAGTAATGGCTTAAAAAAAACACTGTTGCACGAATTCATGCTGATGCGAATACATGTATATCATTTTCAGCATTTGCTTTGAAATTCCACGCGATATTCAATGATACAATTAGTTTCAAAATAACTGAGCTGGATTAATTTGTCTTGAAACAAACAAAAAATTAGTCAATAAAGTAAATGTTTTAATATACAAAGGCCAGACAGGAATTTAGTAAGAAACCACCTAAACTTATATAGAAAACAGAAGTACCGTAATCACCCTAAGTATTGGGAAAATTAAAAATAATTAAAATTGTTCGTGTCCCAATATGTAGGGTTGCAAAAAAATATTTGTTTAAAAAGTGTCCCAATATTTCGGGTATTGATGATTTGTATGCTTGCATTGGTAATGTCTTCTTGAATCCTTATTTTCAATATTTCTCAACGTTAAAGAGGTTTTAGCACAAATACACGTCATACTAAGGTAAAAATATGAAATAGCATTGTAAAAATTGAAGAAAAACACTGCCGACTTGCATAATTACCGAGCACATATCTCATGTCCCAAAACTTAGGAATGCGAAAAAACAATTTCTGAAAGTGTTCCAAAACTTAGGAACACTAAAAATACTGATCCTAAAAGTGTCCCAAAATTTAGGGACGCAAAAAATAATTATTTTTGTGAAAAATAATGGTGTCCCAATATTTAGGGTGTCCCAATACTTAGGGTGATTACGGTAGACAAATTAATTTAGCTCCGCTGTTCTGAATCTTTAAAAACTGTAAGTTATCAATGAATTTCTCTTTGAAATATACAAACCCTTTTCCTACTTAGAATGATGTGATGGTCTTGTCTTTCTATTACACTACTCCAGATTTATGGGTTTAATCACATGGGCAAACAGTGTAGATCAAGGTCAGATGTTGATCTGGATCTACATTGTTTGAGCATGCAATACAACCCGTATATATTGAGGAAAGGATTGACAATTTAAAAAAGCAGTACATGTGATTGGTTTAGAGCTGATTGTGTCATTAGTTATTGAAAGCACATATAGAGTTTTTTCTACATACAAGTGCATTAGATAACTTTTGAGAAATGTAAAAATTATTTTGGTATGCCATGTGAACTCAGAAAAAAGATAACCATGAAATTTTATGCCCGCAAATGAATGTGCATTTAGAGTTTTATTGTATGTATATTGTCTTTGTATTGATTTACATACATGTAGTCCTTTTTAAAAGTTAAAACTATAGTTTGTCTAATCGAATTTCACTATTTTTCAAATTGTTGGGAATTTTTTCTATAAAACAGTACTTTATATCATTTAATGATTTACCCAGTCATTAAATTGATTTACTAAATATAATGTCAACCTCTAAGTCGGTTAGTGTTTATTATCCATTCCTCCATATATACACATTTTTATGCATGTGTGACCAGTGTAAATCCAGATAAGACGGTACATTTTGGTCGGAAATAACCTAACAAATCTAAAAGCGAACAGTGTAGATCCTGATTTGATGGCACGGATGTTCCAGCTGATCTGGATGTACACTGTTCACCCAGGCAATAAAGGTGTATCTTTGGAGGAAAGGGAATGAGTATTTTGTTGGCTTACCACAATGCAGGTCTAACTGGTATGAATATAGTCTTGTTTTGCACCAAGTCTGCAACATATGTGTCACATAGGACCGATTTAATTTCATAAATCGTTACCTTGATGCAAAAACAGTGAAAGTTCTTCATATTTTAGTGTTACTTGTACTGTTCTTGCACTATAATTATAATGCTCATTAATAAACGCTAACTTATACACATTCTGTCTGCTTCCTGAATTTTCATTGTCATCCAATTCAGAAACTTGTATTAATTTATTTATAAATCACTTGAAGCAGCATTTAATTTGGTTTGAAATTGATATTGTCACATTAAATATTTAGACAGGTCTTTTGAATTTCCTGAAATTTATTAATTTCAAGAGATAATTTGAATCTGCATTTGGCCAATATTTGTTTATTTTATGAATCCACTTAATAAAATATTTCATTATTAGAAATATTAGACCCACATGAAAAACCATTTACCCTGGTGTGTGTGTTTTGCATGCGTCATTGTTGTTAAATTACTAATAAGATTTACATGGCAGACTTAACTTTGAATTTTGTTGCTATAAAAATGAAAGAAAATCGGAATGTTTTGTCAGAAACCGTTTTTACTAGTAAGTGCATTCAGAAAATAAACAACCATATTTTGTACTTAGTTCTTTGCAATCATGTTTAAATAAGATATGCAGGTATTCATCTTCAGTGATATCTTTAGTATAAAACTGAAAAACATCATACTGAAGGACCAGTTACATAGAGAATCCATTCCAAATCAGTAATTTTATTTATTTTAAATTACTTGCTGCTTAAATCGGTTGTCATGCGTGAGGGTTTTCTGTGGTAACGGCAATCGGTAATGGACCATTTAAACAAAATATTTCATGGCTTGCTGGTAGGTGACCAAAACAAATCCAAACAGGGTTTGGTCAGTGATAAGGATGTTTTCATCAGTTAAAATGCTGAAATACTATCGGTTTTTGTCGTTAGTAAATCAGAGTAAAATCGAGCTAAATGCTGATAAATCAATGTTTAGTAACTTTAGTAAGTAATCAGTGGTTAAACACCTCCATTCAGATATAACAGGTGATTCATATTTGGTTATCTTTCTGATCAGTGACATCAATTAAGAGCTTGCATATCTCATGATATAGGTTGCCATCGGTTCTTTTATTAAGAAAATATGTTTATGTGATGATGTGATGAAAACAGATGACACAATGGCAGCTGTCGATTTGTCACAGATTGAATCTCTATTAACCTCCGATCAAAACCAACAAAAAAAAATGTACTTCAATTCTTATCTTAGCTTGGTTAAGGGTATCTCTGTTAACCAGAAAGCTACAAATATTGATTTGCCAGTACTGGGAAAATTATAATTCCTATCAAACTGTATCATCGCCTTTTACGCCAATCCCAACCACTGATCACTTCTGTTATATTTTTATCAATGAAAATGTTCTGTAAGGAAAGGAAATTTTCAAGCTGATTAATTTTCTTTTACCGCTTGTCAATCTCTTCTTTGTCACAAGTGATCATTTGCTTTGTTCATGAAAATGCTTTGTATAGAAAATTGCTTAAAAGAGATTAAAGAGTTTGTCTTATGAAATAAAACCTCTTGAGAGGCAAAAGCCAAAGGTTCTTTAGTAAGTACAATTAAATAAAGAAGCAGTTAGAACCTTTTTGTTTTTACCACACATCAGTTGTCTGTTTGAAAATGTTCATTAATATGTGCTTGTATGATTGCACCACAGTGCCATGATGATGACAATTTTGTTAAAAGTGATCAACAATCTGATGTTGTAGATAATCGTAACATCACTAGTCAAGACTGAACTAATTTATATAGAGGATATATGTTTTTTTTCAATGAAATATTGATTTTTTGCACACATGAACACCAGAAACAGACATTGCCAAAAATAACAAAATTTAATATTAGTATTTGGTGTTCACAAATGAAATAAAATCAATATTTCACTGAAACAAACAAATTTTATTTAAGTTTTATTTAAAACCAATCTCATTTAAGTTTTCTTGTAAAACTTATCTGAAATGTTGGAAACGGAGGTACTAAGTTTTTTTTAAGTAGTTGAAAAACTGTGAAAGTAAAAATAGTATTCCACTGTTTCAAAACAGTAAAAAGACCCTTCTTTGCACTCAGAAAACTCTGTAATTACTGGAAAACATTAAGTAAGTTATAATTCTTGTAAAAAGTACATTATTTGTAAAAGATGAAAAGGTTTTCCAGGAAATGTTAGTTTCTCCCTGATTATTTGCCTGCCAGTTCATTTGCCTTGATTAATATGAGAATTATCATAATCACCCTAAATCGTGGGACACATTTAATTCTGAGAAACCATTATTTTTCGCTAAATCAATTAATTTTTTTGCATAATTGTTTTCGAAAACTTTTTGAATTGGTATTTTTTAGTATCCCTATGTATAATGGCACTTTCAAAAACAATATTTTAGGACACGAAAAACTTTAAAATATAATTATTTTTACTGTCCCAAAATTTAGGGTTACTACAGTAATTTGATTCTCTGATCAAAGTAGTCAGTTTAATATCTGCATAAAAAGTTCATTAATTTACTTCATAGATACACCTTAATTGCAAGGGCAAACAGTGTAGTTCCATATGAGCTGGCACGTCTGTGCCATCTGATCAGGATCTACACAGTTCGCTTTTTGATTTGTACGGATGTTTCACACCAAAAATCAACCAGTGCAGATCATGATATGACGGCATGGATGTGCCAGCTGATCTGGATCTACACTGGTCGTACTCGCATCAAAAGGCGTATATATGATGGAATAGGTTTATATTTGACTCTCTGATAAAAGTAATTAGTAACTCTAGTTTAATATCTGCATAAAAGGTTTTAATGTTAACATCGATTTTAGTCTTAATTTATATTTGCAAGAGAGTTAATTGGGCATGATTTTCACAGTACACTGTAATATCTATTTGGGTTTTTATAATAGCGAATGTATTTAAAGTACCTTAATTGTTCCTTGTATAGTACATTAATTAACCCTTTACTTTATATAGGTTATATATATTTATACTTCATTTATTTTATAGCATGTGGGAACATTGTAGATCCAGATCAGCCGGCACATTCATTCTGTCTGATCAGGGTCTGTCTGTTGAGGATCTACACTGTTTGCTTTTTGGTCAGAAATAACATAATGAATCAAAAAGCAAACAGTGGTGATCCTGATCAGATGTCAATCCCTAATTAAAACAAAAAAGATTTGTTTTACTTTAGGGATTTAAATCAATTCCAGTTTTCACAGTTACATTTCAGCTTTTGAGAGGAAAATTCCAGTTTTGATACCATCAGACCATCACAAATAAGGATTATACACTCCAGGCTCTTTAATGTTTAACGATCTTAGTTTTACAAGAGGGGGTAATCACATTAGTTTCACATAAAAAAAAAATTTAATTAATTTTTATGTCAATGTTTCAGATGTCACAAGTCTCTTATATATTAAATCAACTTGAAAACTATTTAGTTTGCTTTGGAGAACATTATTCAATTTACTGAGAATGGAAACCAGTCTCAAATCTCAAGCATCTGATTGGCTGAAATGGCAACCAGTCGCCATTTCAGCCAATCAGATGCTTGAGATTTGAGACTGGTTTCCAATCTCAGTTTCATACCCTTCTGCACAGTACTCATGGATATTTCCCCTGGGGAAGCATCACAGAGTATCGGAAAGTTTAGTTATTGGGATCTGTCACCTAAGTAATTATACCATCATTAACAGGTCTCACTACACCAGAGCGATTTAATTTTTCATGTGATGTTTATTGTTTTAAACATGTATGATGGTAATTTGTAACCCAAATTGAAATTCACACTAGATTTATATGTTAGAGTAAAAAAGAGTAGTATTTTTAACTTATTTTTTAATTTCATGAATAAAATCTGTTAAAGTAAAAACCATAAGAACAAGATTAACAATTTTATCATGCCACCCTTTCAAACATAAGGCAATACATAAGAATTGCTTTGTCCGTCTGTCAGTCTGTCTGTCCATCACAAAAACTGAATGTCGGCTATGACTTTGCCATTTCTTAATATTTTTTGATCAAATTTTTAAATCATATTGTTTATGACAACAGGCTCATGATGATGCCAAATTTTTTAGGTCAATGTCAAATTTGATAGAGATGCCCCTTTATGAAAAGTATACTTGGATTTTTTACTTTTGAAAAAGTACCAGCAGGTGACACAAGAGTTCAGCTGATTGCCCGTTAGTAGTAGATATTGCTGCATTTCCTTACAACTGTCATAAAGTCGTTTTACATTATCATTTATATTTCAGTTAAATACTGATAATCTTTTAATTCTGGTTTCTGTTTATGGGGTATGAGTGTTATCTGTTTGCGAACAGTTGATCCAGATCAGCCGGCACATTTATGCTGACTCGTCAGGATCTACACTTTGTACTTTTGAGTTTTCATGTCATTTCTGACCAAAAAGGAAGCAGTGTAGATCCTGATCAGATGGTACAGATATGGATCTGCACTATTGGAACATGCTATCAAACATGTATATATGGAGTAATGTTTAATGCCGTACTAATTAATCTTTGTCTCAAACCATTGATGCTGTCTCATGAATCCGAAAATAACAAAACTGGAATTTTACTTTTGCCAAACTGGAATTTTACCTTTAAAAACTGGAATTATCATGATCCTTGGTTAAATGACTGTTCATTTGTGTTTTAAAAAAGCAATTAGTTTCCAATATCTGGAATTTACACATTCCAGTTTGGAAATCACATGTATGCAGGGTGGACGGACAGTAAAGAGTAGTCCCATACTTTGGATCAGTGTTGTATTTATTACTGAATCTTGTGATCACTAAGGGAACCAGTTGCATTTGAAGATGGAATTGGGAATTCCAATGAAGCTGCTGCCATTGGGGGTTTTTGATTGGGGGGGGGGGGGGGGGATAGTCATGACTGACTTCAGTAATCAGTCAGCTCTTTCAACATTCAGCTTTTTTCAACATTCTTTCTGCTATTCCGGTAAATCCCTAAAGATAAAATCTTGTCAGCAGTTTTAGATTACTTAATTATTTCAGAAAATTATTGCCTTGCTTGATTAACTGTAAAGTGCTTTGAGTGATTTGTTTAATCCAATGAATTTTCTGTTTTTTGTATTACATTTTAGGTTTCTATGGCAAGTTTGCAATGTCAATTTTTTAAACTGATCCATAACATTATTACACATTGCCTCTCCTTTTAAATAATGAAATAATGTTTGCTTATATTTTAAACAGATTTTAATTAAAACAATAAAGGTTTGTGAAGAAATACTTGCTTGTCCCAAAAAATAGCAAGGTCAGGGTAATTTAACATAATAAGGTCAGGGTCATTTTACATTTTTAATGTTATTGGGTATCGTATGACTTTTATTAGACAAAATTTCAAGTTAGTGGTTGTGGTCAAGAGATATAAAAAGGAAATGTTGTTGAAACACTTTTGAAATCAAATTTCAACTAGTTGCAGATATATTAGATGACATCATGAGATCTGGCAAGAATAATTAATGAAAATCCTTTCATATTTTGTCCTGCTAGATTGACCTAGATACTTTTTTATCATAATACTTGTATAATATGAAAATAGGGTACTGTTAGCTTTGTTGTTGGTCGTTTTTGTGCCACATTTAAATGTTCTTCCATATATACAAGTTTTATCGCCTATGCAAAGATCTAGATCAGCCGGTACATCCATTTCTTCTGATCTGAATCTGCACTGTACACTTCATGGTCAGAAACAACCTAATGAATCTAAAACTCAACAGTGTAGATCCTGATCAGACAACAGATGATCTGAATCTAAACTGTTTGCCCATGCAATAAAAGTTATATAAAGGGAGTAAAAGGTTAAAGAGTCAAAATGTCTCTTCAAAATGTCCAAATATTTTCAGAGAAGTCTCAGCTGTGCACACAGTGTACGAACATGCCAGTTCATTAAGTTTTTGATTGTCTGTATGGAGACTGGTCGCAATTTCAGCCAATCAGATGCTCGAAATCTAGACTAGTCTCAAGTCTTAAGATTTGGGCCCAGATCTTAACCAAATCAGTGTTCATGTATGTTTGCTGGAACATTTGTATTTCTTTAATTTTTCAAATTAAACTATTTCTTTGAAAAAAACAACACTTTATTTAACAGGTTTAACCAAAAGTGCGACAGTGAAAAATGCTTTAATCAGCTTTTAGGTAAATAAGTGTTAAAATCAACCAATTATGTCACATTGGAAGGCATTAAGATTATTAGATTCGGGATTTCAGTCTATGCAGATTCTTTCATTTTGAGGCAAGCAAATCTGAATCTTTCCACTTTTAACTCCACCTAATTCTGAACTTGGAATCATGTCCATGCAGAAGAATTTAAGAAAAATGGTGAATTTTAGCTAAAAAAAATTAGATATCTTGTGTGTATTGCATTTAAATAATGAAGTTAAATTTTTTTTTGACCCATGAAAATAAATTTAAATTAGGTAACCCTTTCTTCTATATATACACCTTTTATGGCACAGGTGAACAGGGCTGAAGGTTATAAAACTGAGCTTGGAAACCAGTCTCAAATCTCAAGCATCTGATTGGCTGAAATGGCGACCAGTCGCCATTTCAGCCAATCAGATGCTTGAGATTTGGGACTGGTTTCCATGCTCAGTTTTATAACCTTGGGCACTGTGTAGATGCAGATCTGCTAGCACATTTGTGTCTGCTCGTCCAGGATGTGCACTGTTTGCTTTATTATTTATAAAGGTATTTCTGACAAAAAACAAAAACAGTGCAGATCTTGATCAGACAGCAAAAGAAATAGCATGCAATATTCTAAGAGCCCTGTTAGGTTTGCATAAATTTTAGACTTGTCAGAAAGTTTTACAAGAGTTCTTGTTTTCTTCAGGGTGCAGCTTTGTTGGGAGGAGTTAATGCCCTTCACACAGCCTTCCCAGATAATGTGTTCTTGTTTTCTTCAGGGAGCAGCTTTGTTGGGAGGAGTTAATGCCCTTCACACAGCCTTCCCAGATAATGTGTTCTTGTTTTCTTCAGGGAGCAGCTTTGTTGGGAGGAGTTAATGCCCTTCACACAGCCTTCCCAGATAATATGTTCTTGTTTTCTTCAGGGAGCAGCTTTGTTGGGAGGAGTTAATGCCCTTCACACAGCTTTCCCAGATAATGCTGAGGAGGAGTATCAGGTTCAAGGTTAGTATAATAATCATTAAAGCTGGACCCAAACTTACATTGGAGACCAGTTTCAAATCTCAAGCATCTGATTTGCTGAAATGGTTACTGGTGGCCATTTCAGTCAGTCAGATGCTTGAGATTCGAGACTGATCTCCAGTTTTAGTTAAATGATCATGGGCCCTGGCATTAATATTATAAAATTGAGACTGGAGACTGGTCTTAGTTCACAAGTTTGCCATTGTGCAATTCTACAACTGCTGAATTTCAACGGTACATAAGTTGAAAAAAACTGAGAATGGATACCATTTTTTGTTGTTGACATTTTTAATTGTTGCTGTGTTTTGGATGAAACAACTTTCATCAATTGTTTCTTTTTTAATATAAGATGATTATTGTGTCGCCTGCGGCAGCAGGTAGACACATAGGGATCCTATTGTCCGTCATCGGTGTTGTCGGCGGCGGCGTCCAGTAGTCCCCAAGCTTTAACATGAAACTTAATGTGGCTTATAACTTTGAATATACTTGTTCTATTCACTTCATTCTTGGAATATATTATCAGCATGAACATCAAGAATGATAACTCCACTTTCACTATTTTATGAGTTATGCCCCTTTCAAATACAGCTTTATCATGAACTGAATGTTACCTATAACTTTGAAAGTACTCGTCCTTTTCACTTAAAACTTGGAATTTATCATCTTTAGGAACAACAACATCCGTTACAACAAGGATCATTACTCCTTTTTGAATACTTTATGAGTTATGCCCCTTTCAAATGCAATGTTAACATGAAACTTAATATTGCCTATAACTTTGAAAGTACCTGTCCTATTCACTTAATACAATGTACTTGGAATATATTATCTGCATGAACAACGCCATTGGTGACAAAAAAGAATTAAAACTCCTGTTTGAATATTTTATGAGTTATGCCCCTTTCAAATGCAACTTTAACATGAATAGTGTTGCCTATAACTTTGAAAGTTCTTGTCCTATTCACTTAATACTTAGAATATATTATCTGCATGAACAAAGCCATTGCTGAAAAAAAGAATGAAAACTCCTGTTCGAATATTTTATGAGTTATGCCCCTTTCAAATGCAACTTTAATATGAAACTTAATGTTGCCTGTAAAATAAAAAGTATTGTTCAATTCACTATATTATTTGAATATCTCATCAGCGTGCACATACCAATTTTTGAAGAAGGATAACTCAGGTTTCACCATTTTTTAGTTATTCCCCTTTCAAAGCAATTTAGGTGACACATGTGTTCTGTGGTGTAGTATTGAAATCAACTGGAATAAAATATTTTTATTATACATGATTAAACATAGGCCCACATTTCAACTTTTTGCGTGCAGACGACACATGTGTTCCACGGAACACAACATTCTAGTATTTACAACCTTGAGTAAGTAAACTTTGTTTTGGTAAGCATAATCCATAATAAATATTGTCATCTGTTCAACATTACGATAATTTCAGTGACTGACATCAAATTCCTAAAGTTGTAATTCGCAAGAGTTATGGTTGTTATATTTTTATGCCCCCACAAAGTAGAGTTGCACTGGTCTGTCTGTCAATCCATATGTATGTCAGTAGATTTGTAGGTCCCACAAAACTTCTGGCATCAACTCCTCATTAGCTATCAGACGGATTTCTTTCAAACTTGCTTAGATGATAACTAGATGACTGTAAAGAAAATATTTATTGCTGTAACCATTTTTACCAGAGTTATGGCCATTTGTTACAAATGTTGTAGCAGTGGGGGCATCAGTAACCTAAAGACACAGTCTAGTGTTTACGTAACAAGGGAGCCCAGTGTCCTGCAGACAAAGTCTAATTTTTTACACTAAATTATGTATCAACTCATGTTCTCAAGCTTTATTTTCTGCCAAAATGTTCCATAAACAGGGTGAAAGTCTGATTTTGCTAAATAGAGAAGAATGCTTAATTAAAAGAATTAATGAAGTATTTGATTCTCAGTTTCGTTTACTCTAGAAACCATTTCCTACATATATATACACCTTCATGGCAAGGGCAAACAATGTAGATACAGATCAGCTGGCACATCCCTGCCATTTATTCAGGAACTACACTGTTTGCTTTTTCATTCAATAGTTTATTTCTGACCATAGTAGTGTGACCATTGCTGATGAAGATCAGATGGCAAGGATATGCCTGCTGATCTGGATCTACACTGGTTGCAATGTGTAAAAGAGCATATATGGGGTAAAGGGTAAATTAGACACCCTAATAATTTATTTTCAGCTCAGATGATTCTTGAGCGGTTGAATCTCCAAGATGTTCTTGAAGAAGAAATGAAACAGTTAAAAGAAATAGAAGCAAGGCAGAAAGAGGTCAAAGCAAGTGGCAAATCATTATCTGTCAAACCTGATCGAAACGTTGTCTCTACACGTGCCTCAGAAATTGATCATGTTACTGAGAATCAGATCGTACAGCCAAATGAACATCACAGTAAAGATGATCGTTGTAGAAGAGACCCACCGTATCAAAATAATCATCAGATTGATCATGATAATCCAAGTTCTAAGTTAGAAGATGATGGAAACGAAATAAGCAAGAAGCAGTGTGGTATAAAGGAAAGTAGTAATCTTCACAAGGTAGCAAATGCAGGTCTCAACCTATCAAATGTTTCATTGTCAGATATGCTGAATTCAAGTGGGGAAGATGCAACTGAAATAGCACCAGTGTTTCCCATAGTTGGTGCAAATTTGGGAGCATTATCTCAAAGCAGTTTGAATTCAAGTGTTATGGTAAACAGTAGAAATTTTCAAGTTTTGCCTTCTAATGCATCAACACCACTAAGATCAAACAAGTCCTCCGACAAACAGGCTTGTGAGATAAAAATAGCAAAAGAAGCAGATGAACAACATGATGATGAGGGACAGATCAAACCAAATCCTTCAGTGATTCAACAAACAATTCAGAACAGGCTGACTCAAGTCACTAGAAAAATACCACTTGTTACTACAGGTACTGAAGATAATGAACATGCTGATGAATCTGTGAAAAGAAATGCTGTTGCTAAACTAGTGTGTGTGAAAGACAAGAAGTCCAACCAGATTGGCAAGTTCAAGACTGTATCTGGAAAGATGAAAAAGGCTTTAGAAAACATAGTCAGAGAAAATGATATAGAGACTAATTCAAAGATCGGAAGAGGGGAGAACGATGGAATAGAACATCTCAGTGAGTTTGAAGATTATCTTCCAAGGACAAAAACAAAGTCAAGAAAACGAGAAATTGTCTCCGACTCGGATGATAATGATAATTGTGTGGAATTAGAGAAGAATAAACATGTTAAGAAAAGCAAAAGAAGAAAGCAGAAGGAAAATAATGAATTTAATAATGGTCGTGTCACTGCATCAAAAACAAATGAAAACAAACCAGACAGAGTTTCCACAGACTTTGATGCCAAAAATTCATCAACAAAAGCAGTTTCTGATTCAACTTTGTCAAAATTGAAGAGATTTCAGTTTGCTGATTCTAAAAGCAGTATTTTAAACAATTCATCATTTTCTGAATCAATTGCATCCAGCACATCAGCATCAACCAAAATTGAAAACAATATAAAAACAGTGGAAAATGGACAAACTTCATCTTATAGTACGGGACTGAAAAATAATCAAACAGATGATGTTCAAGTAGAGGATCAACCATTTAAGGCCAATGTCTTAACAGAAACTTTTGGTGAACAGAAAAAGATATCACCTGCGAGTGTAAAAAGCCCTGCGTGGCTTGTAACATTAAACAAGAAATTTGCATCACCTGTTATAACTAACAGTTTTACTAACAATTCTTCAGCACCTAAACCTGTATTTAATGTTGAAGGTAAGCCAGATGAACTAGAAGACCTAGAGTTAGACGATTGTGGATTTTTATCAAAACTAAAATATAAAAAAGGTGGTACATGATTTGCTTTAGTTAAGGAATTGTTAACAATTTTAATGATTTCAGCTTTTAATAAGTCATAGTACATGTCTAAAGTTTACAGCAATAATCTGAATAAGGGTATAATGATACCCTTACAGTACTAATAATAAACCACAAATGCAAAATGTTGTGTTTATTGTGATTTACACCACTGTTTTATTTATAATATACAAAAAACAGGCACACTTAAGGATCCATTACACTCCTCCTTGCACGTCCATCAATGAAAAAGTAATCAAAATTTCAGTGACGGCAAAATGCCTTTTGATGAAACTTCTTACAAATGAATGTTACTTATGTATTTTAATAATAAATATGGTAAGGTATGTTAGAACAATAAAGGAAAATGACCAGACTTAAAATTCCCTTAAATTCTATTTACATAAATTAAAAACCAAGCAATACAAAACATTGTTCTAACTTCCCAAGTGTTTAATGACACTCGCAAGAAAATGTTGTTTACTTTGTAAAGAACTTTTAACTACGAAAATAGAAATCAATGTTTGCCACCCATTTAGGCGACCAGGAAGCGACCAAAAAATTGAAGGCCAAACACACTTTTACTAATATCTCATATAGTTTACATATGTAAGTCACATGGACACAAGATATTGTTGTCAGTATCATATTACTCATGTGGGCATTTAAAATGATTTTTTGTGTTGGTTTAGTTTTTGTGAATTTATGTAAATAGAAATTTAGGGAATGTTTAGACCTCGTTATTTGTCTTGACTGTTACAACATGTCTAACCATATGCAAAATAAAGATACATTAGTAACATTAATTTTTGCAAAGTCTCATTGAATGGCATTTTGCCGTTATTGATATTGTGATTCATTTCTTTTTTATCGATGAATAAACAAGGAGTGTAGTGGATCCCTAATATTAAAAATATAAATATTTATAAAAAAACTGATCTCTTAGATATCTTGTTCAGTGCCTCCAGAGAAAGGGTTCATGTTGCAGCAGAAGGTCTATTAGACATCTTGAAAGTGGATTCATGTTGCCACAGAAGGTCTATTAGACATCTTAAAATGGATTCATGTTGCCACTGGAGGTCTATTGGACATCTTGAGAATGGGTTCATGTTGCCACAGGTCTATTGGACATCTTGAGAATGTGTTCATGTTGCCATATGAGGTCTATTGGACATCTTGAGAATGGGTTCATGTTGCCACAGGAGGTCTATTGGACATCTTGAGAATGGGTTCATGTTGCCACAGGAGGTCTATTAGACATCTTGAAAGTGGGTTCAAGTTGCCACAGGAGGTCTATAAGACATCTTGAGAGTGGGTTTGTGTTGCTACTGAAGGTCTGTGAAACATCTAGAGAATGAGTTTAAGTTGCTGCAGGAGGACTTTTTGACATCTTGAGAATGGGTTCATGTTGCCACAGGAGGTCTATTGAAACACCTTGAGAATGGGTCCATGTTGCCACAGGAGGTCTATTGGACATCTTGAGAATAGGTTAATGTTGCCGTAGGAGGTCTATTGAACATCTTAAGAATGGGTTTATGTTGCTGCAGGAGGTCTATTGGACATCTTAAGAATGGGGTGGTGTTGCTACTGAATGCCTGTTAGACATATTGAGAAGAAGTTCATGTGATTGCTGAAGGTCTATTTGACATCTTGAGAATTGGGTCATGTTGCTGCCCCGTGTCTGTTAGACAACTCGATAATGGGTTTATGTTGCTGTTGAAAATGTGTTAGACATTTTGAGAATAGGTTCATGTTGCCATTGAAGATTTGTTAGACATTTTGAGAATGGGTTCATGTTGCCGTTGAAGATTTGTTAGACATCTTGAGAATGGGTTCATGTTGCTGTTGAAGATTTGTTAGACATCTTAAGAATGGGTTCATATTGCTGTTGAAGATTTGTTAGACATCTTGAGAATGGGTTCTTGTTGCTGTTGAAGGTGTGTTGGACATCTAGAAAATGGGTTCATGTTGCTGTTATAGATTTGTTAGACATCGTGAGAATGGGTTCATGATGCTGTTGAAGATCTGTTAGACATCTTGAGAATAGTTCATGTTGCTGTTGAAGATTTGTTAGACAAGTTTAAAATTGATTCTTGTTGCTGCTTGTAGTTACACATCTTGTTCAATACCTTTGTAGAATGGGTTCATGTTGCTGTTGAAGGTCTGAAAACAAGTAAAATTAATATTTATAAGAGAATAGATCAAGTAACACGGCTATTTTATTTTGTGAAAGTTTCATATTTTAACTTACACTTACTTTGCTCACCAACTATCTACAACTAGATAATTTAGACATGTTAAAAATAAATAATTGTTTTAATCATGGGCATTTTAGAATGCATTCAATCTTAGTCAAGTCGCCCTGAATTAATTGGAGACCCCAAGACAAGTTGGTTTTTTCATATTTGAACCTGTTGAGGCAAGTGCCAGTTTTTTGCACCCAAGCAATTTTTTTTATACCCCCAGTGACTAATTGTTTGCAACCTACCATTCTAATACAGTAATCACTCGAGTACTCATTTTCGTTAATTATGTGTCTTATTTGAAATATTTAATATCAGTATTCCAGGCCATAAAAATCAATGTCAAGTAGTTGAACACTTTTGTTGCCCTCGGGTACTTTGTCAGAAAACAAATCTTATTACGAAAAGCAGCATAACATCAAACGTGACCTTTAACAAATTCTGCATCGTCATAACTCTTGTCATCAGAAATAAAATTTAAAAGTTTGATGAAGAAATAGCAGAGTTATAGGCATGGTCAAGTATGAATGATAAAATCCAAGTACAAAAAAGGGATATAACTCCATCAAATGTAACATTGACCTAAAGACTTTGGCATCATCATGATGCAGTAAAACTTGGAAAGTTTGATGAAGAAATATTAAGAAATGGCAAAGTTATAGCCAAGATAAAGTTTTCGTGATGGACGATGGACCGATGGAAGTACAAAGCGGTCCCTATGTTTCGTCTTTTCTACAAAAGGTCAGCACTTGTGAATTTTAATTCAGAAATCAAAATTTTAAAATCTGGGTTGCATTTTACGTTTTCTGCATTTGAGGCCACCATGCACATCGAGATAAACACGCATGTACACACCATAAATCTAGTTTTGGCAGTCAGTAATTCAATAGATAGTTTTTATACGCCCGTTTGAAAAACGGGACGTATTATGGGAACACCTGCGGCGGGCGGGCGGGCGGGCGGCGTCCACAGGGTTTCCGCTCTCTAAGTCAAAGAGTTTTCATCCGGTCTTTATCAAACTTGGTGAATATGTTGGTGGGCATAATATCTCGCCAAATCCCCCCTCCTGAATTATGGCCCTTGAATTGTCCAAAATTACTGTTTCTGCTCTCTCAGTCAAAGAGTTTTCATCCGGTCTTTATCAAACTTGGTGAATATGTTGGTGGGCATAATATCTCGACCAAGTTCTATAACCAGCCAAATCCCCCCAGGCACTCCTGAATTATGGCCCTTGAATTGTCCAAAATTACTGTTTCCGCTCTCTAAGTCAAAGAGTTTTTGTCCTGACTTTATGAAACTTGGTGAATATGTTGGTTGGCATAATATCTGGACCAAGTTCTATAAACAGCCAAATCCCCCCATGCACTCCTGAATTATGGCCCTTGAATTGTCCAAAATAAGGGTTTACGCTCTCTAAGTCAAAGAAGTTTTAATCCGGTCTTTATCAAACTTGGTGAATATGTTGGTGGGCATAATATCTCGACCAAGTTCTATAACCAGCCAAATCCCCCCAGGCACTCCTGAATTACGGCCCTTGAATTGTCCAAAATTACTGTTTCCGCTCTCAAAGAGTTTTCATCCGGTCTTTATCAAACTTGGTGAATATGTTGGTGGGCATAATATCATGACCAAGTTCTATAACCTGCCAATTCCCCCTAGGCACTCCTGAATTATGGTCCTTGAATCGTCCAAAAACTGAATTAGCGGTATCTGCTCTCCAAGTCGAATAATTTTCATCGGATCGTTACGCAACTTTGATGATCAACATTTTGACGGGCGTATTTTGTGTCAGTTTTGCACTCTTGTTCAGTAATAAGTTCACATATTTATGTTGTTTTGTAACAGCACATTAAGGTATTGCTCCGTTCGTCACTGCTATGCAATAAACATATTAAACAGAAAAATATAAAAAAATCTCTCAAACGGCACAATGCAGTTCCATCAAACTTTGCACAAATGAATGCCAAAGTGTATGATTATTTTACATACTTTAAGAAAAGTTAGAACAGTAGAGAAAAATAGTTATACTTAAAAGACCCCTAAAATTCTATTTGCAATTTATCGCAAAAAAGGAAGCAACACAAAACAACAATTCCAATGCCAAGAAGAGTGAAATGATACTGACAACAATATCTAAGGTCCTTGACAAGAACGTTCAAATATGAAGAGGGAAATCAACATTTCTATGTCATACATTTTCGCGACCAGGAAATTGAAGGTCAAACACACTTTTACAAATAACTCATATTATATACATTTGTTAGACCAAAGGACCTTAGGTTTAGTTGTCAGTAACTTATTACTCATCAAGACATTTAAATTGATGTTTATTGTTGCTTCGTTTTTGTGATAAATTGCAAATAGAAATTTAGGAAATTTTTGGTTTAACTATTTTTCTTAACTGTTCTAACTTTTCTTAGTGTATGTAAATTAAACATATATTTATAACATAGTTTCGTGCAAAGATTGATGGAACTGCATTGTGCCGTTTGAGAGATTTTAATATTTTTCTTTTTTGTCTATGACGGCAATGAGTTTTTAAGATTCACGAGTGATAACGTAGAATCAACTGGGTGTATCCGACGACGGAAAAGTGGCGAGCTTTTGCAAAATTGAAATGAAATTGTCGTTTGCGTTAATCTTGTCGATCAAGGTGAAAAAATAGTCACTGTATTCAATAAATCATCATGATAGCGTGAGCTTTTATTGCATTAATGTGATATTGATGTTCTGTGGAAAGATAACATAATGAGTTCTGCAAAACTTTGTTTTGGTAACTTCAGAATTTCATCATATTTAGATTTGTCAAACATTGTAAACTATAAAAACATGTTTTGTATAAAACTCTTGATTTTTATCAGTATCAATCAAGTTTATATGTTGAAACAGAGAACAACAGCTTGAATGTTACAAATGATATGCATGCATTTTTAAATATGTTGATGTTCACTCTTGTTTTTTCCAATATATAAATGTAATCTGCGTAAAACACAGGTATCAAAATTGGTTTAATTTGCAATGTTTTAAATTGTTCAGCATATAAAAAGGGCGAAAATGTAACAATTTCCTTAATACAGGACTTGCTTTTGAGGACGGTGTGGTTCCGAGCGCTTTACTGTCAAACAAAAAAGTGAAATACGCATATCAGGTATTACCAAACCCCGAAAACGCATTCCTCCACGTCAAAAATTAGACAGGAAAAAGAAAGCAGAGTTTTATAAAATGTAGTTTCAAATAAGACACCACGAACAATTAACGAAAAAGAGAACCTAAGGGGTACCGCATTGAAACGCTTTGTGGCCAAAAATTGTCATGTGGGGTTTAAATCAGATTCTAGGGTGCACCAAATTCACTCTTGCTCCAAAAGGTTGTCGTATGAACAAACAAGAACAAGTACACGTTGTCTTGGTGAATTAGCTACAACCCACCCATCAGCTCGATGTTGTTTGTGGCATTGTTTTGATTGATACGTATTACTAAGAAACTTTAAGTGAAGGTTCTAGAATCACAGATTCTAAAATAAATAAGGATTTAAACAAAACTAGCCAGTTGTAACATGCTGTTTAGCTAAGAAGCCGAGCTTCTAGAAGAGTTTAATCAACAGCCTTATCAACGCCCATTGTTTTCTCGTTTATGGTAAACCCATTCTTTTATCAGGGACCATAAGACGGTGAACATGGAATGGCAGTAATCTGAAACTACCGCATTGAAGGTTCCATCTTCACCGCCATATGCATACCATCATTTGGGATGAATCAAAATTGTCATGTTTATTAGTGTAAATATTGAGTTGGGCTAACCAGGGGCTAGGCGGCGTGGGCAGTAATTCATTTTCATTACTGCCCATGAACAGGCTCAATCAAACCGAGCCTGCAATATTTTCTTTATTTGTTGTGTTCGGTGGCTTTCAAAGTTTCTTTTTCATCTATTATAACCAGAGACATCGAGAGAATGTTTCATATTTGTGATCAACCTTGATAAATATTGATTTCCTATCATAACTGCAGTTAAGCATCTAGAAACCTTGAGTTAACGAACAGATTACCAACATATTAAAGCTTATCATGTTCTATATCATTATTACTGTATTCTAATATAGAAGACCGGGAATTACTATTGGTATTTCTTTTAGCCGGATTCCAGTTTAAACCTGAAAACCGTACATCGCGTGTCATTCGTAGGCCACTGAAAAAAAGCATACGGTAAATTGCTAAGGCTTGTAAGTCAAGCTAAGTAGTTCTTGGACATTACGTTCACCCTAAAGTTAGAAGCGAGAAGTAACCAAAATTCAGCAACGTTTTCCAAAGAAAAACATGACTGTCACAATGGATACATTTTTGAAAGAATTTTATTCGCTGCTGCTGTTTTTCGTTCTCAGTTGTATATGATATTTGCTATTTTGATTTAAAGACAACCAATAGTTTAAATGCAAAACACATAGTTAAAAAGCAACCAACGTAAAAAGTGGCAAGTACATAGAACAGTTAAGATTGTATGGGCTCTCTTTCACTGAGTTTGGTGAAATAAATCTAATAGTTGAAATGAATTTTCATACTTGTTTTCAAAGTAAAATATATCAAACGGAAAGCTTAACTCACTATTACAGAAAGTGAAATACTATGGTAAATAAAACATTCACGTACACAGTGGAGTTACTCTCGTTGTTGACCCAGAGCGTCGAACTTTTTCTGCAAGGAGCATTCCTCCAATGAATAACACTACCGCTGTCACTGCGACAGAAAATGATATCGCTACGCTTATTACAGAATTTGTAGACGAGTTATCCGGTTCTTTGTGAGTCACGTGATACTCCCAAGGCGATTCTATGGATGTCTTTTGAAGTAATCCTGAGTAAACAGTATCTTCGTCAATCAGTCCATCATTATCGTCATCAAGATTATTTAGAATCTCTTCGTCAATTTGATTATCACAGTCATTGTCGACACCGTCTCCGTTACCGCCGTTATAACTTGGTGTCTTTACGCATGCGTCATATATATTTGTCATGCGCATGCTCAGAGGATATTCGTATGCTGAATAGTTATTTTTGCGTAGCACGTTTGCAAGGAAAGGCACTATATTTTTATAACTCGTTTTCATGATATAAGGTTGCTGTAAAATATTATCATCAGTTATGAAAAAATTCCATAAATACGTCAACGCTTTTTGAAATGGACGATTATTAGTATTATTGAACGATATGTATTGAAAGCTACTCGAAGTTATCACAAAATTTGCTGAAAAATTATCTTTTGTTTGAAATATGAGCGTGGAACTAATATGAAATAGTTCTGTTGGCACCAAAAATGAAAGAGCCATATGGCGACCGTCACTTTCATCAATATTTTCACACACAATCAGACATAAAACGGAAGTGTTGGCTTCCACTGAGAGGAAGTCTCTCACGAGTATCCGTACAGATAAAGTTGGCAAAGTCTGGAATGATCTCTGTAAAGTTGTCCCTTTCGTGGTTATTATTATTTCTGTATTGAGCGACTCTCCTGCAAAAGCAAATAAAGCATACAGTTATTGAGTAATCTGGTCCCAATGTTATAAAACTGAGAATGGAAACCTGAGAATGGAAACCAGTCTCAAATCTCAAGAATCTGAATGGCTAAAACGGCGACCAGTCGCCATTTCAGCCAATCAAATGCTTGAGATTTAAGACTGGTTTCCAATTCCCAGTTTTAAAACCTTGGAGCCTTGATGTCAAATGATGCTTATTGGCATCAATTTAGTGTGGTAAAAACAAAATGTAATATCTGCTTCTTTATTTAATATCACTAAGGACATTTTCGCTTTAAGGTTCACTAACATTGCAAATGGCGAAAACGGGCTTAACGATTTGCCCCAAAAACCGAAAGTTGATCCGGAAGTACGTTTTCTTGAATTTCTTTAAAACCCTAACATTATTTTGACGAACTGGCACTTATGATTGTAGACCAGCATTTACTTATTTCATGAATGAGTTGTTTGGGTATATTGTCCATGAATTTCAGAGTTCATGCAAATGTTGTTTTGTTGTTGTTTTTTTTTGTTTTATTATGTGCTTGATAATTAGAACATGAATTAGACTTAACTCAGCTTAAGAACATTAGTACATCCTTAGATATATACATTTCTTCACTAAAATCTATGTGGTAATGAGTATTTTCCCCAAAATTCATTTTTTTATTTTTAGTTCGTTTTCGCCATTCGCAATGTTAGTGCCCCCTTTACTCTCCATTTGTTGATAATTTAATGATATCATCAGTGTTATGTCAGGAAGCAAATGGTTCCCATGGTCGCAAATGACATTGCCAGTTAATAACAAAATGGAAATTTGATTTGATTTTTTGCTTGGCATTGAGTTTTATTTTGTATTTGATTAATGATTATGTTGTGGTATTTAAAGTGCATACTATTCGTGTCAAACGTTATTTTAAGTTCTTTCGTCCTTTAGTCGGTGTTTATTTGCACATTTATACTTTAAAATGTAATGTGAATATACCGGTAGGCGAATAGAGATATGTTTTGGGCAGAGTCTTTAAATCTGTAAGTCTTTACATGGAGCAATTGCGGTCACCTTTCACCGCAGTCTTGTTGACTTAAAGAATGAAACCTATCTTAAATAGAATTACGCATACGAACAGATGTAGAATAGTGACTGGAAAAGTGTCTTTGGAAAAAATGGCAATTAGATAACGATTCATCAAAAGCTATTATTGAAATATCCGAATAAGATATGTCTGCAGTCTGTTTGAAGCCGACAAACGTGATCTTAACGGTTATTAGCAATCCCTCCCAGCTGTTTATCACGTTTAAGTTCTTGAAAAACTTCTCATGTATTATATATAGAAATAAAAAGCCTTTAAGGAAATGTTTAAGCTGACTTGGAGCACATAGACTATCTAAAGTTTAAAGCGTTACTAATATCAAGCTGACCTAGCAATATTTTTCTTTTCTACTGGTCGGCAATCTGGAAAAAAAATCTTAAGAATTTAGAAACTCGTGCATTATAACGTAAATTTCGGAGATTGCCAATGAGCATATATACTATGTTAACTTATGTTATAACAAAAATGTTTAATTAAAATTGAGCCATCATTAGGGGCTAACGTTTTTTATTACAGTTCTATCTCATAATGCTCTCTTTGCACAACCTTTACATCAGTAGCACAATCGCCACCGTAAATTTTGAGCCATAATTTTCCTAAAAATACCGTACGGAGTTACACCGGCCACTTGGAACAAACACCGGAACGAATATTTTGTTGTTGACAATACCTACACCGGAATTTTGCAGAACAATTTTCTCGCTTCACCAGCGGTAACAGTTGTGCGCGATCCCTTCCCCTTGACGTTTGTGTTTATATTTTCGAATCAGTTATTTAGATTCAGCTAGCTGCTACAAACAATTTCTCGAGATGGGCAGACCGGTTCCTTTTTCGTTGGAAGCATGCCGTTTGGATTACATAAATCAACGATCTCGTGAAAGGTATTGCGATAACCATCATATACTTAACATTGTTTAAATGGTCCAAAACAAGTACTGTTTAATCGTTGACAATTGCTCAATTTGCGGCTGTTCGGGTGTGGGCGACTTGATTTTTCTTTACGGGTCACTTTATGTTATTAGTTTTATTAACCGGGTCTTGACCAAGCGGATAAAAATTACGCTAGATCTGTACCAATTAAAAAAACATTTTACTACTTAATGCAAAATATAGACGCAATGATTACGCGAGGCCCATTTGATTATAGCGAAAATACTAACATCTCTACCTGAAATTTTCAGAGTAAGGTTTTGAGCAAGTCTCGAAGACACTGGATACAAAAACTTTCTTCCAAATGTTTCTTTTGCCGGAAGCTGTTCAATCAGTCCAGAAAAGGAATTTCTACCTATGGCTCCAATATATACACTAACTGGAAGAGTAGAAACTATGGTAGCACCGGTCAGATCACAAGTACACCTTATACCAAAGACACCGTATTCTGGCAACGAAATATTCACGGTAGAGCCTCCGGTATAGTGATGTCCATTGATTGTTACATTAATCACGTGACCCGGAGGCAATGTTAATGCCACGTCAGAATGGTTTCCATGAAGAATAACGAATGAATCGGCTAATTCTATTGTGGTCAATGAGGGGACAATATAGTTATGTCCAATTATATCCCAAGGGAACACAATATAGCTGTCATCAAGGCTGTCGATATATACGCTAACATCAGACGTGGCTTCTAAATAAAAACCTGCAAAACAACCAGAACGTTTGTTTGTTTGTTTGTTTGGGGTTTAACGCCTGGTTTCAACACTTTTCTGGGTTATATCCCGGCGGTCAGTCCACCTAACCGGTGTTCCTGGGTCTCTAACCAGTACTAACCAATTTCTCCGCAAGCGACTGACTGCTTCCTCACTTGAATCAGAGGTGAGGGACAAATGACTTTCAGACGCAATGTCCGAGTTAAATTGTCACGGAGAAATTATTCCCGCCTCGGCTGGGGATCGAACTCACGACCCCTGGATTGACAGTCCGATGCTCTATCCACTGAGCTAGCCGGGCGGGCGTACCAGAACGACTTATAAAAATCCTATCATTGCATCTAACCAATTCTAACCTTTCCTCCATATATATGCTTTTATGGCGTTGGCGAACAATGAAGATCCAGATCAGCCGGCACATTTGTGCCGTCTGATCAGGAACTGCACTGTTCGCTTGTTGATTTATTAGGTTATTTGAGACCAATTAGCAAACAATGCAGGTTCTGATCAGATGGCACAGATGTGGCGGCTGATCTGGATCTTAAATGGTTGCACATGTGTAAACATGCGTATATATGGAGTAAACGGTTGAAACCTCAAAATCGAGTAAAAAAAGCTATTAAACAATCATGTTTAAGGTGCTATCTTTCCTTTAGAAACAGAAGTCAGTAATTCATAAACAACAATAGACGGACCATGTATAGAAAAAAAAATGCCAGTTATAAAATATATCTCCAATGTTGTTACATAGCAATAACTGACAGAAAAAATAAACGAAATGCCGCAACATGTTCTAAACTTCTTTTGTTTTGAAAGGAAAATTTTGTCGAAATTATGTAAATTTACAATACATTCCTTAACAGGGAAGAAAGGATGAAAACTTGCGCGGAAACAGTCTCTTCCTACAGTAAATTGAATTTGTCTAATGAAAGGAATACTTAATAAAGAGTCAGTCGTATAAATAAACTATACTACTCAAAATTTAATAAGGGCCACTTTTGTTTTCTGTAAGTTTTCCCGCTTATACAATTTTACACTCGGGGTTTCAGTTCAAAAATTTAACTCAGAATGAGATGAATTATGCATCGGTTTTATCAAATAAATAATACAAACAAAACTTAATGTATCATAAACTGTTCAAAACTTTCATCGAAAACATAATAATTACAGACTTAAACTGAGGTCACCAAATTTCGAGTAGTATATTTATATGGCCACTAACCAGCGGTAATTGTCCGTCCCCACAGGAATTCTACACAAGGCAGCTCCAAATGCAGACTGTCGTCTGGCTGAAGGCGGTAAAGCTCATCAAGTTGATTGTTGTCGAGGTGAACAAGTGTGACGTTAATGAGGTTGGTGCTTTGAGGAATCACGTGCATCTTGGCGGGAAAGTTGTTGGAACACAGAGGGGTTGTAAAAAAGAATTGCGTGCCTTTTGTGTCTGGGACCGATTCTGTAAATTTAAAAAGGAGTTATATTATCTATATCGAACGAAAAGCATGTAATAAGAAATATTGTGAGAAAATGACAAAGTAATAACGACAAAGAAATTAGTTACAACAACAAAGATAGGCATCAATGTTATTTTTTAGGTATTAAACATTTATTTATAAAAAAATCAAAAATAAAAAAAATGCTAATTTAGTTTATGCTAATTTATTTCTTTATGTTGTCTAAGTGTATTTTATTTGCAAACATTACTTCACGTCAAATAATAATGCTGTCTGTTTAATTAGTACGATTGCGTGTCAAAGATGAAGCAATCATATCGAACTACTCTTGATTTCTTTTTATTGTCTGTTTTCATATTAAGCATGCAATGCCATGGTCCAAGTTCACAAAACTAAAACCAGTCGTCGTTTCAATCAGATGACTGAGATTTGAGACTGGTCTCAAAACTCTGGTTTAAGATCTTGGGACTAACATTTACATAAAACCTATATAATTCCATATAACATATTAATAGCTTATCATGTGGCGTGATCCAGTAAAGTTGCTGCCATGTCTTAAAATCTGTTGTGTGCTGTGTTGTTCTTGTTTTATTTCCTCCACACAAGCTCTTTGTTCGAGCTAACATTGTTTTTATGCTTCTTTAATTCCATCAATCTATGTCAACAATTTTTGGACATATTTATAGATATGGTTTAATGACAGAGAAATGCTTAAACAACTCGTAAATAATATGGAATGCTTTTACGGTTCATGACAAAATTGGAAAGCCGTCGAACACGACAAATAATCAAGATATTGCAGTTCATTTTTGATTGAGCTAGGTTCCAAGGTTATAAAGCTGAGATTGAAAACCAGTCTCAAATCTAAAACATCTGATTGGCTGAAATGGTGACCAGTCGCCATTTCAGCCAATCAGATGCTTGAGATTTGAGACTGGTTTCTATGCTCAGTTTTATAACCTTGAGCATTGTTCATGGGCAGCGTCATATTTTTATTGTTTTTTGCGGACACGTTTCTAACTTATTTACTCTTCTTATTACAATACTTCATAATATGCCAATTACTCTAAGGGCAGGCTGGAATTAGCTCATCAAGACAATGTTGTAGAACCTTAAGGGAAAGTAGGATGTTTGTGAATCGATGAACATGACGAGTAGCCCTTCAGGAGAAAATGTTCCATTGCTGGAACTTTGTGTGGTGTTTCCCTTGCCTTTTCGTTGGTTATTTGATTATTACATATATTAGTCACACATTTCCTCTCTGTTCTTGTCTATTGGCGGTATGCTGATGCTGTGTTTTCGTAACCTTTACTCAATAAAAAAGAAACTGGCACTCTATAGCTTTGAACAACTTCGAGATTCATAGGAAAAAGTGAAATATTCATATCAGGAATGGCCACATCCGGAAGACATGTAGCCTCCCAACAACAGGTAGAGGGGAAAAAGAGGATGGGTAATAAATAGACACCAAAAACAATAAATGGCAATTATGAGAACCCGAGGGGTTACCGCCTTGCAACGGTAAGTGACAAAACTATTTCCCACGGTGGGTTTTAAGCCAGGTTGTAAAGCAGTTCAATATGTTTAATAAAATTATAAAAACAGCGATTCAAATTAAGTGAAAACATGATATATATATTTTAAAATTGTATTTTAACAGGTGCTCGTGACGTAGTATGATGCTATGTTACAAGCAAAAGCACACAAACATATAAAACATAAGAAACTAATCGCACTGCCAAGCAAATAGATGGTTACTTTATAATTTGCATTCTTCTAAACAATCTAACGGCTGAAGCTGTTGTTTTATGTACGGTAAATATAAAAAAGCACAGGTAAGTTAACACATTTAATTTTAATTGACATGCTCGTCAATCGGATTCCAGGTTAAAAGGTCATACACTTAACCAATGTTTTAACTACACCGAGCATAAATCTTGTATTTCTCTACAGATAATTTGAATATACTTCAAATTTGAAAAATAGTAAGATCCGTCATTTTAACTACTTTTTATGAAATTGCCATTAAAATTACCTCATGCATTTAAGGACATTAAATCGAGGTGATGGCAAAACCAAAAGTCGCAAAATTGACTGTAGCTTTTGTATAGAGGATATACTGAAACTGGCAAAAACTACTAAAAAATCTAAACAGCTAAACATTCGCATCATTGCAGAATTGAACAGACTGTTCGAAATAACGTCAAAATCCATATTTAAAAAATGAAACATGAATTTTTGTTTACGGAGAATATACCCACGAGTGACAATTTTGTGACTTTTGGTTTTGCCTCTACCTTGATTAAATGTAAGTGGTTTCCAAACGCGTGAAGTGAAATTAATAAAAAAAAATTCATACAAAGAAGTGAAAATGATGAATCTTATTATATTTTAAGTTTTCAGTGTATATCCCGAATCCTTGCTGAGAAATTTAAAAAAAATATGATCGGTGTAGTTAGAACATTGGTTAAGTGTATATGCAGTGTCAGGTTGTTGTTGTTTTTTGTTGTTGAGCATAACTCGCTTTGAGATGTATGTTGTAAACATCGTATTCTAAGAAGCATTATCACTAGGCAGCAACGGCGTTCCATTGATTTAAACGTCATTTCGTCATTTCGTTATGTTTTGTCGAGTCTTCGTTGTAATGAATCACATTCAGCCAGCTTAGATTGTGGAGCTGAATTAAATAGTTAATTCATTCAAGTATGCGCTATTGTGTATATTAATTACTGAACATTAATAACTAGTTAACGAATCAAAGTATATCATACCTGACTGCACAAATCCATTCAGTACTGCAAATTGCACGGCTGAAAAAGAAAGAATTGCATTAGAAATACTAAATAGAAATATTGTAGCTTAGGATAAACAACTGGCAGTGTAATCTGCTCTCTCAATAAACTGTCTCCTTTGGTGTGCAGATAACAAGATACTTGCATTAGAAATAAGAATTATTTAAAACTATGCTAAACATAAAAAGAAACCTGATTCTATATAGTTTGCCTATTTTCCCGGAATCAAAACGACGGGCTTTGTGAATTGCGGTTGGAAATATAAAAAAAAATCTTTTAAACTTATCTTTGCAATGTGATATTTCTGGAGCATAAAGTGTGTTTCAACCGCTATTTTTAACGGAATGGTGCAAAAATATAGATTTGGTATATTTATCTCGGAGCTTTTCACAGTTAAAAGTGTCAGGTTTCTTCTTTGGCTGAGTATAGAATGACGTCAGAACAAATAAGGAACTACTTTAAACATACCTTGAAGAATCTCGTTTTAAAGACGACAGCAGCTTGTTTTTACTGACACACTAATAGAAAATTTATTTTGCATATGCAATATTTGGCAATAGGCCCTAATTATAAGACGGCATAAGTAAAAAAGTTTTCAAGTTCACACTGAAGTGCTAAAATAGTGCACCCGTTTCAAGCCCGCCCGACTAGCTCAGTGGATAGGGCATCGGACTGTCAATCCAGGGGTCGTGAGTTCGATCCCCAGCCGAGGCGGGAAAAATTTCTCCGTGACAATTGAACTCTGAGACATTGCGTCTGAGAGTCATTTGTCCCTCACCTCTGATTCAAGTGAGGAAGCAGTCAGTCGCTTGCGGAGAAATTGGTTATAATAATAATAATAATAATCTCTTTATTTTAAGAAGGTAACTCATTAAGACAAAATCTATGACAACAAAATAATACAAACAAATATAATATTTGCTAGTATAAAAAGTTGGTCAAATGAAGAAATTGCTTATTTACAATGAGGCCTTCTAAAATAGATAAACGAAAAACATATATAACAACATATAAAACATCAATTCTAAAAGACAGACACAATTTATCATATACAGTATACATGCTATAGGCAAATTTCGATTACACATCATGTAAAATTATGTGAAAAGCTATATACAAATACAAAAGTAATAACACTTTAAAGAAGTTGTATTTCAATCAAGTAAGTTTTTAAATGTTTTTTGAATAAATATATGGAAGAGGCAGATCTAATTTCATAAGGGATACCATTCCATTCGCTCATACCTGTATAGCTGAAACATTTTTTAATTAAGTTAGTTTTACATTTTAAGTGTTCAATATCAGTTCTAGAAGAAGATCGCAAGTTATACCGAGGGTTATTAGATACTTTTACAAGGTCAGTGATGTATTTTGGAACCAAATTATGTATAGATTTGTAGACCAATAGTGCAGTGTGATATTTACATCTTGATTCAAAAGAAAGCCATTTTAGGATATGAAAAAGATCTTTCGTAGGTGTGCGAACAGGTTTTTTAAGAATTATTCTTGCTGCTCTTTTTTGAATTTTGTATATTCTATTTAAGTCGCGACGGTTACCGTTACTCCAAACAATACAACCATATTCAAAAGTAGATGCAATATATGCATTATAGAAGAGTTGTTTCATTTCCATTGTTAGAAAGAATGATATTCGTTTAAGTAAAAATAATTTTGATGAAAGTTTCTTACAAGTTTGATTTATATGTGTACTCCAGTTAAGACAGTTGTCAATATAGACGCCTAGTAATTTTTGTGATTTTACATTTTGAAGCAATTTATTCCCAACAGATAATTTGAGTTCATGGTTATTATTGATCCTTTGCTTCGAAACAATGATCATACATGTTGTTTTGATTGGGTTTATGATCATGTTATTTATTGAACACCATTTTTGAGTTTCGTTTAAACTTAACTGTAGTTTCATTTGTACTACTTCTAGTTTGCAGTCGGATGCGTGTATAGTTGCGTCATCAGCATACATATCGACCCATGATGTAATTTTTATGGGTAAATCATTTACGTATAATAAAAATAAAAGGGGGCCTATGATTGAGCCCTGGGGTACACCAGAAATAATATGACGAGTTTGTTAGTACTGGTTAGAGACCCAGGAACACCGGTTAGGTGGACTGACCGCCGGGATATAACCAGAAAGGTGTTGAAACCAGGCGTTAACCCCAAACAAACAAACAAACAAAGCACCCGTTTCAAGGTGTCAGATCTCTGTTAATTGATAAATGACCTATACTTTTCTTGCTGGAAATGGACAGTAAAAACACTTAGCTTTAAAAACGTACAGGTATAATTTAACCCCTTATAAAAGGGTACCAGATATGATTGTCAGTTTTTAGAAATACGTCATCTTTACAATGTATAGGGATAACTATTAATAGGTCTTGTACCTGTATACTAAGGTCTCATTTGATAATTAGAGAAGTAGGCTGTATAACATACTGTAAGTTATTAATTAGCGTACACTGAACCTTAAAATTGTTTACTGGTGTTACCATGGTAAAGTATTAAGTTTATTCACAAAGCAACAATGTTGTTTGTTGATCGATATTGCAACAAAATGATTATTTCCATGGGCTTCTGTTTGAAACAAAATAGTGATATCTATATATTATGAGATTCCATGTATGTAGGTAAATAAGGATTAATTATGGCTTACTTGTGATTACCTTTCCAGAATGGGAGTTCGTTAGAGAAAGATGAAAAAGTAACTTTGAAAGCCACCGAACACAACAAATAATAAAATATTGCAGGCTCGGTTTGATTGAGCCTGTTCATGGGCAGTAATGGAAATGCATATTACTGCCCACGCCGCCTAGCACCGGGTTGAGCGCAGCTCAATATTTACATCAATAAATAGTACAATTTTGATCAATCCCAAACGATGGTATATATTTATGGCAGTGAACATGGAACCTTCAATGCGGTATTTTCAGATTAAAACCATTTCATGTTCAGCTGCGTATGGTCCCAAGATAAAAGAATGGGTGTGCCCTAAAAGAGAAAACAATGGGCGGAACTAAACAAAAAGAATTTTGACAGGGGATCTGAGAATATAAATCCTGCATATCACAGACAACGCCAAATGCAAATTTAATATCCGAATCTCTATTTGCTGGGATATGGAAACGCCCCATCTATAAACTGGCCGAAATATTAAAACAAAAGTTATTTTAGAAGTACTTTTCACATAGTACATAAGTATCGTGCTCAATGACCTTCAACGGACGTAATTGATAACTTATTGAATGTACGGGGAGACTTTTTACAGCCGCCACTCGGCACAAACAACGCTACTGTGATATTGAAATAGATGAAAATGGAACTTTGAAAGCCACCGAACACGACAAATATTAAAATTTTGCAGGCTCGGTTTGATTGAGGCATTCTAAGGGTAGTTACACAACAAGTTTAACTTTCGGGCGTAATTCCAATGAAAATTAAAAACTGATGTCTGAAAAAGGAGGTTCGAGCAATCCCACTGAACCCCCTCTGGATCTGTCCCTTAATGTATTCTACATGTTGAGTGTGATTGAAACATTATTTGACGAGACACTGCCATAAAAAATTGACGGCAAACTTCATTTTCAAGAGCCGTTTACTTTTCCGTTATAATAAACTTGGCAAAATCGTTTGGTCAAGAATTAAAGGGAAAAAAAAGGCATTTAATAGAAAATTCTACAAAACGTATCATATTCTCTGTATTTTTCAAAGGTGACGGTTTATACATGTATATGACAAATATACTCGTGATATTAGAAAGAGAGTTAAAAACTATCTGAATCGTATTTTGCCATGCATTTTACCAACATATCATATATGTTCTTCTCTCTGTTGACGATGAAAAAATTAAAAAGTGTAACATGTAATTTTTCTAATTAGCTAGATGTCGCCTGCTTTGTGGGATATTATGGTGATGGAGAATTATGTTTTAGAAGATTTAAGAGTATTTTTAAAACTCTAACAATTAAAAGCAGTATTCTTGCCTTTGTAGACTCTCTGCGAAAAAAAGGAACACGTGGTAAATAAAGATATCCGACAGATAAAAGTAATCTGACTAGAAGTAATAGTCTCTATGGTCGCTTTCAGCTGATAAGAGAGCAGTAAAGCAGTTTAGCTGTACATTGCATATCTCTTTTGATGATACAAAACGGTAAGATTTTTCTCTCTTTTTTGCGCTATTTGTGCAGTGGATCGGCCTTAAAAACTCTCCCCGTACATCAAGTCAGTACTGTTATTAGTAAAATAACTCGTTGCCGATGTCTGGCTGTTATGATAACGTATATCAGGCTATCCGATTAACCTTTTCGGGGGTATGTCCCGGTTAGCTCAATTGGTTGCGTTGTCGGAATTGCAGGGCTAGGCGCTGTCGCCGTGACAGTGAGGTTTCGCTTCCAACTAGAGACAAGATCATTCTTTATAGAAATTAAATGTTTGTCGTTTTCTGTTTGGAAATGATGTCTGGATTGTCGCAAAATTATCTGAAAGACAATCTGAACAGTGGAGCAATCTAGTAACATGAAACTGATACGACAGGTTACGGTGTACCGGGTTTTAGTTTTTTCTCAGACGTTTCCGTTTGTCTACAAAAATGAACTGAATCACGACAGTCGACAATTACCTTTAATGAAACATAGATGCACCTTTGTGAACTAAGAGATATGCAACAGAGCTAAGTGTAGAAACATCCAGAGTCATTTTATCAAACGCACTAAGTGTGACGTCATTCGCCGTTGTGCGATGCTCATAATTGTTCATAATTGTTATAAATGCAATTGTTTAAGAGAGACTGGCAGAGTATATAAATGACGACTGCAGTGTATAAAGTAAACAACTTTGCAACGACAATTGTAGCCGGAAACAAATAAAACAATGCCCATACAGTGATTGTATACAAAATACGACATTAAGATTACCTCTTAGAATAAAACACCATTTCTTTGAAGCTTTCTGCTTTGTGATGCCGATATCCATTGAAAAACCTCTACATAATTACATTTGCTCTAAATATCTGAAAATAAAATACAAATTTTAATGTACACAAAGAAGAATGCTTTAAAAAATACAGAATTAACTGCCAATACAATCATAATATCTTCCTCACAATTACACTCAAACGGATAAATTAATGTAACTTTTAACAGCATTTGTTGTTGGAAGTTGCTCATTTGAAAACTCGAAAAAATATTTTAAATATTCATATACAACTATTCTGAGAAGACAAAACATTTTCATTTTTGTTTAAATAAGCAATTTATACAGCCTTGCTTTTAACCCTTTCCTCCATATATACGCGTATTACGCATGTGCAACCATTGTAGATCCAGATCAACCGGTACATCCGTGCCGTTTGATTAGGATCTGCACTGATGGCATTTTGGTTAGAAATAACCTAATTAATAAAAAAGCGAACAGTGCAAATCCTGATCAGACGGCACGGATGTGCCGGCTGATCTTGATCTACACTGTTCGCCCACGCAATAAAGGTGTGTCTATGGAGGAAAGGGTTAAAACGGGTGTGTCAAGGAAATGATGTCTTCGGTGATATTTTATGATATTTTGATTGTTTCAATATTTGGAAAGAACTTTTTAAATTTTAAATTATCTATTATTTCTTCATTACACTTTGCCACGAACTTTTATTTTACATACATCTATTATTTGAAAAACTTAAACATAAATGCCATAAACAGATATATCTGTCCGTGTTTCGGTTTCCAGGGATAATTAATGGTGTGTGTAAAAATGATAAAAAAATTTATTTTATGCTTTTCAGTGAATTATAGAATTTTCCCGGTGAAATAAAAGTGGTATTTCACTGTTTTCAAACAGTGGAATATCATTTTTATTTTCACTGTTTTTTTTCACGTTGGTACCCAAACGCATATAACATACCAAATTTATGAGAACGTTTAGAAAACGGGCTCAAATTTGTATATTTGACGTCATGACGTCACGCCATAAGCAAGCGGTTTTGGCGCCATTTCTTGCAACTTTTCTGTCAAATTCACGCCATTTTGCTCTAAAAGCATAAAATAAAAAGAAAATTTGTTTTTACCAGTGAAAGATAGAAATATATTTCACTCGTGAACTCCGGAATTATGTATTTTCACTCGTGGCTTCGCCACTCGTGAAAATATGAATTCCGGAGCTCACTCGATGAAATATATTTCTATCTTACACTGGTAAAAACAAATATCCTCTATATTTCATATATTTTTGTAAGATATTTCTACTAATGCGAATACTTAATAAAGTTTATTTAAAAGTCTTAAATATTTTGTCGTTATTATTTTAATATAATATAAATAATTAATCTTGATTATTTAAGTTTTTTTTTATTTTATGGCATATATGTTTATGTGGTTTTGAACTTGCATACGTAGCATTACAATTTACGGTTAAACTCGTTCTTTTCATACACTGTGTAATTTACCTGCATTGTGTTGTTAATTTTTAATAAGGCTGCACAATGTAAATTCAATTCCCGTAGGATTGCATGTCATATTCTCAATCTTTAACGTCCATTAAACAAGCGTGACTTCTTCCATCATAATTCATAGCAAGCTATACATGTATATTGATTTGAAGATCTACGTTTCGTCAATTAAAAACACACACAGGAAACTGTGGGTAACTTTCTTGTAAAAAACGTATATTTGACCATACACACACTAATTTAAACGCTGTATCGCAAATACTTAGCCAAAAATAAACATAAGCACTTCCGGTATTAATCCGCCATATCGGCATGATGAGGCCCACACATTGTTTCAACATACATTTTTATGTTAAAAACAAATACTAGTATTTATAATACAAGAGTTTTGATTCCTGATATTAAACCCAATCATCCACTTTTGTTTTAAAGATAAGTGGGTTGAAGTTATTTCACTAACTTGTTCTTGTTATGGCAAGTATGACGTTGATGCGACCTAGAACCTGGTTTAAACACCCGTGGAAGAATGTTTTGCCGCTGACCGTTCCATGGCGTTAACCCCACCGGGTTCTCTTTCTCGTTAATTGCTTGTTATGTCTATTTTGAAATTGAGCTTTAAATTGCACAAATTTCATTTTTTAAAAATGACATTGCCTTTACCTGCGAGGGAAACCGCACCGTTACGGCGACAGCCCTGCAATTCCGACAAGGCAACCAATTGAGCTAACCGGGACAACCCGAAAAAAGGTTAATCGGATAGCCCTTACATAAGTTATCATTAATAAATAATATCGGTAACGGATTATTTTTCTGATAACAGTACTGACTATATGTATGGGGAAACGTTTTACTGCCGCCACATGATCCTAAATACAACTCAATTGTCTAAAAGTTAGTACCGCATATGATCCGGTAACCACATTTAAGACTTTTTTCTATTCAAACTCCAGATTTTTATCAAATAGTACTTCAGCACAAAAAATCTAGTCGATCTGAGCCGAATACAATTATCGAAAACGTGTTTTGTCAACTTTGACATTTTTGATGTTTTGAATACCATAATATAGCGCCAGTTTTGGCCACGAGATAGTATAAAACTTCTATTTAATAACACTTTCATTTAAAAAATATCTATACTTACTTCATTATTTTCTTATTTAACGCTCAGCTAATAACATAATTATACGCATCAAACGGAAACCATTACTAGATTTTAATAAGCTGCGGAATAATCTGGCGATAACGTGCACACAAGTCGTGATTCCGAACGATTTCACAAGGGAAAATGTGGTTCTTTGATCTGGCTTAATGACATGCAATGTATAAAAATGTCTGAAAAACTAATTGCTATTGATTGCTTGACTATATTTTTATTAGTAAATCGATGCTTCTATCGACTACTTCAATGATAGTTAAAGAGACACAGACATTGATATTCCAGTAGATTGTGCATGTTTATTTTTTTTATCATGTTTATTTTATCAGTGCGGCATCATTTAATTTTGTTTGGATGCATGTTCGCGCAAACATCGAAAATAATGTCATTTCGCACAAGCTTAAAATCGAACAATTTATTGTTTTTCTGGGTACGAAACTATTCACTACTCAAGAGAAGATGTGTAAGCGGCCCGGATAGCTCAGTTTGGAGAGCAGTCCCCCTGTAAGCTAGGTGTATCCCGTCTGGCTGACTTTTTTTCACCCTGTAACACTTATTTACCTGTTGTGATAGAAATATTTTCACCTATATTTTATGTGGCAACATTTTCAATTACATGTCAATAATTTATATCGTTAGACCGTCCGTCCGTCTCTCAATTTTCGAGTAATCTTTTTCTCAAAAAATGCAGAATGTGCAATAAATAAATCTTTAAAAAAATACAGTGTTATAAGAAAGAAACAGATTTCTCAAGTTCTTGCAATAAATAAATTCACACAACATATTATTAAAACAACTAGTCCTTGATAAAAAAGTTCTAGAAATTTTAATCATTTCCAAGTACATCCCTTTCATTTGAAAATATCGTGTTTTTTAATCTTTTATTAATTGTTATTCGGTGGGCAGTTGGTTGTTCAGTTCTTGGTGTGGAAGATTATGTTCCTGAGAACGTATGCTTAAAAACAACAGATGTAAAATATAAAAAAAATGCATTCAAAGTGGTTTATATAAACGAAAATACCGTAATAAGAAAATAAGCATAAACAAGTGTATACTTTTTGCCATATAAAGAATTATATATTTCAATTTCCTGGAAGATTCTTTTCAAAGAGCAGACATAAAAAAAATCACAGTCGTTATTGCCTATTAGCCTTCAGATCTTCACCGTTAATATTCATTCTTTCACTAATTTGTGTCAGTATAAACAAAGTCAAAACCTTTGAAAATACGCGTTTGATATTATATTCTCAAGAATAAAAATAATAACAAACACAATTTCTCTGTTCTTTATCATGTATGTTATGGAGTGTTTCATTCGAAACTTTGCTCAAAGTTATGAATTGGATTTTTTTGTTTTAGTTACACGTTAACCAATATGTACTATTAAATAGAGTTCTTTCACATTGTTACCTCCCCTTAGCGCTCTCTAAAATTGAAGAGCATATTTAGTCGATAAATGCACGCGAGGGGGCATCGTTTACTATTGTTAATATGACTAAGTGATTATAAAATTAAGAAAATGTTGATTAATCACTTCAAATTTATCAATAAGTAAGTTCAGTCAAACAACGAAGAATAAAAAAAACGTAATGATCATTTACAAGCACATCAAGAAAGTTTATGCGCATTTTAAACATTGTTTATCGCGGTATTTTCAGGACGCGAGTATCCAACGGATTTGTTTGGATTTTTTATAAAAATACATACGTGAATTGTGTTTACTAAAAATAAATCTGTGTAATAGACAATTCAGACGAACATTATCGGACATTTTACCGTTTTACGGCATTTTTTTGTAACGCTACAATTTATAGTGGAATGAGACATATAAATATATTCTTACGTAGCTCGTCGGCGACTAGGTTGATATGTGTTTTGCGTGTTTTGCTTTTGAGAAAAAATATTACGTATTTACATAATAGGATGATTCCAGCTACAACCCGAGAAATCGTTAAATTGATTGAACCAAACGAATATTGCCGGACGGCAGGCCAACCAAAACCTATTCAAAAAAAATCCAGAGTGTTTTGTTGTTTTTTTTTAAATAAAAACTATTTTGATGTTGAAGTTCGTAATTGTTGCCGCTGAAGGTTTTGAAATATAATATTTTCATTTCTGTTTAAAATAAAAATGACTATGGACCAAAACAAATCAACGGGACTGCGATATTCAGGTCCGAGTTTAGTTTTATGACACTTAGCTGTTGTGTACATGTGTGCCCGAGGCAGCGTGTCACTATCGCGTAATCTCTCAATAAACAGGAAATTTTGGAGCCGTGACCAAGACCAAGTTTCTTAATATTAATTAATATAACTGTAATACCCATTCTAAATTCAGTTAAATTTATGTTTCATTAATTATCCTTTTCAATATTTTTAAATCCTGAGATTTTGCCTGAAAATCCTTAGATCCGGAGAAGAACCTTACGGTCCGGAGATTTCAGATAAAATCCTGAGATTTTGGAGGTCTGCGGACATTTTATCTTCTTTCTACATCATTCCCGTAACACGTAGATGTTCATGAAATGCGACTTAAACTAATGTCTATTGACTATGGCTGACGATTTTATAAAAAAAAAAATGATGTTTATAATAACATGAATAACTTAATAAGCCTAACGGGCGTTGAATACAACGACGATACATTGCTGAATTCATCCTTTTACCTACAATTTAGAGAGATCATGTAACATAAAATATATTTCTTGAAGTAAACGCATTTTGTCAGAAAAACTCGATACGCTTATATATGTGTCTGTGGAAAATAAACAGTAACGTGTAACCCACAATGTATTTGTTTTCTTAAGGGGCAGGGGATAGTTTCGCACTTTGGTCCCGGTCGATTTTCTAAGTATTTGGGGTGGCCGTGATTAAAATGCATTAAAATCATTGTTTGAATTAAAGATGACATATTCTTTTATAATATTGTATAGTATATGAAATGTGAAATCTGATCACAGTGGCTCAAATGCATTGATGCTAGCTTTGTATGTTCTGAGTTGAACAGTTGCTGGATGAAAACGCATTCGGCCGGGCTGAATTTGAGAATAACTTGGGGGTGAGGTATTTCAATGTCAAATGCTGAAAAATCGAGACGGATGGGAGACACTTTCCAGCTGCTTGGGAGATTAGGGACACATAAAATATTAGCATGAAAGGGGCTTTATTTGAAAAATCATTGCAGGAAATATTTTGCAGGTTCTCAAATATGTAGAATTTCGGCCAAATTTGCATTGGAAAATCAGGACTTGGGGTGACTTTAAATGGCTGTGTAGTTCAAATGACTGGTTCTGTGGTTCAGTTGGTTGTGGTTTGTAAAAAGCTAGACTCCTGCAACACAGAAAGTACAACAACACAATTTTAGCTGTGCAAAGTCTTTATTTTCGGTCAATGTAAGCTTGCACGGGGTCCCAGACTCTGGCGGAAGCCTCGGAAACTGTCCCCTGCGCCCTTAATAAGACTTCCCGATTCAAAATGGCAACCACGTCTTTGATTGTTTTACGCTTTTCACAGTCAAATCTTGCCGACCAGACGTTCTAAGCCTATTATATTCGGAAATTCTAAAACTCGAATTTATTATGCTTTATCATAATTATTATTATAATTTATTATTAGCTTTAAGACGACACCGTGATCATGTCTGTTCATTCTGTTAGCAATGACACAGTTAAATGCCCCCCTCACTTGTCGGTTTAGGATAAAACCAATATTTTCCGCACCTAACGTGGCCTACGACGCATGCGCACAACAATGTGAAAGACCTCTATTAACACGTACATCAAGATGACGGAAAAAATCGAACCTAAACATCGTTTTAGTCACGATTTCATATACAGGAAAATTGTTTCCTTAAGATACAGTTAAAACCCTCATTAAGACCTGCCCAGGAAAGTGGATACTTTTTCTAAATTTTAAACCAGGTTTTCTTTGGAATACACTGCTCATTAGATTTGGATAATTCGTTGGACTGGTGGACAGGCGTCAACATTTCTTTATCATGTCTTTTGTTTAACGACATTGGTAATTTTAGTTGACGGTCAATGTTTTGATAGAGATTATGCATAAGTAAAAAATGAAGAATAACTGTAATTATTGTATTGAGGGGAGTTAAAATTGAGGCCCGACTGCTAAATCCGTAATAGTATAATGAACAGAACAATTAATAAATATAATTTTACTACGTTTATACACGCATGCGGATGAACACTCAGAAGGGCCTCATAATAACATCCCTTGGTTTGACAGCTAAAAGTTCTGTTATAAGTACAGTCGCACATGAAAAGCATGTATAATTACACTCACCCAAAGCTCTAATTGGTCATCAATTGAATATGTTTACAGTGTATGCTAGTTTCGTTTCTTCCCTATGTTAAGAGAGGTTGAGGAAAGAACTGTTTTGTCTTGAAATCAATTATCTAACGTCTTTTTAATCTTTATTGATTGTTTTCTTAAACGAATTCAATACCATTTACTTACACCGCAGGGTAAAAACTAGAACAGTCTTTAATTCAAAGGGAGTTAATTTAAAATTTGGATACTTTGAGGGGGATTTTTTCAAACACATGTGCTGTTGATTTATAAGGTTTTATGTTTTTCCTACTTATTGAGAGGTCCTTTTCAAACAAAACATGAAATTAAGAGCAAATTTCTGTTTGGCTGACCTTTTAATGCAAGAAATGCATTTTTTAGCAAAATTAAGGATAACTCTCGTCATACTGTTCAATAGTCAATTATTACAAGAATAAAGCTTAAGTGGAAGACAGTTGTTAGCATATGATCGCAAATAAAGAGTGAATTCAATGTCTTTCTAATAAAAAATACGGACAAAAAGTGGCCAATTAGAACTTTGGGTGAGTGTATACAGTATAAATTGAGAAGGCTGTACCTTTCCCTTTAAGATCATTTTTTCTCAGTAAGCATTCAAGGAAGAGCTTTGAAACTCAAAGCAGTTGTCTGACATCACAGTTGTATATTTATCCATTATTACATGACTTGATCCGGTTTGTAAAATCCTCCGTTGTATGAACTCAAAAAAAAAGAAATATCAAATACCTTGTCTTTTACCTTAAGCTTTGTTTCCTGAAAATTTCTGCAACAAAGCAATATTAAACGATATATGGGCATTTTAGACAGACACAGTTACAAATGTATAAGTTTTTTCAAGTGTATTTTGATCGCTTTGAAAGCCAGAACTTACTTTATGTCAAAGACGAACACATGATTTTTCGATCAAATATATCTTTTTATGTTGCATGTGCATAATGACAGTTTCTAGAAGTTTTAGGTATCTCTTTACGTATATTTTTGAGATGTTTACATATATCATGTTTAGATGTAAAGCTTATAATAAAATTATCAGGTTATTCTAGAGAGATAAATAGGTTCTACAGAACAGACAGTTTTTATTACAAACACTGTATAATTATGTTTGGCAACAACCAGAAAGATATTCTTTTCTGAGGCAATTCCAGAGATGTTTCAATGGGGTCGCTCCAAATCCCTTTTAGAATCAATATTTAATTTTATGGGGATTTTTGCCAGAAAGTTTAAAATTATAAGGTTGCCCTATGGTTTCCCCCAAACGAACAGCCTTTCTGAAAATATTGCATCTGACCCTTATTTTGTTTAAATGTAGAAAAAAAACACGACATTTTGATGTAATTTCACCCCACGTGCTCGAGATCTCTACAACAGCTCTGTTTTCAGCTATTGTTATCAAGCAAAAACAAAGATGGCTGCGCTTGGCCTGGCCGTATTTTTTTCAAGCATCTAAACTTAAAATAACCTATTTCAACTTCTCCGTTTAAACACGTTATGACATAAAAAGAGCAAAACTGTGACAGCAAACATTCTAAGAATGAATGTGATATTGTGATGCCATCTGTGCAAGCCCATTGTAGCCATAAACACTTGTACTTAATTAAAATCAGATATGAAAATTTCTCCTACTAGCATTGTATCATGCACTTTGATGTGGAGAAAAGACAAGTCTGTTTTGTTTACATTTTTTACAAAGAAAATAAAAAAATCTACAATGTCATGTATGGTAACTCAGCTGTGATATATAAACTGTTAAAAAGCACGATTTAAGTATGATTTAAAGTCGATGTATGGCGTAGCATTACGGAGATTGAAGAAGTTTGGCGACATGGAAATACTGCTTGTTCTTGGAGATATATTATATTGCCAGTTATTGACGTGATATTTGTTATAAGAGATTATATCACATTGCTAGTTATCAAGTTTCAGCTTTTTGTGACCTCGTGTACTGACTATTTCTTGGAAACATAGTTACATAAATTGAATGAAAACTGAGAACCTACGACACGATTTCTAGAAACTATCATTGTGGCAATCAGCTAATTGAACTCCTGTGTATCTGCGCAATTACACATCTTTTCTAAAAATAGTTTTCTGTTTATATAATTAACAAATGTTCTAATTACACAGATCATATTATTTGAATTTCTTAGCATGTATTGTGAGTTGATTCTTTAAACTTGAAACATAATAAAATACACCAATTTTGACTTATTTTTGTGAAATAACTATTAAATTCCCTCTCCTTGCGTTTGGAAACCACTGACTTTTAATCAAGGTGACGCACAAAATCGGTAGAAGTGGGTATACGTTAAGGTGGATTCTTATCTTCTTATTTAAATATGGATTCTAAAGCAATTTTGAACAATTCTATGTAATTCTACAGTGTTAACCGAATTCAGTGTACCCTCTTTTCATAAGCTACGGTTTACCAATTACGTGTACTTTCGACCATACTTCCGTCTATCCAAACCCAAATTAATTTAAGTGTTTTACGCTGGTAATGTTATTTCCATTAAATGAATCAGTGACCGATTAAATGCTGATAACAAAATTGAATCAGACACATTAATTTTACTTTTTATAGAAAAAATCACAACAATTATATTCTTCTCAGGTCAGTGACCTAACGCCATTGATGTTCTGGTCAAATTTATCACTTTGTCAATATTTTAGAAATAGACAGACAGACTTTTATAAATATCCGCAACATCTTGTACCGGTACCTTAGAATTACGAATTATAAGCATTCTTTTTTTTCAATGAAAATAAAACAACGAGAGCATACCTTTCCCAAGAAGATATATTTTATTAGAAAAAAAATGATAACAAAATAGTGCCTTTCTTAGTTGAATACTATCTCATCTTGCATAAAAAATTATAAATATACTAGTAGTTTTTCTTATTATTAATAATATTAGAGTATTATATCTGGAAGGCAAAAAACAAGGAATATTGTACTCAATTATTGTCACAAAATGAGTAAATAAATGACTCAACAGAGTTATATTTCTAAAGTTGAGAGACCTTTACATTTTTTCCAGAAAATGTTGTTAAAATGTTTCTGTAATATGGTCATTTGTTTAATTATTAATTTCATAAAAATAAAGAATATGAGACTGTTTTTTCATAATTGAGTCAAGCAGTGCTGAAATGCTGAATGCCACCAACTCTAATGAGCTCTAAGGACAATATATCATGTTTCTGGATTGCCTTCATTCTTTTATATCATATCGTAATTACTTACATTGCTGATGATTATAAAACTGAGAATGGAAACCAGTTGTAAATCTTGAGTATATGATTGGCTGAAATGGCGACTGAGATTTAAGAATGGCTAACCAATATTAAGGAGTCTCAGTTCTATGATTTAGTTTTACACGTTAAGCAATATGTACGATTCTCAGTTCTATGATTTAGTTTTACACGTTAAGCAATATGTACGATTCTCAGTTCTATGATTTAGTTTTACTCGTTAAGCAATATGTACGATTCTCAGTTCTATGATTTAGTTTTACACGTTAAGCAGTATGTACGATTCTCAGTTCTATGATTTAGTTTTACTCGTTAAGCAATATGTACGATTCTCAGTTCTATTATTTGACACGTATATCCAGATATCAAAAAAAGGTAGCGTCTTATTCGTGATTTCAGGACAATCGTTTCCATCTATGCCGTTGATATTTTTAAAAAATACAGTTAAACACTCATAACGACCTCTCCAAAATAATGACCATTTTTTTCAAAGCCCCTTTATACAGTTTTGCACTATTTTCCACACAAAAATTCAGACCACTCCACTATAAAGATCTCTTTAGTCCAGTCCCAGAGGTGGTCTTAATAGCGAGGTTTCACTATAATTCTTATTAGGGTTGACGATTCTTCCATGATGAATGGTAACATGTTCTTATTAATTTAAAGGGGTTTGAAAATGACAAGCCAATCAAGTCAAAAGAGAAAAAAGGATGTAATATATATACTTAGCAAAAAAAATCCAAGTTTATGCTTTTATTCTTATTAAGGTATTTTCATTTAAAAGCGAAACATTAATATGGTATTTTATAATTCAGCATTTGTTGCTTTTTAAGTGTAATTTTTATGAACATAATTTTTATGCACCAAGAACTGAGCAACTTCTCATCGGATAACTATTAAAAGATTTAAAACACTGTATTTTCAATTGAAAGGGAGGTAATTGGAAATCGTTCTAACGCTGTTTATTAGGGACTAGTTGTTTAATTCATACGTTTTTTGGATTTTATTGTCCACAAGAACTTGAGAAATTGATTTTTTTATCTTATTCGTGTAATTGTTTTAGGTTAACTGACATCTGCCTGAATCCCAATTTTTAACAAAAGGCAAGAACATTTAGTTGTGACTGTAAAACTTTATATTTTTTTTGACTGTTCATTAGATTTGGGCGGGCGGGCGGGCGGGCGGGCGGGCGGACGGGCGTCAACGTTTCATTATAAAGTCTTTTTTCTTGTACACTTTTTCTCTGTAATCATTCAAAGTTGAGCTTTGAAACTTGATATAGTTGTCATACATCACAATTGCATGTTCACACATTATCACATTTCTTGATTATGTTTATTAAATCCTCCGTTGTATGGGCTCAAATAAATGAAATATCTTGTCGTATACCTTCAGTTTTATTTCCTGAAATGATATTGTTTCTACTCGGGAGCGAACCCGCACCGTCACGGCGACAGCGCCTAGCCATGCAATTCCTACAACGCAACCGACTGAGCTAGCCGGGACTACCCCCCATAAATGTTGATCGGATAGCCCTGATATATGTTATCAGCATTGCATGACATCGGTAACGGATTACTTTACAGATAAAAGTACTGGCTATTTGTACGGCAGACATTTTACAGTCGCCACACTACGCAAAAGCGCTACTTTGGAAATTTCATCTATAAAGCAATATTAAACGAAATATGGGCATATTTAAACCGACACAGTTACAAATTTGTAAGTTTTGGCAAGTGTATTTTGACCGCTTTGAAAGCCAACTATGTCAAACACCAACACATGATTTTTTGATACAATATATCTTTTTATGTGAAGCCAACTATTTTAAAGACCAACACATGATTTTCGATAAATATATCTTTTTTATGTTGAAGCCAACTATGTCAAAGACCAAAATATGATTTTCAATACAATATATCTTTCTATGTTGAAGCCAACTATGTCAAAGACCGACAAATGATTTTCGATTCAATATTTCTTGTTTTGTTGCAAGCCAACTATATCAAAGACCAACACATGGTTTTCGATACAATATATCTTTTGATGTTGAAAGCCAATTATGTCAAAGACCAACACATAAAGTTCGAAACAATATATCTTTTAATGCTGAAAGCCAACTTTTTCAAAGACCAACACATGATTTTTCAATCCAATATATCTTTTTATGTTGCATGTGCATAATGAAAGTTTCTAGAAGCTTCAGGTATCTCTTTACGTGTATTTTTGAGATGGTTACATATATCATGTTCAGATGTAAAGCTTATAATTAAAATATCAGGTTATTCTAGAGAGATAAATAGGTTCTACAGAACAGACAGTTTTAACAAACACTGTATATGTTTGGTTGTTTAAAACTAGACAGATGTACTTTTCTGAGGCGGATCCAAAGGGGGTTTAATGGGGTCGCCAGAACTCCCTTTTTGTACCAATATTTAATTTTATGGGGATTTCACCAGAAAGTTTAAAATGATAAGATAATTACATGTACATATACACTATGGTTGCCCCCCCCCCCCCCCCCCCCCCAAACGAACCAGTTTTCAGAAAATTTTGCATCCAACACTGATTTTTGTTTAAAAATGTAGATAAAAACAAGATATTTTGATGTAATTTCACCCTCACGTGTTCGAGATCTACAACAGCTTTATCTATAATTATCTACAAAATATAAAGATGGCTGCGCTGGGCCTGGCCTTTTTTACAAGCCTCTAAATTTACAATACACTTTATGACATAAAAAACAGAGCAATGAAACGCCGCATAAGAGCATTGCCGCGTAAACAAATTTTTTATCGTTTATGCGTCGATTTTCAACCCATAAAATACTTTTTATGCCGCAAAAAATACACTTTTACGCATAAAACATTTAAAACACATACTAGTTCAAATAATGGTTGATATAATATCATCACTATCGGACTTTTTGTGTCGAGACCTTTAAAGAGGTACATGCTGACAAAGATTAAGTAATGTCGATTTATTTGTGAACCAAACCAATTTAGTTTTTTTGTGTCCACTTAACCCAGCTTTGAAATAAACATTTAGATTGGTAAAGTCTGACAAAGTTTTAGTAAGATTGGTTTAATTGTTAACCAAACCAATTGATCCATCTGCAAAAACCTCTAAAATTACGATTTTTAAACTTTACTTATTTTATGTCCGTTGCAATACGTCCCAAGTAATGCACAAATGAAATGTAACCATCGCCCCACTCCCGTGGCACACCATTTCTTCGAATATAAGAACTTTTTTTAAGCTTTATAATAAATAGATAAAAATAAATCCTCACAATGTGGTAAAAAGACAAAGTTGCGCCCCATATATATTTCTGCTTTATGCGATGAGCGTCGCCGCATATACGCGGTCGCCCTGTTTATGCGTTAAAAATAACCGCATAAACGAAAAAAAAAAACAACACGAAAACATTCTAAGATTGAATGTGATATTTTGATGCCATCTAAGCAAGACAATTAGAGCCATAAACACTTGTACTTTATTGAAATCAGATATGAAAATTCCTCCTACTCGCTTTGTATTCTGAACTTTGAAATGGAGAAAAGACAAGTTTATTATCTTTACATTCTCCATACAATGGAAATAAAAATTTACCATGTCATGTATGGAAACTCAGCAACTCAGCTGTGTTATAGAAACTGTCAAAAACGTGTTTTATTAATGATTTAAATGTCGATGTGTAGCGTAGCATAACGGAGATTGCCGAAGTTTGCCGATTAAAAATACTGCTTGTTCTTGGAGATAAATCAAATTGCCAGTTATTGACGTGATATTTTGTTATAAGAGATTATATCACATTGCAAGTTATCAAGTTTCAGCTTGTTGTGACCTTGCACACTGACTATTTCTTGGAAACATAGTTACATAAATTGAATGAAACTGAGAACCTACGACACGATTTCTAGAAACAATCATTATGGCCATCAGCTAATTGAACTCCTGTGTATCTGCGCGATAACACATCTTTTCTAAAAATATTTTTCTGTTTATACAATTAACCAATGTTCTAATTACACCGATCTTATTATTTTAATTTCTTTGAATGGATAAGGAGTTTATTCTTAAAACTTGAAAACAAAACATAATAAAAACAACAATTTTTACTTATTCTTGTGAAATAACTATAAAATTCCCGCTCCTTGCGTTTGGAAACCACTGACATTTAATCAACATGACGCACACAATCGGTTGTAGCGGGTATATTCTCCGTTAATGTAGATTCTTATCTTCTTATTTAAATATGGATTCTAAAGCAATTTTGAACAATTCTATGTAATTCTACAGTGTAACCGAATTCAGTGTACTCTCTTTTCATAAGCTACGGTTTACCAATTACATGTACTTTCGACCATACGACAAAACGACAATTATATTCTTCTCAGGTCAGTGACCTAAACGCCATTGATGGTCTCGTCAAACCCTACACATTTAAACAGACTGACTTTTATAAATATCCGCAACATCTAGTACAGGTACCTCAGAATTACGAATTATAAGTATGTGTCATTTTTTTCAATGAAAATAAATCAACAAAATTAAACCTTTCCCAAGAAGATATATTTTATTGAAGAAAAAAACAACAACAAACTTGCTGGTCTTAGTTGATTTCTATCTAATCTTGCTTAAAAAAAAAATAAAAAATACCAGTAGTTTTTTTTTCGACATTATATAATAATATTATTATATCGGGAAGGCAAAATGCAGGGAGCATTGTACCAAATTAATTGCCACAAAATGAGTAAATAAATGACTCAACAGAATTATATTTCCAAGGTTGAGAAACCTTTACATTTTTTTTCAGAAAATGTTGTTCAAAGAAAAAATGTTTCTATAATACCGTCTCTTGTTTAGTTAATAACTTCATAAAAATAAAGAATATGAGACTGGTTTTTTTCATTATTGAGTCAAACATTGCTGAAATGCTGTGCCAAAGGTTAGAAAACCAAGCACGGATACTAATCTTAAATCTCAAGCATCTGATTTGCTGAAATGGCGACTGGTGGCCATTTCAGCCAATCAGATGCTTGAGATTTGAGACTTGTTTCCAATCTCAGTTTTATAACCTCCATTCCTGATTGCCACTAACTCTAATGAGATTGTAAGAAAATCTTTGAAAATTTTCTTAAGGACAATATATCATGTTTCTTGATTGCCTTCCTTCTTTTATATCATATCGTAATTACTTACATTGCTGAAGATTATAAAACTGATATTTGAAATACGTCTCAAATCTCAACCATCTGGTTTCCGTTCTCAATTTTATAATCTTGGGGCCTGATCACAACTAGTCCTAGTTAAATACAAATAAGGAAACGATTACACCCTGAATACTATCATAAAATACACATAATGTTAAATCTGTCCTAATTCTGTTTTATTATATGTTGAGATTCTTAAAAACTTTGCATACTACTACTACTACTACTACTACTACTACTACTACTACTACTACTACTACTACTACTACTACTACTACTACTACTACTACTACTACTAATAATAATAATAATAATAATGATGATAATAATAATAATAATGATAATATTATTTTTAATAATAATAATAATAATAATAATAATAATAATAATTGAGAATTATTAATGGTGGGCATTAATTTAAGGATAAGTATTTACTACCATTTAGTTAATTTCTTTGGTACTTTCATTTTCAATTTCAAACACGGAAAATAAATAAACTGTTTCATTTTAATTTATTAATAATTATTAACTTCTCTTTTGTTAATTTCATCTTAAACTCAAACAACCGAAAATACAATAGTTAAATTATACAATGAAAAACGACTGTCATAAAATGGTAACTGTTTTCATAGTTTTTCTTGTTGATGAACATTTTAGTATTAAAGATTTGTTTTTAAATTTTAATTTAATGGCAAACTTTCTTAAAATTTAACTTGAACATTTCATATCTTTTTGACCATTTAAACAGTGTACAGCATAGGCAATCTAACATATTCGTGGTAACACTAGTGCACTAACAGTTTCCGGCGAGTACAGTATCAAATACTTCAAAATACACTTGTCAAGCCTCTAAATATTGTAATATTTTTCTTTGGGGTTAACTAAAATGTGGTGTTGTTTTTCCAACGTTTACACGTTTAATGAACAAACTTGTAATTGGTATTTGGTTTTTAATAATTAAACTGATAACTTTCTTAAAGTTATGATTTGCACTTTAATTGAACTTGATTTATGTATTACTTGTTTATAAATGATAACCGAATGACTTAATCCAAAACAACGTCTGAGTTCATTAATATGAACAAACGTTTAAGTTATCTGTGCGAATTTTGTTAAAATACCATTTTAAATCTTACATGAAAAACAAAGCATGTACAATATATATTAAAAAGGAAACGAGGTTACATGGAATTTACTGAACATTGAACATTTTACTTTTCGGTGACATTAATATTTTTATTGCTTCTTATCGAAACCCGAGTTATTTAAACCCAATCAAATGTTACAAAAGCCGCAAATATCTGCGACTTGCATAGTGCAATGTTCGATGTTTTTTTAATTATTCCTAGGTAACCCGTTGTTCATTCCAAAAATAGATGACAAAAATAATTATACGCACGTGAATTAAATATATCCCGCCATCTTCTATAGATCACCTTTCACTACAGGTTTCCACAGAATAAAAATACTTCCTGTCATCACCATAAAGGAACATTAATACAGCAATAATTCACCTTACCAAATGAATTTCCAATAAGTCACATTCTCACCTGTTCGGCTGGCAGCGACGATCTGCTAATAGAAATTAGACTAACGACTGCGCTCTCCACAGTGATCCATATTTCAATAATACGGTTGACACGAAACGCAACAAAGAATCGACATAGAGGAAAGAACCAACACGTGATTCAAAATCCCGCCAATTTTAAGTATAAATTCTATTTTAGGGGGCTTGTGGATGGAATGAATGGTGGGGAGAAATGGTCAGCTATGAACGTTGCTATCTCTTCTTACATCTTTATTGGCAGTGGGTGAAGGGCCAACGATCATACAACTAATTTTGGAGACCAGTCTAAAATCTCAAGCATCTACATGTAATTGGCAGAAATGACCAATTCATTTCATTCTGTTGGGACAAATGGGGGACTGATGCACCCTAGTATCTGGTTTACACCTCCAGTGGTAAATTGTTTTGCAAACAACCGTTCCAAGGCGGTAAGCCCAGAGGTTCTCTTTCTTAATTGTTTATGGTGTCGTATTTGAAACGGATCTTTTTATTAACACATGCTTACTTTTCCTTTCTGCTCTCTGGCTGTGGAGATGCTGTGTTTTCGGAGTGCGGCTTTTTGCTGATATGCAAGTTGCTCTTTTTCCAAAGCTAACTTAATATTCCGAATCCAATGAAAGGACAATTCGCACAATCCACTGTTAAAATGTTGAAATAATAAAACAGAACTGAAGGTTGAATCTGATTGATGTTTGATATAGCTTGTAATTCATCAGAAGTTGTTCTCATGACTGTACTTATTACGTAGCGGATGATAACCTTAATTAGACTAAATTAAATTGACAGGTGTACTGACGGACCCCAGACCTTGAATTATAATCCACACAGAAGCTGTACTGTGTAAAGGAAGTTTATATATAGTGTATTGACTAGCTAAAATAAACTAAGCACTTATTGACTTAAGAAATAATTGCATATCTATACACGACATTAAATGTAAATAAATGAAATGGAAGTATAGTCGAACATTTAGTTTTGAATTTCTGATTGCGAATGAACTGATATTTTGAAATATATGAAAAGGGAACTTTGAAAGCCGCCGAACACGACAAATAAGAAAATATTGCATGCTCGGTTCGATTGATTGAGCATGTTCGTAGGAAGTAATGAAAATGCATATTACTTCCCACGTCGCCTAGCCCCGGGTTGAGCGCAACTCGATATTTACACCAGTAAACAGTACAATTTTGATCCATCCAAAACGAGTTGAGTTATACTCGTTTCTATCTACACCCACATTCAATTATACCCGTAGTAAGATATTCCGCACCATTAATATAATAATAATAGGAAGAACTTTTTAAACAACAATGCGACGAAACCATGTTTTCAAGTTAAGTATTAATTGGGATCGGTATTGATGTACGTAAACAAATTATCAGGTTGATAACTGTAGAAACTGACATCGGGAAAACATCATTATAACAAGAACATGTGATGACGATTCTATATAAGTAAAAGTGTTAATTAATTATTTATGACATACCTTTTCAACTATAACAACACGAAATGACGTTGATTTCTTTTAATTATTTGTAATAAACTATGGATAATAAAATATTGTTAAATGTGTTTTATTATTATAAGATTGGGGAATTACGGCCACGACTTATACTGAGACTCCAAAGGATATCTTTCCAAAGTGAGTCTTGGAAGTTAATCCCCATCTGGAGACAGACATGCATGAAGTTATGCGCAAAATGAATGGCAAAACGTAACCGCGAGAGATGGTGGCTTTCCAAGGCAAAATCTAGCTACTTCCAAGTGCAAATGCACAGCCATTCGGTCGCAAATAGTGTAGCAATCAGGCAAGGCAATACTATAGCAATTATTCCTTTAGCAATTTATCCATGCAACACAGTAGTAACTAGGCGATGCAACAATAGCAATACTGTCCGTGCAATGCCAGGCAATACGTAGCAATTACTCCAGGCAACACCTTAGCAATTAGGCAATGCAATACTGTAGCAATACGGTCAAGGCAATGTTAGGCAATACTGTAGCAATTATTCCAGGCAACACCGTAGCAATTAGGCAATGCAATACTGTAGCAATACGGTCAAGGCAATGCAAAGCAATACTGTTGCAATACTGTAGCAATACGGACAAGGCAATACAGTATCAATTAGGCCAGGCAATACTGTAGCAATAAGGCGAGGCAACAAATCCCGCCATTCTGCAAAGCAAATAATCCAGCTTTGTTTGTTTGTTTGTTTGTTTCGGGTTTAACGCCTGGTTTCAACAGCTAGGTTATATCCCGGCGGTAAGTCCACCTAACCGGTGTTCCTGGGTCTCCAACCAGTACTAACCAATTTCTCCGCAAGCGACTGACTGCTTCCTCACTTGAATCAGAGGTGAGGGACAAATGACTCTCAGACGCAATGTCCGAGTTCAATTGTTACGGAGAAATTTTTTCCCGCCTCGGCTGGGGATCGAACTCACGACCCCTGGATTGACAGTCCGATGCTCTACCAACTGAGCTAGCCGGGCGGGTAAATAATCCAGCAATTTGGTGTTGCGAATAATCCATCAGGAATGGGAGGCACCTAGCTAGGCTATTCCGAGCGCCAGATCCCATCCGTATTATGCAAAGCCGCCCACACTTTTTGAAAATGTTGTCAAGCGTTTCCCCTCTCGCACTGAAGGATCGGCCAACATATGCGAGAGAGGAGACGCGAGCGCTCTATAGTGAAAAATTAAATAATGTGTATATAAAATTGATGTTTTATCATTAATGTTACTAGAATGCATGCATGTCCGTCTCCAGAAGGGAAGAATTTTTCCCTAGCCGTGACAGATTTTAGTTAAAATGTCAACACTCGTCTTTGAGGAAGACATTTGTGCTATCAATAAAGTTTTCAATCCCGTAACCAAGTTAAACTTTCATTTTACATTACAATTCATTTCCAAAGTGGCCATGAGGCCCAATGGTTCTACGTAAACTAGTAAAGTTTCTACAAATATTCACGAATGATAACTCAACAGTTTGCGTCAGTCCACATCCTTAATGAATAGCGCTTAGGCTTGTCCAACAAACTGAACATATTCACATATGGCAACAGTAATTGGCGACAGTTCACATACTTAACGAATACCGGAAGAGCTTGGGCTTGTCCGTCAAACTGAACATATACACAAATGACAACCGCAATTGTCGACAGTTCACATCCTTGTTGAATACCGGAAGTGCTTGGGCCTCTACGACCAACTGGACTAGGCGAAAATCGTCTTGTTACGCTGCCTGTATGGCTTCAACCAACAATCGAGGACATGTACCATTACATTTCTCGTCGACTGTTCTGATTTTCAAAGGTTTCAGTGTACAAGCCTTATGCACCTCCTGCAACATACAAAGACTAACGGCAGTATCAAATGTCAAGGCAATTACTCAGGGTAAAACAATTGTGGCAAAATCTTTGTAATACTAATACAATGAAAGGGTGTGGTGGGTGGGTTTTGCGGCTTGCAGTTGCGGACGATTGGAAAGGCCGGGTAATCCGTGTAAACCGGAAACTGAAACGTTAGTTGCCCCTGATGTTATGTAAGCGGGAAAAGAGTCCGAAAAGTTTAAGCAAAATAATAATGATTGATTTCTCACTGAAATAATCGGCATTATTTATGACATACCTTTTCAACTATAACAACACGAAATGACGTTGATTTCTTTTAATTATTTGTAATAAACTATGGATAATAAAATATTGTTAAATGTGTTTTATTATTATAAGATTGGGGAATTACGGCCACGACTTATACTGAGTCTACAAACTTTAAAGGATATCTTTCCAAAGTGAGTCTTGGAAGTTAATCCCCATCTGGAGACAGACATGCATGAAGTTATGCGCAAAATGAATGGCAAAACGTAACCGCGAGAGATGGTGGCTTTCCAAGGCAAAATCTAGCTACTTCCAAGTGCAAATGCACAGCCATTCGGTCGCAAATAGTGTAGCAATCAGGCAAGGCAATACTATAGCAATTATTCCTTTAGCAATTTATCCATGCAACACAGTAGTAACTAGGCGATGCAACAATAGCAATACTGTCCGTGCAATGCCAGGCAATACGTAGCAATTACTCCAGGCAACACCTTAGCAATTAGGCAATGCAATACTGTAGCAATACGGTCAAGGCAATGTTAGGCAATACTGTAGCAATTATTCCAGGCAACACCGTAGCAATTAGGCAATGCAATACTGTAGCAATACGGTCAAGGCAATGCAAAGCAATACTGTTGCAATACTGTAGCAATACGGACAAGGCAATACAGTATCAATTAGGCCAGGCAATACTGTAGCAATAAGGCGAGGCAACAAATCCCGCCATTCTGCAAAGCAAATAATCCAGCAATTTGGTGTTGCGAATAATCCATCAGGAATAGGAGGCACCTAGCTAGGCTATTCCGAGCGCCAGATCCCATCCGTATTATGCAAAGCCGCCCACACTTTTTGAAAATGTTGTCAAGCGTTTCCCCTCTCGCACTGAAGGATCGGCCAACATATGCGAGAGAGGAGACGCGAGCGCTCTATAGTGAAAAATTAAATAATGTGTATATAAAATTGATGTTTTATCATTAATGTTACTAGAATGCATGCATGTCCGTCTCCAGAAGGGAAGAATTTTTCCGCCACTAATAAATTTATTTTAAATTTATCCCCAAAAATTCTAAAGTATGAAAAAGGGGGGACTTTCAAAGACATCGGACATGACAAATATGAAAATATTGCAGGCCCGGTTTGGTTGAGCCTGTTCAAAACAAGTTTACTTAAGATGGGCGATTAAAGCTTCTTTCAGAGTATCGAGATACCACTCTATACCGACAAGGGACAAGTGGACGCCGTCCTCCCGGAAAAGACCCGAAGTCCGGAAATCAATCTCAGAATTGATTATACCAAAAGGCCCACCTATTTTGATTTGTTGTCGGCCCCACCTGTTTATTCTTTGGCGTATGCGTTCGTAGACTGGGTTCATACTTTCCCCTCCCCCCCCATGACACCCTTTGCAAAATATTGAACCAAAGTAAAATGGTCTGGGGAAAGGCGGTGCGCAGGTACTGAATTCCCTGTTCTATAAGGGTAAAAAGATCCCTCGTTTGTGTACGCACCAGATCGTTTCCGCCCAAGTTGATCACAATGATGTCTGGTGCGGCTCTCAACGCTACGTCGCACTGTAGGCTGAGAATGAAATCTGCCCATCCCATCCCCCGAATTCCCCACCAGGCGATTGTTTTCCCAGGTATTCTTAGGTTTTCCCTGCCTGTGTCTCTCGCATGTCTTCCGGCCCAGTAAGGGATAGAATCCCCGAGAACCCATATGTCTGTTAAAATAATGCAAAATATTTTGTTTAATTAATAAACATTTACATTATATTTTATTGCTGCCTTTTGTTATATTAGGGATTGTGTTTGTTAACTGTTTCCGGAGAACCGGTTTTTAACGAATGTACAATTTGTATGCATTCGAATTCCACCTCCCAAGTTTCATAATTGCCTCGTTTGATACGCCTTGAGCTGCTAGATCTGACGCCCGACCAATTCTAAAACTGTGGGTTTTGAAGTTTTTGTCGAAAATATTGAGTTTTATGAACGCCTTGTGTAACACGGCTGCAAACTGCAGGCGTGTAACAGGGAAACCGTTTGCATGGCAAAAGAGCGGCCCATCAATATTTGGCCGTATTTCTATAAATCGAGATACGCCCTGAACAGGGCAAAGAAGTTCATTTGCCTCCTTTGGTAAACGCAATACCGTCGGGTTTCCACACTGGTTAGTCTTTGATTTGTTAAGCGAAATCGTGATAGACGTATTGTTGTCGGAGAATTTTATATCCTTACTGGAAATGGCTCTATCAGTCATGACCGGTGAGGCAGCAACAATTTCGCTAACTCGAAATAAGCCAAAATAGGCCAGGACAAAAGCGGCTGTGAATAATTTTACTTCGTAAGAATTGTAGCATACTCTGTGTAAAACTAAGCAAATTTCATGCAGCATATTTTTTGAAATTGGAGCTCGGGGATCCTTTTTGTTTTTCGACCGTTTACAACCTTCTAAAAGTTTTTTGATAATGAACAAATCTGAAATATCGAACCATCCATTTATTTTATGCATGTAGCTTAATCCCGATATGTATGTACAAATAGTGTTTGGAGAAAACCCCTTTTCAAAACAATAGGAGATAAACAGTGTTATGTGCTCTTTTTTGGCCGGCCAATCTATTTGCATTTCGTATTGTGTTCGAAAATTGTTGAAAGATATTATAGCGGTTTGATAAGTTGATAAAGTATTTGGAGCAACACTATTTGTTAATAGCAGCTCTGTTCTGCGTCTAAGATTTTCCACAGATGGATTGGTACCGGGGTTGGGTTGCAATCCGCTTCTGGGGCTAAAACCCGAAACTTGTCGATCTGAAAGCGAGATAATGCATCACAAATGACGTTAGATGAACCTGCCACGTGACTTGCTTTAAGAATAACGTTTAATTGTAAACATTTCAAGGTAAGAGCCCGGATGATATGCATTACCCCGTCGGATTTTGAAGATAATCGAGATAATGCATCACAAATGACGTTAGATGAACCTGCCACGTGACTTGCTTTAAGAATAACGTTTAATTGTAAACATTTCAAGGTAAGAGCCCGGATGATATGCATTACCCCGTCGGATTTTGAAGTAAGGCTATTAAGAATATGCACCACAGCTATATTGTCACAATTAAACTTTATTTTCTTGTTACGGAAGTGTTCGCCCCAGATGTATACCGCAACCAGAATGGGGAACAGTTCGAGGACTGTAATGTCATTTGTAATTCCTAATTTTTGCCATTCTAATGGCCAGGCTGAGTGCGACCAGTGACCCTTAAAATAAATGCCAAATCCTAGGCCAGGGCCCCCAGCGCTATCCGTAAAGAGCTCGAGATCGACATTTGTTGTCCAAAACCTATCATGGAAAACTGAAATTCCGTCAAAAAATTTGAGCCACATTTCCAAGTCCAGTTTGATACCCTTATTCAAACGAATGTGATGATACGGTTTAAAAAGGCCGCATGTGGAGTTTATAAGACGCCTGCAAAATGGGCGGCCCATAGCAATTGCTCTACAACAAAAGTTTAAGGAGCCAATCAAAGATTGCATGTCCTTCAGGACAGCTTTTTCTTTACACAAAATTTTGGTGATTTTTTCTTTAACCTCAAAAATTTTCTCGTGCGGTATGCGTACTACCATTTTATTGGAATCTAGTTCAAGGCCAAGAAATATTAGTATAATAGTCGGACCTTCTGTTTTATCGTCCGCTAGTGGTACATTTAGTTGGTCCATAGTCTGTTTGAAAGTGTTCATTACTTTAGAGCACAAAAATGTGGTTTTATCACCTCCTAAGAAATCATCTAAATAGTGGATTAATCTACCAGAACGGATCTGTCTTTTGACTACGAACTCGAGGAATGTTGAAAATTTTTCGAAAATGCTGCAACTTATACTTGCGCCAAATGGGAGGGATTTGTCAACGTAAAATAGTTTATCAAAGCTAAAACCTAGAAGTTCAAAGTCTCGCGGGCGTATGGGAAGCAAACGAAATGCATTTTTAATGTCTATTTTAAACAAATGACAATTTTGACCTAAATCTTGGACCATATGAATTGCTTCGTCAAAATGTGTATATTCAACTGAGCAGATTGCTGGGTCTATGTAGTCGTTTATTGACTCGCCCCTTGGATATGACAGGTGGTGAATGAGTCTAAAGTCTTCGGTATTTTTCTTTGGTACTAGCCCAATTGGCGATACTATTAAATTAGGGAGAGGAGGGGCGCTGAAAGGGCCCGCCACCCTTTTGGCTATAATTTCTTTCGTTATTTTCTCTCTAACGACAGCCGGGTTTTCCATGGCTGACTTTAAATTTTTTGAATTTCTCGGAAGCCTAGGCCCCGCAAATTGTAAACTAAAACCGTTCTTAAAACCATCTAATAGTATGTTTCTGTCTTCTGAGTTGTAATCATTTAAATGTTTAAAAAGTTGTCCTAAATTAATGGGTGTATATGCTAAATTAGTGAGATCCAAATTTTCTGGCCCAAAATTTTGATTACTTTTCTGTGGCACTTCTGTGCTGCCCCCTACCTCTACCTCTACCGCGATAGAAGGGTTTTGCTCGAAAGGGCTCGCTCGGGTTCGAAGCCGGATATTGTAAGGTATTAGTTTGTCTTTGCGTTTTGAAGCAGTTTATCAAACTATGAGGATTGCCACAAGCAGAACACACATGCTGAAATTTGCAGTTTTGCCATTTGCACGAACCCTTGTTAAAATCTATACAAGCGTGTGGGGGAAAGTTAGGCCTATAAGGCGTTGAAGGCTGACGTGTGTCAGTCACGTTCATGCACCTAAACCAAAGATCGCTGTTGATGGCCGCCCAGGAACTAGGCGAAACCGCTTGGCGAAGACGGAATTGTTTATCATATGTTTGCCATGCGAAACCGGGCCGCATTGAACATTCGCGAATTGTTGACATATAGTGCAGCAACTCAATGGCCTTGTCAGTGTAAACCCGCAAGTAAATAGAGGCAAATATTATGAAAGCGTCTGTCCATTTCTGAATGCTACCTATGAAGTCCTTACACTCTTTCGGACGGGAAATTAATTGACCATCCGAAATCATAAGTGTTTGCCCGGTGCATATTTCGGACAGTTCAACTGCTCCTTTAAGTAATAATGAGAGATTAATATATTCCCCCTTATATATTTTCTGTTTTATTTCATTTGGAACGTGCACGGCAAGGTCGTCTTGCGACGTACGGAACATTTCGGGCTGTAAAGAATTCTGATGAAACGGGTTCAAGGAATCCATAGGTGTGATGAAATTTTGATGAGCGACAGTGCCAGGAACGGTCATTGTGCCCGTACTGACGCATGTCTGTCTCGCCGTATTTTGCGGGGCCGAGTTTGTAAGATCGGTATTAGACCGAGTATCAGACCGGGAGGGAACAAGATTACCACCACACCCTATATTACTAACATTGTTGGGCAAATTTACTATTTGTGAAGCGCGAATTATGTGGTCAAAGTCAATCACATGGCTACTCAGATTTTTCTCACCTTTGTCCTCCTCCAATATCCGTGTATCGTCAGAGCGTAGGCGTTTATTTCCTACATTACTCCGTTGTTGGCCTGTTTTCCTTTTACCCTTGCCTCTTCCAGGCATAATTAACCTCTGATTATTAGGATTTTACCGGATAAAATTTAGTGTACTTTTTTTTGCGGCTTGCAGTTGCGGACGATCGATTGGAAAGGCCGGGTAATCCGTGTAAACCGGAAACTGAAACGTTAGTTGCCCCTGATGTTATGTAAGCGGGAAAAGAGTCCGAAAAGTTTAAGCAAAATAATAACGATTGATTTCTCACTGAAATAATCGGCAATATTTTTTGTGTGTGGGTTGGGGGACCACTGAGTTTAGAAATGAAGCTAATGGAAGTTTGTATTTTTCTTTTTAATGCGGGGGATAGGGTCTACCACTCAGCGCCGACCCACCTCAAACATTTTTTGTTGGTCTGAGTTTAGAAATTTATTATATTTGTTGGGAGAGAAATTCTGCCAACCACCTACGCTCCCTAAACCCTAAAGATTTTGTTACTAAGCAACCCTCAGAAGATTTTATTAACACTCATTATCATCCTTACTCATGGTATACTTTATACAGATACAGGATACCATAATAGTATTCATGGAAAGTTACAAAGATTTGTCATACCTACTACCATCCCTTGTTTGAGCTCGATTGGAAATATGGGGGGTGCGGTGTCTTAACAAGCAGTGAATTAAATGTTCAGAAAAGGGTAAGTTGTAATATAGTTCAAGTTTTAAGTATTAGCATGCATCTGTTGAGTATTATAGAAACTGAAACATCACACATATAATTTAACACGATTCTGTAATGAATCTTTCAATCTTTCAATATTTTACCTTGTGTAAAATATCACTGATATTAAAACATGTACGAGGTACAGTCAGAAAGTTCCCGGACTGGTCCTTTGAAACAAATTATTGACGTCGGATCCTCATAAAATTTAGCATGCATGTATTTCTATTTAAATCTAATATCAACAGCTATGAAAAAGTAGGTTTGAACAAGTATTTGAATTTATTTTTTCACATTTAGCATGTCCACATCCATAATACGAAGCACTTCAGAATTTGCCTTATTTTGCAATGAGATGACTACATTCTTTTTGAAGTTTCTCAAAATAACATCACCAAGACGTCTTTATTTTTCCGCACGACATCAACGGAACGTTACTAGCAAACAATTACAAAATTTTAGCGTGATCGGCTGAAGTATCGCCATTTTGTGAAGTATAATTTCCGCCGTATAAAAATGCTGAAGCAAGAAAATGACAACGTTAATTGAACGTACGGAGCAGTGGACAGTAATTTAATTCTCTGCGATGTCTTGTATGACCCCGACTGATACTTGGAAATTCATGAAACAGAAGGATGGTGTTATTAATTGTTCCAGGACTCTTGTGTTTGAGTGGCACAAACGTTTCCGGAAAGGTAGGGTGGATATTGAGGATAATGCGCGAAGCGGAAGGCTGGGAAATGATGCGCGCTTAGTCAAAAAGATTAAGGACGTCCTAGCAACTGATCGGCGCAATTCTCTAGATGATATTGCGTACACTGTCGGGCTGTGTCATGGAACTGTTCATAAAATAGTGACCCCGGACTTGAACATGAATAAGGTATGTGCGCGCTGGGTTCCTCGTCTGCTGACAGATGAAATGAAAACAACCCTTGCAAACGTCATATGAACGTCACGACGTCGCGGAAGTGCTCCGTACATGACATAGTGGGCTATTCTAATGGATCAGAAAACATGTTTATGTTTGTATATTTTACATATATTTATATGTTCTTGCAGTGGAATAGTTATATTTTTATATCATATATTTAATTACTGAATCGTACGGAAAATAAAAAAGATATCATGACAGTCCTGGAATTTTTTGACTGTAACTCGTATTTATTTTGAAAATCGCTTTCTGTGCTTGTCCCAAAAGCACTTCATCGTTTTCATAAAAAAACCTTGCATTTAGTTCAATGCCCAAGTACTCGCACACTTAAATATTCGATATTTTAATATTTGTTTGTTTTATTTGTACTGACTTTGAGTTTCAACCTATCATAGTAATAACTGTATATTGTCAAATCATCAATACTTGAACCTTAAACTCGCAGTATTTACAGATACATTTTATTTTACAAATATAGTTAAACAATATCTCAGTGTGCATACTCCAATAAACATGTATTGTGTCATTTATGCAAAATAAACAAATTGATAATATTTTCTCTTATACAGGGAGCTGTAAAAATTTCTTGACGTTCATCTATAATAATTGTAAGCTATATATGCAGATAGTGTTATCTTTATGCTCTTATTAATTGCTCATTCTTACGCTTGAACAACACTTCAAATTTACACAAATACATGTTTTACATAAAATGAAAATGGCCCTATTGGGGAACGAACCCGTACCGCGAGAGCGCATATCCATGCAATTCCGATTACGCTACCGATTGAAGAAGAGCTTACTTGAAAGGACTGGCATAAACGATAGTGCTCGTCGGTTGACTGGTGTCTGCGAGAATTGTGCAGTCGTCGGATCGTTAAACACCTATTAGTTTAGTTGGTCCGTTCGTTTTCTTTGACAAGGCTGCTTATAATATTACATTGTTTCTTCGAAAATATGATTTATCTTAATCAATAAAACTACGTGACAAAAGGCGTAAAATTTGTTCTTTTTCTAGAATAGCAATTAACCAAAAAGACCACAAAGAGCATTTTCATTGCGCCCAAGTTTAAGGTTTTTGGATATCAAAATGTTCTTTTGTATGCCTATTTAATATGATTTTAGATGTTCAACATGACAAAAAATGTTCGTAAGTAACTTGGATGCAAAAGACACACCAATTTCAATTCATAAATCAATTTAATGTAATCGTCCTTGGTAATAATTGTACATTTTTAATTCAACACCCGATTACATGTTGTTCGCTATCAAAATGTATATTCCATAGTAACATGCTATACTACCAAAGTAATTAAGTCTATATGGAAATTGTTTTTTAGGACACGTATTTTGACAGAATCATAAAAAGGCCAGATTTTAACCGAAGCTTTACATTAATCTTTCTTTGAAAACTGGCAATGTTAAAATAAATTTCATTCCATTATGTTTAATTCTGTTCAGTTCCGCCCATTGTTTTCTCGTTTAGGGCAAACCCATTCTTTTATCTGGGGACCATACGCCGCTGAACATGGAGTGGTATTAATCTAAACATACCGCATTGAAGGTTCCATGTTCACCGTCATATGCATTCCATCGGTTGGAATGTATCAAAATTGTACTGTATATTGGTGTAAATATTGAGTTGCGTTTAACCCGGGGCAAGGCGGCGTGTGCAGTAATACCCATTTCCATCACTGTCCATGAACAGGCTTATTTATGCTGAGCCTGCAATATTTTCATTTTAGTCGGGTTCGGTGTTTTTCAAAATTCCCTTTTCATCTATTTCAAAGTTCTATGGTACAAAATGGTTGTTTTATTTCCTCTTTTCATTTTTAAATGTTTATCATTACAAACGTAAACAGTTTCCAAGGTAACCAATTTCAAAAATACAATGTTTTGTTCGAAAATTTGAGACATTAAGTTTACAATTAAATTCCGAGTGATTCAGCATTTTAAACTTTTATTGTAATTATTATTTTGAAACGATACATTCCTATTGTGTCTGTTTGATAGATATAAAATTATGATTTTAGTAAATTATTTGTTATTCAAAAGAATAAAAGTTTCATGGTTATATATTTGAACAGATATGTCAACTTTAAACTAAAAGATATATTTATCGAATTAAGTACTTAAATATGATATAAAAATAGTATTAAAAATATTTGAACAATGACATTTATGTGTACAAAATAAAAAATTTCTTGTGAATTGTGTAACAGTATCTCATACTTTAAAACAGGTATATTTTACGAAGTTTCTTTGTCCTTTTTCTAACAATTTAACAGTCATGATTTTGTTGACATTTCTGTGGGAAAAAAAGATTATTTTTAATGGATATATTAATTATAAGGAGTAAAATTATTTGTATGATCATATAGTTTTTAGGCAAATAGCTGCCTTTCTGTCAAAGTTCTTTGTTTAGTTTATTTTACGTATATTCATGAACACTGTTTTTAAAAATGATTTACACGTTTTTTTTTTAATGATTTGACCCCATTTTTTAAAAAAGAATTTTCACTATTTTTAAATGATTTTACACTGTTTTTGATGATTTTACACTTTTTAATGATATTACACTGTTTTTAAATGCTTTTACACTGTTTTAATGCCTTTAAACCTTTTTTTTAAAGATTTTACACTTTTTAAAATGATTTTACACTGTTTTATGATTATTCACTTGTTTTTTAATGATTTTCCGCTGTTTTCGTGCTTTACACTGTTTTTATGCCTTTTAAAATGTTTTTAATGATTTTACATCAGTATTCTAATACTATTTTACACGTTTGTATTGATTTTACATTTATTGTAACGATTTTTCACTGTTTTTAATAAAATTCTACTGCGGCGAATTCTCTGCTATAGAAAATCAAATCCTAGTGATTCAGACATAACAAGATTATATCATGATTATGTTCTAAAATAGTATGATGATTTACATTTGATAGCATAATACTAAATAATAACATCATAAAACTTTAGATGTTGCTATTATTGTAAACTTTCATTACCTTATAACATGCAACTAACTCTGAAATAGAAATGGTAATTTAAAATAATACTGAGTATCTTCTTTCTTGCTGGTTGTAATAATATTGTCTGTATGAGAACCTTTCTGCAACTTACATATAATAAACCCTTTCCTCCATTGATTCACCTTTAGTCAATGGGCAAACAGTTTAGATCCAGATTAGCCGTCTGATCAGGATCTAAACTGTTCGTTTTTTGATTCGTTAGGTTATTTCCGACCGAACTGCGACCAGTGCAAATCTTGATCAGACTGCACAGATTATTTAATTATATCATATATAGTTAAAGAAATTAGAAACGCAACTTCTTTAAACTCGAAATATACATGTATTTCGTGTTTAAAGAAGTTGCGTTTTTAATATGTTTAACTATATAGCGAATCCTTTATAACTGATTATGCACAATTAGTTATATAATCATATCTTATAAATTTTATTTTATTTTTTTTTCATGAAAGCCAACACAAGTATGACGAATACATAAGTTCAATTTGCAATCTGGCGACCTTATTAGTAAAAATATTTTTTTCCTCGAAGAAAGTTATTTAAAACTGCATGTAAAAAATAAAAATTTATTTAGAATCAGTGTTTGACAAAAATAAGACTTATCACCTTATATGTATTGGTTTTCATTGTATAAAACAACATTTATAAAATACTCTAGGTCACGTAGACATAGACGACATTCAGTGCTGTAACAACATCAAAGTACATGTGCACTTGAAACCATGTCATAATCATATTTATATTAATTAGGTTCGGGCAACCTATTTAACAAGCTATACATTATGAATCGTCATCATCGTCAACTTTGATTTTGTACTTTATACATCCCCACTCCACTATCATTATCCAGAAAGAAATTTTAGTGATTTTTCTATTCTCATTAATTAAATGTCAGTTATAGAAAAAACTTGTATAATGTCAGTTATTGAAAAAAAAACGTGTATAGTTTCTAATGAATACAGAGCTTTCTCTAATAATGATTCTTATGATAAAAGTACTGTGTGGACTTTAATGAACTATACTGACCGTCAACAGAAAGTTACCACCTTTATCGTAGCTTTTACATTGATGAAATTGAAACCATTGGGTATGGAAGTAGTACGTATTTGGTACATGTTTATTTTGTACATGTATTTCGGGTAACTTACAGTCTTATCAGCAGATTTCTGCTGCCAAAAACAAGAAGCTTAGTATTTCATAGAAACTTTAAAATAAACCAGACAATACTGCATTACAGTCAACAAGAGATATATTAAAGGCTTCGCAGAAAATTTAATTTACAAAGAAGCTGAAATTTCTGAATGTTTATTGTACGACATACTTTACTGTATAGTCGGTCAATGTTAAAAATGTTTTAGCAGACGGAAATCGAGATATTTCCAGAAAACCGAAAATAGTCTTGATGGTAGAAAACACCAGAAGTGTGTTCCTGACTTTGATCAAAGTGAATGTTTCAAATTCCGTCATAAGTAAACTTTAAATTCATATGATTTCATTCATATTTAATCAGTCAGTGACAGCCGGTAATAATTATAAAAGTTGTATCTTTCTATTGACGGGGAGTATATAAGTACTCTATAGACTATATTGAACACTTCGTACAAGATAATAAACCTAGATACCATACATAGATTACGAGGGATGATCAAAAGTAACGTAGACTTTTGTTATATTTTTTATATTATTCAAAATACCACAAATAAAATTACACAAGCTTTAATCGGAATATGTCCAGCATATTTTTACAAAATATCAGCAAAATACAACATCACATAAAAAAAAATATTAACAATTAAAATCATACACTAACCGCTATCCGGCGCACGTCAAATTAGATCTAATAACGTCAACGACGTTACTTCACGGGCGCAGCGTTAGCGAAGCGGCGTATGTTCTAAGTTTCTTGAAATAGACTCCGTCACCGGATTGCGATGCCGGGGTTCCATTGATCGAACATAGTAGTGTATCATTCCTGGTCAAAGTCTCGCAAGTGGTTCATGAGGCGATCAAAAAAGTGGTCCTCTTCTCGCTCGTACCGCCGAAGAAACGACCGGGAATGCAATACCCACAGTATCGCGGTACTTTAGCAACGAGCGTGTAACTGTTCAAACAACTTATTACAAATTTGTATTTGTTAATATATAACAAGTCTTTGCATTGTCGACACAGTCTGTGTTGCTGTTTACTCAAGTGTAATTAAAATTATATATAACTTATTGATTCCTATTTGATAATTTATGACTTCGTAATGATTCAAATACCAAACAAAAACATTTTTCGAAAAACATATTTGTTAATAAATTATTAATACACCTTTAAAAATGTCATTTGTTCTGCAATATCCGTTGCACGGTACCTCATCCAGTCTAGAATAGGTCGAAAAGCGCCACAATAGTTAGACTTTAGTCCGCTTCAATTGCCTCACGACTTGACGTCACTGCCGTAACGCCGATTTTTTTTTCTTTTTTTCCATACACCAGGCCTATTTAATGGCTCTTCTGACCTTAAAAAGCACTGGTACAACTAAAAATCTAGAGCTCGGCTTACGGAAGTTTTCATTTGCGGCTGCTAAATTATTATAGCTTTTCATGAGGTGATTTTCAAAGACCATGACAGAATTTTATAATAGCGCGTATTTCCGAGCGATCTGACGGCGACATTTCTGACGTTTTAACGTTGGTGATAGCTTTCTTAAATATTGACTGTTTTTAAAACGCATAGTCAGAATGACGTAAAATTTCGGCATTGCATCATTTGTATACCGTGCTTTGACGTTGCGAAATTTGGCTGTGTTTCAACTAGTAGTTTTGTTTTTATTGACAGGCATATGCTTTATAAAGTACAATGGCAACGGCGTGCGCCGCCTACGTGTTACCATGGTTATTCAAATAAGCCACGCGCTTTTGAAATCGATTAAATATATGAATATTTAAGCTCAGTTTGTTACGTTTGTGTTCTGATTGAATTTAGTATATAATTTATTGCGAACGTGTTTCAAATTAAGATACAATGACAAAAGTCCACGAACTTTTTGATCCGCCCTCGTACATTCCGATAGGTACTAGTGGTTCATCCACTTTAATAACAAGACGTTATTTAGACGATTCATTAAATATAGATAATGAAAATTGTTCACCTAGTCAAGACCGTTTACACAAATGAAACATAAACTTAATAAGGTAAACTGAATTATGAAAAATAAAAACTGAAAAAGGCAAATTATTCCGTAAAGCAAACGTCTTCTCTTAAAATGTAAATTGAAAGTGTGATAAAAGAAAATAACAATATCAAAGTCTCTGTAACGGCAAAATGTTGTTCAATAAAATTTTGCCCAAATATTCGTTATTAGTGTAACTTTTTTTTACATGAATATAAAGAAAAATTAGACCTTAGAATTTCCTTAAAATTCTGAATGACAAAAACTGAGCAACACAAAACTTTTTTTAAATGCCAACATGAGTATTTTTGGATTGGAAGTGAAACCTCTTACGTGTTTTATATTTTTAACGTGTCCGCTGTTCTTGAGGTTGTTACAATGTCAAACATTTTAATAAATGTGGCGTTTTAATAAAAGCTTATTTTTGAATAGGATACTAGTTTGTTTTATACCCAGGGGATAAAGAAAAGAACCCTTGGTGTTGGTCGAAAACAATTAAAATCTGTAAAGAAACTCTCTTGTTTAAAGTGCACTTGGCACGGTATCGAAAGTCGCACAATGAGATTCTGTAACGATCTTTCCCAGGAAAAGCGTAAACTGGAAAAAACTGAAACCATCCTCAAACTTTACTCTGCGTTTCTTTATCCCTTGAGTAGAATTATATTGTCGACCGATCATAATACAATTTAAACATATCTACAAGAGGTTATTCCTCAAACACTGATTTACGGAATATTTATTATTTTACAAACTTAAAATTTCTTTTTCCGTTTTAATCAAAAAACTATTTTATTAGTTTTTCGTTGTTGATGCATTTATAGGTTTTAAACTACCGATATAATATTTTACAGGTTTTTGCATATTTAGTGTAAGTGATTAGCTCAACATAAGTTGATCTCTTTGCTTACATTTAGAACTTGCACAATGTTAAATGGTGGTTTATGTTGGTTTCTAGGGAAAGGGCGTTGCATCAGTTTCTTTTATTGCAACCATCGTGATCTTGCTGGCTGAAGTCTAGCGGTGGCGGTCTCGAAAGATCATTGGGTACCTTACAACCTCGTTTGCCAAGGCGGTAACCCCTCAGGTTCTCATTTTCGTAAATTGTTCTTTGTGTCTTATTTGAAGTAAACCATTTAAGGGATTGCCACACTCCTCCCAACTTTGTTCATCGATAAAAAGAAAATTATCAAAATCTCAATAATGGCAAAATGCCGTTCAATAAAACTTTGCACAATTGAATGTTACTAATGAATCTTTATTTTGCATACAGTAGGACTCGTTAGAAAAGTAAAGAAAAAAAGCTTGACCTAAAAATTCCTTAAAATTCTATTTACATAAATTCACAATAACTAAACGATCAAAAACATATTTTTAAATTCCCACGTGAGCGCAATGATACTGACAAGAAAATGTTGTGTACTTTGTAAAAATATTTCAACTACTAAAAGAGAAATCAGTGATTGTCATCGGGTTACGCGACCAGGAAGCGAACAGAAAATTGAAGGTCAAACACACTTTTACTAATATCTCCTAAACTTTACATATGTAAGTCACGAGGACACAATAAATTGTTGTCAGTATCATATTACTCATGTGGGCATTTAAAATGATGTTTTGTGTTGTTTAGTTTTTGTGAATTTATGTAAATAGAAATTTAGGGAATTTTTAGATCTCGCTATTTTCCTTGACTTTTCTAACGTGTCTTACCATCTGCAAAATAAAGATACATTAATAACATACATTTGTGCAACGTTTTGTTTAACGGCATTTTGCCGTTATTGAGATTTTGATAATTTTCTTTTTATTGATGAACAAAGTTGGGAGGAGTGTGGCAATCACTTAATAGACCTATGCTCTCTTTTTCTCAGTAATGTTTGGCTGTGAGTAGACTGTGTTTTCTGAATGTGGCGATTTTCAATTTTCCAAAAACAGATTTGCGATATTAATGTGTTCAAAGTTTAAATGTTCTTTCGCATACATAGAAACCTCAATTTTTTTTAATTTTTCTAGTAATTGTTCCGTTACACATTAAACTATTTAAAGAAATTTTTTGATTGCTTTATCTGTAAAATAGTAACAATGGTAACGGAGTTATTTTTTTATGAGAAACTGAAAAAAGGTGTGTACCGTTAAATATGTGGAAGATATAAGTTTTATTTATTATCATCAATTTATACCAGTCCTGACGTACTGAAATTAATTTCTTGAAATATTATAGTTAGATTTTGTTTCTAAGACTATATATTGGCCATAAACTATTCATTGACTGTAATTTGCTGTTTCATAACTGTCCATAAATAGGTTCATTTGAACCAAACCTGCCATGATTTCACGTGTCTTGTTTGGTGACTGACAAATTTATTTTCAATTATCTTTATTTTAACATATTAAAATAATAACCAAACAAACGAGTTAAATTTGTTTAAATTCAATTACAGTTAATTTTAGCATGCGAAAAAAACAGTTTTTTTGTACATTCAAGTCCAAGATTATAACCTTTTTCAATCTAACACTGTCATGATTGTGTTCCGCGCATTTGATGATCACGAAATATGCGAAAATTAAACCCGCGCGAAATATAATGATACCACAGAATTCAGTCTTAAGAGTTATCATCAATAACAGTAATGTTTTTGTCATTGCTATTAACAGAAATGTGACCATATAATAAAGCTTTTAACTCTTTGGGTTCAAACGTCACTTTTTTTTGTTTCGTCATTACTATTAAAAGAAATGTGGCCGTGCAACAAAGGTTTGAGCTCTTTGGGTTCAAACGTCACTTTTTTGTTTCGTCATTACTATTAAAAGAAATGTGGCCGTGCAACAAAGGTTTGAGCTCTTTGGGTTCAAACGTCACTTTTTTGTTTCGTCATTACTATTAAAAGAAATGTGGCAGTGCAACAAAGGTTTGTGCTCTTTGGGTTGAAAAGTCACATTTCTTGACGCCCTCGACACGTTTTTCAGAATCCCTTGATCGGGATGGTGCTCTCTATCCCCTACGTCCACTCTCAGACGATCTGCTGGTTCCACATTTGCTAACATTTCTTTTTCTTTCAAGGGACTGGAACCGTTGCGAAGTTCGCCTTCAGTTGCATGGTGACGATGGTTCCTACCGGCGCTATCAATTTCGTCATCTATAGAATAGGTTTCAGTTATATAATGGACGCTATGTGTTGTGTCATCGGTTGGTGGGCTGGTCTGGTTACTCAAGATTAGGGATCTGTCGAGCTCCTCCTGATCGGACGAGCTCATTATTAGCATCCCCTTCAGGAAACTGTTGACGGCCAGTGCTGCCATGGTGGTAATGGTCGATTGTTTTCTTCCCATCGCTAGAAAATAAGTAATATCGGAATAATTGTGCTGTGCTTGGGTGTGTATTTCTTTTGAATATTTATGAAGGTTCAAATTTATAATCTCTTTTTGACAATGAAAAGTATACGAAATTAGAACTAGTAGCCCAATCATTTTTATATATATTTAACGGGATTAAAATATGTTTAAACAAAGTGTCAATTTTTGTTCTAATTTTAGTTGTGATTTTAGACAGTATTGGCATAACTATGTCAAGGTCACCGTTGTTAGCATATCTGATATCACAGATTTTAGCGCTATTCGCGCGAATTTGGCAACGAGGACTAATGTGTGGTAGCTAGGTGATTTCGGATTTATTGTGCAAACGCCTTGTCATAAAAATATCGTGAACGGGAAAATGCAGTAAAAAAAACTTTGCACACGTAAATGTTGTTAATATAATGTTATAAATAATAAGTAATGTATCTTTATTTGTAAGAACAGTAAAGCAAAATAGATAGATCTAAATATACCCTAAATTCTACGAGTATTTACATTCAAACACAAAAACTCAACTACTTAAAGCATCATTTAAAACGCCTACATGACTTACATGATACTGGCAACAGTACGTTGTGTCATTATGTCTAACAAATATATAAAATACGAGATATTTGTAAAACTATATTTGACCCTGAATTTACTGGTCGCGTAAATATGTGAAAAAGGAATAAAAATGTCGATTTCTCTCTTCATAAATAAAAGTACTTTAAAAGACACAATAAACTGTTAAGTATCATAATGCTCATGCGTACAATCAATCAATCAATCAATCAAACAAACAATCAATTAATCAGTCAGTCAGTCAGTCAATCAATCAATAATGTTTGTTATGTTTAGTTTTGTCTTCATGGCGTCACGTAACTTGCACATGGTAAAAATATATTTAAATACGTAAAACTTTTTTTCTTTTAAATTGTAACAACTGCCTTACAGTATACCTTAAACCTTTGTATATTTATCAGAATACATTAACCATAAAATGACAAATTAACAAAATAAATATTCTTTTAGTTTGAAATAGCTGTTTAATGAAATAATTTTTTTTTATTTGAAACAACTGCCTCAGGTAGTAAACCTTAAACCTAAGGATTTCTATCAGGAAACTTTAACAGTGAAAATATGACAATTTAATAAAATAAATATTCTTTCAATTTGAAATTGCTTTTTAATGATTTTTTTCTTTTTGAAACAACTGCCTTGGGTAGTGTACCATAAACAAATACATATGTATCAGAAAACTTTATTGATAAAACCATGTCTTTTCTAGGTGAGACATGTTTAGTGCAGGGATGGTTAGTGCAGGGATGGTAAGTGCAGGGATGGTTAGTGCAGGGATGGTTAGTGCAGGGATAGTTAGGGATGGTTTGTGCGGGGATGGTTAGTATAGGGATGGTTAGTATAGGGATGGTAAGTGCAGGGATAGTTAGGGATGGTTAGTACAAGGATGGTTAGTGCAGGGATAGTTAGGGATGGTTAGTGTCGGGATGGTTTGTGCAGGGATTGTAAGTGCAAGGATGGTTTGAGCAGAGATGGCTAGTGCAGGGATGTCTTGTGCAGAGATGGATGGTGCAGGGATGGTTAGTGCAGGGGTGTATAGTGCAGTGATGGTAAGAGCATGGATAGTTAGTGCAGGGATGGTTAGTGCAGCAGGAGGGGAAGCAACCACTCCGGACTGATAAATAAATTATAATGTACCTGTATGTTGTCTAATCCTCCATTTTGGAATGCCTTCACTTTCACAAAATTTCTCAATCTTTTGCAAATGAAACTGCAATGAAATGATTGCAGTTTGTAAATGAATTAAATGTATCGTTATCAAGTCCAGAAAAAGAAAATATTGTATACCAACAAAGAAATAAAGAATTTTTATTTAAAAAATACAATACTATTCCTAATCATGAAAACTCTTAGACAAAATTTTGTTATTTATAAGTTTGCAAAAAATAATTCGAATCTATAATTACTAGCTTACTTGCCTACAGTTGAGTTACTAAATACTCGTGGTGTACTGATTTTCTGCCTGCACCGCATTTTTACCCTTTCCTTTATATATACATACGATCATCCGGCACATCTGTGCCATCTGATCAGGATCCAGATCAGATGGCACAGATGTTCCGGCTGATCTGGATCTACACTATTCGTTCACGCCTTAAAAGAGTAGGCCAATATATGGAGGACAGAGTTAAGCTGTCTTGCACTTACAGACACCAATTTATCATTCCTTGTTTATTGTAATAGTATCTGCCCATTCCTTAAAATTCCATAAAAAGTTTCCCCGTACAATCAATCAGTCAGTCGGTCGGTCGGTCGGTCAGTCAGTAAAATAATCCGTTACCGAGGTCATGCAGTGATGATAGCGTTTATCAGGGCTATACGATCAATCTTTACTTGGTGTTGTCCCGGCTAGCTCAGTCGGTAGTGGAGTCGTAATTGCATGGCTCGGCGCTGTCGCCGTGACGGTGCTGGTTCGCTCTCCAGTAGAGGCAATATTATTTGTAACGAAATTTTATTGATGCCGTGAAAAGCTATAGAAACCATGAGTAAACTAACAAACTAACTTCTCACCCTTATTTTTTATTTTCTTGTTGATTTTATAAAAGCCACACTGAGGACCAAATACTTGTTTGTGCAAGGAACTTTAACTTTTTGAGATTTTCTCAATTCCCAAACAAACACCGTAATAACCTGATATTTTTTGTGCATAAATGTTGTGAGGTCTTTAAAATTAGTGAAACGCAATTTCGTCTTGACTATTTGATGAGTCGCCTTACATAAGTTTAACCTGATTTATTTACTAGAATGGGAAATTATTGCAAAGTAATCGAAGGCTTCTATCACAAATACGTTACCGTACCGTTGATGAGGTCGTGAGCTTAAGTTTGCATGACGTCCATGACTTTGTCGGTACTGTATGTACAACTCAGCTGATAAAATATCTACAAATTCATTTGAACTTCTTTTGTGCAAAAGAAAAGTATTGTTTGCAAGAATCTCAAATACACTAGAATACACTTTTTTGCGTGCTAAAATGTGTAAAACCGCTCGAGAATTCGCTCGGTATATATTCTAAAATCAAAAGCCAAACTTACATCCCATCCTTTCTCTTGTTTCTTGAGGACTTTCAGTTCAGCCGCAATTTTTTTCTTCTCCTGGTACAACTTCTTCAGGCGGAAGTGTTCATGGTCCAGCACCGCTACTATCAGACCTGAATCCGGGAGTAATATAGTCGTATTGGTCTTGTCGGTCAATAAACATATTATATTCAACATATATAAAAGCTTCTAACGTTAATTCGCCTGAAAAAATACCGTCTACGAGTATGCTCGATTATAAAATGTAGAATTACTTAATCAAACTTGGTTCCGCTTGTTTTTAAACTCAGCAACTTTAATTTAAAAATCTGTTAATTTAGTAATTAACAAAACATTTGTTTATTTTCCGCCTTTTTGTTGTTTTGTTATAACCCGCTTTTGAGAATAAACTTAATAAAAATATGCATGAATTTAATAGGATACATATCAATTTAAAACTCTCAATGAAAATGATAATATTCTTATTCGGATATATACCTACTGTACAATAAAGATGGCAACCTCCTTATATAACTCCAGATGAATTTAATGATAATTTTATCTGAAAGTTTACCTACTGTTAACGACTCGGATGACTCTCCAGGGTAAGAGGAAGGTTAGGATAAAGACCACATCCTGTATCTTGTACTCCATCAGTCCTTTCAACAGTAGCAGGTCCACCACAAACGATATAATCACAACCACTGCATCAAATACCTGCAAATAAGCTGCTTACAATTATTTTGTTTTCAATCTGCTTACAGATTAAGTAGTTGCTAGCACTTTTTAGTTTTAGTTTATTTCGTCGTTATCGGAAATCGTCCCCGAAGTTTTTGGGTCGGAAGACCCAGAGTTATCGTTTTTTCTGACTCAACTGGTCTAATAATAGTAACAAACTGCAAGCCTTATAACCGCCGAAAAGTAGTTCTAATTTTCAAAAGTCCTGATAGTAGGTATGCCCCTCAGTACTTGCAATCCTTTGATTGAAAAAAGTAGTAAACCTGAGGTAATTCTACAAGTTGTAAGAAGTGCCAAAGACCACCAAATCTGCGGGATTGGGTCGATATAAATTTGGTATCAGTAGACACGTTTTAAAACAGAAATAATTACAACTTGTAACGTTTTCCAGAATAGCAAAGTTAGCGCATATCTAATTGGCTTTTAAGGGTTATGTGACTGCGTTTCATTTCCCGGTGAAGCAGCTCCGAATTTAGGAGTCGGTAAGTACTAGTAAGTAGACAACATAATCTTGACTATTAAATAAATGAGAAATACGGAAACAAGATTTTCGATGGTTGTTAATTATAAGAATTAAATTTTGTTGTTGTGTGTTTCATCGATGTATTCTGTCAGAATGTTAACGCGAAATTTTTGAGAAGTATATTTTGCGTGATATTCCTCAAATATTTCAAATACATGTGTTAAGCATATTTCCTACATACCTCAAGTTTCATCATAAAGAAGTCTTTCCCCATGCAGACAACTTTTGCGAGATTCTGAAAAATGCAAATAGAAACTCCTTTAGCACGAGAGTACGTCCGTACTAATGGAGTAGTACGTCAGTACTAACAGAGGGGGCTGAAAACCTTCCCGTACTTATAAATGAAACAAATATGAAAATTCATTAGGTTGTTAACGTGGGATAAAAAGAAAAACTTCAAAAGCATGCAACTTTCGCTGTTTTAGTTCCGGTTTAAGTTGACTGAATGATAATGATACGAATATGGCGATTGAATCATATCTATAGTGACGTCACCAGCTGATTAATGATGCAATACGCAATCCGCTAACCACCCCGCCCTACCCCTTACCAAAATGTAGTTATTTTTATCTTAAGTTACCTCAACAAATAGTATTCCGAGAATTGTAATACTGGCTTTGTGCATGCCATGAGCTATGTTTTCCCAGACACTGTGACTACGTTGATGGTCGTCATGGTAACCATTTCCATGGTCACTGGAGTAGTTGGCGCCACTGTTTCCTGAAAGATTGTTACCAAACTCCATAGTGTAACCAGGACCTTGTTGTTGATCCATAATTGCTGTTTGCACATTACGTCTGCTTCGTGTTGTGTTTATGTGATCTTTGTGGGTTTCGTGCATTGTGACGTCATAAAATCCATGGTACTCTTGCGTGGAATCATCATGGGATCCTTTCATTGTATGATGGTTAGATTCATCGAATCTATTTACTGTGTTATTTTGAAATCCAAATTCGAAGCCATCTTTTTCTTTGAAATCGTTCAACGCATGCGCATCATTTGGCCAATGACATTCTGCGATATAGAATTCCTCGTAAAGCTGCCGTATATTGTCCACGTGATGTCGTCTGATGTGTTTGGGATACTTGGACTTCATCGTGTCAACAAAATGCTGGGAAAACGCATCTCTCTCGTCTCGCAGTTCTAAAATAAAACACTGTATATCAGAGTGCATTGAATAAGATAGACGTTATGTTATTTTCGTTGTGATGATGACACGATTTAACATTTAAGCAAGTGAATGGGCTTTGAATGTGCCGTTTCGGAACAGTTTGGACTCTGGTTTCTACAAGACATCTCCTCAATAGCCTAGAAACACTAAACTAAACAATACAAATATCCTGACTATGAGGACAGTAAATAGAAAAGTTTGTCGCGAATTTTGTCTCGGGACGATTCGGGCTTACTTTAATTTCAATGATTCATTGACGAAACTGTAGAAAATAAAAATAAGGGTTGGTTTTCAAAAATGTAAAATGAGTTAAATTAGATACGTTAAAATAAGAATGCTTTTTAAAACTCTGTTTGAAATGTGATTTGTGGCCCTTTAATGAAGTTGTTACTTCCTATTTTGGGTTGAAGATTTGTATACATTCTGGGGGTGATTTCTTTCAGTTTAAATTGCTGAGAGTACGAGTTGATGAATACCCTAATTTCTGGCCATTTTGCTTTGCCAAGTAGCGCCACTTTGCAAATCTGTGGTAGCTTTGGAAAAAGTCGTGTAAACTAGGTCACAGGAGGACCAAATCTTATAATGTAACTCTATTTAGTGGTCTCTGACTTGAATGTCTGAGACACCAGTGCCCAAGGTTATAAAACTGAGCATGGAAACCAGTCTCAAATCTCAAGCATCTGATTGGCTGAAATGGCGACCAGTCGCCATTTCAGCCAATCAGATGCTTGAGATTTGAGACTGGTTTCCAAACTCAGTTTTATAACCTTCAGCCCAGTTTCAGTTGATTTTCACTCTCAGTGAACCTGTGACCAAGGTTTTAAAACCAGTGTCAAATCCCAAGCATCAGATTGGCTAAAATGGCGACCAGTTGCCATTTCAGCCTATCATATGCTTAAGATTTGAGACTGGTTTCCAATCTCAGTTTTTTAACCTTCAGCCCTAGTTTTCAAATGCACTTATGTTGGCAAATCATTGTAACATGTATATGTCATATAAATATGACATCGTAAATGCTAATTCAACATTTGTTCGTTCATTTTTATTGATATTTTACATTTTGTGTTTTATGGCAAGTAACGCTTGCCAATGACTTTAAAATATAAAATATCATAATGTAAATGTAAAAGTTGAAAAAGCATGCGTTCCTCAAAATATTTGGAGTATTTATGTATAAAGTTCATCGTTTGTTCTTCCTCTAACTTTATGAAATTTAATACTCACTTTATATCATACAACAGGGCTTTAAAATTTTTAGAAATGTCACGTTCATGAAGTTCATGTAGGTTAGAAGCCGGAACATCAACATATGCTAAGCTTATTGCTTCATAGGCCCATTTGTTACATATTTTCCATGAACTTGGAATTTCATATTTTTGACATTTAAAATGATACCATTCACAAGTAAAATGCATAACAATAACAGATGTGTAACTATGTAGTGACAAAAAAGCCTTATATAACGTCAAACTAAAAAAGATGTGTTACGGTGATTCCTTTTTTTTTAAATTTGGCACAAAAATCACCACACCAACAGTGTAGTAACGCATTTTCCTGATAAAAAATAAACGTTGACACTATCGTCACCGGAACTTTGCAGAACAATTTTCTCGCTTCAACAGCGGTAACGGTTGTGCGCAATCCTCCCCCCCCCCCCCCCCTACCCCGCCGTGAGTTATTTTAATTATTTGGCGTCGTTTGCTGATGTATTAACACAAAATTTATATCATACTGTGTCAATAAGCAGGAAAGGAGATTTTCCTTTTCACTTCCTTTAGGCGGATATCAATGCCGATGGGTGTTCATTTCCAATTATTTTAAATGTAATGTTTAAAAAACGTTTATTGAGTGGAAAAGTTTCTTTCTAGATAAAAAAGTTCTTAACATTACATTTGAGTACTTGTGGAGATTTTTTTTTATTGTAGCATTTTATTTCAAAACGTTTGTAAGTCTTTAGAGCTTTTTTCATAATTCGTTTCGAATTAAAAAAAAATGTTTTCAGCCAATTTTGTACTTAACTTTCTTTTTTATCGGATAAAAATAATCATGCAAAATTGTAAACTCGGTTTAAGAGCCAGTCTGTCTTAGTATTTATTTCATGAACAAAAATTCTCTAATTTCGGACAGAGAAACATCTTACATAATCCAACAATAAAACTGTATAAACAATTTAAATCAAGTAGGACATCAAGTCTGACAGCATTTGTGGTGTCCAAAAACTATAACTGTGCATGACTATATTATAATTAGACATAATTATTAGGCGCATCTGTTACAAAAGTTGTTTAACAACAGGTTGTCACCAAACCATTTATCAGAACTACGTTCTTGCACATTTTGTTAAAAGCAGAAATTAAAAGACAACTGAAGATATGACATGCTTAAAGAAGTAAAAAATATTAGGTGTCAAACCTAAGGAAATTATTATAAACAACAATAAAGGTACCGGTCAACCTAATGGGGTATCACTTAATTTCGTGGGGTCTTAATTTCGCACAAATGAAACAAATGACATTTTTTTCGCGAACTTGAATTCGCTCAGTTGTACTACTTAAATGTAACGATGTTATGTGGTTAATATTTGCTGGGCTTTGATTTCGCACAAACTGCCTTGCGCGAAATAAGCAAAAATTAAACCAATGCGAAATAGAATGATACCACAGTCATAAGTTGCTTTATTGAAAACATTTCGTATGAAACAGAAAACATACGCCAGATGAATGACATGTCCAAAAATATAAGGTGTCTCATCTATAAAAATGATTTTCGAAAATAAATATAACTGTTACGTATTCCACATTAAGAGAAATAACATTTACAGTAAGAAGGTCGACAAAACGCGTGGGCATATATAGAGCTGGGCCCAAGATAATAAAACTTAATCAGGAGACCAGCCTCTAATCCTAGGTTTGTTATTTTGGGCACACGGAAGGGGCTGTGGGAACACTCATGGAAATATTTGGTGCGTTTCGGGATATTTTAAACATTTTACATTTTAAAATAAAGTTCAAATAAAGGTTATGGATTACATAAATTACAAGCATTCTGTTTTTATGGAGTTCTATTTTGTAAAACATTGCATAAAAGTTCGATTAAATTGGGTTCAGCAGAAATAAATGACAATACCCTTTGAAATTAGTTTTCTGTAAAAAATATCCGTTTCTTTAAATTTAGATTCCACAGCGGTGTGTATCGAATTCCATAGTGGAGTGTAAGGGGGATTTATTTGATACTTTCCAGTTATTTATGGAAATTTACTGGTTTAAACCAATGACAATTATCTTAAATAATTTCAAAGCACGGAATCATTTCAAAACAGTGAAATATATGGTTGTGGGTAAAACCCTGACCAGACCCAGACGCAGACCAGACCCCGGAAACTAACGCTACGGTACGGAAATCTTCGCTCGTTTCCGACAATTGTCTAAAACAATTACGGTGACTATATATATAAAGAGATATTTTTTTCTTTTTTTTTTTTGGAAAACTATAGAAATTTGTTCTATAAGATGTGGGCGCTTATGAATTTTTTATCAAATTGAGATTTGCCCTAAAGGGTATTAAAGTAAAATTATTTTAAAATGTACGAACTATTGTCAATCAGTTATGGGATTGCATTAATTTTATAATCAATAAGGTGCGCAATTTAATTTGATGAAATGCTTTAATTTTAAGTCACAAATGTAAATTATAGAAAATTACAGAAAATAGATCATTGAGGTTGGTATTGTGTATTTACTGATTTAAGCTGTAAAAAGTCAGCGATTAGCACTTAAGAATCGTAATATGATTATTATGCTGACTTGTCTTTAAATGGTTTAAAAATTATTATCTTGTGTGATAATTGGTTTAAAATCATTTTTTTCATAACTAGTGATGAAAGTATTTGGCGAAAATTGCAATAAACAGAATATTGACCAGAGCTTTCTCATAAATTATACACTGAGTTTTGTCCGGCAAATTATGATTATGAAGATAGTAAAGCAGTCTGTTTTCAGTTAATTCTGAAATTTATTATTTCATATTTCTGGCAGTGAAAAGAATAAGGATAAGGGAATAATTTAAAGCTTGTAAAACACACCAAAAAACACGAATCGCTAATTAACACACAATGTCATGTCGTTATTGTTATCGTAATGTAATGTCGGAAACGAGCGAAGATTTCCGTACCATATCGTTAGTTTCCGGGGTCTGGTCTGGGTCTGGGTCTGGTCAGGGTTTTACCCAAAACCGAAATATATATTGTTTATAATTTTCAGTTTCAAATTGGGATTAACTTTATGTGTATACATCCAGAGTTCTCAAATATTTCAATTTTTTTCCAGAAATCCCGAAAACCTGAAACTTCTGAGAATCAAGATAAATTCATTAGTTTGGCAGGCCTTGGTTTGCTCAATAAGGGAGATTACCTTTAATGTAATGGATGTCTAAGATTAGCTCCCCTAGCACGAGTGCACAGTCCACCAGGTTGAGAATTACCACGAAAAGTAGCAAGAGCTTACTGCGTAATACGTGCTCTCCTTTTAGGCGTAGTCTGAAAGAACAAGTAAATCGTTTCATTTTTAAACAGTAACGCTGGATAAAGTTAATCATTTCATTTAACAGTAACGCTGGATAAAGTAAATCATTTCATTTAACAGTAACGCTGGATAAAGTAAATCATTTCATTTAACAGTAACGCTGGATAAAGTAAATCATTTCATTTAACAGTAACGCTGGATAAAGTAAATCATTTCATTTAACATTAACGCTGGATAAAGGAAATCAATTCATTTAACAGTAACGCTGGATAAAGGAAATCATTTCATTTAACAGTAACGCTGGATAAAGGAAATCATTTCATTTAACAGTAACGCTGGCTGTCAACTCCAACACCGTAATCACGGTAATGTTCACGCTAAAACCTGTGACAGTTTTTTACTGATACAAACTTTACTAACGTAGTTAAGAAAAGATGAAACGGGAACTAAGCGAGCAAAGAATAGAAAACAGCTAATTTAATGTAGAACATGTATATTTAATTATTTATTAAGAAATATACATGTATTCAATACAAAGTTTTACACTTTAATTCGAAACCAATCTTTTTTGATGTGGAATACAGAACTAAGCTGCAAAAGCAGATTGTGAATTGTCTTTTCAGTAAAAGAGAATCAGGCGGTGTGCTTGAATGTTACACGGTCAATTATAATGTCCCCCGCCGACCCTGGTCGAGAATTCGGTCCATGTCGACCTGTGCCAACATGCTATACACTTTGCTACGGAGTTCTGGAACTTTAGAAGATCTTTCGTAGTATACACCTGACCCATTTAATCCCCCGAACCGCTCGGTCACACAGTCCCCTGATTTCAAGCATTTAAAAATTTTCTTAATAAAATATTGGCTCTTTAAATTACCTAGCAATTGGTTTGTCCCTTGGAGGGATACAACTCTCCCGGCGAATTTCCCTCTCTAGGAAGCGTTCTGTCCGATCTAGGTCCAAATCCGTATACGAGTAAGAACGGACAAACTCTAGCGTCTTTGACATCAAACCCTGACAAATATTTAAAGAATACGTAAACTATTCTTGGATATTTTTCTTTGTCCAGTACACAGTCGATTATTTTAATTTCAAAATAAACAATCTTCAAATGATAGTTCCTCTAGCTGGGAGCAAACCCGCACCGTCACGGCGACAGCGCTTAGCCCTGCAATTCTTGCGACGCTACCAACTGAGCTAGCCGGGAAAACCCCCAAAAGCCCTGGTATTCGTCACAATCACTGCATTACATCGGTAACGGGTTATTTTACTGATAATAGTACTGACTATAGTAGTGTCTTTTTAAAAATTTTAATTATAGGTTATTAGACGTTTTACTGTACAATACGGGAATATATTTGGACGAGTACACAGCTTGAAAAGTCATATTGGACGAGCCGTTATTCTACATCTTTTCAAGCGTTTAAAGACTATACCATATATATTCCATATTGTACGGTCCAATATTTTATTAAGTTCTACATTTCTCATTTTTCATTCGGATCATTTTTGCGGTCAACGGCTTTTATCGTTGCAAAACAATGGTAAAGTGCATTTGCACTTAATCATCCAATACGAAAAAAAACCGGACTTTTTTGGATCCAATACGGGAAAATATTGGACGGTCACGTGGTATAATTAAAGGACGCTAATTGGATGAATTCATTAGATGTAGAGTAATAATCAATATTGATATGTCTATCACTACTTAGAATATTATCTTTTATAATTTCCGTTAAAAACTCTATGTTAATATAATTGAAATAAGGAAACACCCCAACACATCTGAAGTGAATTCATATTGGCATTGTTATAGGGCCAAGGGTAGTGATTTAAACTGGGCCAATAAGTGAATCGCTGGTTCAATAAGAGATAGTTAATTAATAAAATAAAAAATAACACGAACAAATGTAAATTCTGAAACTATACTCACGTCAGATTTCGATCTCTGTCGCATCATTTTTTATAATTTATTTCCCGTGAACACAAAACAACAATTATTTTTCGAAAAGTACACCGACAATGCTTAATTTTAAGAAACTAGATTAACAACAGTTTGTTTTAAAATAATGTAACAAGTGTAAAACAATTTTTTTTTCAGCGTGAAACGCATACTGACAGAACAATATACATTGAGCAACTTCACTCTAAACACTTTACATAGTTTCATTTGTTTTGTTTTTTTATATACTATAATACCTTAAACGTGTTGTTTAACCTTATGCAGTTGCTTTCTTTCAACATGACTTACTGTAATATCATTTAATTTCGCGGGGGGGGGGGCGAATTTTCGCGGAAAACCTGCAAATAAATAATTCGCGGGGGCATGAATTCGCGCAATTATATTATTCAATTTAGACTCACTGTTAAATTGTTTAATTTGACTGGGCTAAAATTTCGCGCAAATGTCATAGCGCGAAATACGCGAATATTAAATCAATGCGAAATAAAATGATATAATTGTAATTGACTCTCTATTCATGGAAATGCTGGAAAATGACATTTAGTTTGTTTTTTTTTTTTTCAAGTGAACAGCATACAAAAAAGAAAGAATGTCGTCTGCTTCGCTTGATGGTGGTATTTCGAAAAGTTTAAAGTAACAAACACATTTATAACTTGGCTGTTGTGATGGAAACTTCCTATCTAATAAATAACAATGCTGTCGTGATGGAAACTTCCTGACACTGTGATGAAAGCTTCCAGTCTCTTAAGTAACAATGCTGTCGTGATGGAAACTTCCTGACACATGAACATTACGCTGTCGTTATGAAAACTTCCAGTCACACGAAAATTAGGCTAATGTGATGAAAGCTTCCAGTCTCTTAAGTAACAACGATGTTGTGATGGAAACTTCCAGCCACATGAACATTAGGCTGATGTGATGAAAGCTTCCAGTCTCTTCAGTAATATTGCTGTCGTGATGGAAACTTACAGTCACACGAACATTAGGCTGATGTGATGAAAGCTTCCAGTCTCTTCAGTAATATTGCTGTCGTGATGGAAACTTCCAGTCACACGAACATTAGGCTAGTGTGATGAAAGCTTCCAGTCTCTTTATTAATATTGCTGTCGTGATGAAAACTTCCAGTCAGATGAACATTAGGCTATTGTGATGAAAGCTTCCAGTCAAATAAGCGACTATGCTATCGTGATGAGAGCTTCCATTCTGATGAGTAACGATTCTGTCGAGATGGAATCAAACAATTACATAAACTGTGAGCACGCTTGAAAGTGGAACAAGTGTTTCATAAGGTGGTAATAACAGAGATATCGGAAACCCCTATTTCCATGAAACACTTGTCACACTTTCTGGATTTTTGGATGCTTGTCTATCAAAATCAAAATTATTTTTGCTATGATAAATATATAGAAGTTCGATCAACAACTAAAGTAAAATTGGGAAATACCTATTTTGTTTGAACCGAATAAGCGCGAGGAATGGATATGCCGTAAGATCCCACCATATCATCGGAAAATTACAAGTTCTTTAGGCATTTTCGCGTTAGCATGATTTGCGTGTTTTGTATGTATTTGGACTATTTTTGTGCGTTTGTATAGGGGCCGCATACGAAATAGTCTCGAGCAAAATATATTATAAATATATTTCGAAAAGGTATCTCATTTGACAGTCATTTTTTTTAAAATAAGATCACATTAATACACAAATAACTTATCTATTCTACTGACTGTCTACATCTGTAGTTTAAGGGATTACTCCTTTCGTCATAAGCTAATAACTAATGGGAATCAAAAATGGTCATTTTCGAGCACCGATTACCGATTTATATGTACTTAAGAGCGAGCGCGTGAACTTTGCATGAAATAGTAAAAAACAACAACAACAAAAGGACATGTTAATTTGTCAAAGAACAAGTGTTTGTATTTACTTGCATGACAACCACTTACAGAACAGGCAGACAGACAGAAATATATATTCAATTTACATACACATTATAGCAATATATGTATATCAACAGTAATATACAACATTTTCACGTGTCAAGTGAAAAAAAAAAGAAACAAAAAAAATTAAATTCGTATAGAGCATATTTTCTAAATAAGGAAAAATATTTGTTACACACTGATGGTTTCAAGGGTCAGCCAATTAATCTAATCTGTTTAAGCAGTAGAAATAACACACAAGAATAAAGCAGAAACAATCGAATTATTTGAATGATTTGTCGGAATATTTAATATATTTTGTGGATTGTTTACTTCATAATTCTGTCGTTCATTTACAGAATAAGCAGGAAACTGATAATTATTCGGTGATTTTTCTAGAAATATGGTGGGCTTGATTTTAATTACCCGCTTGCGATAAAAAAATTAAAAAGATGAATGGAGAAATAAAGCTAACATCTTTTTTCCTAGCTTTAAATATTAACTATTTAAACTAATCAGGGTCACTAAGTTCAATTATGTTCAAGTGTAACGTTTAGATAGAAGTGCAAAAAGTGTATACCGCATTAATAGATATGAAATGAAGACATGTGTTTCGTTATAAGAATTGCCAGTCTAAAATAACATACATATACAATGTATTCTTTAATCCTTTACTCCATAAACACAATATTTTACGCATGTGCAACCAGTGTAGATCCGGGTCAGCCGGCACATCCGTGCCATCTGATCTGCATCTGCACCGTTCGCATACTGGTAAGAAATAAGTTCAAATAACTTAATAAATCAAAAAGCGAACAGTGCAGATCCTGTTCAGACGGCACGAATCAGACAGCACGGCCGCTGATCTGGATCTACACTGTTCGACTATGCCATAAAGGCATATTATATGGAGGAAAGAGTTAATAGGATAAACTATAGAGAGTATGCCAGTAAATGTATCAAAGGGAGATCTCTATTTCCAACTTTAGTAATTACTGAACACATAATTATAAAGACGAAACTCATCTTGTAATTACTCGGCTAAACCTGAAAAAACATGCATTTGTTATGTTCCATGTTCTTATAAAAAAGAATGCAGCACAAAAAGTCATGTTTTGTGAAACATTATTCGGTCTTTAGAACTTTTAGTTGAATAGGGAATTTTATGTTGCTGGTTTATCTCAAGTTGTAATTACGACCTCGGCCACGGTTACCTTATAATTAGTTACTTTGCCCTTTTATCATTCAATGTTGCAAAATCACGACGTTGTTATTAATCTATCTATAGCTGTTTTGTTTCCAAAATAATGTTAACAATACATATGTACACCGTATTTCTGTTATATTACTTAGCAGTTCAAAGCACGATTATGTAGCACAAAAAAAAACAAATTAGCAAATTAAACGAAGCATAAATCATTAATATTAAACTTAGATAATGCAATGATAACCGTTTTTAAAATTTTGCTAGTCGAGCGCTTTCGGTAAATCGAGTTACCGCCCAAAACCTCTCTACCAAATTTGGTTACTGTAGGTCAGACCGTTTTTCACTTGTCCGAAAGCAGTTTCAAATAAAGGTCACTGTGACTTTCAGCTTTGACCTACTGAAACCAAATTAATAGGTGGACAATTTCTGACCATAATCAATTTGGTTACCAAGTTGAGTGTGTTCCTGTAAAACCGTTCTTTAGTTATAGATCGAAAAATGGTTTTTCAATAGTGTAATTGTGACCTTGACCTTTCGCCCTTTGACCAAAATCAAAGTCATTAGGGGTTATCTACCGCATTAAATATATAAAGTTTGGGTAAGCAATATGCATTCCAGGTTGTGTTATTGTAGTCAAACAGTTCTTCAGTTGAAACCAATTTTCAATTATTTATCACTGTGAAACTGACCTTCAACTTTTGCTCTCATCCCAATAATAATGTACATCTACTCACGAAGACTATTATCCGGACCAAGTTTGGTAACTGCAGATCAAAGAATTCTTCTTTTATTTATTGAATGGAAACTTACGTTTTATTAGAGGTTATCATGATCTTAAACCTTGGACAAATTGATCCCAAATCATAAGGGTCTTCTCTGATGATAGCAATCTATATATAAAAACTGATTTTCAATTTAAAAATTCACTGTGACATTGACCTACTGAACAAAAATAATAAACATTAGCAATCTATACACCATGATTGATACTGTATGCCTCATCTTTTTTCAGTTTTTCAGTAATTTATCTGTACCAGTTATCAATAAAAGGTCACTGTGACCTTGAGCTTTTACATATTGACCCAAAAATAAATAGTTATCACCTACTAACCATAGGTCACATTATACCAAGTTTGATAACTGTATATGGAATCATTCTTTAGTTATTCATCTGAAACACATTTTAAATTAAAATGACTGTGACTTGACCTTTCGACTCCCAAAACAAATTTACTCTCTAAGACCAATCTCACTGCCAAGTTTGGTGACTTTATGGAAAACCATTCTTCAGTTATTAATCAGAAACAAACGACAGACCACTTCTGCCATGACATCATAAATTATTTTTTTAAAGCAGGCATATAAAAGTCGGACTGAAACCGCAATATGAAAACAACAATAGTATCATGGAGAATGTGTTGTATAGGATCAGTAAAAAATTGATTTGACTTGAAAATCAAGAACTCACTTAGGATATTTTTAAAATAGACAAATGTAACCAATCTGTATTCTCACGTATTCAGCAATTTCTGATCGGTGAATCATACAAATCTGCAAATACCATATTTTAGTTTTGCCCTTTACAGCCATAGTGACATTGAACTTTCAAAGTTAAACATTTCATAATACTCTGTACAACTGCAGTTACATGTACTGGAGTCAATAATATGGAAATAATTGTTTAAAATTTTCTCCTCTGGATCCATATTGTGCATGTAAAGTATATCAAGTCACATAAACATAAGGCTATTGTGATGAAATCTTCCAGTCTCTTTAGTAACAACGATGTGATGTTTACAGTGTTAACAGTTTTCTATTTCTATTTTCAGCTATGTTGACCATATGGAGCTTCCAAGTGAACAGATTCAAACCTGTCCCAGTTATCACCTAGGCATACTTTCTGTTCAAATTCTGAAATAATCTGACAATTTTAACCCTTCACTTAATGGGATATGACAGCTATCAATGGGCAAACAATTTAGATCAAGATCAGCCAGCACATCTGAGCCATCTTATTAGGGTCTACACCGCTCAGTTTTTGATATATTAAGTTATTTCTGACCAATAAGCGAACAGTGTAGATCAAGATCAGATGGCACAGATGTTCTAAGCTGGTCTGGATCTACACTGTTCACACTTGCCCTAAAACCCTTATATATGGAGCAAAGAGTTAAGTCTAAACATGTAACAAAAAACATGCACATTTGACAAAAGAAAAGCAATTTAATTTTGAATACCATTTTATTCATGATTTTTAAATCCAGATGAACACTTATAAATATTAAATACCCCTGGTATATTAAGCTTGGCAATCTATACAGTCTACAGCACACATGCACACAGAAAGTCACATGTATTTGTCAAGAGTATGAGCAAATATATGTTTAAGTATGTTCTGAAAGTGTAAGTTTGTCAAATTTAAAATGAACATTCCATGCAAAGACCTCAGCTATACAAATTACCCTTTATTCCATAGATACATCTTTATTGTGTTGGCGAACAGGGAGTACAGTGCTAAACCAGAGCTCATCCACTACTTGACAGTTTTTTTTTCTGATCATTGTAAACAAAATTTGTATCAAATGGGGCACGTCATGGGGGCACATCATTGAAAAAGGTGTTTTCGGTCATATTGATTACTTTAAGTTGTAACTATATTTTGAAAGAACCTAAAAATAATATATTATTTTTTAAATATAAGAATGATATTTTTTTAAATATTAGATACTCATGTTACATAATTTGACTAAATAATGTTTTTTTACCACAAATTTTATAAGCAATGTTGTCTACTTAATTGATGTCCTTTTAAAGAATAACATTCATTTTCCAAAGATTCCTTTTTCCCAGGAAGTGTCCTAAATAATGTCTATTACACTGACACAGCTATCATGTAAAGATCAATCAAAATAAAAATATTTAAAAACTTCATTCACAATTGTGTCACAAGCCAAATTTAACCCACAATATCCCATGTAAATCTTTGCACAAATGTAAGTGGCAGTTCAGGAATTTTGTTAAGTTTATGTTTCATGCCATCTGATCAGAATCTTCACTGTTCCTTTTATGATTTATTGTTGTTTTTTCTGACTCAAAAGCAAACAGTGCAGATCCTGATCAGATGTCTAGGATGTTCCAGCTGATCTGAATCAACACTGGTCGCAGATGCGATAAAATGCATATATGGAAGAAAGGGAAAAGCTTAATTTTAATCACTAATTTTAGTACTAAATTCATTTAATACTAACCATGCATTAATTTATTGACCGCTCACCATCTAATGATTTCATGGTAAATAAACAAACTTGGTCATCAATTATACAATAGTATTATAGTCTAGTCTATACTGTATTCCACTTTATGAAATAAACAATAAAGATTATTCCTAAAGCAAGAAAGAGGTAGATAACACTCATTTCAAGATAACCTGAATATTGAGATAGTGAACCCATGAATACCTCTTTAATCACTGTTTACTTCTTGGTCAGAAATAACCTAATATGTTTAAGAGGAAACAGTGTAGATCTTGATGAGATAGCACAGGTGTGAAAGGTGATCTAGATCTACACTGTTTTCCCTTGTATGACTGCCATAACCCTTTGCCCCATGGTAAAAGGTTAATATAACAGGGCTATGCCCTGAGTAACAGATTCTTAAGTTAATTTTTTTAGCTAATGTCATTTCTTCAAATGATATATAGTGAAATTAAGCAGACAATATTGCATATTCATGTATCACAAAGCAAAACATGAAATGGTGTTAACAAAATCCATTTAGTACAAATGATTCGATAAAGATATGTAAAATGATCTTCAAAAATGAAAAATAATGTACAAATATGAAATACATCAGATATAATGCTTGAAAAATGACAAGATCACATATTCATTTATTTCCATGTTGTTACAAAGTCTATATTTTTTCAGGAGTATGACATTTCTAAAAATTATAAATTAGATCATAAATGTTTGTTATACACATGACATCTGACAAAAACATAATTTGATGATATAGAAAAAAAACTTCCAGATAATGAAACTAATAACATTCAGAAGACCTGACTGACATTTTTCTATGTTGTCAAGTTGTCACAATGGTCTCATTATCTTAGAAGAGAAAGCATGGGACAAAGATCATAAACCTGATATTGGAGACCAGTCTCGAACCTAAAGTACCTGACTGGCTGAAATGTCACCATTTCAGCTAATCAGATGCTTGAGATTTGAGACTGGTCTCCAGATTAAGTTTTATAATATTGGGCCCAGGATATGTATTCCAGTACATTTATTTATCGAAAATACCACTGGTGATAAATGACTTCAATTATAATGGGGCAGTGTTAAGGCCCCAAGATTATAAAACTGAGAATGGAAACCAGTCTCAAATCTTAAGGATCTGACTGGCTGAAATGGTGACTTGATATGGCTGCACATTTGTGACATTTAACATGGGCTATCAGTGGAGATTCAGGTCAGCTGGCATATCTGGACTGTCTAATCTGGATCTACACTGGTCACTCCTTTGTCATAAATTACCGTAATCACACGAAGTATTGGGACAGTTAAAAATAATTAAATCATTTTCTTGTCCCAATATTTTGGGTCGCAAAAAAATATTTGTTCAAAAAGAGTCCCAATATTTTGGGTGGGTTTGCATCCTTGCACCGGCAATATCTCAAAACATGATAGGACGTTATCACGGAACATACACGAATCGACCGTTATATATGATAATACGAAATCAAACAATTTGTTTTTGTATTTAGTTTGTGTCTACAGTTTGGAGAATAAAATGATTTATTTTTGTGCCAAAACTTGTCGAACATTGACTTTAATACTTAGGACTGACACTTGCCTCAGGCAATTATCTGCACCTTCATAAACAATTTAGTGTCTTATTGACAATAAACAGATCGTAAAACAAGAGTAAAATACTTTGTACAGGTATATAATTAATTAAAATGAAAATGATAGCCGTTATTTAAAAGAGGAGCGTAAGTTTAAAAAAAGGAAGGTTCATCGGTACTTTATATAACCTATTTTTTTCTTATTCCTGTTTGATATGTCAGTCAATGTTTAAAGAAGTTTTGTCGCAAATACACGTCATACTAAGGTAACCTACGCAAAGCATAGTAAATATTGAAGAAAAACACGTTCCGACTTTCATAATTACTGAGCCCTGATCTAATGTCCAAAAATGTAGGAACAAAATACTGTTTCTGAAAGTGTCCCAAAACTTAGGGACACCGAAAAATACTAATCCTAAAAGTGTCCCAAAATTTAGGGACGCAAAAAAATAATTATTTTTGTGAAAAATAAGGGTGACCCAATATTTAGGATGTCCTAATACTTAGGGTGATTACGGTACCTAACAAATCTAAAAGCAAACAGTGTAGACAAATATAAGATGGCACAGATGTGCAAGTTGATCTGAACCTACTTTCATCACCCATGTGACAAGAGCTGTCACTTGAAATTGACATATGCCCCCGAAATGCAGCTTTGAAATCGAATAGGTATACATATGTAATAAATAAACATATGTAATGAAAAATATGCTTGTGGAAGACAAAGCATACTGCATGCATATAATGTGAAAGATGAAAGGATCATATGTTTTAAGTCTGCAGTAAATATATAGTTAAATAAAGTTAAATATTACATTTTTTTTTTTAAATTCGAAGATTATTGGGGAAATTATCCTGGAAAATGATTATTAGAGTTATGAACCTTAGTACATGTGATGTGGGTAATATGAACCAGAGGGCCATGATGGCCCTTTATCACTCACCTGAGTACAACAAAGTTGTGTTGTACAAGACCCAAGACCCATATGGTGAACATTTACACCAAGTTATTTTAAAATCCAATAAGAAACAACAAATCTACAGCTTGGAAAAGAAAATGCTATTTTTCGTAACAGTGACCTTGACCTTTGACCTACCGGCATGGGTATTGTAAGCAACACATCCCTTTGTCATGGTGAACATTTATGTTAAGTTATTTTGAAATCACTTCATTCATTAGGAATTAACAGCCCAGACAAGAAAATGTTATTTTTTGTAAAGGTGACCTTGACCTTGGACCAACAGGCATGGGTACTGTACGCGAAAGTACACCTTGTCATGGTAAACATTTGAGCCAAGTTATTTTAAAATCCAATGAGAAATAACAAATTTACAGCCTGGACAAGATTTTTCTATTTATAGTAACAGTGACCTAGTTTTTGACCCCAGGTGACCCATATTCAAACTCGTCCAATTAATAACTGGGACATATGTCCTGACCAAGTTTCTTTACAATCTGATAATCAGAGTAAAGTGTGACCACTATAGTGTAAACAAGAAAATTCTATTTTTAGAAACAGTGACCTAGTTTTTGGACCCAGATGACCTATATTCGAACTTGTCTGAGAAATCATTGGGACAAACATCCTGACCAAGTTTCATGACAATCGGAGCAAAAATGTGACCTCAAGAGTGTTAACAAGAAAATTGTATTTTTAGTAACAGTGACCTAGTTTTTGGACCCAGACGACCCATATTCAAAATTGTCCCAGAAATCATAGGGACAAACATCCTGACCAAGTGTCATGACAATCAGAACAAAAATGTGACCGCTAGAGTGTTAACAAGAAAATTCTATTTTTAGTTACAGTGACCTAGTTTTTGGACCCAGATGATCCATATTCAAACTCATTCTAGAAATCATTGGGACAAACATCCTGACCAAGTTTCATGATAACTGGAGCAAAAATGTGACTGCTAGAGTGTTAACAAGAAAATTCTATTTATAGTAACAGTGACCTAGTTTTTGGACCCAGATGACCCATATTCAAACTCAGCCTAGAAATAATTGGGACAAATATCCTGACCAAGTTTCATGATAATTGGAGCAAAAATGTGAATGCTAGAGTGTTAACAAGAAAATTCTATTTATAGTAACAGTGACCTAGTTTTTGGACCCAGATGACCCTTATTCGAACTGGTCCGAGAATTCATTGGGACAAACATCCTGACCAAGTTTCATGACAATCAGAACAAAAATGTGACCGCTAGAGTGTTAACAAGAAAATTCTATTTTTAGTAACAGTGACCTAGTTTTTGGACCCTGATGACCCATATTGGAACTCGTCCGAGAAATCATTGGGACAAACATCCTGACCAAATTTCATGACAATCGGACAAAAAATGTAACCTCTACTGCGTTAACAAAATTTACCTTAGGGTTAGGGTTTAGGGTTAGGGTTAGGTAAAAAGGCCCATAACTCAGCCAAAAATAATCCGATCAGAAATTCCTTTGGATATGCACAATAAGTCTTGGTGACAAACACTCCTGTGAAGTTTCAATGAAATCCCTCAAGCGGTTTCAGTTTACGTTAGGGTTAGGGTTTAGGGTTAGGGTTAGGGTTAGGTAAAAAGGTCCATAACTCCGCCAAAAATAATCCGATCAGAAATTCCTTCGGATATGCAGATCTACACTTGGTGACAAACATTCCTGTGAAGTTTCAATGAAATCCCTCAAGCGGTTTGGGAGAAGAAGCGAGGACAAGATTTTGCTTAAAAGGGCCATAACTCAGCCAAAAATAATCCGAGCAGAAATTCCTGGAGATATGCACAACTAGGCTTGGTGACAAACATTCCTGTGAAGTTTCAAAGAAATCCCTCAAGCGGTTTCTGAGGAGAAGCGAGGACAAGATTATTTCGGACGGACGGAAAGACGGACGGACGGACAGTGCGATTACTATATGCCTCCCTTCGGGGGCATAATAAAAGGTTTTTCCATGGTGCAATGGGTTAAGACTTTTTAGTGATGCACTTTTTTTATTCAATACATTAAGTTGGGATCATCTGGCCTTATTCTATTATTCAGCATGAAAAAAAGAAACCTGACACTTTATAACTTTGTATAACTATGAGATGTGTATTCAAAATCTATTCTGTTGCACAGAAAAGTTTAAAACACATTCAATGTTCATTTCCAACCACAATTAACAAAGCTTGTCAATCGGATTCTGGGAAAAAAGGTGAAATATGCAGAGTCAGGTTTCTTTTTGAGTGGTTGAGCATTGACGAAAATATTTTATGTGCTTTCCATATCTTATCATGGCAAAAAAGATAAAATGTGCTTTCCATATCTTATCATGGCAAAAAAGATAAAATGTGCTTTCCATATTTTATCATGGCAAAAAAGATATAATGTTCTTTCCTTATCTTATCATGGCAAAAAAGATATAATGTTCTTTCCATATCTTATCATGGCAAAAAAGATATAATGTGCTTTCCATATCTCATCATGGCAAAAAAGATATAATGTGCATTCCATATCTCATCATGGCAAACAAGATATAATTATCTTTAAGCATAGTTTAACAACATAAATCATAAATTATTAGAATACTATGTTCAATAAAGTTTAACTGTAAAATTGAAACAGACCAAATATACATGTACAAAGGCAAGAAAAAAGTACAAACTTAACATAAAACTGGTTTAAGTGTTTATCATAAATAAGCTTGTTTGTAAATATAAAACATAAATGTATAGGGGCTACTTCTGGAAAAATGTCTAAGTGATCAGGTCTAAAGATTATAATATCAAGATTCTAGACCAGACAAATTTCAAGCAACTGATTGGTTGAAATGGAGACAGGTTTCCATTTCAGCCAGCAACTGATTGGTTGAAATGGAGACAGGTTTCCATTTCAGTCAATCAGATGCTTGAGATTTGAGGCTGGACTCCATTTTCAGTTTTATAATCATGGGAGAGTTGCCAATAGTTTAACATTGTTGTGGGCACAAAATAAAGTTTATTTACATCAGGAGTTATTTATTAAGCAAGAGATATTTTTGTCACCAACTGTTTTCTGTTCCATTTAATTTAATGTTTGTTATCCAGTTTTGTGTAAATATCTGTGGTATTCCATTGTATTTCGTCTTTCCTGACCCCATACATTTTTCCAGTAATATTCCTTTAACCCTTTACTCCATGGGATATGGCTTTCATCCCAAGGGTAACCAGTGTAGATTCAGATCGCCCTATGCATCCGTACCTTCTAATCAAGATCTAAACTGTCCGCTTCATTAGGTTATTTTACCAAGAAGCGCACAGTGTAGATCCAGATCAGACGACTGATTTGGATCTTACATTGATTGCCTATGTGATAAAAGGAGGAAAGAGTTAACAAAACCTCTAGCAAAAAAGCAAATAAATATGGAAGATAAGCTTTGCTAATCCTATTATACAATTATATATATTTACAAAAATTTTATATCTATACACACAACTGCTTAACCCTTTTCCCCATATATACACTTTTTTGGCATGTGCCCGATCAGCTGGCACATCTGGGCTATGTGATCAGGATCTTCACTGTTTGCTTTTTGATTTATTAGGTTATTTTTGACCAAAAATGTGAACAACATCTACACTGGTCACAAATGTGTAAAAAGGCATATATATGGAGTAACGGGTTGAAGAAGATGAACAAGTTTGTTTGTATTGTGACATAAATTCAACATAGTTTAAAGGTACTTTTTAAGCCCAACCAATGTGAATAAAACGCCACCTGTTATAATGTAAAGATGAACAGACAGACCAACAGACAGATAGACAAACTAAAAAAACAATGCTGTTTTCTTCAACAATATTCTCAGTTTTAATGAAATTAAAACATAATGCATCAAGAATGAATGAATATAATTTCTGTATAAGTAAGAAAACAGTACGTTTTCACAATGATATACAGATTAACCTTAGGTTGGTGGTCATCTGTATTTAGCAGGCACCTGCTACAGTCTACCCTTAATAAGTTGTCAAATATATTTAGCAGGAATGACTTGAGCAGCCAGGGTGCTTCTGCAGGTCCACTCTTTAACATTCTATAACCAAATTATACTGTATTAACCCTTTAATGGATATACACTGCGGTCCATTATAACGCGGTCGTAACGTGGATCCCCCTTTTTTTTTTAGTCCATTTTTTACCATGAAACGGCAATAAATCGAAACCGGGAGTCATTTTTGATCGTAAAACAGCAAATAAATCGAAACCGGAAGTCACAATTGTAACATGTACATAAGTGACGCACACATTTTATCCCTAAAACAACCGTGTTTTAACACCTTTCCAAGTGACAGATATCCCCCCGAGGCAAACTTGTGAATGCATACTTACTGTTTATCATTGATCCATTACTAAATTCGATTGTCTCTATAATTATCACATAATACGCACAATTCATAAAGAAACAAAAAATTATTCCAAATCATGTTTTAAAACCTGTCGGTAGTTCATTGATGAACATTTTGCTTTGATCTGCCTTCCTGTTAATTTCATGGAGGTTTCATGTTTTGACTATGGAGGTAAACAGCAATAATATCTGTCAATGAAATGCGACTTCAAAGAAAAATGTCGGCTCGTATCGAGACTGTGATGTTTTGTCGGCTCTGCTATGAAATCGTTTGATCTACAAGAAGTGTGTATGTGACATTTGTCATTTTTAGCTGGTTTAAGTTGGTTGATGATGCAATAATACTGAAATATTATACTGGAGATAAAATTAGGATGTAATTTATAAATTATGGAATATGTTCACGATGGTTAGTGTTTTAATATTTATTTTACATTTACGTTCGTAAATGTCAGGGTTTGTGTTATAAAATAATTAAAATTTCTGCAAGCGTCTAAACAAACTAGATATACGGTCTTTAATTCCATTACAATAATTTAAGGCCTATCTGATTTTGATCTTGGTGTTATTAGTCAGTTTCTTGCCGTTTTGCTTTTTGCAGTGTGGGGAATTATGACGTTACATGGAATTATGCATAATCTCGTTAGTTGTGTATTAGGTAGTATATATGCGCGGGAAAATCGGGTCATATATTTTTCGCAGGAAAATCGGGACAAGTATTTTGTGCGGGAAAATATTACGTGGTTTCACTTATTAACGCCGTCGGGATGATGGACCCGCTATACCGCGTTATAAAGAGTCTGCAGTTTATTTGGATTTTATCAAATATGCAAACAGTTTAGATCCAAATCAGCCAGCACTTCTGTGCAGTCTGAACAGAAATAACCTTATGAATTGAAAGCAAACTGTGTAGATCCTCATCAGAAAGCACAGATGTGCCATCTTATCAGGATCTACACTGTTGTGTTTTTGACTCATTAGGTTGAACAGTATAGAATAAGATAATGATTCGACTTATTTGCCGGCCGATTTAAATCTACACTGTTCTGATATGTGATAAAACCCGCATATATCTAATTTAAGCAGCCACACATAACGCTGTCAATTGGTGGCATTTTGAACAGCATATATATGTATATATCTACATCAGACCTGTTGTTAATTGACCACTGAATTTTCATAAAAGCCCATTTAGAAAGTTCTTAATCTTTTACTCCATATATGTCCATATACCCATGTGCAACCAGTGTAGATCCAGATCAGCCAGCACACCCGTGCCATCTGATCAGCATCTGCACAGTTAGTTTTTTTGGCAGAAATAACCTAATAAATCAAAAGGCGAACAATGCAGATCCTGATCAGATGGCATGGATGTCCTGGCTGATCTGGATCAACACTGTAAGCCCATGCCCTAAAAGCGTGTATATGGTGGTAATGGTTAAACCAATATTTGCAAACATAACAGTATTTTAACAAAATTACAAATTAATCATTTCAAAGGCTTTTCCATGCAAGACTGATTTGCACTTGTCTGTAAGCAGGGTCAGGTTATTTTCTGGTGGGCCTTAGCCAGCAAGCAGTATCATCGTCTCATTTTCTTGCGCGCCTTAGCCTTGAGCTCTTCCTCCTCTCGCCTCATGTCCTCCAGATCCTCCATCTTGCCGATCTTTGCACTAAAATACAAGAGGAGAACATTTTGTGTGATTGATCCATGTCTGTAAAAGTTCTGGTCCCAAGATTATAAAACTGTGAATGGAAACCAGTCATCCTTTCAGCCAATAAGATGCTTGAGATTTGAGACTGGTTTTAAATCTCAGTTTTATAATCTTCAGCAATGTACCAGACAAAATAGAATGACAAGAGCACCCTGATAAGTAGACCTCAATGTACTGTCCCATAGTTTTGCACAAAGGTAGTCTTAATAGCAAAGAACTCTTACAGCTGTAAGTGAGCTTATCCCTTTGGATCTGCTAGACCAAATCCCTAGGGGACAAAATGAGCCTATCCCTTAGGACAGCAGAAAAAGCACTTGTCCTTAGGGGACAGCAAGTCAGTCTGTTTCTCAAAAAACAGCAATATGTGAGCTTTTCCTTTTTGAAAAAGTGCAAGTGAACCTGTCCCTTGTGGACAGCCACAAGTAAGCTTGTCCCAGGGTGAAAACGTCAACAGAGCTTGTACCCGGGGGACAGCATCAAGTGAGCTGGTCCTGCAGGTCTCAAATAGCTCCTGCATATGCCCAGTTTTTTTTAGCAGTGCTTACCTTCTGGCTTCCTCCTTCATGATGGTGGTAAAGTTAGCCTCCATGTTGTCTATATCATCTTCATCTTCAAACCGATACCTTAAATATAGATTCATCAGTAGTAAGAGAATAAGAGATCATTTTCTAAATATGATTTTTTTCTAATTTATGAATATATTTATTGTGGGGTTTCAAAATTCTGAATGCAATAACCTATGAAATCCACTAAAATTAATTCCCCTTAACTAAAAGTGAATGCAAAGTTAAGGCTGTCATTTAACATTGAGTAAAGGTGAAAATGACACATCATGCTGTTCATATTTTGGCAAGATTAGACATATTTGCAAATATTTGCAAATATTCTTTTCCTACATTTTTCTAATTTCTGGAGTAAAATCTCATAATCCTGGACTGGATATATTTGCACCTATTTATTTTTTCTTTATGTATCAGCTGAATATACAGAAAATGATTTGGTTGTAATACTTGTTGGTTTACAGTATAATGTATTTAATTTATTTATATGCTATTTCCCACATTTTCATGCCTGTCAGTTGTATATGTCAATGCATTTAGTTTTGTTTTTTAATTATCTATGTGTTCCTGTATATTTGTTATTTTTGTTACGAAAGCCATATTGTATATAAAATTGGCATATATCTATTCAAACTAAATATGTAACCTTCTTCAAATAAAATATTTATTTTTATCATTATCTTACTTCCTCTTGTCGTAGCCAAATATACTGCGTATGTGAGCAGAGTAGTCTTCCGCTCCGTCATCATCATCGATGAAATCATCATCTTCATCATACTCATCCTCTTCTTCGTCATAATCACTCTCAACAGCCGGACGCTTTCTTGTCTCTTCAACAACAGGAAAAGGGGATTATTTGGGGCAGGTCATGGGGCAAGGTTACTGTATTTTGTTAGTTTAAGACAATATAGTTGCTACTATATTTAAAAAGAACTTACTATTTTCTGTTATTTTCTCAAAACTTATTTTGTGATTTTGGTGATTTAATTGCACATGTTGACTGTATAATACTAATACCGGTATATACACTGCAACCTCTTTATAACGCGCTTCGTTTAGATCCGCGCTCCATTATAACGCGGTCGTCCCGTGGATCCCCTATTTTTTTTCTGAGTCCATATTTTACCATGAAACGGCAAAAAAAATAGAAACCGGAAGTCATTTTTTATCGTAAAACGGCAAATAAATCGAAACCGGAAGTCACAATTGTAACATGTACATAAGTGACGCACACATTTTATCCCAAAAACAACCGTGTTTTAACACCTTTCCCAGTGACAGGTATCAGCCCGAGGCAAACTTGTGAATGCTTACTTACTGTTTATCACTGATCCATTACTAAATTGGATTGTCCCTATAATTATCACATAATCCGCACAATTCAGAAAGAAACAAAAAAATATTCCCAATCATGTTTCAAACCTGTCGGTAGTTCATTGATGTACATTTTGCTTTGATCCGCCTTCCTGTTAATTTCATGGATGTTGCATTTTTTTGACTATGGAGGTAAACAGCGATAATATCTGTCAATGAAATGCGACTTCAAAGAAAATGTCGGCTCGTATCGACACTGTGATGTTTTGTCGGCTCTGCTATGAAATCGTTTGATCTGCAAGAAGTGTGTACGTGACATTTGGCATTTTGTAGCTGGTTTAAGTTGGTTGATGATGCAATAATACTGAAATATTATACTGGAGATAAAATTAGGATGTAATTTATAAATTATGGAATATGTTCACGATGGTTAGTGTTTTAATATTTATTTTACATTTACGTTCGTAAATGTCAGAGTTTGTGTCATAAAAAAATAAAATATTTCTGCAGGCATCTAAACAAACTAGATATACGGTCTTTAATTCCATTATAATAATTTAAGGCCGATCCGATTTTGATCTTGGTGTTATTAGTCAGTCTCTTGCCGTTTTGCTTTTTTAATTGAACTTTGGTAATTGTATGTCTTGTAAGAAATATTATTTGTCGAGTACAGTGTGGAGAATCATGACGTTACGTGGAATTATGCATAATCTCGTTAGTTGTGTATTAGGTAGTATATTTGCGCGAGAAAATCGGGTCATGTATTTTTCGCGGGAAAATCGGGACATGTATTTTGCGCGGGAAAATATAACGCGGTTTCACTTATTAACGCGGTCGGGATGATGGACCCGCAATACCGCGTTATAAAGAGGTTGCAGTGTACTACTCAAAAATTGGTAAGAGCCACTTTTATAGTCTGCAAGTTTTCCCACTATGATAACTGATAATTTTACCGTTATATTACAGTTAAATAATTTGACTCAGATGACAAATTCATCGGTTTGATCAAATAAACAATACAAACAATACTTAAGGTATCAAACATGTTTAAAATGTTAACTGCAAAAATAATAATTACAGTCTACAAAAGTTGCCCTTCTCAAATTAAGAGTATTATGCGATGTCGTCAGCTCAACTTTATGACATCATCAAAGATTAACAATAGCTGCTTGAACAAGTTGAAGACACCTTTTCCTACAAGGCATCCCATCTAGAAACCATTAGTATTTTGTGGTTAAGGAATAACCCTTTCCTCTATATAAACACATTTTTAGGCATGTGCAACCAGTGTAGATCCAGATCAGCAGGCACATCCATGCTGTCTGATCAGGATCTTCACTGGTCTCATTTTGCCAGAAATAACCTAACAAATCAAAACGTGAACAGTGAAGATCCTGATCAGACAGCACAGATGTGCCGGCTGATCTGGAACTTCACTGTTCGCCCACGCAATAAAGGTGTATCTATGGAGGAAAGGGATAAACTAAGGACAGTGAGCACACATTTTGTGACTTACAATCTTATCAGAGAATCTAAAATTTCATAATGCCTTCATAATAATTTGTGTTGCTTAAATCGATTTCTTCCCCATCTTCAAGTCAGCCGCTCATGCACATTTATTTGTCAGCCAGCCATTGACAGATTAGCCATAGAGACATTATAATAGTAAAATCGAAAAATGCTGGCAATTTTATGGAACCTTCACGATTAAGTCTTATCAAAATCAAATGATCTGCATTAGTTTTTTGTTTCATGTCTGATTTCAGTTTCCAAGTAAAATTAGACATTGCTTCTCTGGATAATGTCGAACCGAATCCCTACATTCAATGAAGTTGCAACTTAAGATGTGTTAAAGAAATTCTGTCAGTCTTCAAAAGAAATATGTTGATAATACAATCAAATTCAAAAGATAAATGATACATAATTATTAGATGTATTGCTGTCATTTAAAATCATACTGACCTTTCTTTGGATTATTTTTCTGTATTTGACCATAAATTCTATCCCACGGATTTTGAGCCTCTACCTGAGGCTGAGGTTTCACTTTGCTAGAGGTTGCAGCTGGGCCACACACTAGAACATTGTTATTTCCTTCAGTTTTGCTCTTTGGGTTCATTTGTTTGGCACCATTCTGACTAGATTTCAGACCGGGACTGGCTTTACCTGATGAACCAGTCAAGGCATTTTTTAGACCTGGACTGGCTTTACCTGAAGAACCATTCGAGGAATTTTTTAAACCTGGACTAGGTTTACCCGAGGAACCAGTCAATGCATTTTTTAACAAACTTGAATCACTTTTGTGTTTAATTGCACTTTCATTGCTTGCACTATTCTTAATTCCTTTCTCATTTTGTTCTTTGTACATCTTTTCTTCCTCCGCTCTTCTTTTCTTAACTTCCTCGGCACGTTTTCTACGATCTATTTCTTCTTGCGTAAGAAGACGTTCATCTGTCTTCTTAGGTACTTTTTTCACCACTGGTTCTGGAACTTTTTCTTTACTTTTCTCCTCCGCTATCTTGAGGAGATCATTAAAGTTCATGGGAGGGGGCTGCTGCTGGAATCTCTTTACTATCACAGGCTTTTTCACTTTGGGTTTTTGTTCAGTGGAACCTTCTGAAAAACTACTGTTATAATCTTTTCTCATCATTTCCTTTATTTTCTCTTTTTTGTCTCTTTCTTTATCAAATGATTTATGTTTATGTTTATCTCTATGTTTTTCATGTTTATGAGAAGAATTTTTGTCTTTGGACATTTTTAAGTCTTTTCCACCACTAGACAACTTTTTCCGAATTTGTTTTTCTTTCGACGGTCTATCGGGGAAGTTGTAATTGCCAAGCTTTTCATCAATCTTTTTCTTGATATTCTTTAGAATATCTCCGGACTCAGTCATCATCATTTCCTGGTTTGAGCTGAGATCCATCGCGCTAACTGGTTCGTCATCGTCAGAGTCATCCCCCTTGATGATGCTACGGGACTTGATCTTGTCCCCTTCCTTAGCAGTTTTCTCTTTATCACCTAAAATACAATCATCTGTGATAAGTCATTACATTAAAGATGTGGATGAATCTGAAAGACTAGATCGAGTCTAACAGTTTGCTTAACATGTCAATATGCTCAGAATCAGCTAAGTTTAATATTATTTCATGATTAGGTGATTAGTAAACATTTAGGAAGTTGAACCTTGTGGACAACAGAGAAACAATTTTTAACCCTTTTTCTGTTTGACATAAAAATGCTGGTACAAATGTACTATTATTGACACTTTGAGAAAAAAACAATAACAAAAAAGAACAATGAATACACACTGTGAATAATCTATTTTTTTCATAGTTATCTGATTAAAAATAGTCATACAGAACAGTTTACCACCAGAAGCTAAAAGAAGTCTACCCCTTACTCCATGTATAAGGGTTTAAAAGCAAACAGTGTAGATCCAGATCCGCCAGCATGGATGGGCTGGCTGATCTTGACCCACAATGTTCACACATGAATAACAGCCTTATCAATGGAAAAAAGGGTTAAATCCTTCACATTTCAAAGACACTTTGACTACTGTTATGCTTTTAGGCGACAAAATGTTTCTGGCTTAAAGAATCAAACATACTGATGTTGGAACAGCACATATACACTAGACACATGTATGTGATGATACACAATCAGGGCTCTCACTAGACTTGCAAAAAAGGGAGAAGTTTTGTCACAATTTTACTGAATTATGAAGTTTGTAGTCAACAGCATTATTTCCTTATATAGTCTTTACAAAATGACTTCTCCCATAGCTCAAAGAAGGGTGAAGTCTGGTCATTTTGGGAGACCACTTCTCTTAAGTCTCCCTCTAGTGAGAGCCCTGACAATGTAAGCAACGAAATGGGCTAAGTTGGTTATTATTTACAGTAGGAATAGTCTCAAACGGAAATTCTAAAAATCCCTGTAAAAACAACCCAAATAATCGGTAAAACTACACTAAATATGCTAAAGTAAAACCTATTGTAAGCAGCCACCGAAGGAAAGTGTGAATATAGACTTCTTAACCCTTTACTCCATGGATATGTTTGTTATCACATGTGAAAACAGTGTAGATCCAGATCAGCTGGCACATCTGTGCTGTCTGATTAAGATCTACACCTCTTTAAGATTCATTAGATTATTTCTGACCAAGAAGCTAACAGTGTTGATCCAAATCTGTCTTCATGAATATCCCCACTGACCTGGATATACACACTGGCCATCCATGCGACAAAGGCACATCCGTGGGGTAAAGGATTAAGACCTTTCTTTTTAATTGTGCATAGAAGCTGCTTATTACAGGTGGCTGCTAACTCAAGGTTAACTCTGGTAAACTACTCTAACATATAGAACTAGCAAAAACCAATGGAATGTTTAGGATAGGAAGAATTTTAAACATTGTATTTTTAGCTTTACAAATTCTCAAAGTTCCAAAACAAACAGACAATTAATCCTTTACATATATATGCATTTTATCACAAGTGCAACAAATGTAGGTCTAATCAAGATCTGCACTATTCGCTTTTTGGTCAGAAATAAACTAATGAATCTAAAAGTGAACAGTTTACATCATTATCAGATGGCACAAATGTGCCAGCTGATCTGAACACTGTTCACACATACCATAAAGCTTATAATTTTAACGTAAGAAAGGAGACGGTTTATATCCTAACAATCCGTCTCCCACAATATTTTTTATGAGATAGAATGGTTGATGCACAAAATACTAATAAATCAGTCTAATAAAAGGAAAGGACAGGAACAAATATGCACATTAAGTTTTGTGTTTTTCACCTAACACCGAAATCTACACAAGCATGAAATAAGATACGGGTAATCAGAACACACAAATTTTCCCCATACAAGGATATCACTTACCAATAAAAACATTAACCATTAGTGGCAGAAAAAAACAACAACAAAAATTGGTTTAGTAAATTTTATCAAAATTACCCAGTAAGTAATATTTCTTAACAGGTATATGTATCTTTACATGTATACTGTATTGGTGAAGAAGAAAAAAAATTTTTTTTTCAGACTACTTTTAGACATTTATTTTGTTTACAGGACTTCTAAATTTTATATCATAATTTTGATATTTGAAAACACTTTTTTTTTTCAATCTGATACCTGACCAGGCACATTTAAGAATGAGTAAGTATAACAATTCTAGATCACCAAATTGTCCATTACACAAATTTAGCTAGATAAGTTGTAAAACAAAGATTCTCTATGGCCAGAAATGTACAAATATTCAACAGAACTTACTTGACCGCTTGCCCCTCTGTCGTTGTTGAGATTTTCCCATTTTTTGTTCTGCCAGTTTGGCCTTGGTCCGTTCCAGGATCATTTGAGTTCTTGAGAGAATCTTTGCTTTCTTTGCCTCCACCTCATCTAGCTCCACACCTGCCAAATTTTAAAAACAATTACATGTACTGGCATTTGTTTTAAATTGAAGAGACAGAAAATTGAAAATACAAAACCTAACAGACTTATTTTAAATTCAACAACATGCACTGTTTATCTATTTTGGATTCAACACTTTATCAACATACACAGTTTGTCTATCATGGAAATCAACAACATTCACTATTTATCTTTTTTTTTAAATTAACAACATATATCTTTTATCTATAAACAACATACACTGTTTGAAGAGACACAAAATTGAAAATACAAAACCTAACAGACTTATTTTGAATTAAACAAGGCAGTCCAAACGACAGCAATATCCCCCGCCGCAGATGTGAATGTGGGAAAGGTTATGGATGGTTAAGAGCAAATTAAACAATAGCTCTGGGGAAAGGGCAGGCAGATGAAAGCCAATTCAAGTGCAAGGGTATGTCGTGTTTAGATAAGTTTCAGAGTATTGGCCTGCTCAAACACCAGAGGCGGCCTTGACCTTGAGCCAGCCAGGTTGGAACACGGGTTCTGCACATCAGATTCATGAACTGAACATTTCACTTAAGTTTCAAGATATTCATTCCAGGGGTTCAGAAGATATGAACTGGACACGAAATGCATGGTTCAAATCTTCAAACACCACTGTTGACCTTGACATTCAGGCGGCCATGTTGGAACATGGGTTCTGCATGTCGTCTTCATGGGGAGAATGTTTGACTAAAGTTTCATGAAATTCCTTCAAAGGGTTGAAAAGTTATGGACTGGACATGAAATGCGCTTAAACGCCACAGCCGGCCTTGACCTTGAGCCAGCCAGGTTGGAACATGGGTTCAGCACATCATGTTCATGAACTGAACATTTCACTAAACTTTATTGATATTCATTCCAGGGGTTCAGAGACCACCAATTAACTTGCCAGTTTGTGTACATACACTGTATACAGCTGAGACCTTTCTTAAATTTAGTCTAAACATTTTGAGAATGTGCTACAAATTTGTTGTTGTTGTTTTACATACAAACAGTGAATAAAATATTCAGAAAAGCCTGATTTTCAAAGTGCTATAAAGTAAGAAAGTTTATTTGGTCAGTATCCATAGAAAATGACAAAATTTACACTATAAAATTTTCCAGAGCAAAGTTCTTAATATTGCATAACACAGATCTAAGCAGCAAAGTTCAATAGGTCATTGACCAGCAACTGGGGGAATGCATCCTAACAACATCTTAAATTGAATCTAAATATAGCTGAAGACAGGTAGAAATATTGGAATTTTGATACTTGAAATTTTCACTCTGCTACTAAAATTTTTGTTTCAAATTTTATCACTGAACAATCAGTGAATGAATTGTTCAGGAAAGTTTGAATTTTAAGATGATATAAAGTTTGTGTCAAAATCTGGTTGTAAACTGTAGAAACTCAAAGGTTAAAAACAGAATTTAAAAGAAAAAAATTTTAAAATCCCCAGGGCGGGGCCCCTGGGCAATTCAAGAACATGATTTTAATAATTTGAGTAGAGATCATCAATATCAATATTCATGCCAAATTTGATGACAATCGGACAAAAAATGTGACCTCTATTGCGCTAACAAAATTTTTGCTTTAATCTGAGCTAGTGACCTTGACATTGAGCCGACAATGTTGGAACATGGGTTCTGCACGTCGTCTTGATGGGGAGAACATTTGCCTAAAGTTTCATGAAATTCCTTCTAGGGGTTGAAAAGTTATGGACCGGACACGAAATGTGCGCGCGGAAGGACGGACGGACGAAGACCATTTCTATATCATCCAGCCGGTATGCGGCGGGGATAAAAAATACACTGTTAACTTTTTTAAGAATCAACAACATAAACTGTTTATCTATTTTGGATTTAATAAAATACAATGTATATCTGTCTAAAATATGTACAATGTAATAACAATCAACTACATTGAATATAATAATGCACCTTGAAGTAACACACTTCAAATTTGAAAGACTTATAATTAAAGTAATTTGAAATTTCAATTAAAGAAATAATAATAAATCTCAACTTTAAAATAACCCTTTACTCCATATACACAGGTTTTAACACGTGTGGCCAGTGTAGATCCATATCAGCTGGAATATATTCATGTCATCTGATCTGGATCTACACTGTTCACTCACACTATAAAGGTGTATCTATGAAGTAAAGGTTTATTCAAATTAATTTCTGAACAGAACAAACTTAAGACAACCATCAATTCCATTCAAAGATAAAAATAACTGCAAAATGGTAATTTTACCTCGTAACACATCAAACACGTATGCTTTGCTGCACTTTAGTTAATGCTTACAACCACAGATTCTGGAATGTCAACCATTTTAAGAAACTTTGGCTACAGCTATTTATTCAATGAACCTATGATTGACAAGTTGTTACAGTTGTGGAGAGCTAACTCAGAATAGATCTTGTGTGCATATTCTAACTTGTTATTTTGCTCAAGAGTGATCTGGGTCATAGTTCTTAAACATAGAACACCCCTTTGGGGCATATGTGATTGTGATAAAAGAGGGTTTACAGCTTATACGACCAGTGTAGAACCAGATCAGCCTGCACATCCATGCAGTTTGATCAGGGTCTATACTATTTGCCATTTATTCAGGAAAGTATTCTCAATGCATGTAGGAAACAGTTTAGATCATTTTCTGGATCATGTAAGATTGTTGTTTGATTCAGGTTCTTCAATTATTGCATTCAGTAAACCCTAATCTGTCCTGGTGAGAAACATGCCTTAACACTTCCTATATCTGGGTTTTATCACATGTGCAACCAGTTTAGATCCAGATGAGCTGTCTGGCAAGGATGTGCCAGCTGATCTGAATTTACACTATTTGCCATGGGATGAATGCCATATCCAATGGAGTAGAGAGTTAAGTTAGGCTGAAACCCCTTCAGGGGATGCCCTGAACTAGAGTTATGATGGACAGACAGACCATCACACAATCTACCTGACCTGGATTACCTGACCTAGATTAACCCTTTCTTACATTTACGCAAGTTTACATATGTGCGACCAATGTACATGTAGATCCGGATCAGCTGGCACATTCATGCCATCTGATCAGGATTTGCACTAATCACATTTTGATAAGAGATAACCTAACAAATCAAAAAGCGAACAGTTTAGATCCTGATCAGATGGCACAGATGTGCCAGCTGATCTGGATTTAAACTGTTCGCCTTTGCAATAAATGTTTATATATGGAGGAAACGGATACGAATACAAAGTTAATGTACCTTGTCTGTTCTTCTGGAACTCTATGGTGTGTGTCACTGCTTTCTCTTCAGCCTTCTTCTCTAATTCCTCTTCATGTTTGACACGAGCTTCAAACTCTTTCATCTCTTGAACCTAGCCACACACAGAAAAAAATTGACAGGATTCAAACTTTTAGGTGTTCACAGATCAAATTCTATTGGAGCATAGCAATAAAAAAACATGTCTTTAGGGTGATGTTATTCATAATGTTGAGCAAATGATGTGGGAAATTATGCAATTAACTGAAACAAATATACCATGAAGTCAAAACTGGTCATTAAAACATTCCATTTTCATAAGCAGATGGTAGATAAAGTTGGTTATTTCCAAAAATACCAAAGAAGGAAGGTTTGTGACAGAGATACGTCCCAAATGGATGGAAAAGACACCTTGATCACTATAAAAAATAGACTTTTGGTTTCCACATCGGTCCAAAAATTTATTATCTGTGAGGATGACAGTGAATCAACAAGAAATGCCCATCTACAGTAAAATCATCAATATTGCTGGGGTACTAATTTGATGGATTTGTGGGCTGATCGATTGATGTCTTATAAAATGAAATAAAGAATTGAACATAAACATATATCAGAAATTTGTGTTCTACAAATGAAAAACCCACAACAATGTAGTCTAACAGAAAACCACACAATTTTATGCCAACAAATAGAAGTGCATGCACAGTATTTTACCTGTTTTCTCAGCTCATCCAAGCTCAAGTCTTTCACAGATTTTGTAGATGAACTGTCCGATTGTTTCTTGTGGGAGGAACTACTTGAGGACCTGTCCTTGTCTTTGCTTGATGAGCTACTAGAATGTTTGTGACTACTACTAGATGAGGAACCAGCCGAGGTACTGGTGTGTTTATCACGGTCCTTCAAGTCTCGGCCTGAGCTGGAGTTGTGTTTACTGGAGGAGTCTCGGTCTTTAGAATCCCTGCCGGAGCTGGAGCCATGTTTACTGGAAGAGTGGGAGTGAGGATGACTACCATCTCCGTTGTGCTTCTTGCCGCTGCTTGAGCTAGAGTGGTGGGAGGAATGACTGGATTTGTGACGATCATTTGAACTGCTATGTGAGCTATGTTTATCCGAGCGTTTGAGTGAATCAGAACTGCCTTCCCTGGATTGGTGTTTTTCTTTTTCAGATTTATGTTCACTATGTTCGTCTTTATGTTTGAAGGATTTGTGATTTTTGTGTCCATGTTCTGAACTGCTTGTGTGTTTATTATGTCCCTGGGAACCAGCTGTTGAGCTGGTACTCTTCTTCTCCACCTCTCGGGGTGATCTCCCCTCACTCAGGCTGCTTCCTTCACTATCACTGTCTAAGTCTTTTAAGATGTTCTGAATCGTATCTTTCTTTCGAGGAATTTTGAACCCTTTGCTTTTCTCCTCCGCTTTGTCTTGCCCCGAATGTCTGTGCTCATTCTCTTTTTTCTGTTTTTCCAACAATTCTGTTAAAAAAAGAAGACCTTGTACATGTAATGTACTTTGTTCAGAATATTTAAAATGTGTCAAGAAAGCATTGAAAATGTGTAAGGCTAGAAAAATGATGATGTTTTTTTATTTTGAACTCTGCCACTTCAATTATTGGTATAAAAGGCAAAAATAATTGATTTGTTCTCACATAAAAATGTTGTTAAACTTAAGGGAACATGAAACAATATTAAGCCCATGCCTAAATTTATCAAAACATGTAATAAATACAACATAACTGTGAAAATTATTTAAACTTTGCACTGTTCCTGGAACTTGTATGTAAATGTCATATTTGTAACAATCCTTACCCTTACCTGATTTCAATAAACATTTGATTTATTTATTTATATGTACATGTAACTGACAATAAAAACGACATCACTTAATTCTGGGCTTTTTTCATTGCCAGAAAAAGGAGCCTATGCCCTAAAATTTGTGGGAAAAAAGCATGATTTATTCTCCAGACAGTGAAGGGGAATGAAAAAACCAAGTGTCAAGTTATTTTTGGGGAAAAAAGTTATTTTAAAGAAATTTTATTAAGGCAAGGCATCCCTAATAAAAAATAAAAACATACAAACCTTTTTCTCTCCTTTTTTCATCAATCAATCTCTGTACCACCTCTGATCTAGGTTTGTTAGTTTTCTCACGTTTTGGGGCTGAAAGCTCAGTTCTGAATCCACCTTCCGACTGTAAACAGAAGAAATACAATGTACAGAGTTAAAGTAATTGAAACATCGACTCGACTATGTTTTGCTGTTATCTGATAGGCATTCGGTGTAGATCCTGATCAGCATGCAAATCTGTTCATCTGCACATCAGGATCTTCACTGAATACTTCTAGATTTATTAGGCTATTTCTGAGCAAGAAGCAACCAGTGTAGATTCAGATCAGATGGCATGGATGTGCCTGCTAGTCTGTATCTACACTGGTCACATATACAATAAAACCCATATATAAAGATGTAACTAGTCAAAGCGTCAAAAACAAAATAATTTCGCTGTCCTGGTCAACAAATATATTTAGCTATTGACATTTATTCCAAATTTCTGTTCAGCATATTTACTATATTACTGTTATCATTATCTTACATATTTTTTAATACCAGTAGTTACATCATACTGATAGATTATGTAATAATATTCAGAAATGCATGGTGTAGTGTATCTGATAAGCATAAGGACTGAGGAGTTATCTATAAGATAAGTCCAAACCTTGAACCAGATGATAAATACCCAATTCAGAGGAGTTTAAAAAACAACAAAATTATGTAAGCCAAAAAAATATAATTTTTGTTCTGCAGTTCATAATAAACAACCAGCATCATTTTCTTGGAAAAAAGGGATGTTTTTATTTAGTGATGTAACGATTATCGATTAAAATCACTTAATCGTCTATGAATGCCTTTTCGATTTGATAATCGATGTCATTCCCTCATAATCGATTTATATTGATGTTTACCACTGTCAGTTAAGTACAGCATAATAAGGCATATTGTAGTCATTTATTTGTACAAGTCATAAATTTTGTTGACCTTGTAGGTATTTTTTTCCATTTACAACCTGTTTTGGGGGTTGCAGGGATTCAAATAGGTGCAGATTTTTGCATTTTGATGCACACAAATTTGATTTGTTCGACTTTTGACTGGATATATTTTTTGCAAAGCAATGTTCTTTCATCCTATTTTCATTCAATGTTTAGTACATGAAAAAAAATAATTGAAAGATGTTATTTTTTATCTTTAAAACTCAAAATTTTATGTTAAAAGTGGCAGCAAGCACACAACAGTAACGGGTAATTTTGTAAGCTACCACCATTTTGTGAATGATACACTAAGCTGTTTCATAAATTGGTTCTTATCAATGAAATCACATTGGAAGTGGCAAATGATTCCAGCCAATGATTGTTCATGATTTGCAACCAATATCCCAATACTATGATTGTGTCTGAAATTGTTAACAAATAAAGGTTCAAGTTAAAGGGTGTAGTTGTCTCTTGAATAGTGATTATTTAAAATACTTTACTACCAAATTTGATTACATCTGTATGTGATGCTATCATAATTTACAAATGCATTAACAATTGAACATGTTCAGTCATCAATCCAAGATCATGTCACACATTCATACTGAATTCTATTAGAATTCTGCTTCAACTTTGAAACAAAACTAGCATGGAAATTTTACCAGCAGAATTTAAAGTACTTAGCAGAGTTTATGTATTTTTGTTCTTGATTTCTCGCAGAAAAAAAGCACTGTATTATTTTGCTCATACTTTTCAATGCCTTTGAAACTGCAGCTTGCTGCTTAAGGTCACAGTGTATTTGTAGTCCTTTACATAATTAGTTTTTGAGAAAACTAACCCAAAAAATAGGGCAAAGCATTCATGTCACACAACATAGCACACAGACTAACCTTCTGTAGATTTTCAAGTTAACATTATAGCTGTACAAGAATGTAGGTTCTGTTATTTACATGATGACTGTATAGTGTTTAATTGAATTGATTCTCTCAATTGTCTTATTTACATTTAAAGTAGCTAGTTTATAGAACATAATTAAACATTAAAGGTGCATAGCAGAACACAGGCATTAACCTTCAAAGCCTGTGTCAAAGTATCTGATTATTTTCCGATTTAAATCGATTTCTTCTAGGAATTTCGATTCGATAATCGATTATGATATTTTTTCCGATTCTGCAACACTATTTTTATTACAGGGATGTGATTCATTTCAACTTACTTGTATCTATATTGCTTATAGCCAGATTAATGCTATGACTAGAAGTGGATATTTTAGGATCAAGGGACTTAAACAAGACACTGCTTTTATTCATATTACTTTTTGCAGTCAAGTTATCATACCTGTGAACCTTTCAATTGGGTAAGATGGGAGATTTACTTTAAAAAGTGGCAGACTGGGATGAAAAAGTGGGAGACTTTAAAGCGTCATTACTTCAATTTAACCCGCTCTTGTATGAAATATTACATATATTTGGAACTATAGGCACAAATTTGCAGCATTAGTTTGGGCTAATAAAATTTTAATTTACTAAAATAAATTTGGTCCGTGCGACTAAAAGCGAAAGTAGGATTTCCGAAACGTCACAGAAATCGAGATGGCGCATGAAGTGGTCTCTTGGTCGGTGCTAAATATAGCTCCATTAGGCCTATATTTAGCTTCTTAAAAGTTAGTTAACTATAATTTAACAATATCATGGAAAATCCTGTCTATAAGAAAGAATTCGATCGGACCTTTTGTGTTCTGTTAGAGAGTTTATATATTGGAGTCTGAAGGTCATAGGTATTTAAAGCCACGGGCTCTGTTGCAAGATTTTTAGAAAGGGGGTTAATTCGGGACAGTCTTACTCTAATGTTAATTGTTATAACAGTAGAATTCGCTTATTTGAACAGCCCATTTGTCAGAACCCTTGATTCAATTAACGAAACGAAATGCATGCGGTGACCTATTCAAATAAAGATATTTTTTAGCATAGAAATAGATAGAAATGGTTTCGTGTTTTAATATTCTACTATATTAAGCGAAATATTCAAATAACCGCTATTCAAATAAGTGGAATGTACTGTATCTATACATCTATAATTTCTGGGCAAAATCCCCATGAAAGTTAAATACTGCTGGCCAAAAATGGGATCAAGTTGCCCTACTGAACCTTCTCTGGATCCAAAGCAACATAGCATACATTCACACACAGGTTGGTCTCCTCTGAGGCATTAAACATTGAAATTTGACAGCGTGAGTGACGCAAGCATGGTCCAAAAAATAAGAGGAAATCGAAACAATCAATCTCGGTTAAAAGGTTATCTGATTATTCTAATTTCAATATTTTATGAAAATTACATCATTAACAGTCGATTATAAACGTTACCTGTTTATTTATGTGGTCATTTTTCTGAGCTATATGTAAAAGAGCGTTGAAATCCATTTCTGACAGAAAACGGATGATTTTACGGAAGAGAGAAGCTTGCCTGATTACTGTCAATCGTCTATGTGAATGTCGTAACACCACTTATTTTTTTTGCCCAATATTGACCTTTATTTAAAATTCTTTTTGTCTTTAACTGATAAAATATAACATATTTTTTTTTAATTTGTGAGATATTCAAAGAATTCGAAAGGATCCAATTCTGAAAAAAAATCACTATGTCGTAAAAATTTGCCTACGACTGCCTTTTGCTATCGTAAAACGTTATTTGCGAATTTAGAAAAATACCACGTTTTTTGTCAATTTTTGTCGGTGTTTATACATTTGGTTAAAATGTTGCGGAGACGCATTAATCATAGAGTTCTCGCCAACAAAAAAGCCGGTCTTAAACGAAAGAATGACACAGAGATGAGTCCTGAACGCAAACCACTAGGTTCAAAAAAGCCTGAAGATTCACAAGAAAGAGAACTTGAGGCACTTGTTCTTGGTGGTGAAGAGGAACTAATTAAAGCACTAGAAAAGGTTACTTTTGTAACAGTTGGATATATTTTTAAAAGATCAGGGGCAGATCGAATAAAGAATAAGGAATACAATTTGGAAGTGTCTCTAGGTCCACATCAAGACAAATTATTTCATAGTACTTTTTCTTGTCTAAATTTAAGGTATCATTTGGACCAGATTTTGAAATGATAATTGTATATATACATAATCTTTCAACTAGCTATTTGTGGTTTGATCTGTGAATCGTTAGTCCGCAATCACGGATCTAGTCAGATTGCTACTATCTACAGCTTTCAGTTTGGACCACATTTAATAGCAACCCCAACTGATAAGCTTCCAATATTGAGAATATTGGTAAAAATCAATACCTAGTCCAGAATTTTTATTTGCTACAAATTTATTTCTTTTCAAAACACCTTATAATTAACATATTTTAAAAGCTGATAAAATTATCTTTCATAATATCTAAAAATAAAAATTATTGATAAATTAGTTTTTTCGTTTTGGTAATTTAAACCCGAAACTTTTTGTCTTTTTCTGCCGATATTACCGACCCGACTCGCGGTAACGCTTTCGTTACGTATATGTTTTATTTATGCGTTTGCGGGGCCTTTACAACTCGTTAATATTCAAAAAATTTGCATAACCAATCAGAAAATAATTTTATCTTCACCCCGGATCTTTCGTTATTCATTTCCGACAACAAATAAAAAAGTTACGGCGGGTCAAAGTTTACGGCGAATTGCATAAAAAGTAATTGGTAAGTATAAAATACGAAAGTATCAATGGAAAGAGGTTGTTTTCCTCTTTTTAAAGACACCAAAATCTTTGAATTTGGTTAATATTTAACGACCCGCATCATGCTTTGAAAATTGCAAAACGTCCGAAAATGCGATCACGCATCCGGCGACTGTCATGTCCGCCATTTTGAAATTGTCGATTCTATTTACGTAATACATGTATATGATTTAAACGTAAAAATAACGATTAAATTTAGTATAATTATCATTTATATATAATTTTATTCGAAATATAAATGTTAAATTTAATGTATATTGGTTGATTTTTGTTCGATGGTCATTAGATTTCGTACATTTGATGTGAAATTGTGACTTTTTTTCTGATAACGACTTGGATGGATTTGTAATGTAAACAATCGTCAATTGTTAATCTTGTTGTTTTTTTCATCCAAAGATCGTATTTTATGCGAAAAATTTGCAATTCAAAGACATTTTATGGCATATTTTTTATTCTTTTAGGTTTTTACAGGGCTGCAGACAGACTATGCCCTGAACCATGTGATGGTAAATCCACAATGGATTGCTACCTAGGTCCATACTGCCAGGAAATCCAGCTAACCAACTCACAAGTGAATGATGTCCAAACAATAAAGCCACTTTGCAATCAAGAAATTCATAATGGAATTCTAGTTGAACTGTATAAACATTTTAATAACATTTCATCAGTAGTTAATGTCATCACAGCCCTAAACCCTGCCTTTGCTTCGTTGAAAGTTACAACGCTTAGATCACAAATCAGTCGTGTGTTAGATATTAAAAAGAAACTCGTATCCAAGAAAAAGGTTAAGGGTATTTCATCAGTAAATGATCTCCTTCAGCAAGTGTTTAAGGCTCCATCTGTCAATACAGAAAACCCAAGTCATCGTGAGTTTGAAAACAGTCTACCGGTACATGTTGTTGAAAATCTCTCGCCAAGCAATGAAATCATAATTAAAGAAAATTCAGATGTGTTAGTTACACCACCAAGAAAATCTACAAAATCCTTAGAGACCATTAATGAGGAAACTGTTCAGTCAAGTCCAAGAGAACATGACAGTGAATTAAGTGCTGTTAGTCTGAGTAAAGATGAAGCAAAGGTCTTAAATCAGTATGAATATGAACTCAGAAAAAAGACTTTAAAACTTAAGAAATTGAATAATTTAATTCATACAACTGAAGATCGTTTGAAAACACTGGAGTCAAGAATTGGACACTTCGCAGTACGCAATGTCAACAAACGTGATGAGACTGCACGAACAAATTTGCATCGGCTCAGAGAGTGTCAGAGACAGAATCGTAAATTACTGGCAGAAAAAGAACTAGCTGGTGAAAGTATCAGAAAGCTGACTGAAGAAAACAAAAATCAACGAAGTGGCCCTAGGGATGAACAGACTGACTTCATTATAAAGAATTTGGAACAGAAGAAGCTGCTTGCACAAAAATCTGCAAGTTATTACAAAGTCAGAGCAACTAAATTGACAGCTAAACTGAAAAATCGCTCAAATGAAAGTGAAATCACCTCTCTGAAAAATCAGATTAAAGTAAAGGATACAAAGATACGTGAACTTGAAATGAACTGTGATATTTTGAAAGAACAGGTGGATTGTAATTCGTGTTCAACAAAAAATCCAGATGGTACTTTTACTGACAATCTTCGATTGTGTGTTGTTGAATTGTCGGGCCTTGAAGTTGCTGTGGAGAAAGTTGCAAGTGTGATCGAGACAGTTTCCAGACATTTGTTTAATACTGATCTTAGAAAGTGTGACTTACCCTCTAGTACCACTGTGCAGTCAATAGTAGACGAAGGCCATTATTTAGCAAAAACATTCATCTCGGAGCAGTTAGCAGACAGTGAAAACTGGGGTATCAACCGCGATGGAACCACCAGAAGGAAACAGAAAATCCTGGACACATCGATCACACTTTCAACTGGTGATGTTCTTAGCCTTGGTTTTAATCGTGTGGCACATGAAACAGCAGTTACAATCAATGATGTAACCAAGGGTCATATTGATGAGCTAGCAGCTATGAATTTATCATGTGTTGATACAGACCATTACATTCGAGAGTCCTTAGAAAAGCTGTCTTTTACAATGAGTGATCGCGCGAGTAATGAAAAGAAAGCAGACCGTCTTTTAGATGAATGGCGTGATGAAATTCTTGAAAATACACCTGAAGATCAAAAGCAAGAGGTTCTACACTTCCATTGCATGGCTCATGTGTTGCTAGGATTTCATCGATACATTACAATGGACATAAAATCACATGAGACAACCATCAAATCAGAACATGGTGAACTTGGTCGTGATGTTTTATCAGTGTTCAAGTTTTGGCGTACCAAAGGAACCGTTGTTGAGCGAACTGTCAGAATGGTCTCGGAAGTGTTTGGTCCTTCAGGAGGCCATCATGGTGTGCGTGACATTTGGGAGGCCCACTGTGCCGCAAATGGTATTAAGTCTGTGATCGGTAACTACAAGGATAACCGGTTTAATGCACTATTTCAGACTGCAGCAGAGATATTTCTACATAGGGAGGATTTTATCCAAGTACTAAAAACTGTCAAGTCCCCTAATCTGAAGCTGAGATCTGTGCTAGCCGACCTTCAGTCTGACATCATAATGACAATGATTCAATGTCTTGGTCTGTTTTATGTGAAGATCACTGGTCCATACTGGAACCTAGTAACAGGCAACCAAGTACCCTACTTGGAGCTCTTTTCAGAAATAAGACTCCTTAGCGCATTCCTTCAACAGTGTGAATAAGACCCAGCTGTGATTTATGAACTGAATAGTCACTGGAGTTCTGAAGATCCCTACCAAATATTGCAAGTCCCGTATAGATGTCAGCTTAGTGAAAAGTTGTCTGTCCTCCCCAATGATAAACTTCAAGAATTACTCTGCAACACTGTAATATTGGTTTCCAAAGCAATGACAAGAACCATCACCACCCAACTCAAAGATTTCCTGCCAGATGGACAGTTTAGCCTCCAGCCATCAAAATCTGACTTGGGCCGTACCTCCTTCGCTCATGCTACAAACCTTGGCTGTGAGCACCACTTTGGTGACCTAGATTCAAGTCAGCGACGGAGACCAAGTGCTTCGATGCACCACCATTCCTCGGTGCAGCTTCTTAAGAGGAACCGTAAGCCAATCATGAAATGGTTAGGGAATATGTCTTTGACACAGCGGTCGGACCTCTTGCACAAGGCCCGGAGAGAAGGAAAACTTTTGCGGGTAAAACACCTTGAACAGGAAAGAAGTGTTCTCAGAGACATTCACCATGAAATAGTCAATGAAACAAAAAAACGTAAAGTAAATCAAAGTAAAAGGATTACAAAAAAGTCCAGATCCGAAGAAAATGATTCATATGTAGACAATGACGATGAAACATTCAGTGACGATGAAATGTTGCAATGTGATACTGAGGTCAGTGTCAACAGTTATGTGGCCATAGCTTATCAGGATAACTGGTATCCAGGTATTGTTGTGACAGAAGAAGACAATAAATTTGTCGTTAATTTTATGGTTCCTGCGAGAAAGTTTGGCCATTTTAGCTGGCCAGCCAGAGAGGACAAACAAACTGTTGAAAAACAATTTGTCATTTATTCTGGTTTTATACCAAACTGTGTCAACTCTGGAAGAATGTGGCATATTCTTGAAACAGAAAAAATAAGTGAAATCTACAAACGCTTTAGTAGAGTGTATTTTGAATGAAGACCTAAAATGTTACTTAGGGAAAGTTTGACAAAAAAAATTGCAGTTCAGTGATGTGATGACTTGGGGTTCTGTTACTAATGTTATAAATTATAATGCTATGAAATTTTTTTTTTCAATGTTTTTACTTTTGAGATATTTATGTTTGATTGAAATAAGATGTCTTTTTGTTTACTGTTGTTGATATGTATTGACAAGATAAATATAAAATATAAAACTCCTTTCAGATGACGGTAAATAAAATGATTGAAATTTGTTTAACAGCTGTTGATTTGTCTTTATCATAGCAGAGATTATACATAAGATAATTGAAGTAATTCTACATGATTCAATGGAGATAGGTCTGATCTAATACTATTCCAAATTTCATGAAGATATCTCTAAAAATAAAAAAGTTATGGCATTTTTACTGAAAATGTGTCGGCCGTTCGATATTTATCGGTGCCGCGAGCAAAACCAAGTTTTCATTAAATAGTACATGCGAAATTTCTGAAATTTATGCGAGTTTTTGCCTACAAAAATGAGCATAACTTTTTTATTTATAGAGATATCTTGAAAAGGAAAACTGTTCTGAAAAGCTCTCTTTAAGACCTTTAATTTGATGTAAATATTTCTTATAAATAACTATTTAAAAAAAATGAGTTGGGGTTGCTACATTTAAAAACACCAACAAGTCAAGTCAAAAACCCATTATTCACTTGTGCTAGGAGATTAATTCATTCCAAAGAGAGATATAGTTTGTATTTTTATTAATTTCATTGAGATTTTTTTTTTATTAAGTTCCTTGAGAAGCTAAATGTTCATTGTTGATCAATTTATTTGTTTATTTTTTATCCATTACCATAAAAAAAAAGATAGGTCATGCCCTTTATGCAAGCAATAACCAGGGACTCTTGGAAAATACACAATGATTGTGTAATGAAAATAGCATCACAAAACTTTATACATCTTTGTTTCATTATTTATCACACCTATTTCATTATGAATTATTCATCGACCATAGACTTTAAGTCTTTTAAATCTAAAATAATATGATTTGAAAATCATGACTCTTGCATCTTCACATTGCAAAATAAAAATAAATCTGTCCCCAAACTTCTTAACCATCCTTCTCAGCAAAAGCCTGAAGTTGAGCTTTGTGAAGGGTCTGTTGTCACACTTGACCTAGCTTCCAAATTTTTCATCCAATTATAATAAGAGTGGGCCAGGATGCTTGCCTCTATGAAATCTTGGTCAAATTCTAATCTGGGTCACCTTCGTTGTAAAGTAACTTAGTAAGTCATTTACAACTGTAAGATTAGCTATCATTAATTTTTATTTGAAATAATTTTTTATTTCAGAAAGAAGAACATGTTCCCAGGAAGAAGAGACACTTACCCAAGGACGTTAAAAAGCCAGTGTGGAAGGATGAGGATGATGAGCAAGGGAGGTAATCTCACTTGTCCTGTTTAAGGCTAATGCCAGTGAGGCTTATAAGAATCTTATGCATGCTGTTGGTAAAGATCAAAACCTTGAGGACAAGAGAAGGACATATTTTGTATGAAGTACTGTGAGCAATCACTACCTCAACACTGGCAATCTAACTGTATGATACAAAAATCATAGTTGGATTAGAAATAGTAAAATTAAATTAATATATTACTCATATAGAGAATGTCTCATTTGTTTTTACAAGGCATCTTAAGTTATATTTGCTACATGTATTACAGCATTGTACTGACAAAGGCGAGAAAGTTTACAGAAATAAGACATGGAGAAGAAAAGAAGATACCTAAAAGTCAATATAGCCAGAGACTCAAAGCACAGTAAGTAAATTAACTGTTTCCACCAAATTGATATGAATCATAAGAGCATGTCAGGGTTTTTTTTAAGGACAGGGGAAGACACTGAACGCTGGTCCAAAGGGGAACAATGCGTGAAAAATACAAAATTGGGGAAAATTTAGTTTATCATAAACTCTTAATTGTATTAGCAACAGTGAATGTTTATACCCAAGTTTATGCCTCTGTCTCTTTTTTTACTTTAGCTTTCATTAACAAGCAGTCTATTTAGCATACAGAGGCATGTCTCTTTGTTATCTGTTCTTAAACAGTACAAGAATAATTTTTTTTTTATACTTGCTCACTTTTGGAGCCTGCTTAAAATGTATCCGTTAATTGTGTGCTTTGAATCAACATCATTTCGGATGCAAGATTTCCAGAAATCTTTTGTTTATGCTAGTGCTTGGGTAGTTATTGATAATTTCCAACTTAATTGCTGAATTCCCCAAGAAAATTAAATATTGCTGCTCAAAAGGAGGGTTTGAGCAATTCCACTGACGCCCCCCCCCCCCCCTGATACGCACATGCTAATACAACACACGACAAACAATGATAAATGATCATAAAATTATAAAATTACACCGTACTTTGACTTTAAATGTCGCAATATTTAATTTTTACTGTAGTTGTGAGTCACATCGTAAATTTGGACTTCAATGCATACTCCAGAAGATACGAGATATAAAATTCTTGGGATAAAAATGATTGCCCGGCACAGTTTTGAATGTGTGTTTCATCTGACGATTCGTATTTTTGTGACAGAACATGGCGCCGTATTCTGTTGTTGGTATTCGGCATTATTCGTCGTTCGTTTTACCTGACAGTGCAAACAAGCCACATCCATTTAAAAGCACGACGAAGACAATATACGACAACTAGCAATTCACTCAGTTAATCTTCAATTAATTGTCAATTATCAAAACAACAGATTCTTTTTTTGCCCGGTGTCAGAATTCATTACTCGGCGATTATTAGACCGTCGCGCGCATGCATTTAATCAACTGGTTGGTATTTTTAAAGTCGGCGGAGATTATTGTTTTAGCTAAACATTTTTTACTATCTAATCGTAAAAGGTGTGACCTGAAAGATTATAGGCGGGGTTTAATTTACTACGACTGTCTACGTTGATGGTTGTGATTTTCTTTTTCGGAAGTCCGCGGGACGTATGTTATCGAGAAATTTGGCAGACGAGTCATATTTTAGCTGTAATTTACGGCCGTAGGCTCGCTAACCGTACTCAACTGTTGTAAAATCCACTTAAAACTGGCAAGTAGAATGCCTTTATTCCCAACACAACGATAATCCAGTACCAGTAATGTTTTAGTTGACAACCCGGATACAGTCTGTGACGTAGCGAATCTAAATTTAGTAACATTCGACAAATAATACTAGGTTGCGTACGTATTTATTTTCTAACAAATATTCGGGAAAATTGTGCAGATTTTAGATAAAATAGATTAAACATAACTATAAATTAAGCTTCTGTTAACAATTATCACTTTACGTGGGGGAAAGTGATTTTCGTTGGGGATTTTTTTTTCCTGGGGAAGACGCTGACTATCGGCGTCAGTTTGTTAAGGAAAAAAAAACCTGCATATTGAATAAATGATGTGAATAATTTATCAAAACTTTGCATTGAGGTCTTACTAATTGATCTCAGTTCTCGTGTACTAACATTTAGTGTCAAATTCAATGGCAAACTTATCTACTTTGAACCACTTCACTGAAGACTGTGTCTTTGGTTATAGTTTTGCTGCTTTTTGGAAATATCACTTTCTTAAATATTATCAGTGATTTTGCTAAAGTTCTTGAGATTTGAGATCATTAAACTAAAGCTGTAGACCAGTCTCAAATCTCAAGCATCTGATTGGCTAAACTAGTTACTGGTCTCCTGTATATATGCCTTTATGGATTGGACGACCAGTGTAGATCCAGATCAGCCTGCACATCAATGCTGTCTGATCCAATCTACACTATTTGCCATTTGATTTATAAGGTTATATCTGACTAAAAAGCTGACAGTGCAAATCCTGATCAGATAGCACAGATGTGTTGACTGATCTTGATCTAAACTGGTTGCACTTGCTAAAAAAGGCATACAGTGCAACCTGTCTTAGCAGCCACCTGTGAATAGCAACCGCCTGTCTTAAACAGCCAGTTTAAATATGACCTAAATTGATATTTTGTTCTCATTTTTACTGTCTTTAACAGCCACCCGTCTTCAGCAGCCACTTTTTGTCACTCCCTTGGGTGGCTGCTAAAGACAGGTTCGACTGTATTTATGGAGTAAAGGGTTAAATCATAGTTCATATCATTGTCTACATCTAGGTTTGAAAAGGTGACGGCTACCCCTAACTGGGCCAAACTTCCGGCTGAGAGAGAAAAGAATTCAGATGGTTTGTACTCTATGATTACTATTTCACTATCAACGCAGCATTTGGTTAATGCTGTAGCAAAATGTAAAATGAAGTTGTGTCTTTTTGTGTTAGGATTATGCTAGAAGAGCTTAGTGTATGTGTTTAAATCATTCTATATCAACAATACCAAGATACTTAACTTTGTGCAGTATCATGAAGGGAACATCAACTTCATTCTATCCTTGTATTACATGTATGATCACAAATAAACTCAGCCAGAAATGATGCACAACTTGATTTCTAATTGATGAGGACAATAAATTTCAAGGGTGAAAGTAGAGAATTCTGAAAAACCTAAAATCCTGCAAATTTGTCAATTTATATAGGGAAAAAAATCTTGTATTACCTTGTGTAATAACCCCTACCTTGTTAAGCGTTTACTCCATATATGGGCTGTTTAAAAAAATGGCTGGTTTGGGTTTTCCTGATATAAAAATGTACAACATACAGTTACTTCCATTTTCCTACTTTGCAGAGGTGTCTCATCATGCCCTTTAAAGATTTGTGAAGTTTCATCAAAATAGCACCATCCGTTAAAAAAATATTCTAAAATAATGGGCAAAAAATGTCAGGAGTGTGACAAAAAAGTGTGACACTTTTCAAAATCTCATTTGTTCAGACCATTATTTTACAAAAAGCTTGAGTTAAGAGAAGTTTTAGTGTTGTTTTAGTAAAATGTGCATTTATTAGGCATCAAATAATGATAAAATTAAGCATATGATACTTAAAGTAATCAAATTTATGCTATTATGTCAAGCGTGGTAGATTAAAAAATACCTCAAGAAAATCAATACATCTTTGCTTTATAAATTTATAGGACTTTAAAGATTAATAGTACATAAGAAATGTTTGGTGTATCATTAAGTTTTATGTTTCTAGATGCAATAATTATAATATTATCACCTCTATTGAAATAATATTTGTCTGCAGCTCCCTTCAGAAAATGTCAGCTTAATTTGTCAGGAGTGTGACATTATGCACATATTGCAATATTCTGTCAACATATCCTTGAAAAAACAAGAGCATGTTTTTTCCTAGAAGTCTATGTCATGTTTTGTTAAATTGTGACAAACAGGAATGGCCTTAGTGAAACACTTTTGAGTACACTGCACTTATATGGTTGTCAGGAGTGTGACACACTTTCTTAACAATATGAAGTTCTTATCTTTTTGCGATACCACAAGTTCTAAAGCACTTATATTTGATGCTTCAACATGTATTTTAACAGAAATACACATTTAAATAATAAGAAACAGTAATACTTGTATTTTAAGCACATAAATTAAAATTCTTTGATTTATTTAATATTGGTCAATAAAGCTCCATAAAATTTTTATTCTGTCACATATGAGTATAACTTGATTGATTTTGATCACTGTAAAGACTGTAAAAACATATGGACCAACCATTTTGCAATTTTTATGAACTTAAATTCTTTACATTTTTTTTCACTAAATTAGACATTTTTCAAATGACAGTATCTCAGCAACCAGTTGATCGATTTCAAAAATCTTTTCAGTTCTGTACTCAGTTTCAATAAGCAAAAAATACAGAATAACAAGTTTGGAATTTTTATGAACTTTAATTTTTCACTATTTTTTTACTTTTCCAGCCATTTTTTTTTAAACAGCCCATATACAGGTTTTATCACTTGCGCACCCAGTGTAGATCCAGATCACTTGGCACATCTGTGCCAGCTGATCTGGATCTACAGTTTGCTTCTAGGTATAAAATAATCTAATTAATCAAAAAGTAGTGTAGATCCCGATCAGACGGCATAAAAGTGCCAGCTGATCTGGATCTCCACTGTTTAAACATGGGATAAATCCCATATTTATGGATTAAAGGTAAAAGATGATTGCGAATCATTTATTGCAGAAGAAGACAGTGATGTTGAGGAGATCTTACAGAAGACAGGGACTTACATAACATCATCAACCACACTGCCTAAAACCATACTACAGTGTAAACCTTGTACAGACATCAACAAGGAAAATCCTCAAAAGGTACTTGATACATATATGTATGCGGCATTCTACATATTCGACTTACTATGACTAATCATGCAGATATTGACAAGTGGTTATATTTTAACCATTTACTCCATGGATACACATGTCCAAGCTTAAACAACTGAGCATGGAAACCAGTCTCAAACCTTTAGCATCTGAATGGCTGAAATGGCGACCAGTCACCATTTCAGCCAATCAGATGCTTGCTGGTTGCCATTTCAGCCAATATGATGCTTGAGATTTGAGACTTGTTTCCAAACCTCTTATAACCCTCAGCACTGATCATGAACTGCACTGTTTCTTGGCCAGAAATAACCCCAGGGATCTAAAAGCAGATAGTGCAGATCCTTATTGGATGGCACAGGTGTGCTGGCCTATCAGGATCTACACTTCCCATGTGATAACAGCCATATTCTATGGAGTAAATGGTTTAATGGTAATTGATGTATTTGCAGGGAAAGATAACTGCCTTAGAGTTCCATCCATCAGCACAGGTCGCTCTGACAGGTGGGATGAACAATACCGTCACATTATTCCAGGTAATACGCTCAACTTTATGTCTGTCCATTCATATGTTTGAGTTTAAACAATTCTATACAGATTTCTTGCTATCAGTTGCTTGAGTTGAAAACATTACATGTAATATTGTCAATGTCTGTCCATTCATATGTTTGAGTTTAAACAATTCTATACAGATTTCTTGCTATCAGTTGCTTGAGTTGAAAACATTACATGTAATATTGTCAATAAAATTATGGCCTTAACCTTTTACTCGACATATATGGGTTTTAGCATATGCAGAGTGTAGATCCAGATAAGCTAGCACATCTGTTCAAAAAGCACAGTGTAGATTCTTATTGGATGATACAAAGCTACCGGCAGATCTGGATCTTCACTGGTCGCACATGCGATAAAACCTGTAAAATTATATGGAGTTACAGATTAAGGGACAATGCAGTCCTAAATATATCTTGATATAAGAAATGAATGTATGTGACATTAGAAATCAAAATATGTAATCTAAAAGACAATTTAGTTTATTGCTGTTTGACTTGAAACCATTGACATCATGAATAAAAATTCAATGCAATGTTAGAAATGAATAAATCTGACATCAGAATCTTAAAAACATTTTAGTTATTGGTGTTTGACTTGAAAATCATTGATAAAAAAAATTGTCCTTTAAGGACACCGCATAGTTAGAAATGAATATATCTGATCTTATATCATTTTAATACAGATTACACAGCTGTAAGAGTTTTTGAAATTGTTAAATTTTATTAAGAAAAGAAGTTAGCATTTGAAGAATGATAATTCAATACCATAAGTGTTTTTCATAGATCTACCGGTAATCCCATGTGTTAATTGGTTTGTAGGTAGATGGAAAGACAAATTCAAAGATACAGAGTTTATTTATAGAAAATTTTCCAATATACTGTGCACATTTCACACAAGATGGACAACAGATTGTGATGAGCTCACGGCACAAAAGTTTCAAATACTTTGATATGATAGGCGGACAGGTTTTCAATGTTCCATTGAAAGGTACTTAACAAAAGTTTGTCATATAATACAAGGCCAGTGTAGAACTATGAACATTTTTAAAAACATGAATATTAACTTACTAACTCTTTAATCCATAGATACAACTTTAATGGCATGTGGGAACAGTGTAGATCCAAATATTCTTGCATACCAGATCAGGTCATCCGATGTTTTCACCCGTGTAGGAAATTTCGATCCTACACCCCCCTATGTAGAATGAGTCACGTGAGTGACGTCACGTCTTCAAATATCTGACGTAATATATTCAAGTTAGTGACGTCATTTATAAAAAAAGATTGCTTTAACGTCAATATTCTTGCATACCAGATCAGGACATCCGGTGATTTCACCCGTGTAGGAAATTTCGATCCTACACCCCCCTATGTAGAATGAGTCACGTGAGTGACGTCACGTCTTCAAATATCTGACGTAATATATTCAAGTTAGTGACGTCATTTATAAAAAAGATTGCTTTAACGTCAATATTCTTGCATACCAGATCAGGACATCCGGTGATTTCACCCGTGTAGGAAATTTCGATCCTACACCCCCCCCCCCCCCCGTGTAGAATGAGTCACGTGAGTGACGTCATATATTCAAGTTATTGACGTCATTTATAAAAAAAGGTTAGCGTTAATGTCAATATTTCAGCATAAGGAAAATAAAAAAAGTTTGTATACATACATAGAAATGTTATAAATAATAAAATGTATGCAAGAAAAAGTATCTTGCATGAGACATTCGGTAAAGATAGAAAAATCTGTCACCTCGGGTGAACTGTTTTGGCGGGAACTCGGCAGAGCCTCGTTCCCGCAAAACAGTTAACCCTCGGTGACAGATTTTTCCATCTTCACCTCACACTCATGCATGATACTTATATTTCAGCATAATGAAAATAAATAAGTTTGTATCCTTACACAAAAATGTTATAAATAATAAAAGGTATGCAAGAAAAAGTATCTTGCATGAGAAATTCGGTAAAGATAGAAAAATCTGTCACCTCGAGTGAACTGTTTTGGCGGGAACTCGGCAGAGCCTCGTTCCCGCAAAACAGTTAACCCTCGGTGACAGATTTTTCCATCTTCACCTCACACTCATGCATGATACTTATAAGCCGGCACATCTGTGCCTCTGATCATGATCTACACTGTTTGCTTTTTGATCCAATTAGTCAGTTCTGACCAAGAAGCATGCAGTGTAGATCTTGGTCAGATGGATTGGATGTGAACGTGTCTCCTGATCTGGATCTACATTGTTAGCACATTGGATAAAACCCATTTATTATATACCCATGAATGATTTTAGCATAGTGCATCCTTAATCTGCAAAATTGATACAACTCGTCAGATTAGAAATTCTATATTGAACAATGTGTGTTCTGTGTGATGTCACACTAGGTTTTCGTAATTTTCCGCCACATAACGAACTCCAAAATGGGAAATTTTCGTCACAGTTTTACAACTGTTACGATATCTGTACGCCATTCATAAATTTACTATCGCGTTACTTTTTTTATTTCTGTTATTATGTAAACCACTTTGTTGACTAAAATTTTGTTGTTTACTTTATTTAAATCTGTTTTAAGTGAGAAGGGTATTTAACAAAAGGAACATTATGACAGTATGCATTCTGTAGGTTCGTATTATTTCTCGTTGCGTATGTAAACCACATCACGCTCGACCTTCGGTCTTGCGCGATATTGTTCACATATCCAACTCGAAAAATACGAACCTACAGAATGCATACTGTTATAATATTCCATATATATTATATTATATATGGAGTTATGGGTTAATAAGGAGTTAAGATCAGCAAGGAGAACTCAAATGTTAAAGGGTTATTTTGTATCAATGCATATGTTAGACATTTTATGAATCCAGTCACCCTTTAACTAAAAATGGTATTGATATTTATTTATAGTTTTTTTTTTTGGCTTTTTTCTGGAACAATGCCCCTCATCTTCTGTATTAATTATTAAAGGTCATTTTATGAATCATGTCAATCAATTTACAATGTATATTGATGTTTACCACTGACTATAAAGTACTGCACAATTAGGCATATCCTAGTCATACTTATGTATTTAGTCATGTACAAATAATGTGCCAGTATAATTTAAGTTCTGATATGAAAACGCACTTGAAAGTTTATTGTTGCAATATTGATTACATGCTAGTTGTTAAGAATGTAACTCGAGAAATGTTGTATGTTTACTAGGTTTAGATGAGCTGTGTTTCAATGAGTTTAAGGTGTCACCATGCGGAAAATACCTTGTGTTTCTGGGCAACTACGGTGCTATGCATTTCATATCATCAAAGGTTTGTTTCATTGGAAAGTTTAATTTTTAATTAAAAATACTCCATTCTAGTTTCTCCATGAATAGATGTTCTCTAGGAAAATACAAATGGGCCCCAGATCATAAAACTGAAATTGGAGACCAGTCTCAAATCTCAAGCATCTGATTGGCTGAAATCGCAACTGGCCAATCAGATGTTTGAGATTTGAGTATGGTCTCCTGATTTATGATCTCGGCCCATGGTATGCTCAGGGTTGGAATCAAGATTTCTGGAAAGGGTTTCATTGGATGCAGTCTTGGGGTAGTTTAATGGTTAAAGGTTATTTCCAACTTTTTAGTAGCCCAAATCCCCATGGCCAAATAAAATTACTGCCCAAAAAGAGGGTTTAAGCAATTCCAAACAACGCCCTCTGGATTTGCTCCTGGGTATGTCACATTGCTGTATATAGTTATGTTGCCAGTCTGGTTGTCATATAACCCAGGTTGTAGAGAGGTGAATAACAACTTGACCTGCAATATTATACAAATAAATACTTACGTTGAGGTCGATATGTAGTTTTGCGGACCTGGGTAGTGTGATATCGACCGAGGACGAAGTCCGAGGTCGATATCGCACTACCCAGGTCCGCAAAACTACATATCGACCTCAACATTAGTATTTACTTGTTATATCATATACCCTATGAATTTAAAGCATTCTGATGATGATGATGATGATGATGATGATGATGATGATGATGATGATGATGATGATAGCAAAGGTAGTTATTAATTCCCGGGGTAGTTATCACTCTCGACCAATCAGAATGCTTTAAATTCATAGGGTATATGATATATCCTCATTTACCCTTGCACTCAAAAATTTTAATATGGTGCAATGTTAAATGAAACTTGAAAAGGATGTAGTGAAATGTTTGCAGACATTTAGACCGAAATTAATTAAACACTACAGACAGAAATAGACTCTCCCACAGCTCCTTCACAAAAATAAAATAGATCATAATGGAGATTAATAATAGTCAATATCATATACCCTATGAATTTAAAGCATTCTGATTGGTCGAGAGCTCCATACTCGCGAGTCCGAAAAAAGTGATAACTACCCCGGGAATTAATAACTACCTTTGCTATCATCATCATCATCATCATTATCCATCATCCATCATCATCATCCATCATCATCATTCATCATCATCATTCATCATCATCATTCATCATCATCATTCATCATCATCATTCATCATCATCATTCATCATCATCATTCATCATCATCATTCATCATCATTCATCATCATCATCATCATTCATCATCATCAATCTTCATCATCAATCATCATCATCAATCATCATCATCAATCATCATCATCATCAATCATCATCATCATCATCCATCACCATCATCATCAATCATCATCATCAATCATCATCATCATCAATCATCATCAATCATCATCATCAATCATCATCATCATTAATCATCATCATCAATCATCAATCATCATCATCAATCAGAATGCTTTAAAATCATAGGGTATATGATATAACAAGTAAATACTAATGTTGAGGTCGATATGTAGTTTTGCGGACCTGGGTAGTGTGATATCGACCTCGGACTTCGTCCTCGGTCGATATCACACTACCCAGGTCCACAAAACTACATATCGACCTCAACATTAGTATTTATTTGTATAATATTATACTCCGACTTCCAGCCAAATATGAATAAGAAAACATTGGCTTTTCATTTGTTTTATCATATTATTTTGTACATCAGATTTCCTTGTTAAAAACCTTAAAGTCACCTGAAGGAAGTTCTTTTTAATAAACTTATTTGAAAATTTAAGTTGTATACATTTAATAATACAGACAAACTTCAAAATGAGCCAGCACCCCAGATAAAAAAAACAAATTCTTACAAATATTTGAAGATTAATTTATGTTAACAGATGTTTCTAGTTAATTTTATAAATGATTCCTTTTATTAATTACATTGTATTATTTTTACACTTCATCCCATAAAATTGTTAACATTCTAACATGAGATTTAAGATCCATAGTTGATCTTTAAAATGCTGATAGGAAATCCATTTTCCTTGACAAGCCAACACATATTTACATTCTAATCCATGTTTATTGTGCTCATTTGTTTGTAAGATTTGATTAATACTGAATATATAAATTTGGTATACCATTTATCAGTTATCTGCTTTGTGTACCAGGTTTTCTGTTATTTTTGTTTTCAGTCAAAAGAATGGCTGTTTTCTTTAACCATGAATGGAAATGTTTCATCAGTGGATTTTTCAAGTGATGGTCAACAAATGTTTTCACATGGAGGTATGTGTGAGATTTTCTTGTTACACAGTTTCTTAATACCATGCATTATGTTATTACTGACCAAGAAGGGAACAGTATAATTTCTCATCAGATCGCACATGCAATAAAACCTGTTTATATGGAATAAAGAGTTAAGAATCCATTCAACTACAATCAATGATATCTTCTTGTAAGTTTTCCAGTATAAAATAAGTTAAATATCTCCAATTATCAGGCACATGTATTCGAAAATTGTGATTTTCACATACACAACTTTCAATGTGACATTTCCCACATGTAACGTGCAGGTAGACAGACTTAATAATAAGTACAAAGACTGTTTTTGTAAAGAGAAACAACTTTAAATTGCATTTAGTTATATCAAATAGTTAAACATTTCCTTAGAAATGTTTATCTTCCACGTGTTGAAAGATGGAGCAAAAATTTTTGGTCCCATTCGAATTAAAAAAATTATGTCATGTAGGGTCATTTATATCTAAATGAAGTCAAAACGAAAAAAGTGTTGTTTTAGGAGTGGGTAGAATCATGGTATACAATGATATGTTTGCAAGAGATGGCTAAACAGAAAACCCCCACATTAAGACAACCCTGAAGAAAGACCACCTTTATAATAAGATCACTATTTTACCAAATATAATGATTTTACAAAAAATGTCACAATACAGTATTATTGATTATAGCCCATCGATATTTGCATTATGATGTGTTTCAGATGAGGGTCAAGTGTATGTTTGGGATCTCCGGTCAAGGGACTGTACTCACAGATTCATGGATGAAGGTTGCACACAGGGTACCAGCATAACTGTGTCACCTAATAATCAGTATATAGCTTGTGGGTAAGAAACTTTATTTTGATGCAAACAAATATTGTACAGTAGTTCATTGTAAATCAGGTTGTTGCCTGTTTATGTGTCACTGTCATTTAACTGTTATCATAAACACACTACACTAATCCTTTTAATTGACCAAAAATCAGCTAATGTGTAAATTTAAAGTTTACATGTCAACCTAGTTTTATTAGGATGGTTCTAGCAATAGCCACATGATGCAGTGCAGATTGTCTGTTGTGACATGTATATCACTAGTTGTATATATTAACTGTACTGTACTTTACAGATCCTACAGTGGTGTTGTTAACCTGTATGAGAGGGAGACTTGCTTGTCAACGTTTGAACCACAACCTATAAAGGCTATAATGAACCTGACGTCAAGCTGTACACGCACAAAGTTCAACTCTACATCTGAGATACTTGCTATCGCCTCGTCAACAGAGGAAAAAGCCATCAAACTGGTAGGTAGCATTATTATCAAGACTTCTAAAAAAATCCTTACAAGAATTGTTCCATTGTTGGTATTTTCCAACAAATTTATACATCCATTTGAATAACAGTTATGTAATGTCGTTGTGCAGATTGTCCTTTGGCCAACTTCTTTGGGTTTGATTTAAAAAATTCAAAATGGATAGGCCTAGAGTTGTTAAAATTAGTATGGAGATTGGTCTTGGGATGTATGGCCCTTTTTTTTGAGAGTCGGAGATCAAGGTCACTGACCCTCAACTGAAAATTGGTTTCCAGTTGATAACTGTAGAATGGTGGCATATAACTTAAACCTGAAAATCATGCTTAAAAAGTATTCGTTCTTTTGGAACATGTCATTTGGAATATGTTATCTGCATTACCAAGTTATATTTGTTTGACAAATGCCTCTTTCAAACAGGAGGTTACACAAATGTTCCTTGGAACACAAAATTCTTGTTCATCCTAAGGAAAGTGCATGAAATAATACCTCTCGGAAATTTAATGCATTTAATAGAAAGGAACAAAATAACTGTGCAAATGTGTGGTGTTGTGAAAATGTCATTTTTGGCTTTTTTTGCAGAACTTAGCCCATTCAATATGGAAATACATGTGTCTAGTGTCATTTGGTTGTTGTTTTCCTACAGGTACATGTTGCAAGTCAGACTGTGTTCTCTAATTTCCCTGACAACCTGGACACCAATTTACGAGTTCCCACAGCGGTAGATTTTTCTGTAAACAGTGGTTATCTTACTATAGGAACACACAAAGGAAAGGCACTTCTCTACAGGTACACAGTTTGACTCTTTACTCCATAGATTCACCTTTATTGCATGGGCAAACAGTGTAGATCAACTGGCACATCTGGATCTACACTGATTGCACTTGCATAAAAATGCGTATATATAGAGTAAAAAATGGTTAACTCTTAGCCAGTCAAAATACTTGCATTTGTGACCAGTGTAGACCCAGATCAGGGTACTTTTCCATGCAATCTGATCAGGATTGTGAACTAGTGTAGACTAAGATCAGGCTCCTATCCATGCAGTCTTTCACTAGGTATCCACTCTTAATGTTCAAAACACATGGGGTAATCTTTAAATTACTTTGTAAAAATGTTGACCTTACTGAGAAAATATGCACAAGCTTATACATTGTACTTGGTATATCACATTTTGTGTCGACTCTGTATCTCCGCCATCCTATGCCAGTTTTCACCTAAAAGAGATCATTAAGCAGAACCCAAATCCAGTTAGATAGATTCATGGTCTAGTGAAGAATTTATCATTTTTATAGTCTACTGTGTTAACAACCTTTTGAACAACTTAAAAAGAACTCCACAAATGATTTGAATAAGCTAATGCCTGATCATATAGGTCCAAGATCACGGTGACAACACGAATAATAACTCCTGTTTCACTATTTTTATAGTTATGCCCCTTTCAAGTGCAACTTAATGCGACATATGTCTTCTGTAGAACACCAAATTCTAGTTATATTAAAAATTTCTTAAATTATTGTATTGTTTATTATGAATTCTGTATCTGTCTAATTTAATAATTATTAAATGTTTTCTTTTTCAGATTAAAGCATTACACCAACTACTAGACAGCAGTAAAGAACTGTTATCCTGTACATTATAAATAAGACAAAAGGACACTGAATGCAATAACAATTGTTTCCTTTGAATTTTGGTTATTAAAAACCTTGTCAGAAAAACTACAGATGTTTTTGTCAAGTTCAAGAGGTGGTCTTAAGAAAGGGGTTTTACTAGTATAGGTTAATAAATGGGCAAGCAGTGCCACTTGTCGATAATGGCCCTGCCATATGAATAATGGCCCGAGGGCTTAAGCCCGAGGATAATTATTATATGGCAGGGCCATTATCTACAAGTGGCACTGCTTGCCCATTTATTTACCTATTTATTACATGTGTACGTTAATCTCGCTTCACTTTGTACTTGAGCACTTTCATTAATAAAATTACTATATCATGATGTCAGTGACTACGTCATTTGAGTTTTTATGTGACATCATTTAATGATGACTGTTTACTATTTCATTCAGTACCATTTGTTTATTTTGTTTTAACTCAAGGGAAAGTATAGGAATTTGCTAAATTTTGAATGCTAGAAGTGATAATCGTGGTACGAGTCTGTAAATGCTATGATATGAGAGTGTTTCATTCTTATGCCTCTGCTGCGAGCTTCTTTTACGCCAGGCTTTTAGGCTAGCTATGTGAATATCATGGTGCAAATGAATGGAAAATAAAAAGGAAAGAAGTGTTTTTAAATCGGGAATATTTTATTCGGGTATGTACAATTTATTCTTATTTTAATGATGAAATGTGATGAAACCACGGATAACAATTGAAAACCTAAAAATAAAATCGAATGGCCCTGCCTCTCATAAGTTAATGCGCTGCGACCTTTAATAACACTTCCAGTCACTACTCAAATTTGTTACTATTTATAGTAACACATGTTATAATACATAATAATGACATAAAATTTCAGAAATATTGCCCTCAGCAATAATGGATTTATTTTTAATGGAAGAATTCATTACTGTTTACGTTTGAATTAGTCGCCTTTTTAACTGGCTAATCAGAATGAGGCACAGCCTTAGATATGTATTTTTGGATTTTTTTTAGAAATTAGGAATTCCTCGCTCAGCCTGAATTCCATTCTATGCCAGTCAGATTTGTCCTTGCTTTTGTGACACTAATTTGACTTGCTTAAGACACGAGTTCCTAAAATGGTTGCAACATGGTCCTATAAAAAACATACTACATGTGTGATTATAATTTACAAGTTATTTCAAACAAATTACATAGATGCTCATTTGTTAATAACATGCTGTTTTACAGTGATTAAAAGAACAATATAAATTTAACAACTTTTGATGAGATTCAAAATTAGACATAAATATTGCATCAATGTACATTCACAACTTTCATAAATAATAAACAAAGACACATAATTAATGTAACAACTTGAAGTGATTCAGTTAATAAAAACACATACATACACGTCCTATCCAGGCATAGATCAATTACACTATATATTTATCATACCAACGAACAAACCTTCAGACACAAAGGAACAGATCTAAGCACCAGACATGGCGACATCGCCTAGCCAAGAGTGCTCTACATGGTAATAGACGTGCCGTCCAAGTTCTCAATAGAAAAATTTTCCGGCAACGCCTATAAACCATAATTCTCCACAAATGACCCTCTGACTACCCTCTTTACATACACTTATTTTTTTACATATACATACATGTGAGACAATTACATATACACTATTAGCATCGTGCTTCCTCCTTTTTATTTTTGGAGTTTTTATGCACACTAGTGCTATAGACACTAAGACAGACCACACACGATGAAAGTCAGCTGGATCTTTCGGTACACTGAATTGAAGATATATTAAGTTAATGGGAGATAATTCAAACAAATATATTTATACATGAGATACACAGTAAAAACGTCTAGTGGTGGAATGGCTAAATTAACCAAACAAGAAAGAGACGATGAACAATGCACAGAAACCATATTCTTCCTAAGGTATTAACATAATTGTGTTCCTTTTAGGTTTATAATAAATCAATACACATCTATAAGACATTTCTCCAGTAAGGTACTTAATATTACCAAAAATAATGACAATCTGTCAATTGATAAAGAAAATTGAGTTGATGTGCAGTGCACAAGAACCATAACTTAACTGCAGGTAAATGACATCTGGAATACAGTAGAACTCGGATATAGTGTGAAATCCAATAATATATCGTACATTCCCAGGAAACATTAGTAGATCAATACATATCTTTTTTACCATGGTAAATATATAGATTGTCTTGAGCAAAATTAACTTGATCGTTATACTCTTGCAGCCCTGTGGTACATGCATTTGCAAGCATAGATACAACTACTTAATAGAACTAGATACATGTAAATATTTTTACTGACAGTTCATTGTTAAAGAACAGTAACTCCGTTTGTAAATCACATTCAACATTTTTCCTCTTGTCCAAGTTTATGACTGGACTATGTCATGTTTTCATCAACGACGAAATCAGCTAGACCTAAAAGTTGTTTAGCAAATGCTTGAGTTCTTGGATTTAGGAGAGCGGTAAGCAGTAAAATTAAACCTATCAATATCAATTGATAATCTGATCGTGTTTCATATATTTAGCTGTATCATTGACATCATCAAGCGACTGTTTTAATTCTGTTTTGCTCTCATTGAAAGCTTTCTCGAGGTCAACAATTATCTTCTCTAGATTATGTATGTCTGTATCCTTTTTATCCAATAGGACTTCTAGTTCACAATACTTCCTTTCAAGTTGATAAAACTTGCAATCACGTTTCATTAATTCTATCTCATGACACATATCTGTAAACTGACTCCCAGAAGTTGGTTTGTCCAGGGATTCTAATTGCTCTAAGGAGTGTATGAGGTTATCTACAGAAATCACACGCCTTAGTCCTTCCAGGTGTTCCTTCAAAGATTTCATGGTGTCTTTGAATACCTGCTCTTCCACCCCAAAAGCTGTAGGGTGAGCCATTTTTGTTGCGGATATAAGCTATTCCTTTTATGTGGTCACACAGTTCAACTGAAATTCCCCGCAAATCGAACAATCTGCAATCAACGAGGACTTTTGACAAGATGCTGATATCCCAGTCACATCTATACCAGGAATCATCATTCTTAAGGCCCGCAATTATCCTTTTAATCTTTTGTTTTTCTTTCTTTTGATCTAATTTTGCAGGCATTTTAAACTTTGACTTCAAATCGTTCCACACTAGCTCTATCATTTGTCCAAGGCTCGTTAGGATAGTTCTTGTTCCAAAGAGTGATAAATAACTCTTTTAATGCTTGAAGAACAGCTTCAATTTCACATTTTGTGATCCGATAACGGTTAAAATCATGTTCAGTGAAATAATCTTCGGTGATTTCACTAGCCAGTTTAAATCTGAAAACAGAAATCACTGTTATTTTATGCCTTGATTAGATCGTTAGGTAGAACCCCTAAAGAAACAGGTTTTTTTCAGAGCTCTCTTAACTGCAAAACTGCAAACCTAACATCAAAGTATGGAAAGTACAGAAAACCAGCGAAGTGGGTTTGCTTTTTTTCTTCATTCTTGCAGAGAAAACTCAGTACTGTGATTATCATATGCAGTGTCGAATTAAAGTGCAAGTCAAACGCAGACAAAGAATCTTCTGTCTTGAGGGCTGGAATAGAATCTAATGATCGGCAGCCTGTGTAGGATATCGAGCGAAGTGTGCGTTCGAAGTTTACTTAAGCACAGGAAAGAACAACAGGTCACTGAACAGACAGAAGCTTGCAAAACTGTAAACCCCATTTTGTGTTATTACACTTAGTAACATTCTTACATTGTTTTATTTTTTAATCACAGCAGTAGTACTTTAGGAAACAAGAATTAAAGTCACACTTAACGAAGATGTAAAGCTCTATCAATTTTTTTATCATTTAAATCACGGTGAAAGAGGTCGTCGCGGACAAGTTTGGATGAATCTGCCCTTGAAAATTCACAAAAAATAGTACCCACACACATTGATTAATGTAGAGTAGTTCGTGAAAAACTTTAAATTATTAGACATATAAATATTTAAAAATAATGCACCAAGCTCTGCCTAAAAGAATTTTGTATCTTGGATTATTACCATGTTCACTGCAGTCATAAATTATGTTTCAGCTCTTATTTCACGAAGTCGAATTTTATTGATGGTACTGTATTAATCATTACTTAACGAAGGGAATATTTTAAACGTTTAAATTCATATTGTGTGTGCCTGTATGATTATACGAAATCTGGAGACAGCAAGAGTGACCTATAGTTCACTTACAGCTGACACTAGGAAAGCCAGACGAGGTTCAATCCTTGGTCCAAACATGAAGAAAATCATTTTGTTTTTCCCACTCATACAGAGTCCATAGCTGTTGAGTGGGATATTAATTCAAGTCACTCCTCCATTTTTTATTCCATCTTAGACACAATTCTCTTCACACCACCACAATAAGAATATTTTTGTGCAATTTAGATAATATTAAAAAAGAAAGTACATTGACTTAAGGTTATTTCCAGAGTCCGGAAATAGACTACGCAAGGGAGGTTACTGACAATTTAATAATGTAGTTCCTGTTTACGCAGTCTCCCCTCATACGGAAGCTTCATCTTAATGCATATGCTGACCACTTGTGTTTTCACTTTTCAGTTTAGTTTAAGCTTTCACTACTGGCACAGCCCGTACGACTAGTTTGCAAGCTTGAGTGGGAAATTCAGTAATACTTCCAATACTTCAATAATTCTATATTTTGGCCAATTTTTTATGCAGGAGGTTTCTATATTTTCTCCAAAAAACGTCATATGAAGCCAATGGACGGATTTTAACAGAATTTGGCTTGTAGCATTCTGGCATTGACCTTTTCAAAAGTTGTTGATTCATGACCATGAAAGGGATCAACCGTTACTCAACCCCGGGGCTTAAATGCAAAATCTTGAAAAAAAAACCTTCATCTCAAAAACCAGTTGATACCATTTTAACCAAATTTGGCCTGAACCAGTGAACTGTTCTCAAGACACAAAGCATATACTAGTAATTAAGTTCTAGGAACATCGTCGTAAAAACTGTCAGATTTCAAAAATATTTTCTAAGAACATCATCCCGAGACAACCTTTTCCAATTTTGTTTAAACTTGTTTTATTCTAAACATGGTCACCATGCGGCGGGGATTTATTTTATTTAATGCCTACCGGCAAATTTTTAAAAATATTCTTCTCCAAATTTTCTTGCCTGATATAAAAAGAAAATAACGGAACATTGCTTGAAAGAGCCTTAAGACTATTTCAATGCGTTAAAAGGCATTGCCAACAGAGGCGGTATTTTCCTTTTATGTCTATAGGGAAAAACAACTTAAAAAAATCTTCAAAAAAAAAATAGGTTTCAAAAATATTTCATTGGGGCATTGCTTTAAGACGATTGCATCGGTTGCCAATTTCACGACGTTATGAATTTTACGTGCTCACCGTTTGCACACTATACGCCGTTTCTAGAGTTGTACAATCGGAACTACTCGGCCAATTCCGCCTAATCGGCGATCGTGCCTCGGATGTATCTGGTGGAAGGATATGTCTAACCCAAAACGCCTACGCTAAAATATAGTTCTTTCGGATAGTAAACAAACATGGCGCCGTTCGAACAATGCGTTCAAGTTTCATTGCAGAGATTAAAAGCTCAAGTTACATTAAAACAGCAACAATTATGTTAAAAAAATAGAAAATATTTGAGAATGACCATGGGGGCCGCCATCTTGTTGCTAAAAGTAGTCCCAAAATCCAAGATGGCGCGTCCCTACGTACATCAGAGAGATGGTGTGTAGACACTGTCCGAGGAGTTCAGATTGTAGAGTTGTAATGTTTCAAAGAAATGTAAACGTTAGTAACATACGGCACAATTGAAAATTATTTTACGATACATGTCCAAAAGAGCATTTTGCGCGCTTTTAGATCTTATACATTTATTTGATCAATATTGGCCCTTTAGTGTAGATCCTTGCTGTAGAATTATAAGAGAAAACTTGATGACTACAGTTATTGATCCCGATGTGACATTCAACATAAGATTTCTTATAGTGAATATTCAATGACCATAGATGTATTAATTGTATAATAGTTGATAAATTGGTATATTTTTTAAATCAATAACTGTGCGAGGGCTGCTAATTTTTGACATGCAACATGTGTTATGTTAGACAATTGGCAGTTGTCAAGTTCCCTCCGTAATATTGATCTGTCGTCGGCCATATTAGCACTTTGTACCACACATGTTACCAAATCTACCCAAACTGCTGATCAACTAGAGTTCCCTTTTCATCTGTTTCTATTAGACGAATGTTTTACATGTTACTCGGCATTGAAAGGTTGCTGGATTGTTAAAACGTACTGAATTGTACTAAACTTGTTGCGGATATGAATATGTTACTAGTTATTTTGAATATGATCGTTTTTACACATGGATGGAGTCATAGTATCCTAGAAATCACAGAGTCCAGCTTGCCGGAAGCGATGAGAGAGACTAAGTGTATGCTTATGTACGCTACCCGAGAAGACTGCGAGAGATGCAAACTGCTTTACCATAAATTTCTCGTCACGGCGCAGACATTTAGAAAAGTTCCTGACATCATATTTGGTAGATTTTCAGACGAAAAGCTAATGACTGCGTTCGAAGTGACATCTTTACCGGGTATTGTGTATTATGAATATGGCAGCGTTGTTCCAAAAGTATATCTCGGTGACATCACTTCCGGCACACTTGCAAAAGTAGCGTCCGACGCCTTAAAAATGGACTTTAAAAAGCTCGACAGACAGGTTTCTGTTCAGTTAACAGAAGAAATTTTCGATGAAATTATGATTACGGATAAACAACATCGTCTGGTGATGTTGCATGAAGCAGACGACATTGATGAAGTAGACGCATTCGAAGAAATCGCGGAAACATATGAAAATGAAGAAGACATTGTTATTGCAAGAATAAATGTTGATTTTGAAAGGAAACTGCGGAAAGAATTTAATTCAATTGATTATCCGTCGTTTTACTGGTATCCGAAGGGAAATGCCACAAAGAAGAAGAGATATGGCGGAGATCTAAATGTTCAACAGATGATTACGTTTATAAACAAAGAATGCGGATACTTTAGGACAAAAGGTGGCAGGCTCAATCCTTATGCCGGCCTCATCAAACAACTGGACGAAGTTCTGAATAAACACGGTAAGGAACTGTACGAAATTCGCAATATTGCCGAAATACGCACAAATTTACGGTACGAAATAGGTAGATTACCTCAAGGCACCGATAAAGAACTTACCGATTTTTACATTTACTTGCTGGGCGAAATCGAAGAGGATAAGACAATCGAAACTCTGGATGAAACTCGAAACCGGATCTTCCGGCAGATGGAGGGGGTAGGGCCGCTAGAGTTCGACCAGCTCATCAGGAAGAGAAATATAGTTCAGAAATTCATAGATATCATTGGATTACACCTACTACAACAGATCTCGGACGGCGATTTCGGACATCAGTTACCTATAGATAACAATTACGGTTTCGAAGAGCATGGTTTGGAGTTTCACGAAGAATTATAACTTGTATTGACCTTGGCGCACGATCATAAAAATAATTCATGAGACCAGTCTCGAATCTGAAGCATCTGAATGGCTGAAATGGCGACCATTTCAGCCAATGAGATGTGTGAGATTTGAGACTGGTCTCCATTCTCAGCTTTATGATCTTGTGCCCAGACGTTTCGAGTGACAAATTGTAAAATCCAAAACGAAATGCCAGCGTGAAAAAGGACTTTTTAGAATAAGCAATCTTTGTGAATTTTATAAGGTCCGCTGAGCAAATTTTCAGAATCACAAATCTGATAGTTCACTTGATAAGCCATATTCCTCTTTTAATGTGATAACATCTTAATAATTTCTTTGAAATGAACAAAAATCGTTCAATATGATAACATCTTATAAATTCCTTAGAATGAACATGTATCACATTGCAACGCTTCCGTTAAAGTTCGTACCCCTTTCGTCACTTAGTAATAGTAACGCATTATGTAATGTATTTGACCAAAGAGAGCTTGTTATACTGCTGTTTGCTCTAGATATATACAGATGCTAGAAAGTCTCGGAAATCATTACCACCGATCCAAAGCTGAAGGAGAAGTATGAGAACCTCATAATCCCTTTGTTGAGATGTTAAATGTCGCATGTTAAATGTTTTGTAGAGCCTCGATGTCCATGTTTTATGCTTGATAGTTCAATAAACAATATTACTATTTTCGTACATTTTTTTATTTATTGTCGATTTATTTATTCAGCTTATTTATTCAACTTATTATTCATATTCTTAATATTCAATTGTGTTTCCTGGATGTGGCGATTTCTAATACATGTATTTATTTTGTTGATTCCCAGTTAAATTATCTTCCCACCTCTGAACGTGGACTTTACAGTGTAAAATATCTGAAAATATTTTAACCATTTAAATAAAATGAAAAGGGAACTTTGAAAGCCATCGAACACGACAAATATGAAAATATTGCAGACTCGGTTTGATGGAGCCTGTTCATGGACAGTAATGGAGATGCTCGCCGCCTAGCCACACGTTTCGCGCAATTTAACATTTACACCAATAAACAGTACAGTTTTGATCCTTACCAAACGAGGGTGATCCATCTCAAGCGCGAATTAAAACATTTGTCACATTTGCGACTGATGTAGACCTAGATGAGCCTGTGCAACCACGTGGTCTGATCAGGGTCTATACTGTTCACTATTCAGTCAGTATATTAATTTCATGAATATCTATAAAACACTACCATGAACAATAAATGGTCTTGCATAAAATTGACACAAAGATGTATTGTATTAATTCAGCACTTTAAGGGATGTTGTTATTTTTGAATGAAATATAAATAAACACTTTCTGATAATTTGTCACCTTGGGCCTGGGCTTTGAATGATATTATTGTTATTCCCAGATCAGAAAGACGTGAATTTTACCGTCCAGTGATTTATTTCCTGGGTTCAACACATAAGTGACTGTTAAGCTCGTCACACTTATAATAATTATCGCATTTTCACTCGAAACCACGGCGTTATTTCAGTTTCCAGAGCACCATGAGATTGCAAAAAAGCAGGCCCCTAGATTACAAAACTGAGAATGGCAACCAATCTCAAATTTCAAGGATCTGATTTGCTGAAATGGAAAGATGCTTGAGATTTGAGACTGGTTTCAAATCTCAGTTTTATAATTTTCGGACCAGATCTCCTCCTTTGGTCTCTCTGCACGATCCACACTTCACTTAGGTAGTTACTGTGTCTTGATAGTTACTGTGGTATCATTATTTTTCGCATCAAATTTTGCGCTTAATGCGCGAATTCCCCCCCCCCACCCCCCCCCCCCCCTACGCCCCACCCCAAGCGAAATTTCACTATTGAGTAATTTAGTAATAACTCTTAAAAGAAAACTATAATTGAGCGAATTATAATTTGTGGGTTTTGCGCTAAAATTCGTCCCCATGAAATCATATGATACCACAGTTGTTGTCAATGTTCATCTAAGCTGTAACTAAAGTTATGGTGTCTCTATTCAGCAAAAGAAACCAGATACTATTACATATACAAATTCTATAATTATATTTACACCATTCCATTGAAAGTACGGCTACAAACACTGGTTTCAAGCACCAAAATTATCAACTTCAAAACATATTCAATTTTCTTTCCAACCACAATTCAGTGACATAGCTCGGAAATCTGATCCGGGAAGATAGAACAAATATGGAAATGTCGGGTTTCTTTTTTCTGTTGAGCATACCATGTTACACTGCATCTCGGATAATGATAGTTCCGCTGCGTGACTCAAAACAGAGGGACCTATTCCTGTGTCTGAGACGTTAGTATAGATTTTCATCCTGAAAACACACAACGATATTTTTTAAGTCCCTAGTAGGTTTAGGGTAACAAATCCTAATTCTTGTTATCTGACACTCATCGTGCTATCCGTCTTATCCCCCTGTAGTGTTGAGCGCCGAACAGGATGTCTGCTTTTTGAACGGTATGTTTCTTCCTTTTCGTCTTTAGCTGCATGTCCGTCAACTAGTCGCAATCCATCGCCTGTCATTCTCTCCGTTGTTGAAAGTTTAAAACTTAAACAAAATCCGTTGTTCAATCGACGATAGAGCTCAACGCTTGACGAAAACGTGGTGTCGGCCGCGTTCGCTATGTGGATAACACTTCCCGGTCACAGCGATTACACCAGTCAGAAGATAGTTGGTCCAGATTCCTCAACCCCACCCTCCACACACCCCGTCATTGAACGCTGTCAACGAAGTTTGAATGTCTGACGTGAACATCCAAACACTTCTGCTTTGTCCGGTGGACTGGTCGGGAAAGTCTAAAATATGGGCGGCCAACACCGCCACAAATGAATAAGTTAATTTAATTTAAAGAATTTTGGCATAATTCAGACCAAACTCATTCAACTCATAGGACCATTTAACTTAATTCGATGCATTTTCATTTAATTCGGTGCAAAACTTTGCTCGATACGACAAACTGCCAATCAATTCGAATGAGTTCCATTCAAACAAGTGCACAATGTCATTTAATTTGAAAGGAGTTCATTCAAAACAGAGTATAATAATTCAAAACAAACATCTTTGTGTTTTAATTCAGTATAATATCTTTTAAAACTATGAAGCAGAACATTTAATTATAGCAAATCCCTTCTCATCCGATATCATTCTTCGATATCATTCAAATTTCAACATAAATTTGCAAAACTGATATTTCCTAAACAAGCTAATGTGCAACGGTTAATTCTTTTCAAGAACTTAAACTGGTTACCAATAACAGACCGTTATAAATACTATATTGCTATTCTTGTTTATAAAACTATTAACAATTTATCTCCTTCATACATGAGAGAATTAATTCATACATGTAACAATGAAAACTACAATTTGCGATCCCAAAGTAATTTGAATCTAGTTGTCCTAAAACCAAACACAGAATACCTTAAAAAGACATTCAGTTACTCTGGAATGGTGATCTGGAATACAATACCAGCTTCAATAAAATTTATATCGAAACTTGAAATTTTTAAAAAGACGTATAAAACATATTTGTTAAAAAACAATTCGACTTCTTAGACCACTGCTCTGTAAACATGTGTGATTTTGTGTTGTTATTTTGTTGTTGTTTTTTATTTAATTATTATGAATTATTATTGATATTATTGTATTATTGTTGTGTGTGCGTGTGTTTAGTTAGATGGCCTCTTGAAAATAAGTTTTGTATAATTGTTATTTGACTATTTATGAAACTTAAGAGTTTACCATCTTAAAATAAAGAATTTATTATTATTATTATTATTATTTAATTCAAAGCAATGCTTCACAATCCAATATGATTCATTATCGTTTAAGCCGATGGAACTCCATTCAATTCGAAGGTTAGCCAGTGAATTCGGTGAGGGGGCGCTGTACCATTCCTTATAGCAGTTTCCTCCCTTTGTCCCTTTCCCAGTCATCACAAAGTATCAATTCCTAACACAAACGTACTGTTAATTTACAAATTAATTTTTTCCATTTATATTATAGGAAATAAAACGTTTGGTTGATTTAATATATTGTTATGAAAAAAAATGTGTTTCAAATGTTACATAGTATTTTCGAAAAAAAAACTTTGAATAACACAAACATCTTCAGATTTTTAAGCTAAAACTATATAACCTGTACGTGTACACAGGGTCTATTTAATCAATTAACCCTGGTGTACATAATGATTAAAACAGACGGTTTCTTAAGATTTATTTAAAATAACTCATTTAAAAACCAAGCTTTACATATACCAATGTTGTGTTACACAAAAACTCTGGGTGAATAAGAAGGGGTTTCTCTTGAGACATATGAAAGACAACAATACTGCACCGCTTTAAACACCCACTGGCAAATTGCACGTAATAATTGCATATTCAGTGTTATATAGGCTTATAACATTTTATTTAACCAAACACAGCTTGTGTGATATATATCATCGGACAAATGTAGACCCAAATCTGTCGTTGCATCTGAACAGAATTTCCATGTACTGTTTCCTATTGCTAGTGGGCACAATTTCACATAAATCCACGTCATTGTATAAATTCAGCAAGCAAAGGGTCACTGTATGAGACTTCTGATATAACAAAAAAATCAATTTGTAATTACGTTTTTCCTATAAAATAACAAAACATATTTTACTAAGGTATTGAGATGCATACTGACTAATCAATTCAGTTTCAATCTTTATATATAATTTTATTCTGGGTCAAGAGGTATCTCGTCCCGAGAAATTGTGACCTGTTGATTAATTAACTGGGGGTTTCATTGATAAGAATAATATCAAATTACACCATGGAAATCAGGGATAATGTTTAACACGGGTTCAAAGTTCCAAGTTCTCCAACAGATTTTCCTTGGGGAATCTTAATTAGACTATTAGCAAGTTAATATAAAGATTAAGATTTTGAAGTATTCTTCCAAAATCATAGCAAAATCTTTGAAACTTATTATAATCGAGAGTTAGCACTCTTGGTATTTACGATTGTTCCTCTACGAAGTTACATTTATAATAAATCTACTATCCATGCTTATTACGAATAATCTGCTTTATTACTACTACATTAATGTTAATAAGTTTTTATATCTTTTATAAAATTATGCACAATAAACAAACAGACAATAGGCAGTTGATGTTTAGACATTTTAAACACGCGTTTAAAAATGAAATGTGCATATTCGGAATAGCCACATTCAGTCAAAAACATAATTTAAAAGCCAATAACAACAAAAATTAGAACCCGAAGTGTTACCGTTTTGTCGGTGGCAAAATATTTTGCCGCTGGAGTTAAACCAGGTTCTAGGGTGCAGCAGTCTCATACAATGAAACAGTTCGATAACCACATGCTAGTAGTTATGCTGTTGCTTAAAAGCTTCTCAAAGAACAACAGTTTTATTGCATTCAGTTAAGTAGCTTTCCTCCATCTAAATTAGTTTAATTTTCCCCATCATTTGTTTTAATAATATCATGAGCTGATATTCCACGAAAAGGGGCTTGTGACATTTCGCTGGTTAAAATGTTTTCCACTGCTTATTTGCTTGTAGTGTTTGCCGATTCTGCAATTCCTTTCTGAAATGAAATGGTAATATACACTTAATGTGTGTTCCTTAACTTGGAGATTAAAAACTTACTTTGGTATATTATAGCAGATAAAACAATAACATATTTATAGGATAGATCTAATAGTCCAAATAATAAACAGTATTAGAATATTTTCATATAGTTTTATAATCTGCTATTTTATACTTAAATTATGTAATATATTTCTTTTGAAAATCGTGTAATGAACACTTCACATTATCATCATCATCATCATCATCATCATCATCATCATCATCATCATCATTATTATTATTATTATTATTATTATTATTATTATTATTATTATTCAGAGTCTGAACAAGAATCTTCGCTTCCCAAGAATAACTGTAAATTGAGCTGTCTTCCCAGCACTTGTCTGCAGTTTAGGGGTTATGTTTCGAGCTACGAAAACTATTTAAAAACATTTATAAATCTTAATTTAAGGTCAAATGTACATGATGCCATTTCAAGTCATACATCTGCTTTGGTATTGATGGTACTGACATTAAACAGTATTATAAATATGCACCCCTTGATTTTAATGGTAACCTATCCCGGAACCAGTTAATATGAAAACTTCTCTTTGAAATGATCACTAATGATTTACGGCGGTTAATTATTCCCAAGGCGCCTGCTCCAGATAAGACGATTTATACAGAGGTTGAACCGAATGGAACGAGGTTGCACTGAATGAAAAGATGATGTACCGAATTGAACGAGGTTGCACCGAATTACACGAGGTTGCACCGAGTTGAACGAGGTTGCACCGAATTTAACGAGGTTGCACCGAATTGAACGACGTTGCACCGAATTGAACGAGATTGCACCAAATTGAAAGAGGTTTCACCGAATTAAACGAGGTTGCTCCGAATTGAATGAGGTTGCACCGAATTGAACGACGTTGCACCGAATTGAACGAAATTGCACCGAATTGAACGAGGTTTCACCGAATTAAACGAGGTTGCTCCGAATTATATGAGGTTGCACCGAATTTAGTGTGTTGATGCATTAAATTAAAGCAGAATAAGCACCGTTTCTAATGGTAATACACTGAATTGGATTACTTGATGTCTTGTTTTAGGAGCAATATCGCTGCGTGGTTTGTAAATACACCGAATTGAAGCAGAAACTGCTTTGTTTTGACAGTTAAAGTCTTTCTTTGCAACATTTTTGTTTGAATTGAACGGATTTGTTCCCCGTTGTGTTTGTGGTACGATTGAATTAAAGCAAATTATTCATTTTTGGCGGTGTTGGCCGCCCATACTAAAATTACATCGCATCACAACACAAATATAATCTGTTGTGAAGAAAATGTGTAAATGTAGACACCAAGGGAGTATAATATAACCATATTGAGACAAAATTGAAATAACAGCTATTACCTCCCTTATTGTGCAAATTGATTGTCAATCGAGAGGTGAATTATGAAATAAAACATCTTACGAAGGTTAATTAATCTGAAAAAAATATACTTAAAAAAAGTATTGCTATTTAGAATAAAACTATACTTTTGAAGAATGTTTGCAGTAGATGTAGATGCTTATTTCTGATTGTCATTTTAAACAAATACCAAACTGTATAATTAGTATACCACTGAGATAAATAAATACCGAGTATTACTCAGTTGCAGTACAGAAGGTGAGCGTTGCCGAGTTTAAGGTGGTATCATTTGTTACAATATACTGTTAAAGTTGGGGGAGTGTGGTTTCCTATTTTCATAAAATTTCATGTTATTTAATAATTGTAAATCTTCTTATTACTTCAGATATCAATTATAGGGCATATAAATGTTACAGGTCAATCGGGAATTATACAAAATTAGAAATATGAAACAATTTCTCTCACTGAGTGTAGCCTTATTGCCGGGAGTCCAAACTTCCAAATTATCCACTATAGTATTAAACTACAGTCACAGGAAGGTTGTCTATATCAAGGTTAACAATGTCTTAGAATTTAGTTCAATAAACTTTACTAGAACAATAGTTATAAACAATGCAAACATGAATGTCAAATTTTCCGTTTGTAATCACTGGGAGAAACATGTTTTGCTATTGTTCTAGTAAAGTTTATTGAACTAAATTCTAAGACATTGTTACCCTTGATATAGACAACCTTCCTGTGACTGTAGTTTAATACTAAAGTGGATAATTTGGAAGTTTGGACTCCCGGCAATAAGGCTACACTCAGTGAGAGAAATTGTTTCATATTTCTATTTATTTATAATTCCTGATTGACCTGTAACATTTATATGCCCTATAAATGATATCTGAAGTAATAAGAATATTTTAATTATTAAATAATATGAAATTTTATGAAAACAGGAAAGCACACTCCCCCCAACTTTAACAGTATATTGTGACAAATGATACCACCTTAAAGAGAAGGTGGTTCGGATGACCAACTTCTCCATCGCTTCAACGGCCGTCTTGTCAGCCTGTCAGAGCTGAGGCCATGCCATCTTCTGCCAGATGGCGTTCATCTGACTTCCGCAGGGACCACTAAACACCTGCATATTGTAAGGCGTGCCCTTAACAATTAGGTCGTCATGTGATGACCAGGCCCTTTTTAGCGCCATTAACAATTGCCAGAATGATGGGTACCTACTTAGATTGTCACTTTTTGTTTGAAATTGAGCAGTCCGGTTCTAATGTGTAATCAGCATATGATTGATATTTACATTGTATTTATAAGATGGTAAGTTTTTGGTGTTTTTCTTAATATAATGTGTCAAACATGTATTATTTACATTTAACAACGGTATGTTTCTAGTTATTCTACCATTTTTGCAGTCACACAGCGCAGGCCATCATTGTGATTTGCGTGCGCTATGCCTATCGTGTGCTGATGGTAGAATAATACAAGTTGTTTTCCCCGTAGACACGCCCTTCTTCCTAACCTCGCGGAGTGTCGGAATTAAGTTACAGCCTACCTACTTATAACTTGTCTTCTAATTTTTACCTAAGGATTTATATTATTAATTGGGTATATAGTTAATTCCCCAGGGGACCCCTGGTCACAACTGAATCGCTTCAGTCCCCTCGAAATGATACAAGGCTTGCGACCCGAGGATCTCCCGGGAAGCAACCCATACTGGGCGGGGAGTGGGTTTTACCTATATTATTGTCCGTCTTTATTTTGGTTGTGGTATTGGTTATTCCCCGGGGGAACCCTGGTCATCTGGTAAAGTTAATAATAAATATAATTCATGACCCATAATTCGTCAAAAAAAATATTTAAATAGCCGCAGATATCTAGAGTCATAGTACCAATAAATGCAAATGTAGTTTGTTCTTCTGTTAATGCCATAAATCTCTTATTATAACAGTCATCGTACGAGTGAATATTGTTGAAGCCAAAGTTATTATAGCGTTACTAACGTAAAATATACTGTGCCCAAGGTTATAAAACTGAGCATGGAAACCAGTCTCAAATCTCAAGCATCTGATTGGCTGAAATGGCGACTGGTCGCCATTTCAGCCAATCAGATGCTTGAGATTTGAGACTGGTTTCCAATCTCAGTTTTATAACCTTCAACCCTGATTTGTCGAAACTTTCGGCAAAAAAAACCGCTCCGGTTCAGTCATGTAAGGCAAACCTCATATCAGAATGTCAACGAAGTTTGAATGCCTGGCGTGAACATCCAAACACTTCTGCTTTGTCCGGTGGTCTGGTTCGAAATGTCTAAAAAATCATCGATTGCATCACAACACAAATAATCATCTGTTGTGATGAAAAGGTGATTGATTATTGCTCGCAACCCCGGTATAAACCAAGGGAGTATAATATTGCCATATTGAGACAAAATTATAGTAACAGCTATTACTTCCCTTATTATACAAATTGACAGTCAATCAATAGACGAATTATGAAATCAAACGTAACATAAAGGTCAATTAATCTAAAACTGCACACATTATACTCTAAAAACTAAAAGGTATTGTCATTTGAAGCGCAGCAATGCATTTGAAGAATGATTACAGTAGATGTACATGCCCATTGCTGATCGTCCTCTTATACAAATATCAAACTGTATGTTTTTATACTATTGAGAAAAATAAATAACGAGTATTCCTGTGTCGTAGTACGGACGGATGGTTGAGGGGAAACGGACGCCCCCAATCATCTAAATTATTTGTAGTCTTCACTTAATGTTCTGAGTGAAGATAAATGTTAACACATAATCCTTTAGTGTAGAAGTGTGTCATAACGCAAAACGATTGCTGAACTGAATGCCGATGAGTTATTTCGATCTTGTTTGAAACCAAATGTGCTTTGGTTTTCGCACTTATGCCAAAAATATATGTGCTGTGGTTTTCGCACTTTTGTTAACATATTAAGTGTAAAGAATACCAAAATGAGTGTGAATGCAGTTCTGCAGTTCTACAGAAAATAAAGAAGGCTTCTCGGTCAGTGGCCTCGCTTCGCAGTCTCCATTTTCTGTAAATCTCTGATCTCTTGACATAAAACCAGAAGTCTAACTGGAGTAACTACAGGAGGGTTCGGATAAAGACCCTTCCTGAGGTGTCTACATTTTTTATTTGTTTCATGAAATTTCTAATAAAGCGGCATCATTGTCCAAGTTCCTGATAGATAGCGAAGTGTTGCTTGTTGTAGAACATGGTGCATGCATTTTACGGTTATGTTAATAACTATAAATCTCATTAAAACCTATGTTGTCTTTTTTTGTTTATATATTTCATGTATTTATATGATTAAAACAACAAGCGTTTTGTTTGTCGCTTATTTTTTTTTACGTTTTTTAAATGAAAAATTGCACTATTGTTGTCAACTTAACCAATGTTCTATAACTACACCAATAATTTAATTTTAATTTATCAGCATAGAATCAAGTTATACTCTTCAAACTTGAAACTGTAACTTGAATAAGACATTATTTTCCCTTCTTTTGATCAATTAACCATTAAATTCCCCATTTGCTTTTGCCGGAAATATTGGCATTTAATCAAGGTAGGTTACAAAATCGTCAGTAGCGGGTATGTTCTCTGTAGACTTATTTCTAAAAAAAAAGAAAATTTTGAAAAATTCTATTCGAATCAGCAATGATGTCATTATGTAGCTGTATGATAGAAGATGTTGAAGCATTTACGCCATATGTCCTCCTCACAAAAGTTACTGCCAATTTTGTGACTCGTTTTTACACCTTCCGTTAACTTTTAAATGTATCCTATGATGTTCCAAGTTTGAAGAGTTTACTCCAATGCCATGCGAAGAGATCGGTGTAGCCAGAACATCGGTTAAGTGTATTACGTACTCATGATACAGAAATTAAGGGCTATCTGTACAAAATTTAATAAAACGGAAAGGGTATAACGGTATATGCATATATCCCTTTGTTAGTAAAGCTTCGTATTAGGTTACATAGAATCCATGCCTGTGGTTGCCGAGAAATGACCCAGAATCATCGTCGGATACCCACGTCGTATCCATTACGTTAGCACTTCATTCTTGTAACGTAGCGTGAGTGTAGTAAAAGGCATGGGTGTCCGATGATGGAACACTTTATTCTGGGTCATTTCTCGGCAACCACAGGCATGGATTCTATGTAACCTAATACGAAGCTTTACTAACAAAGGGATATATGCATATACCGTTATGAATGAAGTGCTAACGTAATGGATACGACGTGGGTATCCGACGATGAAAGTGTTCTTGCTCTAAATAGAAATTAAATGGGCAATAACTCCATAAAAACTTAACTGGAATGCGCCGACAGTATGCACATCTCCAATTGTTAGGGAAACTTCCCATAAAGCTTCATTTAATTCATGCCCTGATTGTGGCATTATGTTGGAAATTATCATTTAAGTTCTCTTAGACTCTCCCAAGTGAAATCCATGTCTGGAAATCTTGCATCCGACCCAGTTTCCCGGATTTTTAGGGACATACACAAAGTACAAAGAACTTTTACTTTTGTGTGAAATTTATTGATGCCAGTCAATTGGAATGAATGAACATAATAACAATATTGCACTGTTATAAAAAAGGAGAGAATAAATCCAGAACAGAAAACAGTTGTTCTTTCCTTAAAAAATTCTAGTGATTTAATTCACAACCAAAATAAAATGATCTTTTCACTGTAGAATACTTGCTACAATATTAGAAACTGATATGTAACTTATGAATTAAAACCATTTGTAAATTAAGTGAATGAACATATTTGAATCACATATATTGTCAAGAACCTTAAACCAACCAGTCAATCTACAAACAGCCAACAAAAATGCTGTTCTATTATCATCCATTGTTTAGTAAACACCATTCAATGTTTGTATTTTTTATGTAATGAAAATTAATATTACTGTATGATATTATTTTATTCTGTCATTTGGCATAACTCAATTGCGTGGTTTAGTGCATATATTATTTGAAGCTGGCAGATGAAAATTTACAGATCTGTCAAGGTGCTTGTCGATTGTCTTAACAAATACACTTACACAACTCTTGACGTTTTTGAAATAACTATTTACTGTAGATTGTATTTTCACTCTTGTTTTGTTTTAGTAAAGGCTAAACATTTCAATAAAATCAACCAATGGAAATGTCATTCGTTATATTTCTTGGCCAAATATGATTATTTTATTGATATTTGTGGGGTAAAAATGTTCATGAATTTGATTGAGGCCTCAAAATCATAAGCCCTCTGAAATAAATAAGGTTTTGGAAAATGAACCCATTAAAATCTCTGGTAGCAGAAACAACAAAATTTTATGGCCACAAAAATAAATACACTCACAAAATCAAATTTAAGAGTAAAAAATTCTGAAAAAACTATAAGTATAAGATCTGATTGTTAACCAAAAAAAAAATGAAGTAAAAATGGCCCTTGGTTTAATAAATGCATTTAATAGACACAATGTCTGAATAAAAATGCCAGCTAAAATGGAGGTCTTTAAATTTTAACTACTGCACCTATCCATCTGTCCCATCAATACTAAACTAATTTTAGTTTGTTTTCCAAAAAAAAAAGAGTTTATAAAAATTAACCTAGCCTTGACTAGTCAAGAATATCAAAAAAGAGGTTTAACCCTTTCCTCCATAGATACACCTTATTGTGTGGACGAACAGTGTAGATCCAGATCAGCCGGCACAACTGTGCTGTCTGATCAGGATCTGCACTGTTTGCTTTTTGATTTGTTAGGTTATTTCTCACCAAAATGTGACCAGTGCAGATCCTGATCAGACAGCAAGGATGTGCCATCTGATCTGGATCTACACCTGTCGCACATGTGTAAAAATGCGTATATATGGAGGAAAGGGTTCATGCTTATACACAATGATGAAAATCAATTCTGAAACACTAGATATTGTGCATACATCCCCGTGTAACAGGAACTTCACATTATTGCCATAAATTGTTAGATATTTATTGATAGAATAAATTAGTATATGAAACAGCATTATTTCTACATGTATATATCTATAGCAGTACAAAATTCATTGAACAAACCAGATTATTCAATAATAACTATGACAAACAATAATCCATTCATGTACAAAAGCGTTATTGGTAAATAAACAGTCTTGTTCTAGACACATTTATTTTACAATGACAGATTAACTACAGGTAAATGTTTTACAATTCTGAAATTTTATTGATTTCACTCTTATAATTGCTGGATAATGACAACAGTCAACCATATGCTTATTAATAGTATTAGTTGTTTGTAAACCCTTTCCTCCATAGATAAACATTTATTGCAAAGGCACATCTGTGCCATCTGATCAGGATCTAAACTGTTCGCTTTTTGATTTGTTAGGTTATCTCTTACCAAAATGTAATTAGTGCAGACCCTGATCTGACGGCACCGATGTGCCAGCTGATCTGGATCTACACTGGTCGCACATGCGTTAAAATGTGTATATATGGAGGAAAGGGTTTAAGAGCACAATATTAGGTGGGAGTTTAGTACTGTATGAATTAACATAGCATCCTAGTCTGCTTTCAAAGTACATTTGCTGGTTAGGAAGTTAAATGTAATCAAAATTATTCATTGCTAACAATTTTGTCGATTTATGAAATGCCTTTGTCATTTTCTATAAGATTTGTATACCTAGACCTAAACTCCACAGATACACACAAAACTGCTGGTAGATCAGAGCCATCAGATAAGGATCTACAATGTTTACTTTCAGATTCATCAGGTTATTTCTGACCAAGATGGGACCAGTGCAGATCCTGATCAGATGGCACAAATGATGGCTGATCTGGATCTACACTGGTCACACGTGCATTAAAATGTGTATATATGGAGTAAAAGGTTAAAATGTCTTTGGCTATGGAACAGTGTATAATGTACATTGGAAACATAAGGTCAATAATCAATAGTATTTAATCATTTAAGGTTAAACTAACAGAAAAATCATTAACCATTTCCTCCATATACTCACTTTTATCCAGTGAATGAACAGTGTAGATCCGGATCAGGCAGCACATAAGTGCTGTCTGATCAGGATCTACAGTGTTTGCTTTTTATTCATTAGATTATTTACCACCAAGATAAGACCAGTGTACATACAGATTTGCCAGCATGGTTGTGCCAGCTGATGTGGATCTACACTGGTCATACATGTGATTAAACCTGCATACATGGAGTAAAGGGTAAAGGTCTAACCTAACATTGCTTTAGTTTCTAATGATTACAATCTAATTTCATGCTATAAGTATATGACTACGGAGGAATTAAACAGTGATCTTTGTTCTTGTGAAAGCATGTTTATTCAATTTGCGAGAATTCTTAACCCAGCTGTGCAGTCTGATCCAGATCAATACTGTCAGATTTTTACTCAGAAATTACCGAGAATAGCTCTAGAAACGATTTATAAGATGACCAGGGCCCATATAACTTAAATTGGAGACCAGTCTCAAATCTCAAGCATCTGATTGGCATAAATGGCAACCAGTCACCATTTCAGGCAATCAGATGCTTGAGACTTGAGACTGGTCTCCTGATTTAGTTAGATCTTAGGCACAGTTTAAAAAGTGTGTTATCTACAAAAATGTACATGATTTATTGAGAAAGGGGTAACAACTTGTACATTTGTGTCCTGGTCACACTCTCATTAACTTCCCATATTAATAAAAACACAAAGCTACTTTATTGACTACAAAATGGGCCCACAAAAACAACCTAATGTTTGTGATAACCCTTAACATTTTACACATATTATGAACCCATTACTTCATACATACTGGTTAAATGCATGTGAAACAGTGTAGATCTAAATCAGCTGGCAAATTTGTGCCAACAGATCAGATTTTACATTGATTGATTATAGATTTGTTAGGTTATTTCGAACAAAGACGCAACAAGTATAGATCTAGTTCAGGCATGACAGATAAGCCAGCTGATCTGCATCTACACTGGTTGCTCATCCGATAAAAACCCATAAGTATGGAGTAAAGGGTTAACATTAATTTAAACACGCTATGCAACAGTCAATATTTAACAAAACAGTTTCAATAAAACCGGTCACTCTTCTCTTGAGCTTATAATCCAGTAGGCTGACATTTATATGTACACAGCATTGTAAACATAATACTCAATGAAAATAAAGCTATATCATATATAACATATTTATATTAAAATCTTTATTATAAACTTTGAATCATAATAAATTTCACATTTCAACAGATTAATAAAATTATATTTAACACAGTGTTAACAATTCACCAATAGTCCAGTTAATAATTATCACGAAATATCAATTTTGGATTAACCAGGGCCCAAGATCATAAAGTTGAGATTGTAGACCAGTCTCAAATCTCAAGAATCTGATTGGCTGAAACAGCGACCAATCGCCAGTTCAGTCAATGAAAGGCTAAAGATTTGAGACTGGTCTCCAGTTTTATAGTTTGATGGTCTTGGAAGCTGTTACTCCATGTAAACAACAGATGCTGTGCAGAACAGTGTAAATCTAGATCAGTCACTGAGTCAGCATATCTGTTTCTATGATCAGGTACTACACTGTTTTGCTTTTAATTCTTTCCTCCATAGACACACCTTTATTGAATATACACATTCGTCCCGTCTGATCACGATCTGCACTGTTCGTTTAATGATTCATTAATTTATTTGTGACCAAAATGCGACCAGTGCAGACCCTGATCAGACAGAAAACACTTGTCGCACACGCGTAAAAATGCGTATATATGGAGGAAAGGGTTAAATCATTTCTGACCAAGAAGCAATAATGTAGATCAAGATCAGAGGGCATGGATGTGCTGGCCGATCTGGATCTATATTGGTCATGTGATTAAAGGTTTATCCATGGAGTAATTGGTTGAATCCAAATTTCATATTCTTCAAAACAGATTTCATCATAACAGAAAAACATCACAACATATAAATTTGATGTAGTAAAGTATACTTTTAAAACAATAATAAATACAATATCAAACATCCAACACTTGACCAGAATAGAGTTGTATTTTTTTTTCATCAAAAATTAATGTCTTTTTTTCCTAAACTGTTCAAAGATACATATAATTATAATAATAATTTCTTTGTGAGCCGGATCGTCAGCAAAAATATATCTCTTTCAAGAAACGACATGAACAAGTTGAGCAGCAGACGTACATACGTGCTGCTGAGATATACGGGGCACGCCCTGGGAAAAGGTGTCTGCGGATGTATTTGTTGTCATTTTTGTTGTTACTATATTTGGAAAGAACTTATAGTTGTCTATTATATTTTAAGAATTAATTGGAGATTTTATTACACATTTTGACAACATATTATTTGTTACCGCGAAATGCATAATACTAAATGTCGCCTGCTGAATTTTATGACATCATTTCAAGAATTTACATCAACTGTTCGGAGGTACCTTTTCCATGACTTGCCCTATATAATATATATTTGAATGATTTCTTTTATGTGATAGGAAAAAAAAAAGAGAAACATGAACTATTTCCAGATATTCCAAAAACTTTAAAACCTTTTGTGTTGAAAATACCGGTATCCAAGAGGAAACATTTTCTTGTGACTTAGCTAATACCCAAGATAGGTTAGACTTGCTGCTTTAACTGATCTTAATTTTTTTACTCTTATTAAATTTTTTTTTCAAATGACTTCTTTAGTATGGAAATCACACAAAAGAACACTATAATGTTAATGTTTATGGCACAAATAAATATTTTATGTACATGGACATGTACATGTATGTAAGTCATATTAAATATTGTCATGTACATGTATGTAAGTCATATTAAATATTGTCATGTACATGTATGTAAGTCATGTTAAATATTGTCATGTTCATGTATGCAAGTCATGTTAAATATTGTCATGTACATGTATGTAAGTCATGTTTAATATTGTCATGTACATGTATACAAGTCATATTAAATATTGTCATGTACATGTATGTAAGTCATGCTAAATATTGTCATATACATGTATGTAAGTCATGCTAAATATTGTCATGTACATGTATGTAAGTCATGCTAAATATTGTCATGTACATGTATGTAAGTCATGTTAAATATTGTCATGTACATGTATGCAAGTCATGTTAAATATTGTCATGTACATGTATGTAAGTCATGTTAAATATTGTCATGTACTTGTGTGTAAGTCATGTTAAATACATGTACTGTATACTTTACTTTTGTTGAAGTCAACAGGACATAATCATCTTTGTTTTGAACTTGGTAAAATATTAATTAACAATGTAGCTTTCTGTTAGTATAATCTACATACTGAAGATGGAATCTAGCTGAAATATTTTCATATAAGCAATGAAATACTACTTCAATACCTAGTTTCTCTTGGTTTATCCACTTAATATAAACTCAGATACCAAAATAAACAAGATTACATCACAGGAATGAAAAAATATCTCAGTAATGAAATTGTTTGTATAAAAAATAAAGATTTAATCCATTTAAAGCTCAACAATGAAAGACGCAAATACGTTATGTACAAGAAATGAACAGATTTGAGCTCTACTGGGAAAAGCCCAACCTCATTGATAGATACCAAGAAAAAAATAACAGGACTTTTTAAAGACAAAACTGCCTACAGAAATGGTGGGGGTATACTTATAATTATACTGCACATGTGCAAGGTTTGTTGATGAAACAAGGACTGGTGCACCAGGAAAACAATTGTTTTCTTGCATTTATTGGTAGCTTTTCACCAGAAAGCAGAGATGATTTCTTGACATGTCATGTGATTTCGTGATAGGTCTTAGGATTTCAGGACAGGTCATAGGATTTCTTGATAAATCATGGGGCCTGGGATTTATTGACTGGCATGGGATTTCTTGATAAATCATGGGATTTCATTAAAGATCATGGGATTTCTTGATAAATCACAGGATTTCATTAAAGATCACAGGATTTCTTGATAAATCATGGGATTTCTTTAAAGATCATGGGATTTCTTGATAAATCATGGGATTTCTTTTAAGGTCATAGGATTTGTTGATGGGACATGGGATTTTTTGACAGGTCATGGGGCTAACTGAGAGGTCATGGGGCTTATTGACAGGTCATGGGGCATATTGACAGGTCATGGGGCATATTGACAGGTTAAGGGGTTATTGACATGTTATGGGATTTCTTGACAAAAATTTACAAAAAAAAACAAGGTTGGGAATCTCACAGTAATGCTAGAACACTTAATTCTAGGATTTAGTGCAAGACTGATATATCTACTTCTATTACTGATAAGAGATACAACAGTTTTGCCCTGAACACTGGATATACCGATGGTAGAGGTCGCAATATGAAGAGCACCATATGTGAATATAATACTTCTATTCTTATTTTACATAATGTACATCAGTAACCCTTTCCTCCAAATACATGCCTTCACGGCACGGGCAAACAGTGTAGATCCAGATCAGCTGGTACATCCTTGCCATCTGATCAGGATCTGCACTATTCGCTTTTTGATTTATTATATTATTTCTGACCAAAAAGCAAACACCGCAGATCGTGATCAGACAGCACAGATGTGCCAGCCGATCTGGATCTTCACTGGGCACACATGTTAAAAGGAGTATATATGGAGTAAAAGGTTAATAGGTCAATAAACAATGGAAATGATGAGAGGTGGGTTTCAGTGTTTACAGAAATAATAGCAGAAATTATCACATTCACTCAAGAAAAAATCAGTTGCTATAACAAATAACAATTGCGAAAATGATGAATTGATGTTCAAATGTCCAAACAATGTTTGTATCCTGTCCAGGATACAACAAATATTATTATCTTCTTAAGACCTGAACTTACTTTATTAACACCAATCCAACATTACTATAGTAATCAACTGATTATCTTCAGACCAACCTGTGAATACCAACCACCAGGAATCATTAAAACTGGTTGTTTTGGACAGGTGCTCTCTATTTTTATTTAACCATTTCCTCCATATATGCGCCTTGTATCACATGAGCAAACAGTACCATCTTATCAGGATCTGAATTGTTTGCTTTTTGCTCAGAAATAACCTAATTATTTAAAAAGCAAACATTGTAGATCCTGATCAGATGGCATAGTTTTGCTAACTGATCAGTGTCTAAAGTATTTGACCATGCTATATAGAGTATAATATTATATGGAGGAAAGGGTTAACATTGCTGTTTTATTGTATTCACAGGTCACAGAAAAGTGTTCTAACCATCCTGTAAATACTGTAGTGTCATTATTGAGGTAGTTTGCCAAAAATTAGTAATTAGTACTGTCACTATAGTAACTGTCACAACATGTGATACCCCATCCACAATTATATCTAGCAAATCAAAGCATGGGCTAGACAAAAGATCATAAAACTGAGATTGGAGACAAGTGACTGTTCAACATTTCAGCCAATCAGATGCTCAAGATTTGAGACGGGTCTCCTAATTTAGTTTTATGATCTTGGGCCAAGGTAGATAATTAAAAGGTCTCACTTAATTTAATTGTCACTCAATTTCATGTACAAGCCACAAAATGATTGTTTCATGTGGGCTTATAACTAAGGGGATAATACCAATAATACAGGGTAAAATTTCATCGATAACAAGAATCACACACCGCCCCCACCTACTCTCCAGACCTTCAAACCCCTTTTCTGCTGCAAAATTCTTTGAAATAAACATGATTTCTACAGTAAGTTAAAGCAAAAAGAGTGACATGGTACTTTGTTAATAATGTTGGTTAAAACTATCTGCTAAAACCATTTGACTTTAGGCTTAGTTTGGCAAACTATAAGCTGAACACTATGAAATCTAAAACAATGTGATAAAGAAAACTTAACTGGTAATGAAATAACAGCACTTATTGAAAAAAATTGTAATAATTTTAAGATATTGCCTAAAAACTCTATTCTGGTCAAGTTTGTTTGCGATGATGGTCTTTAAGTTCTTTTCCTGCAGCAACATAAGAAAAAACACACAACACTGCGTAGCAGATCTGGTCAGCCTGAAAGTAATATACAAGTTATCATATGAATATATCCATGTATCCATATTTCCTGACCCTTTATTCCATAGAATGTCATGTTTATCCCATGGGCTAACAGTGTAGATCCAGATCAGTTAGCAGAGGCATGCAGTATGAACAGTTTCTACAGAGTTCACTTTAGACTTACTGAGTAGAACTGGTGTAGATTTAGATTAGACTACAAAAAATCTGCATGCTGATCAGTGCCCAAGGTTATAAAGCTGAGGATGGAAACCAGTCTCAAATCTCAAGCATCTGATTGGCTGAAATGGCGACTGGTCGCCATTTCAGCCAATCAGATGCTTGAGATTTGAGACTGGTTTCCAATCTAACTTTTAAAACCTTCAGGCCTGGTTCTTAACTCTTCACACATAGGATAAAAAGTATATCTATGAAGTAAAGGGATAATCTTATCACATACAAGTGGAAAAATCAAATTCACCGTGATGTAAATAGAACTTTTCAATTCAATATCCGGTACTGTAGGGACGGATGATAATGTAAATTTGATTATGTTAAATTTAGTAAATTTTAGAGGATGTAAATATATGAGATTCCAGTTCATTTTGATTCCATTAGATGTTATCAATTTTACATTCTTGCCAAGCAGGAGCACATTTGACTCGGAAAATCCCAATTTGCATAAAGCCTCATTTTAACCCCTATGATTTTAATTGATGTCACATTTTTCATTAAATTGGGGGTATTTTGGCTATTAATTATCAGAATTCCCTTAAATGATCAAAATGATCCTTAAGCTTCAGCTTCAGTATAGACTCAACACCTGAAATTTTCTTACAGTGACAGAATATCTAAGCAGTTCAATAAATTTCATCCAAAAAAGATAGACAAATGTATTAAATGTTTGTTTTGCAACAACTGTTTTCAAAGTTTTCAATGATGAATGAATCTTAAACCTTTACTCAATCTATAAAAGTGCCGTCAGATTAGGATCAACACTGTTCATTTCTTAGTCAGAAATAATTCAATGAACCAAAAAGTGAACAGTGTAGATCCTGATTGGATAGCACAGAGTAAAGATTAAATCTGTTGAATGCAGATTTTCAAAACTTTTGTAATACAACATCGTAAACAATAATTATGAAGTAAATTGTTCATTTAGTTAACATGATGGTCAAGACTGTTGTCTTTTAGAAAAAAAGAAAATTTTTGATTCTCAAAAAGTATCAATAAGATTATTAATAAGAAATAGGAATTTCTGCAGTGATGTGTGATAAGTTTTGTTTACGGTATGTATGCAATAAGATACAATTTTGTACATGTGTAGATCCTGATCAGATCATGGATGTGCCAGCTGATCTGGATCTAACTGTCTGCCCATGGATAACAGCCTCATCCCACGAAACACAGGGTTTAATCATCATCTGTCATTAGTATCAATAAATACTGACTGTTAATAAGAATTTGTAACAGTGAAACAAAGATTTATTAGAAATACTAAGAGATCATGGGGAAAGTCTATTAACACTCAATTTTGAAATCAGTCTGAAAACTGTAATATTTGAAAATAAGCCTCTCTCAGAAACTCACAATAACAACAAAACAATACCATGATCTGCTACACTTTAAAGCCCTCTTGTCTCTCTCGGATCTGCTGCTCGATTTTGGCAACTTGAACGGTTATTACACGATGTACAGTCATTCCTATTGAGTTTGCCTACACAACAAAACAGGGGAGTAATATACATGCTTAAGAAACAAAAGAGGGAGTGCCACAACAGTTGCTCCACCATTATATTTTCATGTACAACAGAGATTCTTATAGATGTAGATTAATGTCTAATAAAATTTAAGCATGTGGGCTATGATAGTTTTGAAGCACTCGGCTGAAGTTCTTAATTTTCCGTTTAGAAGCTACAGCTTTATCTAAGCTCCAGTGTCTAAAAAGAAAATTTAAAATTATGTAAAAATAACTGTCGTTATAGACAATCGGGCAATACATGTATTTTTCTTTATCTGGCAAACAGCAATGGGATTTTGAAATTCAAGCAAGATTGCTGTGAGCCATATATCCCCACAAAATGTATTTCATATATTCCTCAATTTAATTAAAAAATATTTTTTGAGCCAATCAGTTTTTAACTTCTAACTTTGAGGTGGAGCATCTTTATACTCTAAATAATAAGTGCTTGGAAATGTACAGGTCTACATTTAAAAGAAAAATAGCACCTTTTCCTGACACTGAAAGCTAAAACTATTACAATACCAGTTTCAGAAAAAAAGTTTTGGAATAGTTTAGCTTGGAACCTGATAGATTCAAAACATAAATTGATTTGATGCAAAATGACAATTAGCCAGTAAAATGTGTACAGTCGAACTTCGATGGCTCGAACTCCACGGGACCGGAAGATTTGTTCGAGCCATCGGTAGTTCGAGCGATCCGTGGTTGGCATGTGGGAATGGGTTTCTGTTTTCTTAACTAAGCTTACACATAGTAATACATAATATTTCTTATTTTAGTGTTGTTCTTTGTTGCTGTTGATGTGCGATTCGTAAAAACGTTGCTTAACTTCACATGCCTTCCACTGTATAATTCGTTCGCTTATATTCAATAATAATGTTTGACATGATGTACTTGAGAAAAAAATCATCTAAAATTTCTTATATGTTCTTATATGTCGTTAATTGTTTATGGCATCCTATTTGAATTGACATACTTATAACATGCTCTCTTTACCTTTCTTCTTTTTTCGCTGCGTGGGGAGGCTGTGTTTTTGTGAGTGTGGGAATTCCTGATATGCATATTGTACTTTTTTTTATTAATTTTATATATACGACAAACCAATTTCAATTTTCTAAAAAACGATTAACAGTTTGTTTCTAAATATCATTATTGTGGTATAAATAAACACAACAATCAAAATATTTTCATCCGTTTCAACGTGTTATTTACACAATTAAAAAATTTAATTGCGCATTGTCCTAGTTGGCAGACATTTTCACGCCTTTGTTCGCACCTTTGATGATTACCGACAATTGTCTGTTCGAGCCAAGCGGTGTCAAGAACACTGCAAACTAACTGTCGGGACCTTGTTTGGTGTTCGACTGTTTGAGTTATGGGTAGTTCGAGCCATCGGAGGTAGAACAATATAGAACATATAGAGTTCTAGTTAGGAACCTGGCGGACTGTTCGAGAGAAGGATGGTGTTCGAGCGAACGGTGTTCGAGCCATCGAAGTTCGACTGTATATACAATTAATCACTGATTTCACCATCTTCAAACTAAAAATACACTTAGTAAAAGCAAAACTGTCAAATGGAGACCTGTTTAAGCACAAATGAACAAAACAAACACAAAACAGGGATAGTCATCTAAAACATAATATACCGGTACTATGTAAAATAAGTGTAACAACACATTCTTAGAGCAAATTTAGCTTCTCTAAATGAAGCAGCTTAAACATGTTTTAGTTGTTATCGGTTGTTAGATGTATTTCAAAACTAATATTTGTTCTCCACTGAACACATGTGTTGCCCGCTTGCAAACAGTTGACATGTGGACCTTTGTTTTATTATATATGATAAATAAACAAGATGATGCCGCAATGCCACAAAACCAAATTTTAAGTGATAAAGGGGCATTACTTTGACAAAATACAGTCAAGAGTTACGAAACATGTCCTGATAATTGCTTTTACTCTGATGTCAGACACTATATTAAGTTTCAAAGCTCTACCTTGAATAGTTACTGAGAAAAAAATGAACTTTTAACAAAAACGAAATGTTCATGACCAACCGCCCAATGAAATACCCCAATCTAATAAGCAGGGAACCAATAAGAAATCCATTAACTATTGTTAAACTTATTTTTTATAATATAATCATTCCTTGCATAATCTCTATTTTACCAAGATGTTCGAAAGTTTATGCACGCCAGCAGCATGTCATGTTGGTTTTTCTTCCACATATTTAAAGCTTATTTTTGTATAATCCAATTGAAGATTATCATTGCATACAGAGAAACCCCTCTATAATGGACACCTAAGGGACTGAGGGAAAGTGTCTTATATAGCGGGTTGTCCTTAATTGTGGGTTTAAATCAAGCAGAAGAGAACATGTCTGTTCTTGACAATGTGCATATCATTGTCTTTTAAGGGCTTGCCACACTCCTCCCAATCCTATTCATCGATAAAAAGAAAATTATCAAAATCTCAATAATGGCAAAATGCCGTTCAATGAAACTTTGCACAAATGAATGTTACTAATGTTACTAATGTATCTTGATTTTGCATACAGTAATACACGTTAGAATAGTTAAGAAAACAAGCTAGACCTTAAAATTCCTTAACATTCTATTTACATAAATTCACAAAAACTAAGCGATACAAAACATAATTTTAAATTCCCAAGTAAGTGCAATGTTACTGACAAGAAAATGCTGTGTAGTTTGTAAAAAGCTTTCAACTACTAAAAGAGAAATCAGTGATTGTCATCCGTTTACGCGACAAGGAAGCGACCAGAAAATTGAAGGTCAAACACACTTTTACTAATATCTCGTAAAGTTTACATATGTAAGTCACGAGGACACAATAAATTGTTGTCACTATCATATTACTCATGTGGGCATTTAAAATGATGTTTGTGTTGTTTGGTTTTTTGTGAATTTATGTAAATAGAAGTTGAGGGAATTTTAGATTTCGCTAAATTTCTTTACTGTTCTTACGTGTCTTACCATCTGCAAAATAAAGATACATTAATAACATACGTTTGTGCAAAGTTTCATTACACCGCATTTTGCCGTTATTGAGATTTGGATAATTTTCTTTTTATCCATGAACAGAGTTGGCAGGAGTGTGGTAATCCCTTAATTGGCAACAAAACTTTACCAAACTGTCCATATTATACCTTTACTCCATATTACATGCATTTTAAAGCATCTGTTACTAGTTTAGATCAAGATCAGCCGGCACATCAATGCATGTTCACTGTTTGCCCATGCAATAAAGTGCATCTATGGAGTAAAGGGTTTTCTTGATGACAAACACAATTGATTATATAGATTTTAAACTGGCAGTGCATAAACGTTTCAAACAACCTGTATCTTTTATCTTCAATATTTCAATAATAAGCGACCATATAACAACCAATGTGCCTAATAGTATTTCTCTATTTTTGGAAGTGCAGATTATCATGTAGATATAATACCCTTAGAACAGGGCCCAAAATCATAAAACTAAGATTGGAGACCAGTCTAAAATCTCAAGCATATGATTGGCTGAAATGGCGACCAGTCGCCATTTCAGCCAATCTGATGCTTGAGATTTTAGACTGGTCTCCAGATTAAGTTTTATGATCATGGTCACAGACTCTCTACAAACAACAGCCGGGGACTATACAGGGAGGAGCTAGCATGCAACGAGCCAATGTGTCATTCTTAGTCAATCGCTTCCCAAATTTATACAAGGTATTTTGACTGGCAGTATTTAATTGACACAAATTTAGAATTGTATCCAAAATATAGCATGAAAATTTAAAAAAAGAGGATATTTAATACATACACAAATCTGCCTATGTTACATAATACATGTATGTTTGAAGACACATTTCTCACTTATTGGCTAAGACAAGTAGATATGACGACACTTACCATACTGGATTGAAAGCGGTGCTGAATTACTATTTTCCTTTTGGCATCTGAAAAACCATTACAACACTTTCAAATATTTGATGTTGGAAAATAATTTCAATTTAACAAATTGATCTTTAATAAGTCACAAAACAAAACTAATGTCTTACTAATTGTTAAGGCATAATGAATCAAATTTCTGATTTAAAGATCCACTAGAAAAAGAATTTTCAAAGCTGTAAAAATTACAACTAGGACTACATTATTCCTGCTTTAATAAATAAAAAGTAAAGCTATGTTCATGTGTATCCCGGTTTTCAACCAGTATAGTTCTCTGTCACACAGCTGGAAGATGCATCACCTTGGCAGCAGTCTGCAAAATGAATCATCCAGCAAATCAATGCTGGGGCCTATTTTGTGGAGAAGAACCACTCCACCCTCCCCAGAAAGTTGCCTAGACCATTGTTGTTAAACCTAGGATGATTGCTTAGTTTAGTCTGGGGAGAACCTTTATTAATTGCCTGGGACAGCATAAGATGACCCCTAAATGGTTGCTTGGGGCTATTTTAGAAGAAAACTAAACGTTTGCCTTGGCTTGTTTTGGGAATTCCTAAATGGTTTCATGGAACAGTATTAGAAGTGCCTGGATGGATGGTCGCCTGGGCTTGTTTTGGTAGATGCCCAGTGTTGCCCAGGCTTGCCTAGGTAGTTGTCTTGAAGAGCATTAGAACCCTTTATGGTTGCCTGGCTTTGGTAAAACCATGGATGGTTCTCAAGGCTTGTCTTGGGAAATTCATAGGTAGCATTAGAACAACTGTATGGCTGCCTGAGGCTGTTTGGGAAAATTCTGGATGGTTGCTCTGGCTTGCCTTTAGAAATCTGTAGATAGTTGCCTGAGCTGTTATGGTAGATCCCTGGTTGGTTGACAGAAATCTGTAGATGGTTGCCTGGACAGCACTAGAAGAATCTTGGATGGTAGCCTTGACTTGTTTTGGGAAAAAGCCATAGATAGTTTAATGGGAAAGATTAGAAGACTAGAGGATTGATGGTTGCCTGGACTTGTTCTGCTAGACCCTTGAATTGTTGCCATGCAGGGACATCATTGGAAGACCATAGTTGCCTGGCCCTGTTTTGGTAGAACCTTGGATGGCTGCTGGGGCCTTGTCTTTAGAAATCTGTAGATGGTTGCTTGATTCTGTTTTGGTAGACCCCTGGATGGTTGATAAGTATGTTTCACTAAACCCATTGATGGTTTCCTGGGTCATCATTATATCATTAATCAGAAAATTTCTTCACTATAAGACCTCTGAATTATATTTAGCAGGCTTATTAAGGTTACCCTAGGGACTCATTGATGTCCCTCCTCAAAGAATAGTTATCAGAATTTTACCTCTTGAGCTAGTTGATATTTCTTGACAAGCAATATATTATATATTCTATGTTCAGATATTTTGACCCACTGGCCCATATTTCATCTTGAGACTGGTACCAATTTCAAACCTTTCTTTGATTTGTGTCCATCAACCATCAAACTTAAAACCTCATAGCCAATTTCCTTTTCAAAAAAAAAACAGCTATGTATATTGTCATTGCAATTAAAGGTCTTAATTTCAATTTTCGCATGATTATGAAGAATGATTTCTCATGAATCAGTGTTCATCAAACTTATGGTCTCTGCAAAGGAACATACATGTTCAAATTACAGTGTTCTGACAGTGCACAGTGACTGGCACTCACTAGTTCCTTTAAGTTATTCAAAGAAGGAAACACACAACTTACCTTTCCCGGTTCTTACAGATATATTTCATTCAATGTTTCAATATTAGTCTACTCAATGATAAGCAAACAACATTACAACACACTTTGTGCAACAACTTTTACAATATATTTACAGTAATGAGTTACTGTGTTGAAGCGTGCTCGTATTTTCAATTTAGACTTGTGTAAATTCAATTTAATTTTGAAGTGATTTTGAAGTGATAATAGTTTTAAATATTTACACCTTCAAAGATAGATTTGTTTTCAAGAAAATGGATAATTGCAAAAGTTGTACTACAAAATCTTAGAATTGAACTGCACCATTTTAAAACCAAAAGTTGTTCCGTGTTTTTTGTGTTTTTTTTTCTTTCAAAAGTTACATTTGCAATATAATCGCTTGTATCACAGTAACATATCTAATGAGACAGAAGGCAATAAAAGTTTTTGTATCAAGAAGTCATGTGATATTACATCTGGTGCAATTACATTCCAACAACACTCAAACAATTCTAATGAAAATGGCCTTGATTTTTGAAAAAGAAAACTTGGGAAATAGGCAGAATAAAAAATAAATGGGGGAAAACTTAGTTTTTTTCGTTCACCTTCAAAACTATATGCAGGAAATGAAACAAAAACGATTTCAGATGATACTAAGAACAAAATGGGTTAAATAAAGGAAATATTAGTTAAATAAATGTAAATAAAAACAACCATGCTTTTGGAGTTTTGATATTTGCAAGAGAGAAACACAAAGGGGTGTGCAAAAGACACATTTAGCACACTTTAGGTTAAAAGGACTGAAGAAAAAAACATTGTGAATGAAAACATTACCAGTAAACCAAGACCATTTTCACTAACACACATCTAAGATATGCAATATTGGTGCGACAGAGGCAACCAGCGTATACCCTCGTTCTATACTAGCGGAATTCATTGCTTTAGTTTCAATCTTGATATCTAAAATAGAAAGAATAAAATCAAAGAAAAACAAATGTACTGAGATCTTACCGAATTCTTCAAGAATAAATATCTCCCCTCTCAAGGTAAAACACTTCTTGATACGATTTAGCTCTATAAATGACTGAAATAAATTAAAAGCAAAATAACTAGGCAGTAAAGTGATGGGCTACCATACCACTTGTGAGGTCCATTCGTTGTGCATGGCAGGTAAAAAGAAAAGCACATTTATCAATTATTCATTAAATTGAACATAATAACAACAAAGGAAACAAAAGACTCATTCAATTTTGTTTGTCGAAACAAAACTTGACAGTTGTCTAAGATGAGGGATAAATTTTCCTGAGAATGCTTGACATGCGACAACATTCGTAAGATAATAAGCACAGTTTAAAACATATTTCTTGTTCGAGATCAAACTTAATCCACTGATATACAATAAATTGTAAGCACTGTTTATAATTTAAACCAATACCTAAAGTGCCTTACTATCCACAAGTGGTATTGTATGAAAAAATACTAAGTAAAACTACGAGAGGAAAATGAAACATGTAGCCAACTTAAGATGTAATAGCAGAAATAAACAAACTAAAAAAATAAGAAGCTCACACAGAAAATCATAGAAATCAAATCAAGCTCACAAAGTCACAGTGGTCACTGGCATTCACATTAGCACCTATACACATTTACAAAACCATTTGACAAGTGTGTACTGCGTCAAATGCCTTTGCAAAGTCTACAGAGCCGACAAACATCTTCACAGAAATAGCATTACCTCAAAATCCTGCACCACAGGGATTGCAATAGGGAAAAAAGAAGAAGAGAAAGTTAAATGCAATAACAAGACAAACACAGATATCATGCAATGCATATTTTGCTGTTTATTTTTTTCTGTCGGTTCCCATGTTTGTTCTACTTTGAGCTTTTACAAAGTATTACAAACTTTTAAATGGCTAGCTTGCAAACCCTGGTTCATCTTATAACAGTATTACAAAGAAGATGGTCCAAGTTTTGCTCCAAACCTTTGAATTTTTGATTTCTATTCAAAATAGAATTTGCTGTAAATCTAGGTTATACTTGGTCATAAGTAACTAAAAATATCCCTCTTCCATTTAAAATCTCAAAATATTTATGTATGTGTGGGCCTCGAAATGACAGCAATCAGTTAAAAACATGTATTGACATAAACAGAGCAATAAATATGCATCCCACGAGACTGGACTCATTCTTTTAATAATACTAGGGTAGTTTTGTTGTGTAATTATTATCAATTTTATTAACTCTTGTTTTCGGAATTCAAAGAGAAACAATGATGACAATGAAGTATCATAAAAAGAAGTGATTCAATATTTTACATCATTTAATTTTTTATTTTACAAAAGTTAATATATTTAACAATCTACAACATACACTCTATTTAAAGACAGTTTACTATGACCAAGACCATAAAACAAAATCTGGAAACCAGTCTCAAATCTCAAGCATCTGATTGGCTGATATAGCGACCAGTGGCCATTTCAGCCAATCAGATGCTTGAGATTTGAGACTAGTTTCCAATCTTAGTTTTATGATCTTGGGACCTAGAGAGTTAGAGAAGAGAACAAACGTTTTCTTTTTTGAAGAATTTTGGCTTGATCTACATCCTTATGAACTACTATTAATCTACACAATGGTTTGTGTTATGTTACTGACAGGCAGTGAAATGTATGCAACTACCCTAATATTATTTCTACTACATTCAGCGTTAGCAGGCATCATGCACGTGAAGTACCAAGAATTCTCAAATCACTAGTACCATCATTCGAAACAAGCAGGCAAGTGCAAGTGTGAGATGAATGCAGTTGTTTTATATTGTTTTATACAACTTTTTTTAACAATAACAAAAGAACATGTTAATAGGTTAGCTGTTAACCTACTTATTTTATATAAATTTACAATTAATGAAAAATATTGCAGCGGTGGATCCAGAGGGGGTTCAGTAGAGTAACTCCAACCCTCTTTTGTGGCAGCATTATTTATTTCATGGGGTTTTTGGCCAGAAAGTTGGAAATTATTATGTAACAATTATTAAACTGCCTAAAGCGAACCCCCTTTATAGAAATCTTGCATCTGACCCTGTGATGTCTATAACAAAGTCTAAAGTAAGACATAGTGAAAATACATTGACTGAAAACTCAATCAAAACCAATTGTATCATTAACATTCAGTTTTTTCAAGTTTGAAGTTAAGAAGTTAAGGTTAACTATGGTCTACAACATTTCTTTCATTGCCTGAGTAGTACTTAATAATATGCAGGCTGCTATTTGAGATTGTCACTGACAGCTGGCTATTTAAGAAGTTAACAGCACCAGAAATGCAACAAAGACATGGAAATTAACCTGTGTCCAAGATTAAAAAACTAAATCTGGAAACCAGTCTCAAATCTCAAGCATATGACTGGCTGAAATGGTGACTAGTCACCATTTTAGCCAATCAGATGCTTGAAATTTGAGACTGGTCTCCAATCTTAGTTTAAATATCTTGGGCCCTGTAACATTTTCACAGAGATTTGATGTTGTGTATGAAGTTTAGTATTACAAGGTAAATATAGGAAAGGTCAGATGGTACATGCAATAGTTCTAAAGTCTGTTTGTTAGAAAAATAATGAAGTCAAATTAATATCATTTGCCTAGCCATGTCATCAGAACCATTAAAATACTTAAAACATCTTCAGAATTTCAGCCTTTCTTCCATATATACTATGGCATGGGCAAATGGTTTAGATCTGTGCAGACTGAACAGGATCTGCATTGTTCGCTTTTTAATTCATTAGGTTATTTCTGACCAAGATATGACCAGTGCAGATCCTGATCAGACAGCTGACCTGGATCTACAATGGTCACATATAAGTAAAAAGGCATATAAATGGAGTAAAGGGTTAAAATACTTAAAACATCTCCAGAATTTAACCTAAGTATTGTAGAAGACATATATCACTTTTTGTTAATGTTAGAAAAAAACAACAAAATTTGCAAAATATTATCAATACTGAATTATTGACCCTTGTCAATTAAATTCACATATACAACCAGAAAGACCCAAATATGTGTTCAAATGCAGTGTAGACAGTGTAAAAAACATCTACATTCCCATGAGGGTTTGACATCAAAGGAAGATACATTGTAGATAGATAGACTGAAATCTGCGTGCAAACTAGGTGTAGACCCTTGTTAGCATGCACATCATAGCAGTCACATTATGGCACTTTTTTCTGTGTATAGTTTCATCAATAAAACACCTCAGAGAAGTGGGAATAGATTTAACCCCACCAATCAAAACAATCAAAATTTTAGCTAAAAGTTTATAAAGACAAACAGTAATTTGTTTAAAGACACAAATGGCAAGCAATTTGCCCAAACAATTTTAAATTTCATAGAAAAAGAAAATATTAAATTAGCCAATTAAATGCAATTGTTTCTGCTAAAATCACTTTTACTTTATAACTGGCTAATTTTCTTACAGTTATTTGTTCTCCAGGAATGCTAAGTGATGTGTTCAACATGGAAATACTTAGAAATTAAGTATAAAAAACATCTCTTGGGCATAATTATAAATATAGTTTTTTTTACAATAATATATTCAAATTTCGTAAAAATATTTGGTAACATGGGCATGAATAGATGAATGGGTGTTGCCACCATAAACCTCGGCAAACCATAGTTGTCACCTGCTTGCAAAAAGCTGAAATGTGGGCCTGTGTTTTTATATAAGATATGATAAAAATTAGATAAAAACTAAGTTTCATTGCAATACTCTAAGTACTCTGTTCAAGCTTTTAGCCACACCATGTTTTATATCAGTTAACCATTTCCTTCATATATATGCTTTTTTAAGCATGTGCAACCAGTGTAGATCGAGACCAGCTGGCACGGTGGTGTGTCTTCTGATCGGGATCTACACTGTTCGCCCACACAATAAAGGCATGTCTATGGAGGAAAGGTTAAGGTCTTTGGTCCTACAGAATACTGATGCTGAAAATGACTTCTGATTAACCCTTTCCTCCATATATACACATTTTAACGCAAGTGCCACCAGTGTAGATCCAGATCAGCCGGCACATCCATGCCGTCTGATCAGGATCTGCAGTGGTCACATTTTGGTCAGAAATAACCTAATGAAAATGACTTCTGATTAACCCTTTCCTCCATATATACACATTTTAACGCAAGTGCCACCAGTGTAGATCCAGATCAGCCGGCACATCCATGCCGTCTGATCAGGATCTGCAGTGGTCACATTTTGGTCAGAAATAACCTAATGAATCGAAAAGCGAACAGTGCAGATCCTGATCAGATGGCATGGATGTGCCAGCTGATCTGGATCTACACTGTTCGCCCACACAATAAAGGTGTGTCTATGGAGGAAAGGGTTACAAACATAAAAATAATTGGTCTATTAGCAGTTATCATACTTGTTGTCAAATATAACTTTGCTTGTGCAGATGATATATTCCAAGTTTGTGTCAATAGAATAAAATCTGTTCAAAGTTATCAGCAACCTTAAATGTCAAAATAAAGTCATTTGAAAGGGGCTTAACTCATACAATTAACAATCATGAGTTATCTTTCTACAACATTTCTTTCATTGCGTGAATAGTACTTAATAATATGCAGGCCGCTATTTTAGATTGTCAATTGAATTCTAAAGGAAAATGTTACATCAAATATTTTATGAAATATTCTAAAGACTGGCAGATAGCTATTTAAGAATGACATCCAAATGCTAAAACATTCCATGATTTCATAACAAACACTTTACATTAACATTGTCAGGTCGACATAAAATTTTAATGAAATACACTTAAAATTGATCTGTTGCTATTTTGTGACTGACCTATGAAAAAAATCATGCCCAAAGGATCTTTTTTATGTGTTAAGAATACAATAGATAATACAAAAGCCATGCAAACTTATAATAATGGCAAACCATGCCACACACGCCTACCTTACTATTCGCTAGTAGTAAACCTATGCCTTCCATACAAACTTGCAGTAACCCACCCTGCCCTGACTTGACGTCCTGGACAGGAAATTCTCCCCCAAGTTCAGGGCCTGAAAAAGGTCATGTGATTGTCAACTTTCTGCTCTCTTGGATGAAGAGTATTCACAAATGAACAAATAAGGAAACAGACGTAAAGGGAAGGTTAAATCACAAAAATGGTCATAGAACAAATTCACCATTCTTATACTATATCATGCAAAACTGAAATGAAATTATGTCCCAATGTTATAAAACTGAGAATGGAAACCAGTCTCAAATCTCAAGCACCTGATTGGCTGAAATGGCGACTGGTCACCATTTCAGCCAATCAGATGCTTGAGATTTATGACTGGTTTCCAATCTCAGTTTTATAATCTTGGGCTAATGTATCAGACTCAAACAAGTGCCTGAGTGCTTTGTTTATATTCCACAGTCTGACAAGTGACTAAGAAATGCAATGAAAATCTACAAAAGCACACAGGTAAAATACATGTAAGACTGCAGCACAAAACTTGGCAACTGAAACAAAAAGGTGCTCTGGTGCTCTGAATATATGTAATAATGTTTCAAATATGAAACCAGCAAAATACAGGCTCAGTGCATAACTATAAACACAAAATATGCAAATGATAGAACAGTGATAAGCTGAGCCTGTGAAAATATGGGCCCGAGATCAAAAAACTAAGTTTAGTGACCAATCTCAAGTTTTAAGCATTTGTTTGGCTGAAATGGCAACCATTCACCATTTCAGCCAATAAGATGCTTGAGATTTTAGACTGGTCTCCAGGTTAAGATCTTGCAACATGAAGTTCCCAAAATAGGAAAACAACACAGAAAAATAATCATTTAAATTTAGAAATTTGATTAAGAATTTGAAACTGATATTTTATAGTGCGTCAAAAGCAGAAAGAAAGGAATTCAGAAAACTGCATTCAAGAAAATGGTTGGGTATTTATCAATCTCAATAGGAAACATGCACTTGTTGTTTCTTTTATAATCTTATATCAAATTAATACAAAAATGTTCAGTAACTGTATTGTTTTGATGTTAGAAAAAGAAACAATAACATCCAGTATAAACACTTACGAAGCAAGGTAGCTATAAAATATACGACCATTCAACATCACTGTTACGCTAGAATCTTACCTTTAATAGGTTTTCCCCAATCGGCTGATACAAAACGTTATGCACATTGTTATATAAGTATTGATAAATATTAATTATATGCACAAAATTGCTTGTATTGTTTTAAGGGATACAAAATAGACATGCCACTTGCCTGGAGATTGGACTGTGGTTTTAAAATAATTTTTGAACCTGTTAACAAGTTTTTTGAATATGTGCATGTAAGACGAACTGCTTCATTGTTAAAGCATTATTTTATTAATGTTTTAGTGATTTAAATGAGTGATCTCAAAGTTGAGATATGCTTAATTAATTGAATTAATTGATATTGGGCACTGCAATTTTTGACCTCTGGTAAAATGACATTGGGCTATTCTGAGATATTTAGAAACTGATATAATGATAGGTTCTAATTCCAAACCCACCCTTCCTCGACTGGATTGAGATATGAATGTTACTTGTATTTAGGCATTAAATCAAGTTTTCCCTAAGCTAGATTATATTTGTTCTGTTTGCCTCCCACAAACATATATACAGAATACTTTTTCGTGCATACTGTATATAAATTTTAACTTTCGATTTCTGGATTTAGCAAAATAATTTGCAGATAGTCAGCAACAGCATAATTTTTTCAATGTGCAAGATTCAATAGTTCTTGTGATTCATAATACATCTAGGGGCGGCAGATGGGGTGGGCGTTGCCGTGTAAAATTATTTCTTTCTGCACTGGTGAAAAAATGGGAAACACTGACCTGGTATGGTATGCAAGAAAAAGCTTAAACCGGACACCCCTGAATCACCACTTGTGATACACTGTTTTATGAAGAGTCATAAATTACAATTAAAATGCTTTCCTTATTTTATTATGCTTTTAAAAGAAATTTCGCAACCTACAAAATACCAGTGAAGTATGTCGAATGCCTTACTTAAATGAGAAAGCCTTTAATATTCATAAAAGAAGCTGAAAACAAGAATTCAATAATCTACAAAATTTGTTAGATCAAGACAAAATCTTTTAAAGGTAAATCTGCTGTTTGGAAATTACAAAACCAGGGATAAAAACCTACCTGTCATAAAAAACAGCTAAAATTTCTCAACATAAATGCTAAAGTTTTTAACAACAGACCTAGCCTGGCATTTAATACTATTAAAAATGTAAAATTATAAGTTGCTTAGCACTAATATATCATAATCTTGACTTAGATTTTCTGATCCACAGCAGATACCTTTATGTTAATTTTACCTTTCAAAAGAACAGTTTTCAGAACTACCTTGTGACATATCAACAAGTAATTATGTTATCACAAAATAAACCCATCAAGAGCGGGTAAATAATACACTTTAAAGTTCTGCAGTTAATGTGCATAAAGAATTGATGCCCTGCAACACTGTTGTGAAGGTTTATTCAGATCAGAAAACATTAGTCTGACATTAAGAGTCAAAATGCTATTTTTGTTTCAAAAATCAACAAGCTGCGATAACTCTGATTTGGCTGCTGATCAAACTTGACCATGACATTCAGCCTGAATGCACTTTGTCCAAGTTTCATAAATATTGGCTGAAAAATGCATTTAATGAATTCAGAATTCCCCACACACACCCCCAACCCTGCCACACTTACTGAAATTTTTATTTCTATCCAATTTAACTTTCTGTCAAAGTGGATATATTTCTGCAAACAACAAGGTAATTTTGAAAACTGACGCTGTTGTGTGAAAAAATTTACCACTGCTAAAGCAGAGGTTAACAGCATAGCACACAAAACAATGTTCATCACACAATACACAAGTCTCTAAATTTAAATCGTAGGTTCTCATTTCTCTAGCACTTCCTGCTGAGGTCAGTATCTAAACTGACCAATCAAATGCTGGAGTTTCAAGATTGGTTCTCCAATCTTAGTTATACAATCTTGGGCCCAGCATTGTATGTTAACATTACAGTGGTCATAAAGCAATAAAATGGGTACCAGCCCTAACCATAGCGTCAGCATAACATTCACTTTTACCACAGAAGCAACTTTTCTTTATTTATTGTACCTTCACGTATAGAAAAGATGGCATCTACAAATCCCCAGCTGTTGTATGGGGAGGGGCAGACCCCTTCAAGCTATTTATCACATTATTTACTCATAGTGTCTGTACACAATTAATAAATTATTTAAAAAAAAACAGCACACAACTACGAAGTAGTTAGACTGTGCATTGAACATTTATGGTGCCATTTCTCTTTTCTTCACCTCTTCATTGTATAAATTACCGTATAATGGGTTATTTTCGCGATCGCGTTTTTACTTTTTGTAAGCCATTCATATTGCTATAGTTCTTGTAATCCTGTACCAGCAAAAGTACACGTAAAAATTAAGCATTATTTGAAGAAATGTTTGCTATGGTGTGACAGCTGTGCATTTAACAGTGGCAATTTATCAAACTGTTATAAACTAAATTGCCTGTAGCATAATTGACATCCGTTTAAATAACAATGGTAATAATGTTTTTATTGACAGAATAATTACCGTTATTACCGCAGATAGGCCTATAGAAGTTATGAAGCGATAATTAACCTTTAGCCCGCTGGGGCTTCCTTTTCAAACAGCTTTTTAAGTAATGCTCATCTGCATTGTTTGTAAAGCATAGTATATGCAACAATTTTTGAAACTATAAAATTATCCCTACCGCGAAAATTAAGTTGGGAAACTTTGGCGTTTATTTTTTTCGCGAATTTACGACGGTCGCGAAAATAGCGAAAATATTATGCTCGCGAAAAAAAAACCATTATACGGTATTTCAACTGTGACCATTATCATAGCAGTGTCTTTTCTAACTCATACAAGGATATAGCATTTATAATCTAATAATCCTCGTACATCTTCAGAATCTGGCTTTTTACTGTTTACCGTAAGATGGGTTTATTTCTTGATTTTTTTTCATTGGCAACAAAATGTTGACAAAAATGCCAAATGTTGACAAAATAATAATTTTCATAACCAATATATCTCCATGACGCTGTTATACATTTATGTCTTTCAATTGTCATTCAAATTATAAATAGAAGAAACTCAATTAAAAGAATTGTTAATAGTTCTGTAGGGATGTGTCAAGAGAAGGTGTCATTGCTCTAATCATTTAAATATTAATTACAACTTCTGAAATCACTGCACACTGTTTTGTTGCAAGCAAATAAAGTTTTTCTGCATCTTTGATTTTATCAAAAACTTCCTTTTGCAAGTTAAAAACCAACAAAACCTTATTGTTCATTTTATAAAATTTTCCTCAAGAAAGAAAGAAAAAATTTGATGCCGATGTATTGCCAAGCACAAACAACAAGTGTTTGACAATGTACCTCATTAAGGTAGACAATTACCTACCTGGTATTTTACTGTTATTCCTGGTAGCAGCCTTTTCCATTGCTTCTTTCACACAGAAGTATAATTCACGGCACTAGAAGAGTGAATATGAAAATACATTCAAACATTTGTATTAGACAAATCTAAACGGTATTGGGATGTTCAATAATCACTACTTGCAGAGTATATTTTTTAATTATACTTCAATCTATTTTGTTGATGCTAAATATCCATTGACAAACTGGCGTAAATGACACCATTTTTTGCTTTTCTGGTTTAACCATTTTACTCCATATATATCCATTTGTATGAATGTGTGACCAGTGTAGATCCAGAACAGCCAGCACATCCATGCCATCTGATCTGGATCTACACTGTTTGCCAACGCCATCAAGGCATATAATTATATATGGAGGAAAGGGTTAAAATATTTATTCATTTATGCAATTGCAAATGCAAGACATTTAATGACCATTTAATATCTCCCAACTTCTTTTGGTTACCCTATTTGAACTCTAAAAGTTAATGAAAAGACACAGCATTCATATTGGCTTATAAAAATGAATTTAACAATGCAAGGATTGGTGTTTTAAAATTAAAATAAATTATTAAATGAGTGAATTACACTAAGTCTTACCTTCTTTGTATAGAACTGGTTGAGTTGTACTTTGTCACCCATCTTGCGCCAGAGACACAGAACTTTGGTCTTTGGACAGTACGTCATATTTACAAGTTTCTCGTACCACCATCTATCACAAATGGCACCCGTAACACTTCGTAGTATAATACAATCGTCACAGACCTAGCATCGAAGATACATCATCTAGTTTAACCCTTTACTCCAGAGATACACCTTTATTGCATGGGCGAACAGTGTAGATCCAGATCAGACAGTTTATCTGTGCCATCCTATCAGGATCTGTACTGTTCGCTTTTTTTTATTTATAAGGTTATTTCTGACCAGAAAGTGAACAGTGCAGATCATGATCAGATGGCACAGATGTGCTGGCTAAATCTGGTTCTACACTGGTTGCACAAGTATAAAAAAAGCAAATATATAGAGTAAAGGGCTACAAATGTTTTCTTTTTTGGTGACAGTAGTTCAGTTCACTGTCAGACTGACTATTATATAACTTACTACAAGGTGCTCACAACAAAAACATTTACATACAACAATCCAACTTGATCAAAAGCTTGATCACATTTTGGTATTTTTGTCAATTAAAAAAATTAACAAATTAATAAGATTTACAATATTAGCAAAGAGAACTTTTCCTGAAAACTCTTTTGTACAAAGTCCATAATTCGTATAAAAATCAATCAAATATCTGTTTGTAAAACTTAAAAAAAATGTTTAAATTAATATCTACACTTTTTAGATATGTTTGGAGTGTAGGAATAAAGGGGTCTTCAACATGGGCATTTGAGAGAGGAGTTTTCCATGTGGGTAACAGAGCTTAGGAAGAGGGGGCCTTCCACGTGGAAATGAGAATGTAGGAACAATGGTCTATCATGTCATCACTGAAATGTAGAAAGATGGACACTGCTGTGTAGTAAGAGGGGTTTTCCGCATCAACATTATAGCTGATTCTAACTGATTTCCAGTGAAAAGAATTTACTTAACCCTTTCCTCAATAGATACAACTTTATTGCGTGGGAGAACAGTGTAGATCCAGATCAGCCGGCACATCTGTGCCATCTGATCAAGATCTGCACTGTTCTATTTTTTATTTATTAGGTTATTTCTCACCAAAATGTGACCAGTGCAGATTCTAATCAGATGGCATGGATGTGCCAGCTGATCTGGATCTACACTGTTCCCCCATGCAATAAAGGTGTGTCTATGGAGGAAAGGGTTAGTTTGTTACTGTTGTCAAAGTATAAGCTCAGGCTTGATGCCAGACCTGCCTAAAGCTGCAATTGAAATGACTTACTCCATCATTCTAATCTTTACCAGTACAAATTTGTTTGATATTATCTTCTAAGTAGACAAACATTTTGTTTTAATTAAAATTATTTACAAAAGATACACATGAAAGCTTACCTCCATGAAGAGCATATCACCTTTGTTATCACTCCCCCAGTGGACTGTAAATGACTGTTTTTGCATAAAACGGCTTCCCATCGGCCTCAAATCAATGTCATTGCCATGCTGTAAACAAATTATATTCTTGTACCGGTGTAACAGACTGGTACCGGTATTTCATGTGTTTTCACTGGTCCTGAAGTATGATGAGTTTAATAGTTTGGTCACATATTTAACCCTTTCATATATATGGGCTTTGGCATGCCATCTGATCTGGATCTACACTTGTCACTTCTAGGTCAGATGAACAAGTAGATCCTGATCAGATGGCACGGATGTTCTGGATGATCTTGATCTACACTATCAGCCCATGGGATAACAGCCATATCCCATTGAGTAATGTGTCAAACTATTGAGTCGTGCACTGTGACATTTCTGAACTACAACAAAAGAGGAATTAATTCTTGAGTCTTGTCTACTTTAGTCTGATCTCGACCTGTGAGCTGTGACTTTTCAGACAAATTCACTAGTTATTCTCCTAAATAGGTAAAGAATTATGTCGCATTGTAAATTATCATTTTAACTTTCCATTATGAGCTATAAATGAAATAAGTATATACAATGGTACATGCAGGATCTGCACTGGTCGCATTTTGGTCAGAAATATGCTAATGAATTTAAAAAGTGAAAAGTTTAGATCCTGATTAGATGGCACGGATGTGCCGGCTGATCTGGATCTAAACTGTTTGCCCTAGCAATAAAAGTGTATCTATAAAGTTAAAGTCATTGGATCCTACCAATGTTTCAATCTTGTCGAGCAGATTGTTGATTTCTTGACTGTAGTTCAACCCCATATGAGATTTTCCAAGCAGCCGGCGGACTTTCTTCTTGATTTCTGGCTTGTGTACCTTCGTCATCACCATGAAGCTGGCAAGGTTATACAACATGACCGAGAGCAGTTTGTCCTCATCATGTTCCAGTCTTTTACGATCTCCAGGCCCCAGGGAATTGTACCTTGAACATAATGTACAACATAAGTGCCCAAGGTTATAAAACTGAGCATGGAAACCAGTCTCAAATCTCAAGCATCTGATTGGCTGAAATGGCGACCAGTTGCCTTTTCAGCCAATCAGATGCTTGAGATTTGAGACTGGTTTCCAAACTCAGTTTTATAACCTTCAGCCAAGGTTTCTGTTCTATTAGTTCATAAGGGATTACTGCATTGTAACATGGATAGGAGAATATTGTGTCAGCTGCTCCTAGAATAAGTATATAAAACAGGATGGCTTAGATGGCTCTAGATTGCTCGTTACACTTAAAAATATTTGGTGATGTTAAACTTTTACTTAATAACCTACACAGTAAAATCACTATACCAATCATGTTGAAAAAGTTAACAAATTCAAATGTTTATACACAACAATGATTCTGGACAATAAAAACATATTCCCACTGCTTAAGCAGAAGTATTTATCATACAGATATACTCCTAAAAGTACAAAATTTCAGCTGTAATGTAGCAGAAACCACTAGCCCAGCAACTCTAGACACAACAAGTCTCAACAGTACCTTTGTGAATGCAAAGTCTCCATATTGCTGCAGGTTGCCCCTTACGGTTTCAGTAAGTTACTTACCTCTCCATCATTTCTGCTGGTCCCTGGTCCATACCAATGATGTCTCTCTCCTGGGCTACAGCATCCAGGTAAACATCCTCCCAGAACTGCATCTGATCCCACAATCTACTTCTCTCCTTACCTGTAGCCATCAAATGCACACTTAACCATATTTCTTCTACTTAACCCTTTCGTCCATATATATGCATTTTTATGCATGTGCAACCAGTGTACCGTCTGATCAGGATCACTAGTTGCATTTTGGTCTGAAATAACCTAATGAATCTAATAGCCAACAGATGTGCCGGCTGATCTGGATCTAAACTGTTTGCCCACGAAATAAAGATGTGTCTATGGAGGAAAGGGTAAACCATATTTCTTCTACTTAATATGTGTGGATACAATGCAAAAATTAACTACAGCATCTCAATTAGGTTCATAAAACATTTAATTTTGTAATGATTTCAATAAAATTTTTCAATCTCATTCATAATTTATATATTTCAAGAGAGTTTAATTATTGCATATTTCATACTAGGGAACATGCAAATTCAAAACCCAGTGAACATTTTAAAAGTAACTGCTTTTTATTATGAATAATCTTTTAAATACAATACCTAAATTATGCTTGGCCAAAATGTCATTTGCAGTTTATGTCCAAAAATTCTTCCCCCCCGAAATTAAATGACACCAAAGTATTAGTAGTGTTGTTTAATATCACAATAAAAAGCAATAAACAAATGAATGCAGAAATTTCTTTAATTTTCTTGAAATGTGGTGTGATGTTTCAAATGAAGCTGTACATACCTATCAGCCCTTCAAACAGGTACGTCTTTGTGATCTCCGGGGTTCCTGGTATTGGTGATGTTGTGATTATCTGCCCTTCCCTGTACCGGGAGCCCGTGCTGAGACTGCTTTTATTGCTGAATAAACTTGATGAACGGCCCTTCTTTATACTGCCCTTGCCCTGTTGACAAATAGTTACAGTCAAATTGTACACTATGGATTATTTTATTTCTGTTTCTTTTTGTTGTTTTTTTGTTAAATTGGAATTACAAGTTGTCCTTTAGTTTGTGGATTTCCTATGCAAACTTCACACACATGTAAATGATATTTACTTATATCTCCTTTTATGTAAATTGTTAAGTTAAACAAATGTAATGCTATAACTGCTACATATGGAGAACTATACTCCTGTGCCCAAGATCATAAAACTAAGTTTTGAGATCAGTCTCAAATCTCAAGGATCTGATTGGATGAAATGGCGACCAGTCGCCATTTCAGCCAATCAATTCCTTGAGATTTGAGACCGATCTCAAAACTTAGTTTTATGATCTTGGGTCCTGATAATCACAAGGCAGGCTACACAAGGATCTCACCACCACCAAACAATATAACCAACACTCAGTCCTAATACACATGCTTGTTACAATGTGTAGAAACAATATCCCATTTTCATTGTCTACAATGTCATTTTACCTTATTTGGAATCCCAACTAAAATCTCAAATAATGCTCTGAATGGTATATTTGGTGCTTGTCACGCAACCATTCTATCTCTTTAATAGTTCTATATACAGTATGATAGAACAGTAATGCATTGAGCTTTTAAAAGATGCCCATCAATGTAATGTCCAGCTTAATTTTCACTTGTTCTTACTGCCATTTTTTGTTTCCCCAAATAGTTTACTTTTCTACTTTTCTATCTATACCACTGAATCTATGAAAAGGTTATTCTTGAACCATTGGAGATAACAACATAAAAATTTAAAGCATGCCAGAAAAATTTAAGCCGACCATGCAGAGCACGAGATTTGCAGAGCAGCCTCGACCATGATTCAAACTAACAGCTTACTATGCCAAATCTCTACCAAGCTCTATAATGGCTATCTAAATAAAAATGCTGATATCTCTGTAAAAACACTGATAATTGCTCTATGTCTGCCAAATACTGCCTGGGTTCGGGCAGAAGACCACCACCAATGCTCCCCGAAAAGGCCACCTTCCTCAATGTGTGAATTTTTGAAGAATATATAGCCCTTCAGCAAGGATTTTAGCATCTAAGTCTTTACTATTTACCCTGCAAACACTTTACCTTCAAGGTCACCTTATCCAACAGTTATAAGGACTAAGCACTAAAAAAAACCTATCCATACCCATTTTGAAATTATTTGATATGATAGAAATCTACATTATAATGAAACGAGGTATTGATATAATTTTACAGCCTGGGAGCAAACAAATTTTACAACAAACACCATATTTTCATCCCTTATCAAACATGCAATGTACACCAGACAAGCTGTTGAATAGAAATAACTCCCTACTGTCTCGGTTTCCGAGTCAGAGACAAAGCCACGTATTGAGTGGTGGTTGATCCTCGAGCGCCGCCTGCCTTCCCCAAGATGTTTTTCAGACGTCACACTTATAAGTGTACTTGCCTCCGACATGTCAGAATCAATGCTGCTCACTCGTTGATCAATTTTGGACATCTTCATTAACCCTTTATTTTTAACCATTTCTAACATAACGTCTCTATCGCCTGACAATGAATTCAACGAATGGCGTTTATTCCCATCATGCCCCTGCTCCTCGGTTGAACCGGTGATTACAATATCACATTTCTGTTTGTTAGTATTTGGAATGTTTCGGTTGAAATCGGGACCATGATGAGCTGGATATCCGGACAGCTGGTATGGATTGCTCTCTTCAGATCCGTTATTTTGCACCATTTCAATATTTTCAAACTCGTCACCGTTGACTATTACTGGTGAACCTTAAAAATAATACAAGATATAATTTATTTCATATGTCATATCACTGCTGATCAAAATATATTCACCAAACACGTTCATTATGTAACCACAGAAGTTAAATAATTAAATAATAAAATTCTGTCACATGTACAAAAGAAGATCTGATTACATATTTTTTCGTTAACTCTGGTTGTTGACCATGTGACCTTTACTGATCACATGATTGGCTAGATTATGGTAAGGCATTAGAAAGTTTCTTGTGAAGTGACTTGAAGGAAAGTTTAATAAGATATAATATTATTTCTATCTTTATATCCAGCAGTGGGAGCATTATGTGTGTTTGTGAGTGGGGTAAATAAATATTTGTGGACAAGGAGATGTTAGGGTGTCTAAATAAATTATATGAATGACATAGTTTACCATATATTGCTTAATTAAAAAGAAATTCAAAACTAAATTCACTGACTGTGAAGTTAATTGACAAATTAACTGTTAAATGACTAAATGATAAAACTTTGGGATTTTTTTTAATATGCCAAAAAATGACAAAACAATATAATATTCATTTAGCTCTGATAACTTCCATCATTAATCAAGACTTGCTTTAACTGTTATGTTATATTACAAGTGCATGTACCAAAACCTCAGTTATTACATTACAATAGACTTTCATAAATTAAATTTATTGTGTAACAGAGTTAAGTTAAAACTTACATGTGTATGTACACAAATTCACTTGGCCAGTTTGTTTGGAATAGAGCAGCTTATACCTTAACACTTTCCTCCATAGATATGCCTTTATTGCATGGGCAAACAGTTTAGATCCAAAATCAGCCAGCACATCTGTGCCATCTGATCAGGATATAAACTGTTCGCTTTTTGATTCTTTAGATTATGTCTAATCAAAATGCGACCAGTGCAACCCTTAGCCTTTTGCTCCATAAATATGCATTTTTATGCATCTGCGACCAGTGCAGATCCAGATCAGCTGGCACAGCTGTGCAATCTGATCAGGATCTGCACTGGTTGCTTTTTGGTCAGTAGTAACCTAATAAAACAAAAAGCGGACAGACAGACGGATCTACACTGTTCGCCCATGCAACTTGTTCGCCCGTGTGTCTATTGAGGAAAGGGTTAAGGCTGTAGAAAAATCTATATAATAGAGTACTGTATTACAAAAGCTGAATATGTTTATATAAGCAAAAGCACGGGTTGGGAAGGACTGCAGAATAGGGTTAAGCATTAAAGATTACCTGATGACATCATGACATATCAAGTCAGAATAGACCTTTGGGTGTAAATGTTTGTTTACCCTTTTATCCATATATACTCCTTTCATTACATAGTTGACCAGTTTAGATCCAGATCAGCCATCATATAATAGTACCAACTGATCTTGATCTACAATTTTCGCATTCTGGACAGAAACAACCAAATGAATCTAAAGGCGAACAGTTTCGATCCTAATCAGATGGCATAAATGTGCTGGCCATTCTGAATCTAAACAGTATGCATATGCACTAAAGCCTGATCTTTATAGTAAAGGATTAAGTATAATATTTATAACAACTTTAGCCACTTTAAAAGTATAGCCCTTGACTCCTTGGGATATTGCTGTTCAGCACATTAGTGTAAAGTGTAGATCCAGATCAGATGGCACAGATGTGTACTTGCCTCTGACATGTATATGCCTTTAAAATGCAATATAATATTATTAACAATAAATATTTTCACTTATAATGTTTTAACCCTTTACTTATATCTTTTTTTTGCAAACAGTGTAGATCTAGATCAGATCAGGTTTTGTGCTGGCTGATCTGGATCTACACTGTTCACACATGTAATAAAACCCATATATGGTATAAGGGTACAGTGTATCATATGTAACTGAATTTTACAACCATAATATGTCATTACAATGAAAACAAAACGACAACAAACAAAAAAGAATTTGAAAATTGCTCATTAACTTCTAAAATTACTTCTATAATAAAAAATGCCCAGTGCCCAAGGTTATAAAACAAGAGCAATATAACCAGTCTCAAATTTCAAGCATCTGATTGGCTGAAATGGCGACTGGCCGCCATTTCAGCCAATCAGATGCTTGAGATTTGGGACTGGTTTTCATGCTCAGGTTTTATAACCTTCAGCCCAGTACAACAATCTCATACAAGTTCCATTCTCAAGCAGTGTTTAGTGTAATACAAGAGCAGCCATCATTATACGTATCTTGACCATAAATCTCTCTACACATTTAACCCTTTCCTCCATAAATACGCATTTTTAAGCGTGTGCGACCAGTGTAGATCCAGATCAGAGGGCACACCCATGCCGTATGATCAGGATCTGCACTGGTCACATTTTGGTCAGATATAACCTAATGAATCAAAAGCAAACAGTTTAGATCCTGATCACACGGCACGGATGTGCTGGCTGATCTGGATCGTAACTGTTCGCCCACGCAATAAAGGTGTATCTATGGAGAAAAGGATTTAACCTTTCCAGCAACTATGACTTCACAGTTATGGTGTTGGTTCTGAAGGGTACCTAGTTCACAATATGGTTGCTATAAATGGCTTACAACAAGATATGATGCAGTCTAAAATCAGATATGACTGTCAGTCTAAAAAGCAGATATGACTGACAGTCAAAAGAGCGCCTGTAACCTGTTAGTGTAGAAATGTTAAATCTATTCCTGACTACAGAAAGCTGCCTACTGTTACTATAGCCAGATATTAGTGATAATAGCTTGTACTAGATCCCATGTTTATATTGTATTATCTACTACAAAGAGCCTAGAGCTGAGCACAGCAATCATTTCTCATACTTTTTTTCTCCACAAGTCCCAACCATTCCCATAATTAAGGTTCCCCTATGAAGCACATACTTGAATCTAGTCAAGTCCCTATGTTCCCATATAAAGCACATAATTGAAGTTAGTCAAGTCCCAATGTTCCCATAAAAAGCACATAGTTACTTGCAACTGGTCAAGTTCCTATGTTACCATATAAAGCACATAGTTTTTTGCAACTGGTCAAGTCTCTATGTTTATTACCCCACTGCTGTTGTTACCTGGATTGCTGCTTTGTCTGTTCATCTGTCCGTGTGTGTATTCAGGACTCCAGCCTACATAGGGGTGTTGTGAGAAGGGAGGGGATAGCTTCTGAGGTTGTCCTGTGGGAGGTGAACGCAACAGTAAGGCTGTTATATGAGACCACAACAATTTTGCACTGATTCTCACAGGAAAATGTTTTACCCCGCAGATGACAAAGCAATTTGTTTAAAAGCTCATGAAGCAGTTTAGTAATGCAATAAAAATTCATTATATTTACATTTGACAGATGCCATAGTAACAGCCATGAATTATATTCAAGAAACTTCTATCAGCATTTTATAATGAGACTCAGTTAATTTTATTTATATGGTCATAATGTTTCCTGCAAAATTAATTCATTTAACCTTTTACTTCATACCTTTATTGCATGGGCAAACAGTGTAGATCTAGATCAGCCAGCACATATGTGCCATCTGATCAGGATCTGCGCTGTTCACTTTCTTATTTATGAGGTGATTTTTGACCAAAAAGTGAATGGTGCAGATCCTGATGAGAATGCACAAATGTGCCAGCTGATCTAGATCTACACTGGTCACACATGCATATATATGGAGGAAAGGGTTTATATCCCGACAAAATTACAAACAGTTGTCTTTAAAACCCTTTCCTCCATATAAATGCATTTTTATGCATGTCGACCAGTGTAGATCCAGATCAGCCAGCACATCCATGCCGTCTGATCAGAATCTGTAATGGTTGCATTTTGGTCAGAAAATATCCTAATAAACAAAAAAGCGAACAGTTTAGATCCTGATCAGACAGCACAGATGTTCCTGCTGATCCGGATCTAAACTGTTCACCCAAGCAATAAAGGTGTTTCTATGAAAAAGGGTTAATGGTCAAATGAAACATTCTGAGGCAGCCAAAATAGCCACAAAAAATTATTCAAGTAAAGAAACTGATTAAATATCTGGTATTCAAATATATGTTTCACATCTTACATTCTGTCATTAGGACTGAAGATTATAAAACCGAGATTGGAAACCAGTTTCAAATCTCAAGCATCTGACTGGCTGAAATGGAGACAAGTCTGCATTTCAGCCAATCTGGCCCCATGATATTAAAACTTTTTTCATGCTCAACTCAATATTTTGCTCAAACTTAAAATGTTTAGAACATTTACAGAATTTTAAAGTCTCTTCAACAGTTGTTATTGAGGCCAATCGTGTCATATTTTCACAAATAAAATGTTTTATTTTGCATAATAAACAGAAATAAAGACACAAAATTTTCATGCTCATATTGAATTGAGCATGAAAAAAGTTTTATAATCACGGGGCCTGATCCATGAGATCTGAGACTTGTTTCTATTCTCAGTTTTACTGAAGTACATTTTCATTCTCTTCACACAAAGCGTGTTAGTAACTCTCTATGTCTGTATATAGAATGTGCAATCAACATCCGCCACCATAGCAGTTTAGAGAAATAAGCAAAACAAAAGCCTATATTCCAAGAAAATTTCAAAACTGTACTATACCATAGGATATTTTGACTGCTTAGAGCAAAAACAAATAAGTTGAGTACACTTCTAATGCAGTTATCAAGTTTTTGCTCCAAGAAGATTATTTTTAAATTTCTAAAAGGCTGCATGCTTTTATTAAGTGGGTTACTGGTGAAACCATTTCAGAAAAGTAATTAAATAAAAAAGTAATTTTTATAATAGACAAAAAATATTAATTGTATTCTTAAATTATAATCATGATAAATATATTATGTTCAGTAAAACACTGGATTAAAAAAAGAATATTTAGTTGATCAATATGTTATTTCAAGTTCCAAATTTACCCAAATCAACCTCTTATATGCCATTTTATAGGATGAATAATTTGCAACAGCTCAAAATTTTCAGAATTGGGAATAAAAAGTTAAATGGTTTCACACATAAAATGTAAATCATATCCTAAGAGTAATTCTTTTTAATATAATATAAGAAACAGGAGGAAACAAGTGCAGAAAGTTTCAAAGAGCATACCAAGGGTGGTAACCATTGATTCTTCATTCAAACTTTGTGAGTCTGGGTTTCTAGGCGACACATCTCCCTTCATGGATAAGCTTTCCTGACTTCCATATGGAGAGTTCAGCTAAAAAAGTGGTTAGTAAACACAAACACATGCGTAATGCAAACATCCCAATTTATGGGCTTAGTGGAAAATCCAAGGGTATTATTTTCAAATTTCAAATTTAACCCTTTCCTCCATAGACACACATCTTTATTGCGTGGGTTAACAGTTAAGATCCAGATCAGCCGACACATCCGTGCCATCTGTTCAGGATCTGCATGCTTTTTGATTGGTTAAGTTATTTCTGACCAAAATCTGACCAGTGCAGATCCTGATCAGATGGCATGGATGTGCCAGCTGATTTGGATCTACACTGGTTGCACATGCGTTAAAATGTGTATATATGGAGGAAAGGGTTAAGGAACTTTCTGCAAGGTTGAAAACAGAAAACAGGATTAGTTAGAGCTGTTGTATTATTTTGTCTTCACAGCCTGACAAATACTGCTTGTTAACCCTTTGCTCCATAGATGCTCCTTACTTATATCACATGGGCAAATGGTGTAGATCCAGATTAGTCAGCACTTCTGTGCTGTCTGATCAGGATCTACATTGTTTCTACAGTGTTCACTTTTAGTCACTGGGTTATTTCTGACCAAAAGGCCACCAGTGTTGATCATATGAGTCTATTGATCTAATCTACACTGGTTGCATATGCGATAAAACCTTTGTTAACCCTTTCCTTGATAAATACGCATTTTTACACATGTGCTACCAGTGTAGATCCAGATCAGCAGGCACATACGTGCTGTCTGATCAGGATCTGCACTGGTCGCATTTTGGTCAGAAATAACCTAATGAATAAAAAAGCGAACAGTTTAGATCCTGATCAGATGGCACAGATGTGCTGGCTGATCTGGATCTAAACTGTTCGCCCTAGCAATAAAGGTGTATCTTTACAGGAAAGGGTTAAGGTTAAACTCCAATATGAACAACATTGTTTAAGCATAATGTAAAAGCACTTCAATAAACTTAATTGGGGTAATGCTATATGAAGTATCATTTGTAGTAAAGTGTTATCCATGTAGAATGCTGATTAAATACATTCATTTGTTTAAATATAAAAACATGCAGAACCCATGAAAACTTGTGATTTTCCAAAAAGCCCTAAATTTCAAGTTAGTAAATACAGCAAAACCTCCAAGAATTAAAGTGTAAATAAAGTCTTAAGAAATCACAGTTTTTTTCCCTGTCAATCTAAAACACAGAAAACCCACTCCAAGAAATTTCAAACAGTGTTGGCTTCAGTTAAGCTGCAGTAATGTGGTTCATATAAATTATATGTTTTACTGTAAAGTTAATCATAATAATTTTTTAAAATCTAATTAAGCCTGATTAAGTCCCTATATGGCATGATCACAAAAGTGCAGTTTAAGTCATATAATTAATGAATTGTGACAACCAGGGTCAGATGTTCCAAATTTATCTACTGACCGAAATTACCAAGGATTAGATTTATCACTTTCTTCAGTTTTATGTCACTTATTTCTAAAATCTCAAAAAAATTCTTCGAAAACAAGCTTTATTTGTTTAAAAAGTATTAACATTCTGTGTGTTTAATCAGTAAATTAAGAATGGGACAACTGACTTCTGATAACCAGACAGATCTACTGTGTCTGCGGATATTAAAAAGTTTCAAATTCCAAAATCACTACTTTTATACTGCCGTAAAAGACGGATCAAGTATACTGACAAGCATAGTGGTGAGCATAAGCTATCTCAAAGATTGTGAAAACACAGACCATGCCCCCAGTGTACTACCCCTCAATTCTTACATGCTATCTGAGGTGACAGACTTGTAAACTTTAATACTGTCTGTACTTTGTTTCAGATTTCTATTTTAACCCTTTATGCCATGGATATGTCCTTCACCGCAGGTATAGATCCAGATCACCTGGCACATCTGTGCTGTCTGATAAGGATTTACACTGTTGGTTTAGATTCACTAGGTTATTTCTGACCAAGAAGTGAACAGTATAGATCAAGATCACACGGCAGGGACATGCTGCCTGATGTGGCTCTACACTTTTTACCCATGGGATAAAAGGCATAACGATGGCTTAAATGGTTAACTTCAACTACGTCAAAAGAATCCTCAAGAGATGTACAAATATTTAATTGGTACGTGCCATGAAAGATCTATGCTTACCTCTGGTGTGAGAGATGTATCACTTTTGTTGCTGCCTGTATGTTCCCTGACCCAGTGGTGGGTGTGGGCGATCTCCAGCACCATAAAAGCACTCGCCATACCCCCAATACCGTAGTTCTGGAATGTTGTTTCTAGGCCATGCACAAATGCTTTCAACAATGATAGCATGCCTTTGTAAACTGCCTTGGATATTGCCTGTAAAATTTGAACGACACAGATACAGAATGACACTAAACTCTTACCTTGTTTTATCCATAATGCAATCATGTTAAGCATGACAGATAAATCAGGGTGGCTAGACCATGTTACTTTTTGGATGTTGTGCACACACAAAATTCAGGTAGGTTTTTGCTTATTTCTCAGTAATTTCTAGACTGATTTCAATCAGATAATGAGCACTGTACTGCTGTTAAAAAGCATTTTCATCGATATTTAACTTCCATTATCAATCGGCTGCTGTTTTCTCAAACATTCAAAGACACATTTTGTTTAAATCTAATCTTGGTTTGATTCCAGTAATAAACTACTTACCACATCTTCTATATGTACATCATCATCACTGAGCTTTTTATCAAGGTTTTTGTTGAGCCGACTTATCATAAAGTTACGATAATTCTCATCTTCTAAGAGTTTCTTGACTCGCCCCATTTTCAACCAGCTAATTCCCTGACCTTCCTGCACACTGGCCACTACCTCCTTCAAAAACTGCTGATTTTCACTGAAAATAATGATAAAACCCACAAAATGTAATACAGTTCAATCTGTGTTAAGAGTCACCGATCTGTTTCATGATCAGGGAGCTCTAATAAATAGCCAATATACCATGCTTGATGCCATTTACACTATGAATATGGCTTATATCCCAAGTTGAAACTAGTGTAGATCCAGATCAACCAGAACATCCATACATTCTGATCAGGATCTATATTAGTTGGTTTAAGGTTCATTAGGTTCTGACCAAAAATATAGTAGTATAGATATTGATTACAGGTCACATGTGATAAAGCCGTAGCCATGGGGTAAAGAGTTAAATCTTTGCTCCATATACACACCTTTGTGGCATGGGAGAACAATGTAGATCCAGATCAGCAGGCACATCTGTGCCATCTGATCAGGATCTGCACTGTTCACTTTTTTATTTATTAGGTTATTTCTGACCAAAAAATGACCAGCATAGATCTTGATCAGACAGCATGGATGTGCCGGCTGATCAGGATCTACACTGGTCTCACACGCGTAAAATGTGTATACATGGAGGAAAGGGTTCAAAAGCAATCGGGATAGCAGCATCAGACAGCTGATGAAGCAGCCTCTTTTCAAACCTTGGATGGCTGATAATGAAAGATTACCTGTAGTTAACTCTTTTAAAGGTGTTTGTCAATGATATTTCTATCACAAATATATAAATTTTGGATGTCATTCCATGAATTTGGTTCTGCTTGTCACACGAGAACCAGCTTTAACATGGGTAATATTTCAAATAACACTGCATGACCAAGCAGATTTTGATTACCTATTAGAAGATCCCTTAGTCTCATTTGTTTTGTGTTTTTCTTTACTGGTAGGCTTCCTGTTGGTGGCATGTTTCACTAAGCCCGACTTCTCTACCAGGGCTTTACGATTACCAAGTGGTGCAAACGGTTTAGGACTAGGTTTCTGAGGTGGCTGGCTGGCAGGGACAGGTGGTGTAGGGCTTGATCCTGTTTTGGAACCTAAAATATTTATATGTAGTTTAGTAGTTAATTGGTTAGCTTTATGAAATAGAAAATTTATTTGGTGTTGTTATGAATATGAAAACTTGATGGAAATTACTGATGAGGCATAACTGTAGGCAAACTTTAAAACAGCGAAATTCTTCTGCCAAAATAATTTTTGGGAATAGTTTTTACAAATATGTTACAATAAAAGATTCACTTAACATTCACAGCTTAACTATGAGAGTACAGTACTGAAATGTAAAAAAGAACCATTTCTATGAAACCAAATCACTGAAAGTCTACAAATCTATCCTAGATAAATTCTATAAAATGTTTCTAGTAAATGCCTTATTGTACTTTGTAACTTAGTTTCACATCAGTACATTGTGTGAATTTATCTCTACATAAAACAACTTTACATCACATATAATGGTATGTCAAACTCAAGCACTCACTAATTGCGAACAAAAGACATTTTATCCAGAAATAACTGAGTGGTAGTATTGTACATCAACGATTTCTTAAGTAATTTCAATTTCAAAGTAGTAAAAGACAGTCTTGTTTCTTTTGCATAATTAAGCATTTGTCTCCCATGTTAACTTTTAGATTTATTTTTAAACTTTGTGGCCTTAGGCCTTAAATTACAATAACCATACAGTCAATTAACCAGTTCACGCCTATCCTCGGAAAAGAACTGACGATTTCCCCACCTAAACCAGAGGTGTAAAATGAATGCTTCACAACACAATGTACATGTATGTATTCAGTTCAGTTATAACCCTACATCTGAGATAATTTAACCGAGACTGTAGACCAGCCCAAACACCTAAATTTCTGACAGGTTCAAATTTCTGACTGGTTAGTGAAACAACTGGGTTAAATTCAACTATTCAGATGCTCAAGATTGGAAACTTGTCTCTGTTCGCGGGTTTAATGTCTTGTGCCCTTGACTAGTATCACAAAAATCCATAATTGTCACATGTGCTCATGTTCATAAAAGTAAGTTTGTAGACCAGTCTGAAATCTTAAGCATCAGACTGGCTGAAATCGAGACTGGTCGCCATTTCAGCCAATCAGATGCTTGAGATTTCAGACTGGTCTCCAAACTTAATTTTATTATCTTGGACCCAGAGAGCAAAAATGATATATATACCATTGAAATGAGAAAGGAGTTACACATGTATTGCACTTAAGTGATGTCACAGACTAACTCGCAGGGACAGAGTATAATGAAAACATAATGAAAAATGTTCCAATAATGGTTTACTTCAAGACAAATCTAAAACATGTTCACACTACAGGGCCCAAGATCATAAAACTTAGATTGAAGATCAGTCTCAAATCTCAAGCATCTGATTGGCTGAAATGGCAACTGCTTGAGATTTGAGACTGGTCTCCAGATTTAGTTTAATGATCTTGGACACAGGAAATAGTAAATAAAACAGTAAAGAGATTTCATGAACAAAAGTTTGAAGAAGCTTGTATACAATGTGCACTACAGTTTCTAACAGTAAACAGTCTACACAACAGTGCTTCAAACGTTTCTGAACCCAACTGTTACCTTTCTTTAATGACATTCCTGTTAAACAATCAGCAATCAGTGTATTACCATTATATATAGGTAAACTGGGAAAGGACAAATATTTCTATGATTGTGGGAGACCTTTTGTTATTATTACTATATAAACATATGAATTTGTAATTCTGGGACCGGCTCTCTGATGTTGGTGTAACTTGTAGCAAACCCATTTCTGCTTGAATTTATACATTTGAATGTACACTTACATTGTGTGTGTTTATATACTTGAAGAAATTAGAAACACAACTTCTTTAAATATGGAATGTATGCAAAAAAGCAATTAAATATGTTTAAACTAAACCTTTTGTTGTGTCTTCTATTACTTTAATATAAGTATTTGTATTTAGTATATTAAATGACTCAGCATAGCTCATACCCAGGTGTAGACTAATTTGGTGTAGGGAAGACAAAATTACCATTATATACAGGATCTGTCATGAAAATAGGATGTGTGAGTATATACTGAAACTATCACTGTAATCTGTCACTTATCCCTTTCCTCCAAAGACACACATTGATTGCGTGTGCGACCAGTGTAGATCCAGATCAGCCGGCACATCAGTGCTGTCTGATCAGGACCTGCACTGTTCACTATTTGATTTCTTAGGTTATTTTTTACCAAAAGCAACAAGTGCAGATTCTGACCACACGGCAAGGATGTGCTTGCTGATCTGGTTCTACACTGGTTGAACACGCGTAAAAATGGGTATATATGGAGGAAAGGGTTAAACAGACATTTGTAGCTTCTTCCATTGAGGAGTTCAAATATTCCATTTGGCATCAAGGTTATTTTTAATCCTCTTGGTTGTGTTTACATTATTTTTGTTTATGTTAGTTTATGTCATCCACTACCTACTAAATTAAGAACTTTATGAGGCAAGTTAATGTTGTGCAGAAGTAAAAATAGCTAACCTGGATACATCAACAAATTGGAAAATGCATGAGAAAAGTTGTTTTAGGTTGAAATTGTTTCACTCTGTAAATATTGGTACACCGATAACATGAATTTATGAGCTTTCAATCAATTCAAAATATTTTATGTGAAGTGATCAAGATAGATTATCTATCTTTAATTAATATTTTCCAAGTTGTTTTTGTTTGTACTTCGTGAATATTTGTACACCAATAACATGAATTTACAATTTTTTATTGCTTTGCACTATTTCACAATATTTTATCAGAGAAACCTTACCAAACAACTCTGAGAGAGTACTGCTAGCATTGTGAGCAAAGTCAGTCAAATCAATTCCCAGTGATGACATCAATGACGACGGGCTGGAACCTCGATCCAAACCTCCAGCCATCTTGTTGTCCGGGGCCTCAAGAGATGTAGACTGTAAGAAAACGTTTGGATTTTGGTATTATAGTCAATAAAAAATAAAATGTTATGTAATCTAACTCTTGAAATGCTTAGTACAATTAAAATCGCTTTTTTTCACAGTCTGATCAGGGTTGACACGGTATTTAGACTGGATTTTTGCAAAACACCCCAATAAATGATCAATGGACTAGCTTAGATTGAAAAGTGGTGTGTCCATTGGTTAAGAGTTAAACAACCAAAATGTTCAAGGATTTCTGAATTATCATCTAATGAGATATAAGTAAATTTTTGGAGACTGGCTTCTACAGAAGACTCAAAATGGTATATTTCGGTATTATGTACAATTGCAGGTTTAAGCAAAATGTTAGTTTAAAGAAGATTAACAGATATTGCTACCTAAAAATGTGTCAAAAATGTAGCCTCTGATGTGTTAAGAAGTTTTTTCTTTGATTTGACCTAGTGACCTAGATATTAACCCCAGTTTACCAAGTCACATATTGTTGCCAAATTTAATGCTAATCAGATGAAAAATTTGGCCTCTAATATATGTTAACAATTTTTTTCTTTGTTTCACCTAATGTTCTGGTAGATTTGAATTTACATATTTTGTGTAGTGTGAAATCTACAATAATGTAACCTTTGTAAGTTAGAATAATAACAAAGTATGAGACATTAGATAAAGCTGGGAGCTAGACATCAGATAAAGTCAGGAACAATGATTTACCTTTGAGCCAGATTTATTGGAATGAAGCATACTGAGAGACCTTGGCACTGCAGGGCCCCCTTTACTGCCGTCTTGACTCCCTTGGCTCCCCTGGGAGCCCATCCTATCCCTCCTTAGATTCGGACTTGGGGGTGGCACACGGGGAAGCCGTGGGCTTGGTGGGTTTAAGTCCCGAGGGCTAGGTGGAGCCCTGTCCTTGGGACTAGATGGCACACGCTGAACAGGACTGGAAAACAAACACCTCACTATTTGCAAACTGATATTTTCCATAAATCTGTAAGTGATCTACTATAAATTAATTTGTATCGATAGGCAGAAAATTAAATAGTTTAAGCTAATTTTCATTGTATTTTTTCTCCAAAACCTGATTAAAACTCTGGAGATGACTACCATTTTAACATTATCAATAAAAACATTTGACAATTTTGAAAAGAAAAAAATTAAGAAAGTTTACAAGAATTTCTCAATAATGTTTGAAGAAAATGAAAAAAAAAAGATATGTAAGTGAAGTAGTGTGTTACTTCAATTTCTGGATGGCACAATTACGTTAATGAATCGAATGCTGACAATCATCAGTATATAATCAATCATTCACTCTGCTCTAACGAGACATTAAACCATTGTTCCCTTTCAAATATCCTGATACGAAATCATTTGTTACGCAAGAAAGGAAATTTATCACGATCATTAAAAATCCCAGTCAGACAAACCACACTCGATATCCCAAAATATATTTGTATAGCATATTGATCCTGTACTCTTGTAAAACATCAATATATATTCGAATGATTGTGTGTTTAACCCTCTTTTGAGGCTGCAACGTTCTTTCAACAGTGGTTACTTCTGTGCCCAAGGTTATAAAGCTGTGCATGGAAACCAGTCTCAAATCTCAAGCATCTGATTGGCTGAAATGGTGACCAGTCGCCATTTCAGCCAATCAGATGCTTGAGATTTGAGACTGGTTTCCTTGCTCAGCTTTATAACCTTCAGCCCTGATCTATGTATTCAGTTGTGGTTGTTTTCATAAAGTTTTACAGCTTTTCGTTTCTTTTCCAGTGCCCAAGGTTAAAAAACTGAGCTTGGAAACCAGTCTCCAATCTCAAGCATCTGATTGGCTGAAATGGCGCCCAGTCGCCATATCAGCCAATCACATGCTTGAGATTGGAGACTGGTTTCCAATCTCATCTTTATAACCTTCAGCCCAGAAAGTTTCAGTGTCTCAAATCCTGAAATCTGGTCCCCAAACAATAAAACTGATATTGGAGACCAGTCTCTAGTTTAAAGTATCTGACTGGCTGATCAGACTGAGGCTGGTCTCCCTTCTCAGTTTTATAATCTTGGGACAAGAACCACTCCTGAGAAATAGCAGTCCTGTTCAATACGGATTTTGGCAACTCTAAAAACCAAATGTGATCTTTATTTTAACCCTTTCCTCCATAAATACACCTTTATGGCATATGCGAGCAGTGTTGATCCAGATCAGCTGGCACATAAGTGCTGTCTGATCAGGATCTACACTATTCGCCTTTTATTTATTAGGTTATTTTTTACCAAAAAGCGAAAAGTGCAGATCCTAATCAGATGGCATGGATATTTTGACTGATCAGGATCTACACTGTTTGCTCATGCGATTAGGTATATATATATGGAGGAAAGAGTTAAATGACCAGATGAAGCTCTTTTTATTATACCCAAATATTCAGTCCCAATGATTACCTTTGACTTGAACCAGAAGGAAGTCTTTCCCTTGGGAATGCCTTATCTCTTGGACTTGGAGGTTTTTCATAAGATTCAAAAGCGGAGTTAATGCTCTTGTTAAGGGGTTGTAATGGAGGTCTGCTAGGTCGAGGGGGCGGGCTGCCTGAACCACTGCTATCTTGTCTAAAACATTTAAGTTAATAACATATATAACTCCACAAATTTATCAAAACATAGAAATTGTCGAACCATAAATTGTCACCTTAGTGCAAAAAGTACAATTAAAGTAAATAGGATTTATACTTCTTTGTGAAATATGAATAAAGCAGGGAAGGTAAACATGAAAAATTATAAAAAAAATATCATCTTTCCTATACATCAATTAACCAATCAAATTGATGGAAATGTCAACTACAGTTTTCATTGGTGTAAAACTGACTTAGCAGTTACTAAATTATAGTGAATGTGTGGACCAGTTGGTAATTAACCCTTTCCTCCATAGACACACCTTTATTGCATGGGCGAACAGTGTAGATCAAGATCAGCCGGCACATCCGTGCCTTCTGATAAGGATCTAAACTGTTCGCTATTTGATTCATTAGGTTATTTCTCACCAAATTGCGACAAGTGCAGATCCTGATCAGACGGCACGGATGTGCCAGCTGATCTGGATCTACACTGGTCGCACATGCGTAAAAATGAGTTTTTATGGAGGAAAGGGTTAACCACAGCTTAACATAATGCATTATTATTTTCAAATACTCTTGCCTCCCCTCTTTTATTGTTCATACCATCTAATGTTTAAGATGGTTGAAATACATTTTTTATATTTAATTAACATGCAATGATCATTTCAAACAAAAGCATGTAAATATGCAGCTTTGCTACCTATAGTTATTACTGTGAGATATTTACAATTTAAATTTGCAGTAATTTTAGTATTAGGTCTAACTTGCAAACCACTACATCTTGTGTATTTACCATTTTGGACTCAACAAGGTTTTAACACTTTTATCTAGCCAATCATGGTAGTAAACTGCAACCAAGAATAAAATTCATATAAAACAATAAAGTCATACTTAATGAGTCTATGTCTTCCAGTGGGTGTGAGGTTGCCGGAATCATATCTAAACTCTCTACTGGGTGTCTCCTGTAACATGATAAGGCAGCCAGTGTAAAATTACAAGTAATTTTTAAAATCATCATCACTTTGATCTTGTTAATTAAAACCTTCTGTGCTAACGGTAAGTGCATTTGTTTTCTGAATTTCACTTTTAAATAGTTCACACCAGTTCTCAAAACTGATTACAAAGTAAATATAATATTAAATGAACATTTTATGAAATAGAATAATAATAATAATTTAATTGCAAGACATTGACTCTTTACTACATGGATACATGTTTTATCACATCGGCAACCTGTGTATATCCATATAAGCTGGCACGTCCATGCCATCTTATCTGGATCTACACTGTTCGCTTCTTGGTCAAAGTAACCCAATGAATCTAAAGGTGAATAGTGTAGATCCTGATGGCACGGATATTCCAAATTTTCTAGATTTACAAAAGTAGCATATTGTATAAAGGCAATATCCATGCAGTAAAGGATTAAGCAAACTACAATTGTGATGTTTTACAATTTTTTTTCAAGATACTAAACAACCAGCAAACATAAACAAATTATCAACAACATAAAATTACCATTTCTTGAATGTTGGGGTTAGACACAGCTATAGAATCAGGTTCCGGGGCGTATCTTGGATTACTAGTGTATGAACTATCTGACGAGTCTCCACCATAATCTTCATCACTGTCGTTGTGGGACGGGGCAGAATCACTTAGGGGTAGGGACGAATCAGGCAGCTGTAATCTGTCAGGTGGGTGATACACTTTAGACTCATCAACTGCTAACACTTGGTTCTCTGGCAAAAAGGCTGAAATGGAAATCAAGTTCTCCCATTTAATTGTACTTACTTGTCTGTTTTTGCACTTAATTGGTGAAATGTGTGAACATGGTTGGTGGAAAATGATATGAATTTCTTCACAGAATTTCTTAATGTTTCTAATGTAAAAAGGACTGAAAGTACACAAAATTTACAATCTCTAGCATCTCAGAGTATTAAAGCCTTTACTGGTTTCGACTAGCATTGGCGACCAGTACGGATCAAGGTCAGACGTACATACATGCAGTGTGATGAGGATCTACACTGTTTACTTTTAGATTCATTATTTCTGACCAAGAAGTGAACATTGTAGATCCAGTTCAGACTAACCAGATTTGCCAGCTGATTTGAATTTATAATGGTCACCCATGTGAAAAAAGGCATATCCAAAAGTTAACAGTTTTTCAGTTTTGTATATGATCTTTGAGATTTAGATTAAATAGAAGGTAAGTGCGGTGTTAAAAAACATGACTTACAAGGTGTATCGCCATCGATTTCACTGTTTACCATGTCTGTGACAAAATCACTGAGAGATGAGTATGACGAGGAAGTAGACTCTGCCCCATCACTGTCACTACCACTCTCATCTGTAACACAAATATAACCTGTTCATTGAGCTTGTTGACAACAAACTTTATTGTTTCTTCCTTTTTTCGGGGCCCAAGATCGTAAAACTTAATCTGGTGACCAGGCTCAAATTTCAAGCACATGATTGGCTGAAATGGCAACTGGTTCATCAGATGCTTGAGATTCCAGACTGGATTCCAATCGTAGTTTTATGATCATGGGCTCTGCTGTTTTGCAGCAAGATTTCAGCATATATAACTCCAGACACATATATTGTAACAAAGCTTTAAGACATAATTCAAACAGAGCATTTTTCTGCAGAGTTCATACAACATGTGCCATGCATATATGAGAGGGAAAAAAAACACGAAGGATAACAAGATAGCATTGTATTAAAAATTGATAATGAGACTGTGAGCTCATTTTGGCGCTGTTTTTACAAAATATCTCACATTAAGGGCTTACCACACTCCTCCCCAGCATATTAAACGATAAAAAGAAAATTATCAAAATCTCAATAACAGTATAATGCCGTTCAATGAAACTTTGCACAAATGAGTGTTACTAATTTATCTTTATTTTGCATATGGTAAGACACATTAGAACCTTAATTATAAGCTGCGAATAAATGTCAAATTTTGACAATAAAATTACCCCAAAAAACCTGATCATTCATGGCATAATTCGACATTCAATGTCATCCAAGGATGAGAATGATATCATAATTTGACATTTGTTCACTGAGGATGTCATTCTGTTAACATATTTTAATGTTTTCTATCATATACCTGTGGGATACTCGTCACTAACAACTTCTGAAGCTGAGCTCAGGGCAGCACCAAGGGAAGAACTTTCATCATATACTCGGAATGTGATTGGCTGTAACTGGTTGGCATACCACTTTGCTTTGTCCCCTATTAATAAGGGATCAAACACCGAGGTCTGGACACGTAGAAAGGCCATATTTTGTGGACATAATGACCATTCTGCAAAAAATTCTACTGCCTGCAATAAAAAAAAAATAGTTAAGAGGCCAGGATTCAAGATCATTTAACAGAAGCTAAAGACCAGCACAGATCTCAAGCTCAGGGCCCAAGATCATAAAATTAAATCAGGAGACCAGTCTCAAATCTCAAACATATGATTGGCTGAGATCTGAGACTGGTCTCCAATCTTAGTTTTATGATCTTGGGCCTCTGATCGGATGAAACTAGAGGCAAGTTTTCAAAGGATAAATATAAACATGTACAATCTTTTGAATTTCAAAATTTAAAATTCCTGTCTTAAGCTTAAAAAACATTTCCTTGCTTCTTTTGTTAAAATAATCCCTTATATTTATTTTAATTGAACAAGCATTTTGGTACAAAAACAAAAACATCATTTATTTATTTCACTGTACAACAAAAAGATATATCATTCGCTCTAATGTGATAAAAGCTGCTCATCAACTAATGAACTATGCACAATGTTTTGACTTGTGACAGTGAACCACCTGCTGCCATCGCTATATCATCAATTATTGCCATTCCAAAAAAAAAGCCGACAAAATTACAAATTCTGTCATAGACTGTAAACAGCCCCTTCTGGCTAAATTTTCAGATCTGAACCTCTAGCATTAATACTAATACTCTCATGATACTGACAGTCTGTTTATCAGTTAGCTAACACCAAATATTTCATACCTGAGTTCTGGCTAATCTGTGGGTAAAATGAGTTTTCACAGGTCTTGATTTGAGAAAGCTGTACAGTTGGAATGCAACTACGGCTCGTGGATAGAGCCTGAGGGTCCTTGTGTGCTCGGAGAAGTTACCCAGAGTGTTCGCAGAGTTGAAAAAGCGCACCTGCAATAAATATAAGTCATAATTTTTTATATGAAACAATAAGGAAACACACTATAATTATTTAAATGCTGCAAGTCTTTAAGTCAGTCAATTGAGTATTTTTAGATTTATTCAGAAAATTAATGTTGACATTTCTTTGTATCAAATGGAAATAACTTTTAAATCAGCATTTAATCAAAAGACATGTGTCTGTACAAGTGATGAAAACCATTTGTAAGAATGTCTTAATCAATCTGGTTAAATATGGCAAATGCTGTGCTTAGCATTTTAAATTGGTCTAAAATCTATCAATCAAAAACCATCAGCCAATCCCTCCTGTAATTAAGATTCCTATTCCTGACAATAGATTTCAGTTACTGTACACCATATCATTATGAAGAAGCTAAGAATAGTTACTGTGGTATCATTATTTTTCGCGATTGTTGAATTTTCACGTATTTCGTGCAAGAGTTAGTGTGCGCAATCAAACCCTAGCGAAACCAAACCACTGAATATCTAGTCTTATTATAACAATGCAAGTGTGTGAATTTAAGCCCTTGCGAAAATGTCACTTATTTCATTTGCAAGAATTTCGATCCCCGCGAATTTAAATGATACAACAGTATGCATGGAGCCTTCTACATACTGACAAGAGTTTAAAGTTTGTTAAGTGCCCGAGATCATACAACTGTACCTAACAGATGATTAAAATTTGAGACTGGTCTCCAGATTTAGTTTTATAAAACTGAAACATAACACCAATCATCAAATCTCAATCATCTGATTGGCTGAATAGAGACTGGTCTCCAGATTTAGTTTTATAAAACTTAGACATGAGACCAGTCTCAAATCTCAATCATCTGATCATCTGAAATGGAGACTAGTCTGCCAATCATTTCTGCCAATCAGATGCATGAGATGCAAGACTGGACTCCATATTTAGTTTTATGATCTTGGGCATAGATTCTTTGTAAACAGATATCTTTCTACAAGTGACATTCTCTCAATGTAAATATTCAGTATCTCTGATTTTAACCAGCGTACAAAACCAGCATAATGGAATCTCACTGATACACAAATAGTAATCAGCATGCCAACAATTTTAAATGATATCAAATTATGCATAATTAAACAGCAAAAGCTTCATTATATTTGCCAGTTCACATGGTTACCGCATGTCTGCAGTTTTTTTTATTGTCTCTGATATGTTTGCTGATGAAAGCTAAATACACATCCTACTTTAACAATCGGCTATTTGATGTGTTTACAAGTGATGGAGGTTCCAGCTTTTTTCAAATTCACCAATTAACCAGGTCTCCTGGTTATTAACAATTCTTGATAAATTTTAAAGTTATATTTTTTTTATTAGTAACACTAACAGATAAATGTATCTGGAAAAAAGGCTTTTAAATCAAATCAACCCATAAAACATGAAAGGATTAAAGTAGTTGTAGTAGTAGAAGTTGGATAGATTTCAGTTTTCACTGATTAATAATCCTAATGGTCAACAGTTATTGTTTTATAGTCAAAGTATTTCTTTATCTTTTTTTTTGTTTCAGGTAAATACAAGTATTGTCTGTTGTGCCGAAACATCAAATCTGATATTTTTATATTAATATACTTTTTTATTTGTAATGCCTTGATAATTCTGCTTTGCTGATGTTATTAATTTTCAGTTTTACATCCATCTTGCTTTAAACAAAGTCATTAACTAATGAACTCGTAACTCATTTTAAGTTCTATTACCATAGCAACCCTTGTGGCAACATCTACAGAATCGACATCGTTGCCATAGATGAGTGGGTTGAAGCCTGTATTGGATGAGAAACTTTCCCGTCGTTTCCACATCTCGGGATTTTGAGCAAGAGCATCTAAGTTCTTGATGGGCTGAGGGGTCATACTCATGCTAGTGAGAGCCTGCAACAAACAACAAACATGGTATACTTCAAATATTGTTTTCTGATTAACCCTTTACTTCATATATACAGGTGTTCTTGCATGTGCAGCGATTGTAGATCCAGATCAGCCAGTACATCCTTAACATCTGATAAGGATCTACACTGTTCGCTACTTGGTCAGAAATAACAAATGAATCTAGGAATAAGAAGTGAGAATGTGCCAGCTGATCTGGATCTACACTGTGCACCCATGCAATAAAGGCTTATCTTTGCAGTAAAGGCTTAACAGATGAAAGACAAATTATCACAAACTGTCAGACTTATTAAGAATTCTCACAAATGATCTACCGGGGTATTTCAAATATACCTGAGGACTGTACTGCTAAGTCTACAATATCTTTCCATAGTCATTATGAGATGATATTTCAACAAGTCCTTGCTTCTTGCAATAGTGAAAAGCAAGCAGAAAACAAGGATTGTGGACTCTGAAATGTTGGGCATCTGCATCAATGGTTACAAAACATACAAAATATATATGAGTACGTCAAACTCAAAGAAAGGACATAAACCCTTCACTCCATATAGATTTTATCGTGTGTGTGTCCAGTATAGATCATGATCAGCCAAAATATCTGTGCCATCTATTCTAGATCTACACTGGCCAATACTTGGTCAGAAAAAAACTTTATGAATCTAACAGCAAACAGCGAAGATCCTGATCAGACATGGATCTGCAATGTTTGCACATAAAAATCATATAGTTATATGTCGTAAAGATTTAACAAACACTTCTTAGAATGAAAATGAATGCATATAGAACTCAAAATAAGCATTTATGGCAACAATAACAAAAAATAAGACTTATTTGGATTTTAAGAGTTTTCCATACAAGTTTAGCTAGACTCGTACATTTCAATGTTGTTTATCTTATCAGACTGAGTTTTCTGTTTGGCAAAAATATTCATATTCATTCAAAATTAATTTACAAATGTGTCTGTGTGATTTGACTTGAACTGTACAACATTAGCGACCTGTTTGAGGTGATTCTTCAGGACAGTGCCCTCTGGTTCTGGCATGGGAGGTAACTCACAATTTCCTCCAGGAGGAGTTATCTGAAAATACAAATGTGGAAGGTAAGTCAAAATTTCTGTTTGTAAAAATAAAGTCATAATTTCTTTATGAAGTTAAGTTAACCAATTCTTCCATATATATGGATTTTATTGCTTGTGCAACCGAAGTAGATACAGTACATCCTTGCCGTCTGATCAGTATCTACACTTTTAACTTTTTGATTCATTAGGTTATTTCTGACCAAGGAGCACACAGTTTATATCCAGACCAGATGGCACTAATGTGCCAGCTGATCTGTTTCAAAGAATATAAAATTAAATATGTACACCAGTCTCATATCTCAAGCATTTGATTGGCTGAAATAGCGACCAGTCACCATTTCAGCCAACTCAGATGCTTGAAAATTGACAATGGTCTCCAACCTTAGTTTTACTGATCTTGGGCTCTGGATCTTTACAGGTTGCACATGTGATAAAACCCATTTGTACACAGGAAAGGGTAAAGATCAAGCCTGGAATGCTGTATTATTGACGTTTGGGATGGATCAAAATTGTACTGTTTATTGGTGTAAATATTGAGTTGCGCTCCAATCCTGGGCTAGGCGGCGTGGGCAGTAATAAACATTACCATTGCTGCACATGAACAGGCTCAATCAAACCGAGCCTGCAATATTTTCATATTTGTTGTGTTCGACGGTCTTCAAAGTTCCCTTTTCATTTATTTTGTTAAAATTATCAATGATTCTTATCCAGTTCAACGTTAGTTCATTACTTCTATATTTTGGTGAAAATAACTATCAACCTAATAATTAACAAGAATTGACAGAGTTTGGCATATCTAGGTCAAATCTATCAAATATGGCAAAACCATGATGACATTAACTAATTCACGTTGGTAATAGAGATGAGTCGATACTACAGAGTTCGTGTATACATTCATTCAGAGTCTGTAAGCAATACTACTAATATTTGAAAGAAGAGAAAACTAAGACAACTGTTTGAATAATCTGCAAGAAACTGACGGCTCTGTCTGGTCTTGTCTGTGAACAATAAGGCAAATCCATAAGATGCTGCTAAAATAACTAGTTGTATTCTTTGTATTCATGATGCACATTTTCTAACAATATACTGCATAAGGAAGTTTAAGTTTTTTAAAGCCAGGGATGTTTTCATAAATTACTAATTGTAGACTAAGATATTGCAATTAAAATTTATCCTGGCTGCTTCTATCTCCCCCACCCACATTTATTTGTTTCAAAAATTAGGCCTTAATGGCTCACGATGAGCTTCAACTTTTTAAAGCTGGTAAAGGTATTGGCCACTTAAACTTTGAGTTCTAAACTATGGCCAAGTATTTCAGGGGCAGATCCAGGGGGGTTCAGTGGGGTTGCTCGAACCCCTTTTTGGGCAGTAATATTTAATTTTCATATAGAATTATGCCAGAAAGTTGGAAATTTTCATTTTAAGACCACCCAAAACATATCTCTTTTCTGGAAAACTTGTATCCAACTATATATTTTATGATGACAGAACATCAAGCATACATTTCCAGAAAAAGCAGCTTTAAGTTTATTGTATTTAAGTACAGGCAAATATGATACCTTATTACCATTGTTGTTGTTGATTATGGGATGTATAGAACATTGAACATTAGAGAATAAATAACAAAGTAAGTAAATTCATTTCTTCAATTACGTCACAGGGTATGACATGTCTAGTATAATTCTCCAAATCTGGTAAATTAAAACACTGGGAAATACTAATCTGGTATGCATGAATTGTTAAATCAGAACCCAGTCATGCCATGAATGAACAAGTAGTTTTCCTGGTGCAGTTTTCCCTCGGGATGATGAAATACTACAAGGTTGATTCTCCCTATTGATCAAACTTATTACTACAGACTTGAGTAAATCAATTTTGTCTGCTAGAAGCAAGAACTCAATAACTGCACCAGCAATATACTGTATTTAATGAGTTATTGCTCCAAGTAGATGCATGATAACAATAGCTTTCTATAAAACTGCCAAGTTAGTGAATATATATCGTCTTGTTCTTTCTCAATTAACAATCTAGTATTCCACACAGCAAAAGTGGAAAAGTGTAATGAATGCAGCTACAACGGACTGCTGGCAACAACAACAGCGAATCTCAAAGGAAAGTAGATGCATGTCATATTTCCTTTTTCTGCATATAGATGCATGTCATATTTCCTTTTTCTGCATATATACACATTTTATCAGATGTGCAACCAGTTTAGATCCGAATTAGACAGCACATCCGTTTCTAATGAATCAAAAAGCACACAATGTAGATCCTGATCAGTGCCCAAGGTTATAAAACTGAGCATGGAAACCAGTCTCAAATCTCAAGCATCTGATTGGCTGAAATGGCAACCAGTTGCCATTTCAGCCAATCAGATGCTTGAGATTTGAGACTGGTTTCCAAACTCAGTTTTATAACCTTCAGGCTGATTGCACAGAATGTGTTGGCTAATCTGTATCTTCCCTGTTCGCACATGATATAAAACTCTTAATATATGACAGGGCTTTTCATCCTTATATAACAGAGGCCTATAAAAGGCCTCTTCCCAAACCAAAAATATAGTATTTTTTCCCAATTGTGGCAGAAACTCTTCCCAAAATGCTAGGTAAGTTTCGAAAAATGGCTAAAACTCCTGGGAGGAATGTTTGAAAATTGAAGTCTGGAAAAAAAGTGCATAATAAATTAGATTTAAGTTAAAAATACCTATTACTATTCAATTTCATAAAGTAGAACCCATCTTTCAGTTAATTTTGTTTTCCCAAAATAAACAATTATTGCGTGTAAACTTCCCAATTGGAAAGGCCAGGGCCTCTTCCCAATTTTCTGATGAAAAGCCCTATATGATGCATAGAGTAAAAAGGCCACTTGGTCTGGCGGTTGTTAGTTTGAAGCTACCATGGTTGCTTATGACAATTGCGTGATGGTTTGAAGGAGAAGTCTTAAATTGTGCTGGTAATTACCACCACAATCAAGATGTTACATTTTAAGTAAATAAATAACAGCCTTGAAAATACTATTTCCAATCATGTGTAAATACAAAAAATTCTCAGATTTTTCTATGCTGGAGATTTATATTGCAAATCAGTTCATTTGAAAAACAGAATCAAGTTTGAGCATATGAAATTCCGACAAAGTCATAAACAAACATTATGAGCACCATTTCAAGTGTGTTTTTCTTGTCAAAATCATGCAAATTATGCATTTAAAGCAAAAAATAAACAAATGATATATGCTGACAGGTGCAAGCTTAGGACATATCCTAGTAAAGTATATTTTGTCATCTTAATGCAAAAACAGTATATCTCCTACTTATTTAGATGGCACTTACACTGTTATTGCACAAAGGTGACAATTTCTATCTTAACGTTCAAAAATATCCTCTGTATCTTGGAAAACTATGTACTTTAATCATCATTGTTCAAGACCAAGCTGCCTTGCTAGGAACTGACAAGTTTCATCACGTGGGAGGAAATTACTCTAAAACACTTGTTGATTAATGAAGTTGTGACCCTCTGTAGATGACACTGGGTAGGTGTTAATGGACAGCCACTTTGTCCTAATTGCCTCGGGGTTTTATCTCCTGATATATTCTTCAAAAGCTAAGTAAGGATTGCGGGATAAAAAAGAACTTAATTAAATCTGGCAGACAAATATTTAAGGCTAACAACAATCTGATTCAGACGCAGACTGTTAGTTTTGACATGATTCCATCTTGAATAACAATGCAAATGATAGAACTTCTGATACTGACATTCTAAATGCATAACAGATCTAGGTTTTTCTGCCTTTTTGCCAGCACTGGGAAAACTTATGTAAATCAGTTGTTTCAATTTCTTGTAAAGAAGAAGGGGATCAATGAAAATAAATGCTGGATTCTGGCCCCAAGATTACAAAGCTGAGAATGGAAACCAGTCTCAAATCTCAAGAATATGATTGGCTGAAATAAAAACATGTCTCAAATCTGAGTATAAAATCTTCAGCCAAGGGATCAAAACAAACAAAAATGGCAGCTTTTCTGCAAAAATACAACAGGTGATACAGTAAATGTTATCAGGGTAAATCCCCTCTCCCCTTCCACTTCTTACTGCGGCCACTGTCATTTTATCACACTCCTGTATGATTTAAGTCATGCACAATGCTGTAATTTGACTATGCTGAATGAAAAACAAATTTATTGAATGAATCAATTAATTATTATTACTCTATTTCAAATGTTCACTCTTTAATTTCGAATTTTCAAATGCTCATTCTTTTTCAACATACAGAAAAAGAAAAAGTGTTCAAAAATTCAAAATTAAAGAGTGAAAATTTTAAATCAAGTTCTATCTGATTTCTCTTTTGGAAAATCTTTTTTGGTTGTAATTATTATTAATTTAATAAATTAAAATTATAAGCCACAGTTAAAAACAAAAAGAACATGTGCAATAGATATAACTCTGGTGAGATGTTCCCTTCCAAAGCTTGCATTTGTTAAAGATACTTTTATCCCTGTTCTGAAGTTAATAAAAGTGATATATGAAACAAGTCTCAAATCTCATGCATCTGATAGACTGAAATGGTGACCAGTCGCCAATTCAGCCCATCAGATCCTTGAGATTTGAGACTGGTTTCTATTCTTAGTTTTATAATCTTTTGGCCTGAACTTTTCTGTGAAACATACTTCAAAGAAATCTTCAAAAGATCTAGGACTATCTTTACTGGTATCCCCAAGCCACTTCCATGAACATTTTACAGTGGGTTAGATGAAGAGCTGCCGTCCATTAAATAGGCAGTTATCTGCTAGAAGATACACTTAACAACTGTCAAAGGACCTACTCCATTTCATTGCAAAGTTCAGATAAATGACACAGATAAAACTGTGTCCCTACAAATTTTCCCTCCAGAAAACTAGTAAACCTGAGAAATGTGAATCAATTATGCCATTTGCAGACAATTATCTAACATCAAATAAGGTTAAAATTGCATCATAAAATTTTATAAGCAAGTTGCAATCAACAATTAAACAGTTTTTTTTCTGTTTAGAATCTGCAATAAAATTTTAACCAGATTAAATATCACAAATCTTAATGGTATGAATATTCATTGAAGATGCTTGAAGCATTTTAAACTTTCCTAAATTTGCCAATTTAAATGGAAATTGGAAGACAATCTTGTTTTGCTATTTTGATAATACATTGACTCACAGTAAATATTGGTTGTCTGTATTGTTGAAGAGCTTTTAGTTAACCGTATCTTCTGAACGAACAAGATTTCACTTAACAACCTTATGTGCTTGGAGTGCCACTTGCAATGCAAACAGCACTCATGTCTTTCTTGTGCATAGAGAGAGCATGCTCTCCAGACTTAGAATGCACATTTGAAATGAAGGCTGAATAAGGCTGAAATTACAAGTTCTCTTGCTGTTGGTCAAAATTATTTATCCATGAATAAACCTTGAATGACACCAGTAGCCTTTGTAGATCCAGATCAATCTGCACATCAGATTCTGTGCAGTTACGGATCTAAACTGTTCCACATTTGGTCAGAATTAATTTATGACTAATTAAGCTAAAAGCAAACATTGCAGATTTTGATTAGACTGCACCAACCTGTAGACTAATCTGGATCTATGTTGGAAACCCATGGGGTGTAACCTATATGACATTACGTTAATAATCACCAATTAATTAAAAATTAGTTAATAACCAATTTGTTGATGGTTTGCTTTAGAATCTATAATTTGCTATAGAATTTGCAAATAAAATATTTTTAAAAATGAATTACTGTGGATATATTATATTTCTTTGCATAAAACTTCGTTTGAAACAACATTGTCGTTATAGGGCTCTTAAATTTGTGGTTTTCAATTTTCTAAACTCATTTAAATTTTAACTCATTTAAAAACTATATTTTATAATGGTTTCAAATTTGTGGATCATTACATGACATTGTATGCACACAAAATCCTCAAAAATAAGTACCCCACTAATATTAACCCTTTCCTCCATAGTAACACGTTTATTGCATGGGCGAACAGTTTAGATCCAGATCAGCTGGCACATCCGTGCCGTCTGATCAGGATCTATACTGTTCGCTTTTTGATTCATTAGGTTATTTCTGACCAGAATGTGACCAGTGCAGATCCTGATCAGACGGCACGGATGTGCCGGCTGATATGGATCTATACTGGTTGCACATGCGTAAAAATGCGTATATATGGAGCAAAGGGTTAATGAATTGACAGTAAATTAATTTTAACCCTGCCAATATGACTAATGCTTGTTTCCTACAGCACTGTAAGTTACCCATTAAAATGCATGCAAAAATAAGCCAGATCAAACAAACTGACATCATTGAAGAAACCCTAAATCGCATGACCACAAGTAATCATATGACATCATATGGACAAACCTACTCTGTCACATTTCCGTCACCAATCCATTTCCCCAAGATCAATACCTAATTACCACAAAATCCTTGACAAGTAACCAGAAGCAACAACTTTGATATTCTAAGAATAATACAATCTGTGAAAAAATAACAAAGGCAAATAATGGCTCTGTCTCATAGACTTGATGCTTTGGTGCATGGCGTAAAAGGAAGAATAAAAGGACTGGAGACAACTTGAACTGATTTATAAACCTTCACAGCTTCCATAAATAGTATTCATCTGACTTTTTCATGCAATCGCACAGATGAAAGGAGAACTTTTAAGCCATAAAACACCACAAATATGAAAATGATTTTCAGGCTTGGTTTGATTTAGCCTGTTCATGGGCAAAACTTGGTAATGAATATTACTGTCTGGGATTGAGTGCAACTCAATATTTACACCAATAGTGTAGAAGATTGGGACCTGCGGTGAAGTTTCACCTTTATTTCCCTAGGTGTCACAGCTATTTAAGAATATAACAGTGGATGTGTCAGAACGGTCAAAATGGCACCATACATTCTGTTCACACCCTATACTGACATCTGATTGATAACAACATCATGATTATTTACGGGAATCCATTCAAGTCGGCTCACAGCATAATGAACCGAAATCAATATACTCTAAGCTTATTTATGGCTTTGTAGGAAAGAGCTTGATTAAATCGCATAATTTGCACAACTTATTGGTGAAACCTCAAACACAGAAAATTATTCTGAATTCTCATTACACAGAACCATTAACCTGACTATGTAGAACCAGAATAGAACGAGATCATACATACCACCCTTGACTCCATGAATATGCCTTTCAGGGCTCTCACTAGACTTGCAAATCAGGGAGAAGTTTTGTCAAAATGTTACTGAATTATGGAGAATTATGGAACAGCATTCTTTCCCTATATAGTCTATACAAAATAACTTCTCCCATAGCTTAAATAAGGGAGGTCAGGTCACTTTAGGGAGACCATTTCTTCCAAGTCGTCCTCTAGTGACAGCCCTGCCTTTTATCAGATGGTCAAGCTGAGTAGATCCTGATCAGACATTAAAATCTGTTTGCTTCTTGGTCAGAGATAACCTGCTGAATCTAAAAGCAAATGGTGTAGATCCTGATTAGACAGCTGGCTGATCTAGATCTAAACTGTTCACCCAAGTGATAAAAGTCATATCAATTGAGTAAAGGGTTTTTTTGTGGGATGTAGAAGATGCAAACGACAGTTTTGTGCTGACATCTCATCAGGATCTAAACTGTTCGCTTTTAGATTCACTAGGTTATTTCTGACCAAATGGCGAACAGTGTATATCCAGATCAAACAGCACGGATGTGCTGGCTGATCTAGATCTACACTGGTCGCTCACACATTAAATTGTGTATACATGGAGTAAAGAGTTAAATAAGTCTTATGCCGAGTGTAAACACTTCTCATGTTCATAACGCTATGTTAATGAACACAGCCATCACATCATACAGAAAGGTTCGACAATGTTACAGCAATCATAATGTACTTTTGCAATTTTGTAGGCTACAATCAGATTGGTCCAGAAGATTGTTGATAAAAGCATTATTTAGTGACTTGTCGTCAGATCCTGATAGCGAAGCAATTTTCAGGAGATAATTTCAATCAGACTGAGGCAAATGAGAATTATGAAATATAGAAATTAACGAAAATTATTTAAAATTCATCACATGGCTCAATTAAAGCTTCATTTTTTTACATCAGCTTTGATTTTTCTATATTTATCTTTCCCCTTAGCTCCATTTGCTAAGTAAATATCACACAGTTTTCCATGAAATATTCCTCAATAAATTGTCCAGGCAGTCCTGTATAAGTGATCTCCCGCTAAGGGAATTTGCGAAACCATAATTAATTGCACCGAAGGAAATAATTTGACGAAGGAATTCTGTCCCAGAATTTTTTACTTGTCAATAATTTGACCATCGTAAACCAGTTCCAAGCACTATTAGAAGGATTTATTCACAGGAAGCTGAATTTCCGATAAACTTCACAGGCTGAATAAAGCGCAAGTTAGGGCAAGAAAAATGATGTTAAATAAGCACCATTTTATTGTAATATAACTTTTTTTTTTAATTCTTGATAAAAAACACACAAAAGTATTCTCGGCTGTTTAAAATATGAATCTGTCATTAATTAGAGCTAAAATAAATCTTTATTTAACTAATTTCAGGGTTAATATTGGTTTAAATTCAGTTTTATTTTCTGGGGATTATGTTTCAGTTAGTTTTTAACAATAAACACTAATAACATAGTGTTTGGCCTAGTTTTACTGTAAAAATATCTGGTAGTCGTTACCTAACCATAGGAATATTTGTTACTTAACAGACACATGTTAATTTATTGAAGCATGTAGTTTGAACTGATCAGAGATGCCGAATATATGCATTTCTAACTTACTGAATGGATAGAAGATTGTGGTAAACACTAAGCAGCCTTACTCCATGGAATATGGCTGTTATCCCATGGGACAAGATTTATACAGAGGCAGAAAATGATAGATAAAATGTGCGCAAATACAAGAAACAATTCATGAACAGTATTTGCTAAGGGTTTAAATTTGCTTGCTTTCCAAAACGTGAAAATCAAACCCACACAAAATAATAAAAGTGATTCCTCAGTAATTAAATGCTGAAAGAAAAAAAGAGAAAAATTCAGGAATGTCTGACCCTCTGAAAGTCCCGTCTGACCTCTGGGTTTTCAGTGAAGAGCTAACAATTGGTTCTGACAAGAGAAGCTTATTAAGTTGACATCAAGTCACACAGTATTACATGTAAATCTGACAGAAGAATCACACACAGGGACTAGAGAAATTTTGAATGTCATCTTTACATTAAGTGAAGCTATAGACCTTACGACAAGTAAGTGTTTTAGACTAAAAGTAGTGGTGTATGTGGTGTATGGCATTGTTGTTTTTTTGTGCCATCTCTGTCATGACAACTTTTCTTAGAACTGACAGCACAATTATCCCTTTTCCTCCATATATAAGCCTTTAATCGCATATGCCAACAGTGTAGATCCATATCACCTGGCACATCCAGATCAGGATCTGCACTGTACGCTTTTTTGGTCAGAATAATATAACCTAATAAATTAGAAAATGAACAGGGCATCCTGATCTGACAGCATGGATGTGCCAGCTGATCTGGATCTTCACTGTTCGCCCATGCTGTTAAGAAATATATATACGGAGGAAAGGGTTAACTAAACAATTCATTTTTTTCTTCAGTATTTCACAATTTCAGCTGACACACCTAGAGATATTAATGACTTATAATTGATAAGTCATGTCCCCAAAGAAGCCCTTAAGGTACATATGCATGGATAGAAATAACATCCCTTTATTGTTTTTTCTAGTAATTGGTGGTTAATAAGAACATATTTTAATTGTAAAACTTCAGAATATTAATGAGAATGCGAAACAATCAACATTAATTCTAAACAAACTATTCCTTATTTCGACTGTTTTAGTAAAAAGTATAAGAAATATCAGTATTTAACCCTTTACTCCATAGATAACATTGCGTCTGATCAGGATCTACACTGTTTGCTTTTAGATTTTTACAATATTTCTGACCAAGATGCAACCAGTGCTGATAAAACAGCATGGATGTGCCAGCTGTTCTGGATCTACACTGGTCACACATGCGTTTAAACACTTAATGATAATGAGTAAAGGGTTAAATATATATGATTTGCATATTTTCTTATTTCTGACCTTGACCTACTATCAACTTCTAGACCTTGACCTCATCACCAAATAACCTCTGATTAAGCTGAACATTATTGCCCATCATAAACAAATCTGTAGAAGGGGTGCAGACTTGAAATATTACCCAATTTTCAATGTGTGACATTGGCCTAAGATAATAAAACTAAAACTGGAGACTGTCTAAAATCTCAAGCATCAGATGCTTGAAATTTGAGACTAGTCTTCAAACTCAGGTTTATGATCTTGGCCCTTGTTTTGCAGTGTCTCAGTAATACCTTATTCTTTCATTGTATACAAAGTTGTTCTCTTAAAATCTTTGTATGCATGCTGGAATTAACATTGGTTAGTTGCCATCTAAATTTCAATAGCTTTTAAATAAAGTAAGAGATATGGCTTTATTACAATCTCCTTAATTTTAAACCTGCCCACTCATCTGAACATAGTCTCTTGTATCATAAAGATTGTATTATGTGTTATAATTTACTGATAAAGTTGAGGTTAACAGAAGGATGAACATTGAACTCTCAGGGAAGTTCCACAACAACAGGACTTTCAAGTTAATAAATGTCTGAGAACTGTGCCCAAGATCACAAAACTAAATCTAAAGACCAGTCTCAAATCTTAAGCATCTGATTGGCTGAAAGAGCAAATGGTGACCATTTCAGCCAATCAGATTTTTTAGATTTGAGAATGGTCTTCAATCTCAGTTTTATGATCTTGGGCACAGATAAATATTGAAATCCCATAGGGAAGATGCACAACAACAGAACTTTTAGTTAATTAATGGCTGAGTATTGATGTTTATAACTGAAGAATTCCCTACATGCCACCAAACAAAGCTTTTGCAGGTTTTATTTTCCAGAAAATCACTAAAGTTTTATATGCTGCAGGGAGAATTACAGGGACCTAAAACTTTTAATTTCTAATGATTTCATGAGCTTCACTAAAGATTGTAATGTGCATACAGTTAAACCGCGCTATTATGACCACTTTTGGGTCTGTATGAAAGTGTTTTTTATCGGTGTGGGGATCTCTTTTTAGGGATTAAGACCATTTTATTTCGCATTTAGTTCATATCATTCATGGAGTGTTTATGTTACCATCAAAATCCACAGCAGCAGCAGCAACAGCAGCAGCAGCAGTATTAACTGACATTGTTTAATACAATTATCATCATCATCAGCAGCAGCAGCAGTAGTAACCCCAGGAGCAGAAGCATTTAACTGTATGATATAGGTTTATTGTCTCTAATTATTTCATTAAAGATTACAGATGCAAGTTTTTGGTTTATGTCTCATTGATTCACTACCCTCTGCCCACAAAATCTATTTTGTTCTATTGAAATCATTGAAATACTAAGCAACATAATTCCTTTGCTTTCCAATGTTCATGTTATATTACCCATACATAGTCTTCTCAATTTTCACAATCCCTACAATGACTATTTTTCAATAAGCTCGGGTGGATACTATTATAGCGATATCATTTCAATAATACATTATTTACTAGTGTTTTTCCATACAAGACTGATGTTTCATCATTTTGTGGATATTTTAAATTGTTTCTATTTTGTATCTATTTACACACTCAAGATGTAAAAATAAAAAGGAAAATTTTCATATTCTTCAACCCTGTGACCATGGTGACATTTACAGACTTTATGCCTGATTCTGTCATTTCAAAGGAAATCCCCCCCACATAATTTGATAAATGACATTTACATTTTCTCTCCACAGACAAATTCAATACTGTGATATAATTATTCCGCTAATGTTCAGTTTTTGCCTTTCATTAATGCTCATTACGACAAATTCCGTTCCTTTGTAAGGTAATAACATGTCAGCATTCATGTGAGTAAGAAATGGAACAGCTATTTCCTATGTCTTCATATAAAATGAATTTTATCGATGACCATAATGACACATTAAAACCACTTTGAAATTATGATATATATGTAAGACAAAAAAAACACCAAAATGTGACAAAACCAGGTTTTCTTCATAAATTTTAAGTGAAAATTAGGCAAAACTATGACAATATACAGTAAAGAGTTATGAAACTTGTCCTGATAATTGTTACTATGGTGTCAGACAACTATGTTAATTTTCAAAGCTCAACCTTGAATGGTTACTCCGAAAAAGTGGACTTTTAGCTCTACCTTGAACAGTTAATGAGAAAAAGTGGACTTTAAAACAAAAAACTTAACCAAAGGACGAAGCCCATCCGCCCAATGACATACCCTTAAAAAAAAATCTGGTTAAAAAACTAGCTAATATGAAACATGTCATGGAAAAAGTTCTCTTATGAAAGTTGACATCATTCCTCTAAATGGTTTCTTAAAGATGAGCAGATGACATTTCTTATTATCAATTATTCTGGGCTAAAAATAACATTCAAAATGTAAAACAAAATCACTAATAAGTAATGAGAAATTAATAGATATTGATAAGTTCTTTCCTAATATAGTAACCATTGAAATGTGAAAAAATATCGCCCAAGAAAATTCTTCTATTGACGTGACATTTCCCCGTACAGGTTTCGTGAAAATAATTACAGTAACATTGTTACATTGTTTTTGGCTTCAATAACCTTTGTTTAGACTTATTTAATCACTGTAAATGTTCTATTTCTGTAGACAAAATCACACTTCTCAATGATTTTGTTTTGTAACAAGCTTCATTAAACCCGCATCATTGTCTGCGCGACCAGATCATAGGAGTTGAGTGTACTTTAATTCTAAAATCTACAGATACTGTGACATTGTCAAAAAGTGTAGATCACAACATTGTTAATTTCTGGAAGTGATGCTAAAAATAAATGAATAAGAGAAAAATCGTGCTGGTTTTATCTCAAAAGAAATGTAAAATCAATAATCAGTTGGCAAGATAGAACTTCTACGGTAAATAATACTTATATCTGTCTTGCATTAATAATCAAGTCATGCAAAGGGTGCACATGTAATTCATAAAATTTATGCTGTGAAATCGGAAAATAACACAATAGTCTTTAACAACATGTTCATCAACTTATCACGATTTATTAAATCATGTATTATACTAGCATATACTCTTGACCTTTATCCCTTACCTCCATACATACGCCTTTTTATGCATGTGTGACCAGTGTAGATCCAGATCAGCCGGCACATCCGTGCCGTCTAATCAGGATCTGCACTGGTCGCATTTTGGTCAGAATTAACCTAAGAAATCATAAAGCAAAAAGTGCAGATCCTGAACAGACGGCACGGATGTGTCGACTGATCTGGATCTACACTTTTCGCCCACACAATAAAGGTGTATCTATGGAGGAAAGGGTTAAGGCATCTTTTTTCAATCAAATTGTACAACACATCAAACCAAAGATTACCTAGATAAAATATACAATAATTATCAGTGCTGCAGTATGATTTAAGTTTTGCTGGAATTCAAACTCATATTACGCCAAAATATGTCACTTTTGCACAGCAAAATTCTATTTCTTACTTTCTGGAGGGGGTGTGGAGGGGGGGGGGGGAGATGATCAAAATCAATACATGTTATTAATCTAATCAGTATTGTAAATAGTGTTTAGTTGATTTAATAAAGCAAGCTTGCCATGTGTCTTGTATCACTTCCATTGTGTGTTTTATTAATTGCCTAAAGGATCTCAGTTTTCTGCCGGTGTCATCTGTTTTAATAATTAATGAACATTAGGGACAGCTGTTAGCATGTAACCCAACATATTTTTGTGATAGGAAGTGTTGTTTTTTCCCAAATGTATTTATGTCTAGCTTATAAATCAGAAACCAGAGATATTCATTCTCTGAATAGACATCATTTTCATAAATACTCAGAACAGATTTATAATCATTTGTTTTTCCTATGCATTTTCTGTACAACAGTTTTAGTATTCAAAACATGCTTGAGCTCTATTTCAGTTTGGTGAATGACATAAAAAAAGACACAATCTTAATAAAAATGAACTCTGAATTTGCTCACTTCCTATTTCCAAATATGCAAAAATTAAACCATAGCAAGATAAAACAAACAGGATATGTATATGTATTAACAGATTTTCGAAAATGATATGTAACTGTTTTTTTTATTTTAGTCTACATCAGTAATGGTTTAATATGATATTTTATTCTGTGTATAAGCCACCAAATAACCATATACAGTTACCAGTTAGGTATCAGATGCCTATTATTTACAATCACTTCCTTATTCTGAAACCCAGAGTGGGTGGATCAGAGATTTTAAACCACATTGGCCCAGTTATTTGTCTCTGCCTCTTACGCTCATGTTACCAGATGCATAAAAAAATACCAATATTTTTGTACATTTCAAATATGTATCTCAAAGGGTCTTTTTATGCAGAAGAACAATAAATAAGGATTTGCATTTATGCCTGATGCTTTTAAAAAAATTCTTGAATTTGAACAAAATGCACTAAACATTAAAGCTAGTGTTAACATTCTGTGAAGACAATGAAGCATTATTGTCTTACAAGTTGTGTGTTTCTCCGAAAGGAATCCTCCAAACACCATTTAATACCAACTTATCTAACACAACATGGAAAAAAATTAAATAAATACATGAAATTACCTTGTTGGAATCTAGATCTATCAGCCAAATATCTTCTGGTAGATTGAAATCTTTCTTGTACAAGAAAAAACTGGCAGGAACTCCTATCAAATAGGGGGTAGGGGCTAACAATAGCTAAAATAAGAAAGACATATTTGATATAACATTACAACATACTGAGAATTAAACGATGAAATTAAACTGCATTTAAGCTAGTACCAAATATTTAAGATACAATAATCAATTCATTTGTGCAAAGTATCATTGAACAACATTTTACCATTATTGAGATTTTGACAATTTTCTTTTTATCGATGAATATGCAGGGGAGAAGTGTAGTGGGCCCTTAAGGGTTAGCTTAAAAACTATGAATCCCCCATAACGTACATGTGCTTCATGGCTGACTGCTGTTTTGTCTGTAGTTGAGTAACATTGAGTTTTTTGGGTGTGACCCATAATTATTTGAGTTTATAATATTTAGGTTAATAAGTGTTAAATAACTGTTCAGTCAGTTCAGTCAGAAGAAGCAAATTTTGTATTCTCTACTGACCTGTTCAGCTGAGGACATACAAGTTGGCAACAAAGGTATCACAGGGAACATGTATTCTAATGGATACAACATGGACACAAATGCCATCACACTCATCGTCAGTGCGTTGTAATCTCGAGATTGCATAATCACCTGAAATAAACACACGGAACAGGTTATCCTTGACACTATTTGCTTTTGGATCATTTCTAGCAAAGAAGTGAATATTGTACATCCTGATGAGCAGGCTTATCTGGGCCCAAGCTCATAAAATGATTTCAGTAGACCAGTCTCCAATCACAAGCATCTGATTGGCTGAAATGGCGACTGGTCTTTCCTCGATATATACTCCTTTTTGGCATGTGCCAACAGCAAGCTTTTTCATTTATAAGGTTATTTTTTACCAAAAAGCGAACAGTGCAGATCCTGATCAGATCGCACTAATGTGCTTGGCTGATCTGGATCTACACTGGTCGCACAGGCATTAAAAAGCTTATATATGGAGTAAAGGTAAATTGATTACAATGTATACACGTATATCTGTGAAAATGCATTTAGAAAAGCATGATATTCCTCTAAGAAACATCAGATGGAATATTCTACTTTATTGCTTTAATGCATCATAAATCTTAAGAAACAAGACCTTCTATTTTATAGTCTGACAGTGTAAAAGACAGCAGCAATTTCCTCCATCTAGGAATTTATTACTGTCTTATACTTTGTAATATTTTTATAAGTGAAATAAGAGCGTACAATAAAAAATATAAAAAGCATTGTGTTTCCTTTGGAACTTGATGCTTTTTGAAATGTTTATGAAGAATATAATTTCATTTCTATGACAATACATGTGCTGTGATCTATTTATTTCATTTGGTATTAAATTTTATCTGTCTTGTTCCTGCCCAAGTGCATAAAACTAATTCCTCGAAAACTTGAAATGCATGCAAGAGAATGACGGTAAATATCTTACATTGCTCTAAAGCATTCCTGCTTTAAACAAAAAAGCAACCAACGATGTTGTCTCTAATTCCCAAAATGTAATCTTAACCCCTTACTCAATATATATGTGTTTTATTGCGTGAGCGAGCAGTGTGGAATTTGATTAGCTGGAACATCTAAGCCATCTGATCTGGATTTACACTGGTTGCCTCTTGATCATGTTGATTAGAAATAGCATACTGAATCTAAAAGCAAACATTGTAGATACTGATCAGATGTCTTAAATATGCTGTCTGATCTGGATCTTAGGTGTTTGCACTAGCAATAAAAGTCTATCTATGCTGTAAAGGGTTAACACATTATGTGGCTTCGTAACTTTGAGGCATCAAGTACATATCTGTGCACTCATAAATTTTATGCTGTCAACGAACGATAAATCTGATTCTGTGATTTTTCCCCAGGTTTTATCATACTTTGATGACAGGCTGTTATTAATAGACTGAACATGTTGAATGCCATTTCAGGTGTAAAAATAACACACTACAACTCAAACTTAACCAGGGTTCCATTTGACCCTTGAAGCACAGTTTTGAACCTTGGAATTCCAAGAAATTATTATTTTACCCTTAAAAATTTCAATGAAAGGGTCAAACTGCATTTTAATATACTATACATTGAAATCATGCATTATTGGCAACCTCTGGAACTGAAGCAAAGTGGTCGTTATTGTGGGATGGTCTTAAATTTGAGGTAGAGTGCAAAACTGTAACTAGAATGTTGTGTTCCGCGGAACACATGTGTCGCCTGCATGGAAATAGTTGAAACGTGGGCCTATGTTTAATCATATAATTATAATAAAAATTTTTTATTTAAGTTGATTTCAATACTACATCACTGAACACATGTGTCATCTAAAATGCATTTAAAGGGGAATAACTGAAACCTGAGTTATCATATTCAAAAATTGGTTTGTAAATGCAGACTTTCTGCAATCACCGAACTGTGATTACGGATAAAGCTGTGTTGCACAAAAATAAGTAGTGCACGACGCTTTTCGTCACAGATGGCATTCATCATGCTGATGATATATTCTAAGTATGAAGTGAATAGGACAAGTACTTTCAAAGTTATAGGCAACATTAAGTTTCAGGTTAAAGTTGCATTGGAAAGGGGCATAACTCAAAAGATATTGAAACTGGAGTTATCATTCTTGTTGTCATAGATGGCATTGTTCATGCTGATGATATATTCCAAGTATGAAGGGAATAGGACAAGTACTTTCAAAGTTATAGGCAACATTAAGTTTCAGGTAAAAGTTGCATTGGAAAGGGGCATAACTAAAAAAATATTGAAACTGGAGTTATCATTCTTGTCATCACAGATGGCATTGTTCATGCTGATGATATATTCCAAGTATGAAGTGAATAGGGCAAGTACTTTCAAAGTTATAGGCAACATTAAGTTTCAGGTTAAAGTTGCATTGGAAAGGGGCATAACTCAAAAAATATTGAAACTGGAGTTATCATTCTTGTCGTCACAGATGGTTTAAGTGAAAAGGATAGGTTCTTTCACAGTTATAGGCAACATAAAGTTTCATGTTAAAGTGGTACTTGAAAGGGGCATAACTCAAAACATATTGGAACTGGAGTTATCATTCTTGTTGGCACAGATGGGGTTGTTTATGCTGATGATATATTTTAAGTATGAAGTGAATAGGACAAATTCTTTCAAAGTTATAGGCGACATTAAGTTTCATGTTAAAATTACATTTGAAAGGGGCATAACTCATAAAATAGTGAGAGGAGTTATTGTTCTTGTTGTCACTGATTGCTTTGTTCATGCTGATGATACATTCCAAGTATGAAGTGAATAGGACAAGAACTTTCAAAGTTATAGGCAACATTAAGTTTCATGTTAAAGTTGCATTTGAAAGGGGCATAACTCATAAAATAGTGATAGAGGAGCTATCGTTCTTGTTGTCACAAATCGCTGTGTTCATGCTGATGATATATTCAAAGTCTGAAGTGAATAGGACAAGTACTTTCAAAGTTATAGGTCACATTAAGTTTCATGTTAAAGTTGCATTTGAAAGGGGCATAACTCATAAAATAGTGAAAGAGGAGTTATCGTTCTTGTTGTCACGGATCGCTGTGTTCATGCTGATGATATATTCCAAGTATGAAGTGAATAGGACAAGTACTTTCAAAGTTATAGGCCACATTAAGTTTCATGTTAAAGCTTGGGGACTACCGGACGACGACGACGGACAATAGGATCCCTATGTGTCTACCTGCTACCGCAGGCGACACAAAAAGGGACTTTAATAGTGGTCATATTAGGGGGGGGGGGGGGGGGGGGGGGGGGGGGGGTAATTTCTGGGTGGCCTTTCTGTGATGTTTTACTGTTAATGGTAAAATTATGTATATGGTAACTTTTTTTGACCCTTAGAAAACAGCAGCAGTTTATCATATTTACCCTTGAATTTCAGGTTGTAAGTGAAAACCCCTACTCACAACCCTTAATATTACCCTGTAATCAAAATATACTACATCACTTACTTTAAACTCTAACATAATGGCAGTGAGAACTTTCAGACAGGTTTCTACACCCAGAAGTTCTAGTGGCAGATGAAGTGGAAAATCTACCAACGAGAATCGTGTGTGGTCTGGAAGAGCGAACAATAAAGGCGGCTTCACATCCCTTGGCAACACTTGTATCTGGAATACAGAGATGTTCAACACTAGAACTTGTCCATTAAACAAAACAACAACATCAGAACACTGAGGCAACCCAGTTCCTTCATTATTAAAAAAATGTATTTGTCACCTTAGTGAAAAAAAAACAGTTTGTTTAACTCCATCTAATTTAATGGTACTTATACCAATTTTCACTAAACTGACATATGATTCAGACTTGGCGAAAGGCCTTGGACCGTCGGACATGTCTGACAGATTTTGCTTCAGCCCTGTCAAAGTCATAGTCCTTATCACATGGGCAAACAGTGTAGATCCAGATCAGGTTGCACATTTGTTACATCTGATCTGGATCTACATTGGTCGCACACGCGTAAAACTGCTAATACATGCATATGGAGTAAAGGGTTTAATACAGATCTCTACAATGTCCACAAGCACTACTTGATGGGCGTAGATACAGACACTGTAAAAAATCAAGACTAAATTTTTGACCTACCTCCACCTTGGTTTTACCCGGAACAGGTACAGGTGCACTAAGGAGACGAAGAATCCATGTTTCAAGCTCTCGGATTTCATGTACAACCAGACTGGAAACATTATCACTGCCCTGTCCGGTCAACACACCCCACACAGTGTCTCTAAAATAAACAAGTTAGGAAATTTAAGCATATATAATTATACAAAACATTATCATTACCTTGTCTTGTCAATTTACCACACACAGTGTCTCAGAAGTTAATTTAAACATCTATACGTATACAGAATAATGATGGAGAAATAGTTTAAGTTTCTGCATTTTCATCGATACATATTCATGTAAGGAATTTCGCTGGTAGACATTCAGAGAACAAAAAAATAAAAACAAAATACAAGTAACAATAGCTAGCTGACCCTGTGCTCAGTAGTTTAGATATCCTCTCCATAACCATAACATATTTAAACGTGACTAAATTTTGACTCTGAAAACCTGACTCTGATTTACTGGAGGACGCCTGAAACATATTTAAACATATTAAAAAATCACGTTTCAAAACCCGACCCTTTTTTTTTGTAGGAAACCCGTGGATTTTTATTTCTTTTTATTAAAAAGTCCACGCTTTGGTGGCTATTTAGAAGAACACAGACTCATCGATCAGTATTTTTACACTTTTAGTCATCTGAATGCATCGCATACATGTATTTTCTCACAATCACCATATAGTAAAAAATTGTTTAGACTTAGAAAATCTGATCAGGAAATTTTTAATTAAATCGAAGTCCAGTTTTAAGAAAAAAAATCTAATTACAATGTTGCTTTTTCTTCATCTTTTATTGACAAAATAAAACATGGCTACATGTAACACAGTAACAGTAACTGTTATCCAATGTTTTAGAAAATACTTATATCCACCAAGTAATTACTTAAAAATCACATTTTTTGAAATGGCATATAAATTTATGACTGTTAATTAGATTAAATGTTTTACGGAATTTTCTGTTACATTCTTCCAGTGATATTCCGAATTTTATGATTTGGTTTTACCCATAACATAACAGAGGGTTTAGATTCGTGATTTTAACGATCTATTCCTGATGTGCATATTTCACTTTGTTTTACAGAAGAAAGACTGTAACATTAAATAACGTGTTTTACCGTATTTATTTCATTTAAAGGTAGAAAACCTGTTTCATATGAAAGCGCATATGCTTTATTCAAACTTATCAGCAAGCTTTTAAAAATTGTTACGCAAATCTATGTTACAGGTTTTAAAATCATGAAATAAGCATACGTTACAGGTCCGACAACAAATAAGTGTCCGGTTTTGGGAGCTCAAAATTTCTGCACATTCAAATATGTTATGGTCGTCCCTCCGGAAACAAGGGTTCGGCGCGGAATTTATTTAACATATCAATTTTCCCCACTAAAGAGTATTGCTTAACAGCTGGCATTTACACCCATATAGTTAATGACTTTACTGAAAATCAGTCAAGGCCAACAGCACTGTCTCATACCTTTGTGGATGACAACAGGTCCAACCATTTTCATTATTAGAAGGAAAGCTAAAATTAAGGATTCACTAGCATTTCAAGTTTTTCATGAATTCTGTTAAACTTAAAGTAAACAATAACCCTTTACTTTTTTTAGCCTTTATCCTGTGCTCAAACAGATGAAGAACAATCCAGATGTGCTGGCTGATCTGGATCTACACTGGTCACACATGTCACACACCCATATAAATGAAGTAAAGGGTAAAGGTGATATATCTAATGACTAGATAGCATCTTTAATATTTGGTATTGCCTTTGACGCCTTATAAGTAACAAAGACAGACTCTCAGGACCATCACATCATGTCAAACATAATAGGTACATGTACACAGCCATCTTAACAACCACGTCTATTAAAAAACTGAGCATTTTGTGGGATTCCAACTATTTCAGTGAACACGAATCTACTCAACCAAAGAGGTTCCTAATCTCAAGTCAATTTCTGTCTTTTCTATGAAACTATAGCCCTAGCCAAATTGCTTTATGTTCTTCTGAGATAGGACATTCATCCATTATTATTTAATTTGGCAATCTCAGCATTTTCAGACATTCATCCTGAATGGAATCTCATTTCTCCAGGAAGCAGCCTTCAGTAGAAATTGTCTGCAGAAATCTATAACCTGTCTGAGTAGATTCACTAATAATACTAGATGATCTTTTCATTAGCAAACTAAAGCCTATCTTTGGACTTCGATTGCAAGCGGAAGAACATGACAGTCTAGGGGTAGAACCTAGGTCTCCTGTGCCCAAGATCATAACACTAAATCTGGAGACCAATCTCAAATCTCAAGCAACCAGGCTCCAAGGTTATAAAGCTGAGTTTAAAAACCAGTCTCAAATCTCAAGCATCTGATTGACTGAAATGGCGGTCACCATTTTAGTCAATCAGATGCTTGAGATTTGAGACCTGTCTCCAATGTTAGTTTATGATCTTGAACCCTGTCTGCCAATTTCAAAATCCCACCAGAGATGAATTTCTGCTGCAATTTTCTTGATCCACTAGCGAAAACAGGTTTCAACCAAGGAAGCAGAAAATAAGCATGATAAATATAAGCAAAATTGCTGTAAAATAACTAAGCCACGGGACACTAAAATGCATCAACTCTTCATATTTATCACATGAATTTTTGAATAATGCATTATGCATTTATTAATGCATCAAAGATATTGAATCATCAAAACATGATGTAACTTTATAAAGTGAACATACTGACAGCAAAAGAGGTGTTTGCAACACAAGATTTTGGTATACTGAAAATAATAATGGGTCGTAACTCTTTCAACAAAAATCTCAGGTAAATATCCTTTCTTCATCACCATCGACACATCCTGCCTAATCCACATTTCGAAAATCACAACAATTAAAGATCTCAATCTGACAACACAAGATTAAGTTTTATGACCTTGGGCAAATGTCATTTACCAAATATCATAAAACTAAATCTGGCGACCAGTCTCAAATATCAAGCATCTGATTGGCTGAAATGATCAACAAACTTTTTCTTTTAGTGACAAACAAATTGCAAAGCAATGAAATATTCAAAATTTCTGCCTTAAAGATTCAAAATTTCAAGAAATCATGAAACAAAGACTTGAAGGAGCTAGCTTTACAAATATGAATCCACAACAAACCAATTGTTGCAACAAATTTTACAAACACTAAAAAGCATCAATAATTTAACGGTAATAAAATTGGAAAAGTTCTGGAACCCAATTCATAACATTTCAGAACTTAGAAGTGAAATTTGACTCCCTCCAATGGATTTCAGCGAAAAATGATTAATGCTGGCATAATTCTACTGTGCTCCAGAGAGTGTATCAATTATGAATTAATGGAACAGTAAATACTTGCAAAATGCAGGCAAATTACAGACATCAGAACAAATTGACATTGAATGATTGGATCAATTTTCCAATTTGTGAAAGTAACAGCTCCATAACACAATATCGACATTTCTCCAAAACTTCAGCAATTTTTATTTTATGCTTGCTTCATTTAGATCAAGATTGTCACTTTCTCCGCATTATGGAAACAGACAATATTGGAATTACAGATTTATCCAATATTGGACCAGTTATTGATTCTGGTACTGGTTATACAGTTTGTATTGAAAGGTGATATTGGTTCTCATTATAGATAACTACATGTACCATTTTCATCAGGCTAGCTTCCAGGTTATAAAACTGAGAATGGAAACCAGTCTCAAATCTGGTTGCCATTTCAGCCAATCAGATGCTTGAGATTTAAGACTAGTTTTGAAGCTCAGCTTTTTAATCTCCAGCTCAGTACCTCAGTAATACCCAATGACAATATGGAAATCACCTACAGAATACTGAGAGAATGGGTTTTATATAACGCAGGGTATAAATGAGGGGTAATACCATTAAATTGCCAATAAAGGTTTATAGATCTATAAATTAATTCAGGTTCTGTCAGGAATTAGCTTAGGACAGAGCAGAGAGGTGAATTTCAATTTAAGGAAGAAGTTCCACAATTACTCAGTTCTCATTGACATTTATTGGGTCATTATGAAACATTTAGAGACAAACTTCTCTTCTTTAACACAATATATTGTGGCAGCCAAAATTGAGAAAAACAAGAAAAAAGATAAATATTGGGTAAATTAGTCAATGTGCATGTGAATTTGTAAACAACTCCAGGTTATGCCAGTCTTTATCAGACGGCACAATTCTAACCTGTTCGCCCATGCAATAAAGGTGTGTCTATGGGTTAAATAACTAAAATTGAGCTATTCTCAAATTTGTTACATTTTATTTGCTACATATGCATAACAAGATAAGCAAGTCACAGTTCTCCTATGCCTTCATCATTTTAATGACTGTCAATAAATTGTCATATTTTGAAGTATGGGATAAGGCAATTGAATTTATTAAGATTTAACTTAATTTACAGTGTTATAGACTTTCTATACCACAAATACTTCTCCACTGTTTGCTTCAAACACTTTTGCAAAGCTTTAGAATCAACAACAATCTCATTTATTGCATAAAACACAAAGTGCTAATGGCAAATAACAAATTTATAGAATCGAGAATTATGCTGTGTAAGTTTTATATCAGCCTTGTTGTATAATATTTAATAACTGTCGCCATTATTACTGCAGTCTGCTGCACATTAATTGAAAGATTTCACAGTGATAATTTCCCAGGAAGCAAAACAGACACAATGCACGCTATCACAGTTACAATAAAATGCAAATATTTTGCATCTGGTTAATGCTTAAGGATTCACGGATGTGCCGGCTGATCTGGATCTACACTGGTCGCAGAGGAGTAAAAATGCGTATTTATGGAAGAAAGGGTTAATTCCAACATCAGATCTGACCCCTTCTTTAATGGTAGTAACCACATGGGTGACCAGTATAGATCCAGATCAGCCACACATCTGTGACTTGGGAATCTGAACCCTTTACTATATTGCTTATAGATTCGTAAGTTAATCCTGCCGAATATGTGAACAGTGTAGACCTCTAAAATACATATATATGGAGTAAAGGGTGTGACAGTTGAAGTCACAGTCACCAAGGCGATTGCTTTTGTAACTGGAATTACTGACAAAATATATCAGTGTATTAATATTGTAGATAACCCTTTCCTCCACATACATGCATTTTCACGCATGTGCGACCAGTGTAGATCCAGATCAGCCGGCATATTCGTGCCATCTGATCAGGATCTGCACTGGTCGCATTTTGGTCAGAAATAACCTAATAAATCAAAAAGCGAACAGTATAGATCCTGATCAGGATCTAAACAGTAAACTGTTTGCCCATGCAATAAAGGTTTTTCTATTGAGGAAAGGGTTAATGTGTTTCACCATCCTGAAGTAAATTAAAGGCTTAATATTTCATATTTTCTGTACTTCACAAGTCATTAAAATGCAACATCTGATGCATACATTATTATTTCTAATCCATCATACAGCAAACTAATTCAAACAAGCTATCTATGCAGTCCTGAATATCCAACATTATTACTCAAGTAACATAAAAAGGCAGATTCACTTCCTGGGTAATGTTTGACACTTGATATTAGAGAACTAGTTTCAATCTCCATGCTGTCTGATCAGGATCTGCACTGTTTGCTCTTTGGTAAGAAAATAACCTAAATCAATAGGCAAACAGTTTAGATCCTGTCAGATCAGATGGCACAGGATCTAAACTGTTTGCCCATGCCATATATAGCAAATATATAGAGAAAACGGTTAAGGCATGCATCAGATACAGTGCAGTCTGAGTCTTATAAAAAAAAAGAGAAAAAGACCACATAACAAAGTGATCAATATCTGTTTACAAGATTCAGTGATCTGTTAACAATATAGGCTCCAGGCATGAACACCTATTATATATACAAAACTGTCATGTTTATGTTGTTTATTATTCTATTAGGTTTAATCATCAATTTTGTTTCATGGTTGACTGAAAAACAGTTGACTGAAAATGTTAAGATCATATAATAATACACTGAAATCCAACTGAAGTAAATTAAACTGCAGTTACAACTTAGCACAGCCAGAGTTTTCTGCTGACAAAACTATTTTCAATGATGTGTTTTCAACTGTGACTCTTTATTAGCACATTAAAAAAACATCAAAACATTAGCTTCCTACAGGAGTAGATCTGGAAGGGGTTTAGTGGGTTGCTCTTGAGGTTTTTCGCCAAAAAGTTGGTAATTATCATTTTTAAAATACCCTAAAAATGCAATAGACAAACCTTAATAGTCATTACAACACATGTTATTTCCACACTTTCACACCTTGCATCTACTACTTAGCAATATGCTTTGAATGAACATGACTTGTAAATCACATAATCATTTTTATAAGACTTTTAAAGGGAGATGTGCAGGATTGATGAATGGAACAGATTTGCGAAAAGGGTTATTAATCAGTTGAATATCATTATTTGAAGCTCAAATTAATATTGATTTACACCCGAAATATTTCAAACCAATACTTTATAAAAAAGATATATAAATGGTGTTTCCTATCCTATGCGACACGCATAGGTTAGCTATTTTAGTATTTCCCGCATAAAGCCGCGGTGGTTTTTGGGATTGTCACGTGATCACTTCAACCAAAATACGCATTCGGTGTACCTTGCCGACTATCGACGTCGCCATTTGTTTCAAAATGCCTGGGCGACCACGAATAGTAAGCTCAGCAATGAGCTAAATATAGAATGATCGCTAAATATAGAATGTATTTTTGTATAGGGATTTCTTCAGCGGATTGTTTTCAGGTCTGGTAAAATCAGGGCTTTTCATCAGAAAATTGAGAAGAGGCCCTAGCCTTTCCAGTTGGGAAATTTATGCGTGATTGTTGTTCATTTTGGGAAAACAAAATTAATTGAAAGATGGGTTCTACTTTATGAAATTGAATAGTAATAGGTATTTATAAATTAAATCTAATTTATTAAGCACTTTATTTTCCAGACTTCAATTTTCAAACACTCCTCAGAAGAGTTTAAACCAGTTTTTGACATCTTACCTAGCATTTTGGGAAGAGTTTCTGCCACAATTGGGAAAAAATACTATATTTTTGGATTGGGAAGAGGCATTTTTAAAATTTATAGGCCTCTGTTATATAAGGATGAAAAGCCCTGAAAATGGTAAAATTAACCAAAAACTTCCTCCTGGAGGGTTTGAAATGTAGAGTTTAGTGAAAAGTACACAGATCGATCTGTTTACGATTTTACCGAGTACACCTGCTTGACCCTGCACATCTCCCTTTAAGCATTCTTTCAGACACTGGCAAGTACTACCTTCTATAACCCTTTACTCCATATAAACAGATTTTTTAGCATGTGTGACCACTGAAGATCCAGATCAGCCTGCACATCCATGCCATCTGATCAAGATCTTCACTGTTCATTTTTTTGTGTCAGATATAACCTAACAACGCAAAAAGCTAACCAGACCCTTTAAAGGGGTATATATGACAAAAAGGATTAGTACATTAGATCACAAAATAATTTATCAGTTCTAAGTTTTCTTTTTGTCTCTTATCTTCAGGTTCAATGAAGTAGTGTGTTCAGACGTTTTATGTGTGGTGGGGAGTTGGGACAACAGTTATTTCCTAATAGAGAAATTACAGATATTGCAAATAAGGGGAAAAATTAGTTATCAGAAACAATGGAAAACAGTAACTGTCCGCCAGGGGAAAGAGAACAAGACAGTTCTTTTGCACAACTTTCTACTTTGATCCCCGTGGGAATCCTTCCATGACAATCTACAGTTCTGTCTATTATGTAAATAAATTAGACTGCCTTAATGAAGGAAATCTGTTTCTACTAACCTCGACAAACTGCGTGATCCCCCGATTCTTCTAGCACAGCTTCTTTCATGGCATGCATCAATAAGACGACGTAGAATAAATAAACATTCTCGAAAAGTGGAGAAAAATGGATGGTGACTAATGATGCATAGTGATGTGAGAGTGTTGCTTCGCATGCGCGATGCCGACTTTGATCGCCGACTTATTCTAGGAGATCTAGTCTCTGGAGATTCATTATTGTGTACGCTCGTAAACGAGCGATGTCCTTCTGACAAACTTCCAGCACTGTGCTGTCTATCTGAACTACTGCTATGCTGTCTTCTTTCGCCTCTGTGTTTTTCAAATGGGCGGAAAAAATTAACACACATGCCGTAACGACATTTGCCGGAATCTTTCTCTGTCAGTGTAAAAACAAAAGATGTGGTCTCTCTCAAACTCATACGCTTTGGACCAACACTTATACAGCCCTCAGGCTGACAAAAGAATATCACATCGGTAGGAAGTGGAAAATCGGCATGATCCTCCAGCGGGTACCTCCTCAGCAGTTCGGGTGTCTGAGCAACATTATTGTTGTTATTATGATGCCTGCTTCCGGCGATCACAATGTAGTCCAATAATCTCGGACAAAAATATTTCTTATGGTATTCAGACATTTCCTATTTTTCTCCTTCCGTAGCAAATATATTTCTAACTATGGATGACTGCACTGATTATCCGGGTGGAGTACTTTCGACTGCAGATATTGGTTGGTAAATCAGACGTCTGTTAAAGTTACTGTAAGCCTCCCATACTTGAGATTGAGCCATTATGTGCTTTTTATTCACATAATAGTTTCCTTGATATCAACTGAAAAAAAAATGAGGCATGTTAATATCATATCTTATTTACAGACAAATAAAATTTTAAAAATAGTGTAAAACTCCCGTCACACAAGGGCCACGTTCTCATGGTGATCCAAAAGCATCCAAGAATGCCAAGGTGTACAACATAAGATCGCAGGCATCGCCACAGCAGCATCACAGTGGCATTGCCTGTAGATAAGTTGGGATCAAATAGAAAGCCAATTGACAGTGTGCACTTTGAGCATGCACAAACTATGAGAAGATATGATATGATATAGTGTCTGCTTGACTGGCTGCCAGCTACTATACGGGAACTTTTTTTTTTCCAAAGGCTGCTTGATTATACAGGTATGATATTCTTCTCAACCAGAGCTGATACTAATACAATATCCACTAAGTCATAACTTGCATTTAAACTTAGAAATTGGAAAGAAAACCTGATGCAATTGCCAACTTAGGTCAAATAAGGTATTTTTGTTTCTACAAATATTTTTGCCATCATCCATTTAAATCTTCTTTTACATAAGTGAAATACTAATCCCAAGTGCATTTCCTCCCATGTTCCGACAACTCAATACCTGTTAATACTATCGAAACTAATTGATCTAATAATCAATATGAAGAGGAGAAATATAAAGTATGCTGCTTATCATCTTTGTAAATGCCATCCTTCACAGGGTTGGTAATTAGGCTTTTGTTTATTGTTACTCAATAAATTCCAATTTATTTGTCTCTATCATTTGGTTCTTTGTGAAAATAAGAACAATTCCATATTGGCACCGTTACTAGATGGGGGCAGGAATAAATTACAGTACACGCAGCGCGGATTTATTTTTTTCCGCTCATCCCCGCGATTTTTTTCATCTCGGATTGAGTAATTTTCGTCTCCCGCAATATGCGGACTTCCACTCGTCACCGTGATTGTGTAAATTCATCTTGCTGATAAGTGGATGCCTCTAGGCAATCATTTACCGCCGCAATGTCGCGGAGGATCCGCCGAGGTAAATCACGCGAACGTGGTTGCATTTTTACGAACGACAAAGTAAAATAATTATTATTTACCGAACGCTATGGGTATGGTATATTCCATCATTTAAAATATATCCTAATCTTTAATTTATCCCTTTTATCAGATTCCAGTAATTATTGCATCACACAAGCTAAAAATGACACGCGCACACTACCAGGTAGATCAAACGTTTTTATAGTAAAGCCGAAATAAACACGGATGGTTGTTTCGAGCCAAAGTCGTCTTTTGAAGTCAAACGTTTTGGATCAAACGTTTTTATAGCAAAGCCGAAATAAACATGGATGGAAGTTTCGAGCCAACGACGTCTATTGAAGTCGCGTTTGATGTTCGGCGGTATCGTTTTTTATGCCTCCATACCAAATACACAGCATGGTCATGTTTTTTGTAAGGGATACATGCGGTTTTTATAAGTTAACGGCTGTTTTTCAAATTATGGGGTTTATAAATGTAATAATTAAAGATAAATGGAATAAAATGCGGATTTCGTAAGAACCGACATCACCATCAAGGTAATTATTTTAACTTATTTAAATCATGCAAACTGGCTTTTACCAGTGTTTTACGTTTAATGGAAAAAGTGGGGTCCACAAGTCGATTTCGTTTTATTTAATTACACGTTAATTATATCAGATTGAGTACTTCAAGAAAAACGTGTATCGGTAAAATCACAGCGACCGTAATGTGTGAAAAACTCTGAAAGCCAGATGACATGTTTAAGATTCCCTTGGTAAAATCAGTGTCACCCTTAATTGGCAGCTTGGTCTCACCTGCCAAAGAGGGTATGTCACTTGACTAAGGTGTGAAAACTGAAAGCATGATGCCATGTTTGAGATTCTTATGGAATGTTTGACAAGATATTGAGATGGCACGGTCGACTCAAATTTTATTTAAACCTCGCACATTTTGGTCAGAAGTCATTCCCGCGTAATTTCATGTAAATAAGAAATTTAAATAAATCGGTGCATCAATTTGCGTCCGCGTTGGTTCGCGGAACGTCACCGGAATCCCCCGCGATGTCGCGCTGATAAATTTTTATTACCCCCTGCAAAGCTGGGTCCGCGCCGATACGCTGACAAAATGATAATCCTGGTGGAATCGCGATGACCTCCAAGAGCTTGGCCGCGGTGATTTTCCCCCCAAACGAAATACTGTCCGCGGTGGTAGCGCGGAATATGTTGAATCCCCGCTGCGTGTACTGTATACAGAAATACAATAAGGCAAACGAGGTATGTCCACTCTAAAATTAGTTCTTTTTATATTGGAATATTTTGTCACATGCATGATTACTCATAATATTTCAAAGATTTTCAAATGCAGTCTGAAAATTTTATAAAAATATTGTCACAGATAAAACATCTATTTGTATTACTTAAACTTAATTGCCGCTAATTGATTTCATGAGTTTTAAAGACGTTTTGCTCTTCAAGGCATGATTTACTATTGTTCCAGAACTATAATCATGACAATTAGAATATTGTTGATTTGAATAATAAATGCAAATTAAGTCTGAAGACTGAAAACCCATGAACAAATTACAATACAAACATGGAATTTATCACTACTACTTGTAGTTATACCACCGACATTTACAAATGGATATCAACCCTATAAATCTCACAGCATTTTTTCATATTTTCAGAACTTTTGATTGGATGATAATTATAACCATTGGAAACCCACTATTTGATTTTATTCACTCATAACATTGACCAATCCTGACATATTGCGAGCAAATTTTTTTCTAAGATTTTAACACTTTTTTAATTATAGGGACTGGAACAGGAACATATCTAAAAGAGATAGTCTTTTACATTAACAAATATGATTTTGACTAACAGAATTAAGCATATGTGAAAATCAGAATACGAGAATATTCCAAACCAATAAAGTCCATTTTGAAAATTCATGAATCAAAATCTACACATATTTTGGATAGGCAATGATACTGTAAGCATTTCTTAGCACTTGTGAAGAAAATTACACAGGTAAATATTATTTTAAATGAAACCAGATGAAAAATTTATGGAATCAAAACAGAGCAGCATTAAAATAAGACCTCTTATGCGAGTATTCAGTAAAGTATTCCTTACGATTACGGATTAGGTCTCAAAGGGCCAGTCATTAAATGATTGAGTTGTAGAGTCAAAATATGAAAGTGTCATGGGTGCATAATACACAGCAAATTGCATTTATTTACCTGCAAAATATTTGATCATTTCAATAGCAAAAAAAAGATAGACGCTGAAAGAAAGCTGATCAATGTCGTGATAAATTAACACACGTCCGAAAATAAAAACCTATCTAAAAACTATTAAACTTCGGCAACCATTCACGCGTTTACAGAAAATATGTCTGTGTTCATACCTGATATTAACTGCAGCAACTTAACAATATAATTCCAATCGTTCGGCTGGTGGTTTGCAACTGTCAAGACTTTCTGAAAACCACACGATTTCAGCAGAAATTAAGGATATCGATTTAGTTTGTTGACGTCAAATACCGCGCCATCTGTCAATGGAACAAGGTAGGTAACTAATAAAACATCCAATATTCGATATACAGGAAAGATTTTACTGTAGACTGGTTCACTGCCCTGTATCAACGGTCCTTCTCGAGCAACTCGGGACAAATCCTTTTTTTCATATAATAGGTAAAATGGAATAGGAAAAGTGTTTATTTTCATTTATCAGCGATTGCTTGCTGGACAGTTTCACTATAATACAGTAAGAATATTGTCTATTGACAAGTACGTGGCAATAGACACTCTGATAATACTATGAATAGCAAGGCCTGTATGAAGGGTAGCAAGACATTTCGACCTCAGGATATTTCGAACCCAAGAGAATTTCTTCTTCTTCCAATAAAAAACAGCTGGGGTGGATTCATCCATAAGCTATTCACTGTCAAGTGATCAATCAAAGCGCTGAAAGCATTGAAAAACTGTCGGCGTAGAAGGAAACATAATTAAGTGTGACACGTCTGGTTTTCAGTTCTGTATACTGTAGCTGCTGATCGTGAGTTACTGATAAGATCGCGTACATTTCCAAGTGAATTTGTTGTGCTTGACAATTAAAAATATGTAGTTAAAGATGATATTCTCAATAGATAATCGCCAGAAAATAACCCCGTTCAGCAATCTATCAGCAAATAGCAGAAATAATTAGTTTTTCAGGGAAATGTGCCGTACCATTACCTCATAAACATAAATATATGATAGTTCGTATGTTCTTAACTGAAAATGTAATTTTGTAGCTTTGGGTTGTAATTTTTGGGTTGGAGTTATTTCACCAAGACAATTTGTACTTGTTTTGTGATACGAGAACCTGTTGGGGCAAGTGTGAGGTTGGTGCACCCTTGAACCTGGTTTAAACCCCCAGTGCCAATATGTTTTGCCACTGACCGTTCCAAGGCGGTATCCCCAAAGGTTCTCTTGTTTATTAATTGTTTGTGGCGTCCTATTTGAATTGACATACATATATAAAACATGCGCTCTCTCTATCTTCCTCTCTTCTTTTTCGCTGCGTGGGGAGGCTGTGTTTTTTGAGTTTGGCGATTCCTGATATGCATATGTTGCTTTTTTTTTCAGATACAAATTGAATGCTTTTTCTTCAGTAACAGGGGCGGATCCAGAATTTCAGCAAGGGGGGTTCAACTCGGCGAGTCGTATTTTTAACAGCGTCAATTTTCAACTGAGCTAAACATCAGTCCTTCGGACACTTCCAGTGTTCTCAATAAATAATGTTTGTAAAAAGCCCCAATGAGTTTTAAGTCCTAACTAATCTAGGCGGACCGCAGGCCTGCTTCCCCCGGAGAATTTTGAAAATTTATATGTAAAGTCCTGCATTTTGTGGGAATTTTATAGCAGGTTTTGAATTACTCCTTCATACTTGATTTTGACTATTTCCTTGTGAGCAGTAGTGATGCACTTATAAGCACTCAGATCCAAATACTCTGCCTCATTATCTGAGTCTAGATACGCGACTAACAATGTTTCAACTCAAGTAGTTGTTAATTAGAGAAAAAAATGCTCAAAATGGCTAAGTTCAGGGTTCGCAGTTTCTGGTCAACATTTTCGCCAATTGGAAACTGATGACGACATTATATGTGCACTAATAACTGTTTGTGGTGGAATGGGGTTTAGAGAGAAAATTATCTGTGAGATTCTTTTGGTATCCTACTGGAATAAAATATCAGTATCTTCATATCTTTTGAATCATTTTGCAAAAAACAAAATTATGAAAGTTAATGTGCCGAGTCCATTTTCAACTTTTAAAAGTGATGGCTTTACTGTATAAGTAAAGTAAACACTGTGTATGGAGAAAAAAACATCCGATTTCTTTAACTGTCCGAAATTATACGTTGACCTGGAAAGTCTTTATTGAAGTAAAGAAATTATATGGTTACTTGAGGTTTTTTACGCATTTTAAACAGCTTAATTAAAAACCGTCCACTCTAGGTATCAGAACTCGACGAATAATCCGCTTGCTTCCATCACAGTCTTGTCAAAATTTGTCAGAATAATAAAATATCTTGTTCTCGTAAACTTAAAATCTACAAACAATGTTGAATTAGTGTATAAGAAGTCTCATAATCAAGTAATATCGTTTTAGTTAGAAATAATTTGAAATAAAAAACGGGTGCGGTGCCAACCATAAATATTGATTCGTATCCAAAAACTTCAAACCTCGAACCACCCGGGACAAAAAAATCGGGGCAACTTGGGGGTTTCGTCCGAACCCCCGTAACCCCCCCCCCCCCTGGATCCGCCACTGAGTAAAATATAAAAAAATAAATATATGTGCAGTATCTGCTACCATAACTAGAAACTATATATCACACTAATATTTTTATTTTGATACAAGCGCAAGTTTATTTTTAGAGCGTGTGTAATTGTTCTTTTTCTAAAAGTGGGGAAACCAGCTAGCCAAATCGAGATGATAATCGGGGAATATAGTCAATATGATTATTCAATAGATATTTTTCAGTCTGCAGTGACTTTCTGTCCATTTTCTCAATATAGTGGAGACAATGAAGAATTGATGGATCTTAATATCGGCATTACTTCGCAACAGAACATCTTTTCATTCACAAAATGGAATGTCTCATACATATCTAATGATTTTAGCAGCGTAGCTCACAGTGGTGTTGTTCTTTCCATGTTGGATGGTATTTCTTCAATATTACCGCAGAACGTACAAAACAGCGCTCGAAATTCGTATTGTTGAGCTTGCAACGTCTGCATAAAATTTCAGCTAGATCTCACTGTCATCGTAGAACCCGTTTACTGTGGGCGCAATGATATATCGGGCGTTAAACACCGCGTGTCGCAGAACTATTTTTATGAATGAGTCCATTCGATTTCTAGCTTAAGACTGTCGGCGCGTGCGCGCCGCCAGTCTAAAAATAACGAAAATGCGAAGTTTAATACACCTTTGCACGAAATCTACGTGCGAAACGTAAAAAAACATGGGAAAACCATAAACTTTGCAATAACAACATAGCTGGCTAAATTACCCGTATACACTATACACAGTATAAGCGTAACAATGTCAACCGTGAAAAATTTAAGATGTTAAAACAATTTAATACAAAATTTCTTTAATTTATAAACTTAAGAAGATAAAAGGCGATGTTAATTTCTCCCGGTTATTCGTAAAAACCATCTGTAAATTTAAAAAGAAAGGTTACCAACAGGATATTTTACAGCGCTCTGCAGGCCTGGTGATTAACCCATCTACAGTTGATCATTATGCTTACCTCTTTGGTTGCACGACGGTGGCAGGGGTGTAAGAGTTTATGAAAGTTTATGGGGAAATCTTTTCTTAAAAGAACCTAAAAGCTCGATTTGTTTCTTTTATCCCTGTCATCGTGTTCTTGCTGATTTTACTCCAGGTGCTCTGGTCTCGGAAAGATCATTGAGTACCCGCCCTTTGGCTTTGCAATGCTATTAAATTCTTATGTTTATATGTTTGTATGCTTTTGCATGCAACATTGTTGAGCTGATGGGTGGGTTGGAGTTATTTCACCAAGACAATTTGTACTTGTTTTGTGATACGAGAACCTGTTGGGGCAAGTGTGAGGTTGGTGCACCCTAGAACCTGGTTTAAACCCCCAGTGGCAATTTGTTTTGCCACTGACCGTTCCAAGGCGGTATCCCCAAAGGTTCTCTTGTTTATTAATTGTTTGTGGCGTCTTGTTTGAATTGACATACATATATAAAACATGCGCTCTCTCAATCTTCCTCTCTTTTTTTTCGCTGCGTGGGGAGGCTGTGTTTTTTGAGTGTGGCGATTCCTGATATGCATATGTTGCTTTTTTATATTGTTAAAAATACATTGAAGGTATTTTTTCATATCATGCAGATTGCCGATTTGTCATTTGTTTAAAGTGAAATGGTAACAATATTATTATCAAATCTTCTCTATCATCAAGGATATATGTCTTTTTTTCAGGTTGACCATAGGTTTTTGTTTAGATTTCGCTAACCGAGTCACAAAGGCACTGTGCTTACAGACCTTCACTCTCTTAGTTAGTATTTGTAACTTCGGACGTGCGTCATCTTGCTGCAGGCCGATAGAAACCATTTAACTTTTGATAGAATATATTTAGAATATATTTATTCTGAATTTATACAACTGGAAAATAATTACATTACAATTTTATTTGGAATTATATTTACTGATTTGAGGAATAAAAGTTGATAATTGAATAAATTTTGTCCTAATTTCTGAGAGTGCATATCCGGCTTACCCTGTGTCTCGGTCCTGAGGGATCCGTATTGTTTAATCGTACATGTGAGGGTCTGGAGCTCGAACCAACTCTACAATTCACTACAATCACATCCTCACTAGTTGTAAAAAGTTAAAAAAAAAAGGTTATGATTATTAAAACTTTCATTCATAAAATTAATATGCATGAAAATATGTCAGCCAAGTTCTTCTTAAAACAACGTTACCACTGCAGCTATTTATTGTGTTTTTTACGTTTTGAAAAAAATGGAAATAAAGGTACAGTCCTTAAGAAAGGGTTTATAGAAAGGCTGATATATCACATCTACTACATCTAGATCTTCTGGTCATATTCTTTGAAAATTGGTAAAATATAAGATGCTTTCGCGTGAACGTGAAATATGGTAACATGTTAATTAAAACTATGCATAATCTTTTTCTTCATAAAAATTTTCAATCAACAAATACATATGTCAGTGTCTTCTGGATGTATGCTTATCATTTCACTTTATTTATATACTCTTGTTCGTATTTGAAGAATCTTTCCGCTCATTAAATATTTTCATCGCTTATGCTATCAACAAGAAATTCGGCAACCATGGCAGATATGTCAACAGTTTCAAACGGAAAAGCTAAACTTCCTCCATTAACTTCGCCATCCACTATCGAAAGCGGTGACAAACCAAAGAAGAAAGTTGTACGCAAAAAGAAGAAACCAGAAGACATCGTAGCAGACGATCAAGGCGATGAAAAACCCAAGACAACGCCTCGTCGGAAAAAGGCTGCAAGTGCTGACTCGATTGTGGAAGCAGGCGGGGAGACAGCAGCGCCCAAAAAGAAGAAACGTGTGGTTAAAAAGAAGGAAGAAGAAGGAGATCCTACTTCTGCAAGAAGTGGAGGCAGCCAGGGTGAAGTATGTTCATTATTGAAAATCAATTTTTTAAGAAGACCCCTCTTAATTTTAAACCATCAAGTTCAATATTTCAATGATTATGAGTCCATACTGAACTAAACCTTTTTTTATAATTTGTCCAACAGTTAGTTGTCCGGTTCCGGTGGGTTTTTCATATTTTGTACATAAACTGTTTTATACGGTCGATCTAGGGACGGTGTTTTTGCATATAAGTAGGAAAATATCTCCTCTATAAAATAGAATTTTCGTTTTTTACTTTTCATTTAAAAATCGTCTGCAAATTGTTGACTTATCGCTGTTGTCATTTAGCTAGTTCCGACGAGCATTTGTCACTTCCGATGGAAAATGAGTCATATGTAAAAATCATAGCTAGGGGCGCCAAAGGGGATTTTTTTCATTGGTTCAGCTGGTTCACCTTGTAATTCATTTTATGAACTTTTTTTTCGTTAAATAAATTACCAAAAGGTCAACATCTGCATTAAATATTTATCACAATGAATAGCTTAGAATTAATGTGCAACACTCGGTAATACAAGGCTACCATCACTTCAAAATCAAACCTCCAATGGATGTTTCCTTGGAAGTTGATCTTGAATATACCAATGTGCATGTAAATGCAGCTCTTGCGTGGATTCCAGCATTAAAAGAACTGCCTACAGAGCTACACAATGTTACAAGCGACTCGGGGGCGCTTTCTGAAGGTTGCGGAGGATTTGCTACTGTAGTTCTGGGGGATTCCAAAAAATACTCACGTATTTCCGGTTTGCTCCTGTTGGCGTCGAAAGGTATGTTGACAATTATTCTAATCAAACATCGATTTATATTTGTAGCGATTTTCAGAAACATTGATAAACATCAAGTTAATGAAATAAAAATTCAAAACATGCCAGGTATGGTAATTTGCACGAGTGAGTTGTGTTGGAAACACGTTTTGGGGGGATATTTTCTGACCAAACATAACGTTATTCACAAATAATTAAAATTGTTTCCTCCTTATTTTTTATAATAACTAACATGTTTGCAAGAAGCTCCTCCATTTGGGACCTCGTCAAGAAAAATCATGAATAAATGTGAATGATCCTCCGGAACTGGTCAAAGGGGGTCACACTCCTTGCACAGAAAATTTTGTACAAATAAATATTTTTATTCAGCCAATATTTGGATTAATACCATCTATAATGATTGCATATTAAAAATTGATTCAGCATCTGCAACATAATTGACGTTTGGAATGTTGGTATCTCGACTATTTAAAGAACGCGGTTTTCCAACACGACTCATTCATGCAAAATTACCATACCTGGCACGTTTTGAATTTCTATTTCATAAACTTAATGTTTATCAATGTTTCTGAAAATCACTACAAATGTAACTCAATGTTTGACTAAAATAATTGTTAAGATACATTTCGCCGCCAACAGGCGCCAACCGGAAATACGTGAGTAATATTCGGAATCCTCCGGATCTAACAAATCCTCCGGAACCGGGAAAACAACTGTACTGGAGTTGTAAAGGTCTATGAGTTTAACTAATTTTAAAACTTGCATTTACAGATTAAAATTTCAGATTTGTTCCAGGAGTTTAAGTGATTAAGTTCATCATTAACATTAATCACCTGCCTGCGAAAATTAAATACTGATGCCCAAAAAAGGGGGTTGAGCAACCCCACTAAACTCCTGGATGCACCCCTGTCGTGGACTACAGTTTCTAGCCTTAGCATGGTCTGAAACTATTGCCTGGGTTCTTCTAAGTACTTCTGACAGTGAAATAATTTTCAGCTGGGAGCAAACCAAGCCATTGGGATCTCAACCATGCACTTACTGAGCAAATTATGACTGAGGCTGTTGGAAGTGACCTGTATGCTTTTGTCACTACTGGGTTCAGTGTTGTGAGACCTGGATTGACATCAGGTTTTATTTACTTCTAAAACTTAGCACATGATTTTGAGATTTTTTTATACTTTGATCAATATTTCAATGTAGCTGGGAATATGGCTGTCTATTTGCCAACATTCTTGATGATTTCAGAAGGTGATAAAATTTAAAATTGGATTAACGGGTGCTGGTTAAAACGGCCTCAAGTTAAAACGGCCTCACTATTTGGTCAAAATGGCCTCACATTTTTATTTTTTGGTTAAAACGGCCTCACTTTTAGTTTAAATGGCCTCACTTTTTGGTCAAAACGGCCTCAATTTTCAAATGAATTTTAATATTATATTAGCAAAAAAAAATAGGTATCTTTTATACTGCTTTAATACTCTTGATGAGTACATGTCAATTCGTTTAATTCTTGGTTTGTTCTTTATATACATGCTCATTTATTCCATGAATGGTCAAATTGAGTAATTAATACTTGTTTTATTTTCATCAAAAACAATGATTGTCCAATATAAGATTAATGCATACTGTTCATTGAAAAAGACATCCAGTATTCAATTTGGTTAATTTCGCCATCTTTAATCTACCACCGCGCATCCTTGATGACAATATTTGATTATCATACTAATTTGTGCAGGTGTCTATAATAATTATTAGTTGATATTTCTTATAATTATGTTAAATTTCTTTGTAAAACAGCATGCTTTATTTTTTTAAGGAAAACCTAATTTAATCCTGTTAATATTGAATAATTATTATATTACAGATGTTAATATAGATTAACAAATTTCTAACAACAATTTTCACTAAACTACTAAACAATAATTGATAGTGATAATGAGAATAAAAATAATGGGATGAAATAACTTTAATGATGATAGAAGTATGTTTTTAAATTAAAATTTTTTTTAAAAATTAAAAAAGGCAGTCTGTTTCTATCCTAGAGCTATGTATTTGTTAAAGAAAAGGGTAGGGGGAAAAGGTAAAAATCGTAGGTATAAGTAGTCTTGACATTTTGTATATTTTCTCATCACTTATATAATCTTCTATTTCCGCATCAATTAAAATTTATAAGGAAACTATTTTGCAATTTGTTTATTTAGTAAATGATTTAAAGTAACTGTTACATTTTTATGAATATTTCATTTTGTTTTCCATTAAAATAATGTTTGACTGGCTCAGCGCAAATGTTAATGTTGTTAGAAAAATTGAAGAGAGGACATTGCATAGGTGTTATGACATGGGGTATATGTTACCGATTTTGTTAATTTTATTTAATAACTTTTCTTCAGTTTAATCATCATCAATTTCTTTAAGAACTTAAAATCACACTGTGTAATACAATTTTAAACACCATCCCGTTACTGTTAATTGCCAGTAATTGACAGGATATTCTCACTTGCCAGTCTGTCCCAAAAATAATGATGTCATGTTGAGTAGGTGTGAAGGACTCTTTACGCGTGTGCGAACTGAAATTCTACAAGATCGCCACTTGCCCAGATGGTCTATTAATAATGGTGTTTAGAAGCAACTAATGCTAATTAGTTAAATCTTTACTTTGATATATTTTTGTTCATCATTAAACTTTTGGTATATTAATTAAACATATAATTCTTTGCCTTCTGTGTTTATTTAATTATCAATGTACACCTTCTCCAGTATTCTGTTTGAAATGTTTTTCTGAATTAAGGGCCGTCTTGAGTTGTCATTGCACTGACATCAGTAAAATAAAAATATCAAAATCTCTGTAACAGCAAAATGCCGTTAAATGAACCTTTGCACACATCAATGTATCTTCATTTTGAATTTATTAACGCACGTTAGAACAGTAACTAGAAAAAAATTCTCGTTCTATTTAAATTACATAAATTTACAAAATCTAAACAACACAAAAATCTTTTCAAATGCGCACACGAGTAATATGATAATGGCAATAATTTGTTGTGTCTATTTCTTTCTTCTCATCAATTTACTACAACATCTTTAAAAAATGTAATTCAAACAAGGTTCATCTACTTAAAAAATAGTGAGGCCGTTTTAACCAATATTTTTCTGAAAGTGAGGCCGTTTTAACCAAAATGAGGCCGTTTTAACCTGAGGCCGTTTTTACGTGAGGCCGTTTTGACTGTAATCCGGTATAACTACATTGGTCACCACCTTAGTTGTCAAGATTATTTACTGGATGCTTTGATTTTCAGGATGTAAGTGGAAGCAAAGCCAGTTTAATAAAATCCCCAAAAGATGGCACGCCAAGAAAGAAAAAGGGCAAGAAAAAAGTGAAAAAGACGGAAGAGAAAGTTGACGGAGAAAGTTTCTTTGACAGCACACTTGCTGCTGATCTCACCGACATTCAGGATGACATTGTGGCCCATGATGCAAAGCGTGACGACGATGATGAGGAAACAGAACATGAGAAAAAACCTTACTCTACAGCATCAGCAGTACTCAGATCTCAACCTACAGAAAAATTCTACATCGAAACAGATGGTAATTTACAACTCCCAACTTCATATTTAAAGCTACATGTACTATTCTTTTAGTTTTATGAAAAATGCCTTTAAACACACAATAAAACCAGCAATATATTGGAAACATGCCTATTTAAAAATTCATACATAAAGTAAGTAAAATTGTCTATTATACCAATAACACAAATTAATATAATCTGACTGAACATTTTTACAACCTTTAACCCTGTTACTCTATTGATGAGACCTAGTGCCACCAGTGTAGGTCATATTCAGTGTGCACATCAGTGCAGTTGCTGTAATATAAGTTATAATAATACTAATCTTTTTTTCAGGTGGTTTTAAGGGTGAACACAAGCACAGATTTGCAAAGAGACAAGCTGAGGAGCTGAAAGAAAAAGCAGTTGTCCGAGAAGAACCCAAAAATACAACAATAGAATTTGCCATAAGTACACAAAAAGTGTTAAGGACCTTTAGTTTATTCTGTCATGGACTACTTGCTGGATTTGCAGCATGGCAAATAGTGATTGCCTATGTACTGTTAAATTTTGGTGACATGGATTTTATTCTTCACTACAGAAAACTGGCATTACCAGTGCAAAGTATATTCTACATTCTGCTTGTGTTATGTACTCTATCAGCATTGGATAGGTAAGGATGACTCATCTTAAAACCTGGTTTGTGATTGGTCAGTTTGGAGACTGAGCTCAATTTCCACCAATCAGCTGCTTTATTGTGGAAACTGTTCCCCGGTCATAATTTCTTAGTTAAGCTTATTTTTCTCATAATGAGTGTTTCCAGTATCTGATATAATTTGAAAATAGATATGGTTTATATCTTTAAAACTAACGTAATTCCAAATAAAATTTCAGCATCCTCATTAGGAAACTTAGTGTGCAGGGGTTCCACTAGCAGCTGAACCTCACAAGTAATTTTTTTGAGCCCACTTGTGGTGAGCTCGACTTGGTTGTCATCTTGGGTTTGGTGTGCAACTTTTGCTATAAAACCTGGAATATTTTGTCATCAATATGTTTCAGCCAACAATAGTAATAACTCCCATTTGTCAGCATTTGAAAAGTTAAGTCCCATTCAAGATACTTCAACCTGAAAATCATTGTTATTATATTAAACATTTTTTAGATCACATGTATACAAATTTTGAGTTATAAATGTGCTTTCTAAAAACATGGACAAAAGAAGAATATGGCTTGTAAAAGTCCATGTATAAGGTACTGCCTTGAACTTGTTGTATTTAACCACTGTAAAGCTACTACAAAAGTAACTGTACCTTTTTCATGAACCTTTTTAATCTTTTAAAAACTTAGTGTGACTTATTACTTTAAAAACAGTTGTTGTACAATTGCAATGAAACTTGAATTTGAATCACATTAATTATCATAGAACTTAGGACTAATATTTTTCAAGCCAGCATCACATATGTTCTGTGGTCAAACAAAATTCAAGTTGGAACATTGTTTATTTAAAAAAAAAAACATTCTGAAAGTTTTTGCTTTTTCTGCTGCGACAGGAATGGCATCTTTTGTTGATATTTCTGTGTTAGATATAACTAGATAGTCGGTTCAAGTAAAGGTTTTCTATTAAAAGCTTCAAACTCAAGAAAACAATGTAGCTATATGAATATTGACATGAACAATTTTTCTCATGTTTTTCAGGACGGATATTGCCAGTCCAAGCAGAGGATTTCTGCTAAAAGCTTTAACATTACAGAACAACACAGTAGCTGTGGTGCTGTACTTTGCTGCCTTGATTCTCAGCTTATGTAATGGTGCCCTCGAAGACAAGATCCACCTCTATGAAGTAGAGCCCACTCTCTGGAATAACACAGCAGTAAGTGCTATGTCGTATCGCTCTTTACTCCATAGATGCAACTTTCATCACATTTGGGTACTGTGTGGGTCCAGATCAGCCAACACATACAATGCCCAAGATCTTAAAACTAAATCTGGAGACCAGTCTCAAATCTCGAGCATCTGATCGGCTGAAAAGGCGACTGAAATGATCTTTGGCCCTGTGCCATCTGATAAGGATCTAAACTGTTCGCTTCTTGGTCAGAAATAACCTTATGAATCTAAAAGCAAATAGTGATATACTGACCAGATGACACAGATGCAATCAAAGTTGTATTTAATGAGTCGAGGGATAGTTAATTGAATGGGAGTCATTTTATTATAAAGTCAAGGAAAAGTAAATATAATGGGGTTGATTTTATGTATGTTAATATAATGAACTTCCTCCATACGAATCCCAGCAAAATGTAAGTCCCAGGGCTTTTTTCACTGACGGGGGAAAGGGCGCATGCCGTATAATTTTGGGGCAAATAGGGTGATTTCTTCTCTAAAGAGGAATGGAAGAAAACCTGGTGTAAATTATCTTTTTGGGAAAAACAGCATTATTTTAAAGAAATTTTTAGAAGGGAATCTGTCTGTTAATGGCCCCTACTAAAAAAAGAAAAGTAGCCCTCGAAACCATTCATTGTTGTGTTTTTATAAGTTTTATTACTTAGCGCAAAATAACTCACAGGGAAATTAGATAATACCACTAAAGAAGTAATCATTCTCAATTTAGAAAACAGGACCAAAGGTCATTAAACTTTAAACTGGAGACATGTCTCAAACTTCAAGAAACTGATTGACTGAAATGGAGAATTGCCACTTGTCTTCATTTCAGCCAATCAGATGCTTGTTATTTGAGACAGGTCTCCAATCTCAGTTGTTTTAGTTTGGTTCCTGAAACTGGAGACTAGTCTCAAATCTTAAGCATCTGAATGGCAGATATGATCACATGGTTAAATGAAATGATGTTTCTCTGTTTCAGACTACAGCAGATGATTTACACTTATGGCGGGACTTGAATACGTCTCGTAACATCCTCAGTGTGGTAGGCTGGATCGTGATTTCTATCTCGCCATTAACAGACAGACTGACAAAAAATCTGCAACAGACTGATGACGAGGATTTACTTGGTGTTCAAGTTGAAACTGGAAAATCTGCTCTAGCATAGTGTTTGATTACTTAAGATATATCTATTTTTGGATAAGTAGGCATTCATGTGATATCCTTTCCGCACCGACCCTGTTTTCCGGACAGACGCCCGAAACGTATTTAAATGTGACAAAATTTTGACTTCTCAAAACCCGACCCTGTTTTACTGGAGGACGCCCGAAACGTATTTAAACATATGCTTTTTTACGATTTTAAAACCCATAACGTAAATCTGCGTAAATTTTTTTTAATGCCTGTTGATAAATGTATGTTTGAATAAAGCATATACGCTTATGTCCGTTACAGGTATTCTACCTTTTAATGAAATTCGGAATTTTCAACATGGTAAGAAACCGGATTAAAGAACTGTAAAACACGTAATCTAACGTTACAGTCTTTCTTCTGTAAAAAAAAGGTGGAATATACATATCAAAAATAGTGCGTTAAAATCCTGAATCTCAACGCTCTTTTACGTAATGGGAGAAACCAAACTGAAAAATTCGGTTTATCGTTGGAAGACTGTAACGGAAAATTCCGTAAATCAATTAACCTAATTAAAAGTCATTAATTTTTATGTCATTGCAAAAAATGTCATTTTTAAGTAATAACTAGGTAGATATAGGTATTTTTTAACATAATGGATAACTGTTTTGGAGCCACTTTTCTATTTTGACAATAAAAGATGAGGAAACAGCAACACTGTAATTAGATTTTTTTTCTTAAAATTTGACTTTTTAAAATAACTAATTTTCTTATCAGATTATCTAAGTCACATGTAAATATTTTCTTACTAAATGATATTTGAGAGAAAATATGCATGCATTCAAAGGACTTATAGTGTAAAAATACTGATCGATGATTCAGTGTTCTTCTAAATAGCAGCCAAAGTAAGGACTTTTTAATAAAAAGAAAAAAAAAATCGACGGGTTTCAGACGGAAAAAACAGGGTCGGATTTTGAAAAGCGATTTTTTTTATACGTTTAAAAACGTTTCGGGCATCCTCCCATAAAACAAGGCCGGGTTTTGGGAAGTCAAAATTTTGTCACGTTTAAATACGTTATGGTCGTGGAAAGGATATGTATGATCTTGTAGCTAATGTGGTGGGTGCGAAAAAAATTTTATTTTACTCATTAAGAGAATATGGTGATATTAAATAAATAAAATGTCTTGCTGATAAATCATATATTCTATCGCATGACTGTCTAGTTATCAGTAATTTTTTACTACAGTTATGGGCTCAGTTTATTTGTTTTTTATTATTTAGTGTTGAGTTAACAACAAAATTATATGTAGTTTGTGTTTATTTCTTCTGAGAAAAAAAACTAAATTGTTTTCCACAACTTTAAAAAAATAAATAGTGATTTTAGAAAGAGACTGATTTTGTCTGATTGTGACTATTACAGTTGGGTAAAATAATATATTTATTAACAATTACACATGCTTGATGTGATAATACATAAACATGTAGAATAAATTTATGTTTATGATTCATTATTCTTATTCCATTTCTTTTCAAATTACATTTTGCTCCAGATTTTTAATGAGCTGTTATGAAGGCAACAGAAAAGGTTTAACCCTTGACTCCATTTTAAGAGGGGTTTTTGTGAGTGTGCATCCTACATAGATCCAGATCAATAGGCACATCCGTGCAGTTGTTGTTCAAATTCATAGCATGTGATCAACGGTTCCTCAGCCTCTGGGCTTACAAGCAAAATCTTAAAATCTCAGAAACAACCTGTCAGAGTTCAAAAGAATTGTAAAGGAATGTTCCTTAAAAGACCCTCCACAAACTGTTTAATTCATAACGTTTCATAAAAAGATGGATGTGCATTTTATTATGCTTGATTTCTTAGTGCTATGTATTTTTTTTCTAAAAAAAATTTCTATTCGGACTATCGCATAACTTTTTATCCCCGGAAATACGCAGTTTTGAATTCATCTAAAAAAAAACATTTTTGTTAACCATGTTTTAAACCTGGTTATTATTGCAATGGGGAGACTCAGCATGTGGGCGGGCGGGCTTCAACTTTGGCTTCCGCTCAATAACTAGTTTGCTTTGGCCTATTGACGCTAAACTTGGGCATGTTGGGTAGCTTATATTAAGAGGCAGCTTGGGATTGCTACCCATGTGTTTGTGATCAAGGTCAATTTTGCTTTAAAAAATTTCAGTTTCGGCGTAATAACATAAGTTTTCTGTGACGATTTGTTTGGGAATATCTTATATTAAGATGCAGTTCGGGATTACTACCCAGGTGTCTGTGATCAAGGTCAATGTCACTGTTGCTAAAAGCAGAAAATCAGATTCTGTTTAATAACTAGTTTTCTGTGACCTTTATCACGACGCTACTCAGGATTGTTACCCACGTGTCTGTGATCACGGGCAGTGTACCTAATATCAAGATGCAACTCTGGATTCTACTCAGATGTCTATACTCGGTCGTTGAAAACCTGGTTTCGTCGCACTGCGGCGCTTCTTGTTTTATTTTGTCTAGTGGATTTGTCAGACTCTTACTACTCTGTTGATGTACTGATCACAATTATGATCTGTGTTTTTTATTAGGAATCTAGAATATTGACTATTTGTTGATTCCTATTTATTTGATTGCTTTACTCTGCAGTCCCTACTAAATGTACTAAGCCGCCATGGTTACTTAGCCCAAAAGATGAAGCATCTGTCTGCTGTGGATCCGATATAAACATTAAATATCTAATTACTCGTGGTGAAACATTTTGCAGATTGTTACTTTTTTAGACCAGAGTTTAGAGACAAGTCTGAAACCTCAAGCATTTGATTGAGTGAAATTCGAACTTTTGAAAATTAGAACTTCTTTTCTGCGGTTCTTAGGTCTGCCGTTAGTTACTTTTTTAGACCAGTTGAGATTGTCAAGTCAGAAAACTGATAACGCTGGGTCTGCCGAACCAAAATTTAAATTAAATTATTTGGATTTATAATGCCCTAGGAGTTTGAAGATAGAGACTATATTGTTTTCGAAAATTATTTAAACATTATTTATATTGACGCAAAACAAATAACTAAATTATTTTATTCACTTAATACGTGAGCTACATTTTTACTTATCTCACAATATACAGCAATAAAACTAGTTTAAGCAAAGACAGACGTTTTGTGTGTGTGTGTGTGTGTGTGGCATTTTTCTAAAAAGTGTCAAAGTGGTCGAAAGGTCTCAGATGGAACCGAACTTGTCTACCATGGAGTCGTCAATCTCAATGTCTATCTTGGCATCATCATGCTGATATGGACAGTGTGAGGAATATGTATACATAGCTCGACCCCAAAAGTGACTAGATAGTACAAATACCCGCTCTGATGTGGAAATTCGTCCTCGAATTCCAGAACATTTTGTATTTAATATGATATTAAACGATCGAAATGGAACCTGGGACTTGATTACTGGGCGGGTGCTCTCAGGATTGAGCTTACTGACCGTTAACATAGTCATCTCCCCAAAGAGTTACTAGATTCGCACCGCCTACCACGTCCGATTTTTTGTCATTTCAATTTCCGATCCGTATTCACCGAATACAAAACCGTCAGTTATTACTTCAGCAAGTACGAAGAAATCACGCTATAAATTTTACCAGTATATTGATATCAATAAACCACACATTTGTACATTATATATAGAAAAACGTGACAAATTTTATACAAATATAAATACACGTAATTTGTATAAAAATCCTCAAATCAGTTTCGTTAACGTTTGCGACGCTATAACACAAACATCAGTAAACTTTGTGCAGCGGATGAATCAAAATTACTGAAAATTGTTTATTAAAAGTTTTCTTTACTGATATTAATTATTGAGGAAATACCTGAAGGATCGTGATAACACATATAACACTGAGTGATCAACGCGACTCGGCAACTAGGACATAACGTTATCAAAAGTTAAACATTGTAATCTTGTTTACTGAGCTAAATTTCCGCCCATCTTGATTCTGTGAATCAAACTTGTGATTGGTTTCAAGTTTTGTTACAGATTCAGCAATCCTTTCCTAACATTTATATCCATGAAATCCAATCAAATTTAGGTTGTGTTTTAATGTTTTTCTTTGTTGAAGGTAAATAATTGTGTAATAACATAATCTGAACTCTAACTTCAAACAATACAACAGATTGAACGAGTTCGTTTTTAATGATTTGGTTTAAACCTTCAATTTAATATTCAATTAAATAGAAATAAACTAAAGACAAATATGTGATTTTAGATTGCTCTTTTACGCAGGCTATTTCAAAGTTCCTATCGAAAGAAAATTGTTAGGCAGACGCTGATACGGTCGCCCGTTAATTGACATCTCTCGTTTCAAGACAACGAGCCAACCTTGCATTTTATGTCAAATTTAAGTAAATAATATTCAATATATATAAGTTTTACCATAACAATTTGGAAAAAAGAAGCGAAAATGTAACAAATAATTCTCGAGCCCTTTCTTGGGTGTTTTAAAAAGGCGAGGGACGAAATCGCGATGTTTATAACGGGGATGAAGATTATAAAATTGAGAATGGAAACCAGTCTCAAATCTCGAGCATCTGTTTGGCTGAAATGGCGACCAGTCGCGATTTCAGCCAATGAGATTCTTGTGATTCAAGACTGGTTTCCATTCTCAGTTTTATAACCTTGGGACAGGGATTCCGTACTTGTGTGTACCATACTTGTTATCAGTAGAGAGGTTTCACTGTAAATCGTATTGGGCAAAAAAGTTTAACCGAGTAGGTTATAAGTTGTACTCATCTTTAGTTGAAAAAAGGATTATCATAAACATTGTGTGCATATTAATTCATTAAACTTAACAGGACACATTACGGCATAAGTAAGAACTTTCGTTGTGTTTTATATACTATTACATGTTTACCATGGTTTGCTACTAAAAGTATTTAGTTATATAAATATCTATTAGTCATGTGCTTAATATTTTAGTTCGCTAAAATATGTGTGTGTGCGTCTGTGTGCGCTTTCGTGGGGCATTTTTATTGGAAATACGCGTTCTTAAATTAACATTTTTGGAGTAAACAATCTGTGAAATTCTTTGATAGGGTGAGATCGGTCGAGACATGAATTCTTGGTATAAAGAGCTTGGTTTATCCCCTCTATTTTATTTTTTAGTAAATTGTATTTATTTTGTAGCTACGTCTTATGTTAAACATAAACAGGTAATCAAAGTAATAAATATATTGCTGGTCTCGCGTTAAGTAAAGGTTCCAAGTTAAGGTTCCTAGATCATACAATTAAGATCAAAAACCAGTCTCAAATCACAAACATCTGACTGGCGAAAATGGCGACCAATCGCCATTTCAGCCAATCAGATGCTTGAGATTTTAGACTGGTCTACCTTCTTAGTTTTATAATCTCGAGTTCTGGTCTGGCTTGGACTTCATTAAATGTCAAATCAAATTAGCCTGGCCACAATTTTTGAAAACATGAGTTAGTTACTCACGGGAACCCTTGTTTCACGTCAGGAGATCAGCAAATAAAGGCTTCATGGGTAGTATCAAAAGAAGCCAACTACATTGAATTTAATTTTATATCACTTTTATCCAAGCCAAAGGTCAAATACGGTTCGTTCTGCCATCCTCCACCCTCATCTCAAGCATTTAACCAAAAAGTGGGACACTCTCAAGAAAACGTGAATATACATATACGCCATAGCTACACTCAGAAAACTCGGCCTCCCCTAACTGCCCAAAGAGTGGAAAGGAAACGATATCACGCGTTCACGAAATGATAAAATTCAAATAAGACATCTTAAACAATTAATGAAAATGAGAACAAGATCGATTACCGCATTGGAACGGTCAGCGTCTAAACAGTTTTCCACTGATGATTTAAACCAGATTATAGGATGAACCAACCTCACACTTACCCCAACAGGTTCTTACATGAACAAACAAGTTCAAGTTGTTTTCTAAATAACTTGTATCTCAATGCGGAAAATTACCTTATGTAACTGTAAAATGTTGCGCAATGGATAAAACAATGAGAATATATCATGTGTTTTTTGTATTTCATTTGTCGTAATCGTAAAACTTGTAGAACAAATACAAAGTTAATATGATCGCTAATTAATGTACATAATACTCAATCAATATTTGAACAGATCATTTTAATCTATAGATAACATGCATAATACTTCAGACATTTTTCCGGTTCATACATGTATCGCATGATCTACTAGGATACAGAATATTATAGTCACCAAAATGAGTAATTACGAAAAAGTTGAATATTTAAAGTATTTTCGCCGTTTTATTAAAAGTGCATTGTTACGAAATTCGCTTTTTTTTAAAATAAATTGATAAATTGATATTCGAGCTGTATTCGCGTGTTCATGGTTCAGTTTTGAGACAACATGCGGTATGGTTTTATTTAGTCTTTGTTTTCATGATCATTTTCGGTTTAGACAGTTATAATAGATTGTTATGATTGAAGCATTTATTGTTTTAGAGGTTGCTTTTATTCTTTTCGGTAAGCAGATAAGGGGCTTCAGTAGGTTTGAAACCCCTATTCGGTAAGCAATATTTAAATTTTCATGAGAATTATGTCCAGAAAATTGGAAATTATCAAAGACTGCCCCAAAACGAACACCCTACCTGAAAATCTTGCATCCAACCTTTGCAAGCGTGTCATTGTGTCGCCCTTTCGAAGAAAAGGCGATACATAGGGATAGCTTTGTCCGTCCGTCCGTCCGTCCGTCCGTCCGTCCGTCACGAAAACTTAACGTTGGCTATAACTTTGCCATTTCTTAATATTTCTTCATAAAACTTTCAAATTATACTGCTTATGACAACACGGTCACGATGATGCTAAATTCTTTAGGTCAAGGTCACATTTGATGGAGTTATGCCCCCTTTTTGTCACGAAAACTTAACGTTGGCTATAACTTTGCCATTTCTTAATATTTCATCATCAAACTTTCAAATTATACTGCATATGACAACACGGTCATGATTATGCTAAATTCTTAGGTCAAGGTCACATTTGATGGAGTTATGCCCCTTTTTTTCATCACGAAAACTTAAAGTTAGCTATAACTTTGCCATTTCTTTATATTTCTTCATCAAACTTTCAAATTATACTGCTTATGACAACACGGTCATGGTGATGCCAAATTCTTGAAGGCAAGGTCACATTTGATGGAGTTATGCCCCTTTTTGTACTTTAATTTTGATATGAAAACTTAACGCTGGCTGTAACTTTGCCTTTTCTTTATATTTCTACATCAAACTTTCAAATTATACTGCTTATGACAACACAGTCATGATGATGCCAAATTCTTTAGGTCAAGGTCACATCCGATGGAGTTATGCCCCCTTTTTGTCACAAAAACTTAACGTTGGCTATCACTTTGCCATTAATTAATATCTCTTCCTCAGACTTTCAAATTAAACTGCTAATGACAACACGGTCATGATGATGCCAAATTCTTTAGGTCAAGGTCACATCTGATGGAGTTATGCCCCCTTTTTTGTCACGAAAACTTAACGTTGGCTATAACTTTGCCATTTCTAATATTTCATCATCAAACTTTCAAATTATACTGCATATGACAACACGGTCATGTTGATGCTAAATTCTTTAGGTCAAGGTCACATTTGATGGAGTTATGCCCCTTTTTTTCATCACGAAAACTTAACGTTAGCTATAACTTTGCCATTTCTTTATATTTCATCATCAAACTTTCAAATTATACTGCTTATGACAACACGGTCATGGTGATGCCAAATTCTTGAAGGCAAGGTCACATTTGATGGAGTTATGCCCCTTTTTGTACTTTAATTTTGATATGAAAACTTAACGCTGGCTGTAACTTTGCCTTTTCTTTATATTTCTACATCAAACTTTCAAATTATACTGCTTATGACAACACAGTCATGATGATGCCAAATTCTTTAGGTCAAGGTCACATCCGATGGAGTTATGCCCCCTTTTTGTCACAAAAACTTAACGTTGGCTATCACTTTGCCATTAATTAATATCTCTTCCTCAGACTTTCAAATTATACTGCTAATGACAACACGGTCATGATGATGCCAAATTCTTTAGGTCAAGGTCACATCTGATGGAGTTATGCCCCTTTTTTGTCACGAAAACTTAACGTTGGCTATAACTTTGCCATTTCTTAATATTTCTTCATCAGACTTTCAAATAACACTGCATATGACACACGGTCATGATGATGCTAAATTCTTAAGGTCAAGGTCACATTTGATGGAGTTATGCCCCTTTTTTCATCACGAAACCTTTACGTTGGCTATAACTTTGCCATTTCCTTATATTTCTTCATCAAACTTTCAACTTATACTGCTTTTGACAACACGGTCATAATGATGCCAAATTCTTGAAGGCAAGGTCACATTTGATGGAGTTATGCCCCTTTTTATACTTTAATTTTGACACAAAAACTTAACATTGACTATAACTTTGCCATTTCTAAATATTTCTTTATCGAACGTTTGAATTATATTGCTTATGACAACACGCTTATCATTATGTCAAGGTCAAGATAGAGTTATGCCCCTTTTTTACTTGCATTTTTATACTGACATAGAACCAGAGGGCGACACAAGTGTTCAACTGAACACCCATCTAGTTTTATAAGTTGTAATTGGTAGAAATGTCAGATCTGTTTGGTTTTGTCACAACCGAAGCGAGAACGAAAACTTCTATATTTTACTTTAAATAACTAGATTTCGTATCGTATCTTGCCTTGTTATTATCCAAAACAAAGTGTTATTGGTGCCCTGTATTGCCCCGCGGAACTACAGGATGTCACGTGTTATCGCTAGATGTTTTCACGAAAACGACGACGCCGGACAATACCATCGCTATCGGAGTCGATACAAAACTTTTTTTATGTCATATCTTATTACAATCGATGCAACATTATTTTTAATACAAGGGCACAAGAATATACAATCACAAATATGTCACATTAATTAAAACTATAAAATGTGAAACATGAACTCATTTCTTGTAGGAAACAATGACCTTGTGAAAGCAGGAGCGATGTTGGAAACAAAGCACCATTGGTTGCCGGTGATTCTCGCGGCATACCTACCTATTTCCATCTTTATCACGTAAGTAACGTAACGTTAGTTTAGTTTCTAACCTGTGCTGAAGATTATTTAACCAAGATTTGAAACAAGTCTTAGATCTCAAGCAGTCTGATTCGCTGAAATGGCGAGCAGTCGCCATTTCAACCAATCTGATCCTTGAGATTTGAGTCTGGTTTCCATTCTCAGTTTAATAATCTCGGGCTGTGTTAAATTTGTGTCATTTACTCACTTTTATTTCAACAACTAGAATCACTTGATGTAATAAAGCTACATGTTAAAATTACTGATGCCACAATGGTTTCTTAAAATTGCCTTTTCACAATTGTGGGTGAAATACATCAAGAGTTGTCAATATTCACTGTTGGCCTACCACTATATAATAATGCATATAAATGACGAATTTCGCCGAAAGTTTAGGTTAATCAGTACATTTAAGATCTGTTGTGAGTTAATGTTACTGTGTTAGATATTTGGAAACACGTAATAATTTCGTCTCGTATACGTGACCTGACACCTTTAACGTGCTCAACAATGGCGGAATTGTTAAAGATAGTTGGGTTAAAACAAATAACTGCGCCAGACAGTAAAGGAAACATGTAAAATATGTTTGGGCATTTTAGGCAATAATTTCGTAATTCATACTAAACAAACAGTGTGCAATGTACATGTGACAATGGCGAACACGTTTTGCTTGCAGTTTAGCTTCCTGTATCATTAAATAATATTTCTACAATAACTCATGTCTTTCTTTCAGATACTCAATGGCCGTAGCGTATGGTCACGTGGAAGCTGGTTTCCCATACATCAGTGATACTGGAACCAAATCGCCAGAAAGTTGTGTATTTGGACAGTTGCTCAATATTGGAGCGGTGCTTGGTAAGTCAGTGGAAGAGGGTTGAAATTATAGTCTTATAAAATAAGCACTTTATTCGAATTGTTTTTGCTTAATTTTGCTTACAAAAGCGTGAATCGAATATAGGAAACCTGGGTCCGATGCAAGATTTCCAAAGAAGGTGGTTCGTTTGGAGACAGTCTAATATATCAAACACCAAATTTGGACCAGAAAATGTGTGGTCTTTCAATTAACACCTTGTGAAGTTTTGAGGAAATTTATAGATTATCGTAAAAACTTGGACAATATACAGATCCCGAAGCCTTAACGCTTGAACATGATAATTTTATTGATGTTTTAGAAGGCAGGAACTAGGCCAGGCAAAATATGTTATTTTGTCGTTTAATATTGGGACCCACACCACGGAATTTCATTAAAGTGGCCAGGATATTTTGTCGCTTAGTATTGGAGACCTTAGAAAACTGGCCGAAAAACATACACGAACCATAATTTTATTTTTTATTATTTACAGCTGGTATTATTGTGTATGTGAAATATCGTCACACGATTATACATTTCGAGAACGTCCCGACAGCGCGCACAGTTCTTCGGCTCAATACGGCAGCGTTCATCATAGGAACACTGACAGTCTTTGGTGTCAGTCTGGTCGGAAATTTTCAGGTACAAGTTTTTTTCGACTTGATTTCATATAGATTGTAGTGCCGTTTTTTCCCTAATTTAAAAGCTTCAATTTCTCCTAACGCAGTTAACTATTTATGAAGTTAGTTACATTGTATATAGGTAACCATGACATAGTCGACATATAATTAGATTGTAACTTTTTATGAAGTCAGTCGACATACACTTATTATTTATGAAGTTAATTGATATAAAATGTCGAATGTTTCATCTTTCAATACAACTTTATTTTGACAGAATTTAACAGAATCCTGTCCATTTCAAGCGTCCTAACTCATTATTTAACAAAAACTTGAGACAAAATTTAAGCCATTACCGGTATATACTAAACAAAAAAGAAACCTGGCACTTCATATCCATGGACCTGTATTCCCGGAATCAGTTTTAAATTATAGTCGGAAATGAAAATCGATTAAACTATTAAATTTATGCAAATTATATTTTGGTGCATGAAAGCCGTTAATATTTATTGCATAGATTTCATATATGTATCACATAGTTTTCCCAAGTTATGAAGTCAAGTTTCTTTTTTTGCTGAGTATAATTGAAGAAAATAAACTATGATTCAACCTCGAATTGCCTCAGTCAAAACATTTTTTTGTATTTTATTTTTACAGGAAACAAACGTGCTAGTAGTTCATATTATTGGTGCTTTCTTGGCATTTGCTGTGGGATTTATATATATGGTGCTGCAAACAATTATTTCATTTAAATCGTCTACACTAGAAAATGACATTCCTGGAAATACGTTAAACATCCGAAAATCGCGAGTCGTGTTGTGCGTGGTAGACTTCATTCTGCTCCTGTTACGTATCCTTTACAGTGTTATCATCTACAAAACAGTGCCCTAGATCATAAAACGAACTGGCGACCAGTCTGAAATCTCACACATTTGTTTGACTGAAATGGCTTTCGCCATTTAAGGTCAGAGGACAGTAAATAGAAAAGCCTGTCGCGGATTGGACAATTTTGTCTAGGGACGATTCGGGCTTAATTTATTTTCAAAGATTCATTTTCCAAAACTATAAAGAAAAGAAATAATTTTTTTGTTTTCAAAAATGTAAAATGACTTTAATTATATACTTAAAAATAAAAATGATTATTTAAAACACTGTTTGAAAGGTGATTTGTGTCACTTTAAAGAAGTTGGTACTTTCCTTATTTTGGGTTAGAGATTTGTTTACATTCTGGGGGTGGTTACTTTCGGTTTAAAACGCTGAGAGAATGAGTTGGTGAAGGCACCAATTCTTGGTCATTTTTGCATTTCCCAAGAGTGCCACTATGCAAATCTGGGGTAGTTTTGGAACAAGTCTTGTAAATAAAATCACAGGAGGACTAAATCTTATAATGTAAGTCTATGGGAAACTATTTAGTGGTCTCTGACCTATTTTAGCCACTCTGATGCTTGAGATTTCAGACTGGGTCCAAGATCAGAAACCTGAGTTTGGAGACCAGTCTCAAATCTCAAGCATCTGATTGGCTGAAATGGCGACCAGTCGCCATTTCAGCCAATCAGATGCTTGAGATTTGAGACTGGTCTCCTGATTTAGTTTTATGATCTTGGGCCCTGGTCTCCAAACTCAGGTTTATAATCTTGGACCCAGGTTTTCTAGAATTCACAAATAATCTTAAGGGTTCCACGAGTTCCTGAATCTCAACGGTCACTTTTGTCATGTTAGGTGATTTTGCCAAATAATAGCCAAAATAACCATAATTTAAGAAATATGATTCTTAAACAAAATCAATGTTGTCAAAATGAGGCTTTCTTGAAATGTGAAGAGCCAAAGGGTTACCTCCCGGGTTACTGTATATCCAACCGCGGTAGTCTTGGTTCACAGAACTTTTAAGATCACCCTTTGTATTTCAAGCCTATGTGCTTAAATATCTGTAATAAAACTGTAAAATTATAAAACCATAACATAAACAACGGAAAAATAGATTAAAAATTTTAGAGGGAATTACAATTTATTTCATTTTTTAGGACTTCAAGCAATCGTTTTACACAGGTTTTGTTTCACATAGTTGATCATGCTCAGATCTCGACAAATTCAGCTGTAGGAAAACGTGTTTCTGTCTTGCATAGGATGTAATATCTGGGTTAAAGGTTATAAAACTGAGCATGAAAACCAGTCTCAAATCTCAAGCATCTGATTGGCTGAAATGGCGACCTTTGGCACAAGTTGTCTTTTGAAGCATCGTCTTTTTAGCCAAGTGAGTAATAGTGAACGGATGTGTAAAATCAAGTGTGTTGGTCAGCATGCTCGAATTCATATGGCTGTGCGCTGTTGCCGTAGCGGTTCGAATCCCGTTCTAAGGCTGTACCTTTAACTAATATTTACGCTTACTGCATACAAAAGGAAACATTTGAAGACAAAAAGGTTGTCAGTAAGAACTTTAGGTGAGTGCACAGGTGATCATCTCACAAAGACCAGAAGGAGAAATACCTAAGTTTACTTTACTACCGATTTTATTATACACTTTTCAACAACTGCAATAGATGATTAGTCGGTTCGTACAGATCTTCGAAAAGTAGTTTTTAAGTATCACCCACAACTAAACACATTCAGAAGGAAAACCAATTGTGTGTTTTGTGTACCCTGTAGCAGTCTCTGGACACAAGATAAAAAAACTAAGCTTGGACAGCCGGTCTCCAATCTCAAGCATCTGACTGGCTTAAATGGAAACCAGTTGTCAGTCTCTAATCTCTAACCTCTGACTTGCTGAAATGGCGACCAATCGCTATTTGAGTCAATCAGATGCTCGAGATTTGAGACTGATCTCCAGATTTATTTTTTATCGTAGGCACAGACTTTGATTGCGACGATCTATGAATTTGACACCCTTAACATATACAAGTAGGTGTATGTGCCCGCGTAGCACGCTCAAAGGGTCCTGGTGAAGGCAAATCCAAACTTCTATGGTCTGCTAACGATCCTGTAAGTTTATACGTAGATACGGCACTTACTCCCCTTTTCATAATCTGTACCTTTTCCAAATGGTTTTGTTTTCTTTTCAAACTTATATCCAACCATCGAATGCCTACAAATAATGTTTTTTACATGTATTTAGGGATACTGTTAGTATGTACTGTCTCTGTCTCTTGCATGGTTCGCTAGGCGCTTAACCCGTATTTGTATGGCTTTGGAGTTATCTATAGATTTAATTTATTACTACAAGAGGTGTTGAGTGCTGTGTGGCGGCTGTACAAAGTCTCCCCGTAGTTCACTTCAGTAAAGTTTTCTGTTTCAATTACCTACCTTGATGGTACTATGCTAATTTCAAACCATTCAGAATATAAATCGTTGAGGGTGGTACTATAGGCTATAGGCATACTAAAATAATCCTTTATTCGGGAATACGGATGGTATGTACTGTGTCTGTTTCTTGCATGGTAAGCTAGCTTGTGTGGCTTCAGGGTTGTCTATATACATTTCATTACTTAACTGCAATGTCGTTAGCATATGTTAATACTGGTGTACAATTTAGCTTTGTGACATTGTCATTTGTGTTTGGTCGGTAAGCCTTTAATATATATATATTTTTTTCCGATTCGTAGAAACAATAGTGTGTTTTACCCGTTATCCGCCACAGAGCTAGTAATTGTCATATATCAGCAAGTGCGTTTTCTGTTTAATACTTTCTCGAACAGAATAACTGATGCATGATTGTAAACTTTACTTACAAACATACTAATTGATTTACTCTAAATATTTCTTACTTTTTTCGTAACGCCACTACGGCAATGTTTTTGTTTGGAATGATATAAAGTCCCTTAAATCATGCATCTGCTAGCTGTTCTTTTTTGTACATTTTCCGTTTTCCCTATCGTGTAAATGTGACCATCTTCCATCATAAGAAATCCTTGTTTCTTGCCTTTCTTTCCTTTACAAAGACAAAGTATTCATTATGACATCGGAAGCCATGAAGAAAGGTCCCGGCAATGATGTGCCTTCACAAAAATGGACCAGTGCTCAACCGGTATGTAAATGGACAAATTATTTCACCAAAGTAGCAAACGGGAAAAAGAGACTGGACAGTTTTAATGAAATAGACAATATAAACAATTTAAAATAATACTGAAATTGAGGGGCTTTAAAACTCTGAATGTTACTTCTGTATACGTAGTATGTGTTGCTAGATTTATGCTGTTTTATCTCTTATCATTGTCATCTGTCATATATTCTGCAAAATATTGTTCACCAACAGAAAATTAGCCGTTTCCTACTGATATTGTTTAGTTGTGTTTTGTTAGTTTATATACAATTTATAGTAACAAACGTATTTTTTTTGCAAATGTAATTATATATTTTTGTCTTAAGTTGTATGCTGCCATATAATCGCATGCGCTCATTAGCGTAAATCGACAGTTAGTTTTCCCAATCATATCACCATTTAAAAAAAGATTTTTGTTTCATGACGTTTATGTTACATACTATTATTCCCTGCCTGTATATAGATATTATATATTTTTAGGGTTACGCCGAACACGTTGTTGCCACAGTTTCCGAATGGCTGGTTGCCTTCATCACAATTGGTTACTTCGCTACCTTCTACACAGAGTTCAAACATTTCCGAATGAAACCACCGGAAGCTGTGTATTATAACCATGAAGTGAGCAATAAGCCAACACAGATTGCTGTAGTCACCTGAGCTAAATATCAAATTACTGTGATACCATTTTATTTCCGGGGGTTAATTTTCGCGTATTTCGTGCTAGGTAAAGTGCGCGAAATCAAACCCCAACGAAATCAAACCACTGAAAATCTGACTTTATGAGAGTAATACAACTGCGCTAATTGATGCCCATTTGAAAATGTCATTTATATCTTCTGCGTGAAAATTGACCCTCGCGAAATTAAATGCTACCACAGTAAGCCTAAGCGGTAAAATGAGCCGAAAGGATCTTTCTGTAAAATGCATGCTGTTTTGCTTGAGAAAACAAACCCCATATTTCAGATGCATGTTAAAAATTACATGGGGAACTTCACGGGAAAAGGTACCTTCGGAAAGCTGAAGTCAATTCTTGACATAACGTCACATAGTTAAGCAGACGACATTTCTTATTAATATGAGATTCGCAGTAAACAAACCGTTATGTTGTCAAAATGGCTAACAAAATCTTTGTTATGAGGAAATAAAAAATTAATTGTAAGTTTCCAATCAAACTAAAATGTCAAAAAATATGAACGAATTTACGTTTTCCCGTGTCGTGCCCCATTTCATAACATTTAAAAAAATGAATGTTTACATAGTGTCAAGTGAAATGCGATTTTGAATTAATTCTGAAGAAACATTCACTTCGTGTTTTTTTTTCAGTTCTTACATATCACTTCAATAAAATCATGAAAACAGTGTGATGACAGAACTTTGTATAATGCATGACTTTTACAAAATTGTAGCTGTGATATATTTTATTAAAAGAAAGCTTTATCAAACGAAAAGGCTTGTTTTTATTTTAGGTACCAACGAATGAGACCACAAGAATGTCGACAAGCTTCAAGAATTATTCCACCTTTTCTGAAAAATAAAAGAAAACCTTTACTATGCTTACTTACTATTTATAAAATATTACACGCTCTGCTTGGTTTACAATCTCGTGCTTCTGTATGAATTTTATTTTGATTATAATATTCCAAAAGTAACAATTGCATAGTTTGTTCAATTTACTTCAAAGTTTCACGATGGGAAAGAAAACGAATAATCCTGTGACGGGAGGTTGATCCTTCATATAACTCCAATCTCAGAGGACCAGAAATCCGGATAAGTCTAGAAAACATGTAAAAAACCAAATTATTTTGCCTTTTGCCGTTCTAATACTATTTTTTCTGAACAAGGTTATTGCCGGTAACACATGCTTGGAACTATTTACATTAAACAACAGTCAAACCTGTGTCCAAGGTTATAAAACTGAGAATGGAAACCAGTCTCAAATCTCAAGCATCTGATTGGCTGAAATGGCGACTGGTCGCCATTTCAGCCAATCAGATGCTTGAGATTTGAGACTGGTTTCCAATCTCAGCTTTATAACCTTCAGGCCTGGTTTCAAAGACCACTCAGGAGAAAACCCAGAAGTGGTCTTTATTGTAATATTATAATTATGAAAGTAAGATCTGGAAGTTTTATTGATATTTCGTCTTTAAAAAAAAAGAAAACCGATTTTCCAATGTGATGGCTGTTATCCATCGGCAAACAAAGTAGATCAAGATCAGCCAGCACATCCGTGTCGTCTGATTAGGATCTACACTGTTCCCTTATACTTGTATATTCATTAGGATATATTTTACCAAGGATCTAACAGTACAAATCCGGATCAGATGGCAGGGATTTGCTGGCTGATCTGGATCTTTACTAGTTGTACACATGATAAAACCAGTTTTATCGAGTACATGATTAAAGCTGCAACAACAGCAACAAAAACAACAACCTGTACACTCGTAAATAATTTAGAATGAGATGCCTCTTGAAAAAGTAAACATGTCCCATATATTTAAATAAGTTACATACGAAAAATCCAATCTGGCACTACTCAACACCTAAGATCTCAACTTTACTGGGATACTGCAATTAAATGTAGATTAAATGTATAACCATTTTCAGCTCGACTATTCGAAGAATGTGTTGAGCTATTCTACTCAAATTTTAAAGTTAAAGGTTAAAGTTTGTGTGCAACCTCCTTATATTATATCAGGTACCACCGCTACAGCTTTCAAACTTGGCACACTTGTTCACCATCGTATCCTGACTGGGTATGCCTGTCATGTTCTCTTCATCATTATTAGAACAGAATATAGTAAAACCTCGCTACAGACCACTCATAGGACTGGCAAAAGGGGTTTGCTTGTAAAAAGCCGCACGGGCAAATCGCAGCGTGTAAAGTTGTGGTTGCGTTATAAGTTTTCACACGATTGTTATTACTACATTTAGCATTGTTTCACTCTGTTTTTTATGCGGATAAGTATTCTTTGAGATATTTAAGATGAAAACGTTTCGACAAGTGTAAATTATAATGGGGGGAATCGAAACTTGAGTCTAAGTTAAGACTAAAATTTGAAGTCGTGTTTGAAAAAATCAAGAAGTTATATGCATATCTCACAATTTTATTTCACATTGGACTTTTTTCTTAAGCAGACAATAATGCACCAGAAAAAGTTGTCCAGCGATGGTCCGGATTGAAAGAAGAATCTCCGCTAACGTAATCTTCGACCCAGATAAAATCCCCGGTAGCTAATTCAACTATTGCCACGTTCCCTCCTTGACTGTCATCGTACGTGTGTGGAACATCTGCGATCGCAGCATTCAGTTCTTGCCCGTTTTTTACAAGTCTAACTGGCGCTTGCCCTTGGTAGCCCTTTCCAATAAAGTAAGAGAATAAATAAATGCCGTCTCTAGGGGCTTGGAATACACCAAGTAATACATTGTACGCGTTGCCTTCGTTGAGCAGAACTTTGTCAAAGATGATTTTCTGGCCTATACCAATATGTTGCTGTGTGTGTGGACCCATGTATGCCGAGAATGCAACCCGATCTGGAACGGCTTGGCGAACGTCTGTATAAAACAAAACTGATATATGAATAAAAAAATTGAGCAACGTTGTGAGAGGTTTGTTTATAAACAGCCAACTTATTTTGCCTTCTTAATGGCTTAACTCTATATAATGTTTACAACTTCAGCAAATTCAAATTGCAGTAACCGAGTAAGTGTATACATGCAAAAAGTTTAAACACATTATACGCCCCTTAAAACATGTTATACGTCCCTTTAAACATGTTTTACGCCAATTTAAACATGTTATGCGCCCCTTTTTGAAAATTATAGTTTTCTGCAGTATAATGTTCAATCGCAACTTAACAAAAGATGTTCTTACTTAACGCCCTTGTTTCCTTCAGATGAGCTACTTCATCTTGGAGCCGTTCAATTTTTTCTAGCAATGACTGGAACGTATCCATTTTCGATTCCAGAAGTTCAATCCTTCGCTCAGTTTGACCTACTTCGCAGCACTGAATACTCCAAATATTGCAAATCAAAAACAATAATTTGCATATTTTATCCATGCCTGTTACTGATTATGAATAATGTTCATATAATGTCTTATCTTTCCTTCTGGCTTAAAAATTACAAGACCTCGTATACTTATTGTGCTATTTAGTGCTATTATCATGCCGCTGAGCACGATACGTATGTAGGTTAGTATCGTTATCCTGTACAACTCATTTGTTTCGATGTTTCGGTCCGCTGTTATATGAATGGTTCCAATGTGTCCTAACTTTGAGTATTAGTACTGTTAAGTCACTACTGAAATATTCGCGTATGGGCCTGTCAAAATTCTAATCTATTGGTTTCCGTCTATTGTTTACTAATTAAGGCAAACCCTGTGTCTAAGAACAAGGACCATAAACCGCTGAACATAGAATGGTACTAATTTGAAAATACCGCCAGTAATTTTCATGTTTACCGTCATATTCACAGCTTCGTTCGGGTGTGTTTAAAATGTATATTGCTTACTTATATGGACACTTCTAACCATGTTGAACTTTTTACACTTCTTACCATGGTGAACTTTGTACACTTCTTATCATGGTGAACTTTGTACACTTCTAAACATGATGAACTTTGTACACTTTAAACCAAGGTTAACTTTATACAATTCTTACTATGGTGAACATGGTACACTTCTTACCATGGGGAACTTTGTAATATTTTGACCCAAGGAGAATTTTGTACACTTCTTACCATGTTGAACTTTGTACACTTTAAACCATGGTGAACTTTGTACACTTTAAACCATGGTGAACTTTGTACACTTCTTACCATGGTGAACTTTGTACACTTCTTACAATGGTGAACTTTTGTACACTTCTAATCATCTGAACTTTGTACTCTTTAAACCATGGTGAACTTTGTACAATTCTTACTATTGTGAACTTTGTACACTTCTTACCATGGGGAACTTTGTAAACTTTTGACCCAAGGAGAATTTTGTACACTTCTTACCATGGTGAACTTTGTACACTTTAAACCATGGTGAACTTTGTACACATTAAACCATGTTGAACATTGTACACTATAAACCATGGTGAACTTTGAACACATTAAACCATGGTGAACTTTGTACACTACTTAAAATGGTGAACATTTGAACTTTTCTTACTGTGGTGAACTTTGTACACTTCTTACAATGGGGAACTTTGTACACTTTAAACGAAGGAGAATTTTGTACACTTCTTACCATGATGAACTGTGTACACTTTAAACCATGGTGAACTTTGTACACTTTAAACCATGGTGGACTTTGTACACTTCTTACCATGGTGAACTTTGTACACATTGAACCATGGTGAACTTTCTACACTATAAACCATGGTGAACTTTGTACACATTAAACCATGGTGAACTTTGTACACTTCTTACCATGGTGAACTTTGAACCAAGGAGAATTTTGTACACGTCTAACCAAAGAGAATCTTGTACACTTCTAACCATGGTGAACTTTGTGCACTTCCTACCATGATGAACTATGTACATTTTTGACCAAGGAGAATTTTGTACAGTTTAAACCAAGGAGAATTTTGTACAGTTTAAACCAAGGAGAATTTTGTACACTTCTAACCATGGTGAACTTTGTACAATTTTAGCCAAAGGGAAGTTTGGTGCTGCCAACATACAAAGTCATATTCATTTACAAGACTGAGGAAATTTATTTGTGTTTTATTCTTTATAAAAAGAAAACAGAAACACTTGATAACATTTCTTCTCTGTACATAAACTTTCCAGTCCATTGCTATCTAAAACACAGATTTAACCAGTGAGGAGGATCATTTGTGTGAAGACTGAATTCAATGACTGAATCAGCTGTTAAGTTACTGGGAAACCGAGAAATTGCATTTTGTTTGCAGACAGACACCCAATGGACAAGCAGGCAGGCTTGCTTGTAGGTGGAGACAAGAGAGGTTTGGGTAAACACTAAATGTGAGGGACCATCAATCTTGAAACCTGGTCTCAAGGTTATAAAACTGAGAATGGAAACCAGTCACAAATCTCAAGCATCTGATTGGCTGAAATGATAACTGTTCTCCATTTGAGATGCTCGAGATTTGAGTCTGGTTTCCAATGTAAGTTTTATTATCTTGGAGTCTTGACTTTCTTATGCAATCCAGTTTTAAAGTAGCTTTTACAATACAGAAGATATATCAACTGTTTTGATACATTTTATTTCAAGCCCGTGGCATTTTTTGCTGCTGGCAAAACTTATCAATTAGGAAAAGTTGTAATTGTTGTAAGTTGTTGTTTAACTGAATAGTTTTAGAAGAAAAGCTCTTCTTATTTAGATTCATAATATTTACAAAACTTACACAAATAATAACAATAATTAACTCTTTATTTTATGAAGACAAAGATGAAAATATACAAATGATATAAATCTTTCTAAGAATGTGACCATTAAATCGATTTAAACAAGCAATACTAACAAGCCAAAATAATTCTAAAAGATAAAAAATAAAATATTTATTTACAAAACATCAGACAACCACTGAAATAAACAAGCAAAGTTAATTTTACGGGCAAGTTTAAACTATTGGTACTTTCAATTTGTGAACACTGACTTCTCAAGAATTACAGTAATTGTTGCTAGTTGTTGCTATACTGAAAGTAAATTAAAACTAACTTGCAAGCTAAACATAATAAAAATCTTAACAAGTAAAAATAAAACAACAATTTGCTGTTTTACAGTACACTTTCTTAATAGATCATAGATCTAAAAACACAAACAAAGAAGAAGATAATTATTCTTATATTCCAGAGAGTGATAGAGATTATAGTGTTCATAAATAACCTTGTAGCTCTGACTAAGGCTTCTTAAATATTCAGTATGCTGTTTTTTTTATTTTCTATTCTAATAAGACCAGCTCCTGCTTTGTTCTTTTCCGTCTCTTTACTTCTGTCTGTGTAAATTTTTATATCATTTTTGTAATTTTGGTTGATATAGTTCTTAGCAATTTTCAAATTGTTTTCTGGATTCTGGTTTGTATTAATTAAATTGCCTAGATTGATGTCTGTCAGAACAGTACTAACTTCAAATAAAGAAATATATAGATATCATTTAATTCATATTCTTGTATTAACTTTTGTGCAGTCTGGGTATACAGAGTTTTCAAGGTTTTGTTATTTTTATGCTGGCTTATGGAAAAAACGGGGTCTGTTGTTTTATCTCTATTAATAGGTAGAGGGTCACCTAATCTATAGGACCTAGCCCAATAGTTATATTTACTTCCCTTTGTATGTTGAGGGGAAATTCTGCACATTATATTTATATTATTTATTTAGATTATTTATTTACATTATATTATGTATTTACATTATATTATGTATTTACATTATATTATTTATTTACATTATATTATTTATTTACATTAATTCTGCACATTCTATTTAGATTATTTATTTACATTATATAAGTTGTTAGGGTGTGGCTGAAAGTTCCAGTTACCATTTTGAGGGCTTTATTTTTCATATTTTAGAGATTTTTTCAAAAGATTATCAGAGGCTGAATTATAAACTATGCTATTGATTATGCTAAGAATTAATGCTTGGTATATTTTAAAAAGGCATTTTTGTCTGTTGTCCAAATAGAATTCAAAATTAGGTTGGATGTCATTTTCGGTAATATCATAGTTCTTGGAAACAGAGCTGCAATCTAACCATTGTTGTTGGGATGCTTTTCTAAGGTTCCATTTGCTTTCTACTTTGATGTCAATTTTTTTAGCCTTAAAGTCAATTTTGGTTTTGATTGTGAGGTGTTCACTCCTCATAGTATTGTCTATTACATTAAATTCTGACATGGGATGGAATTAAGCTGAAATAATTGACAGGTCAAGAGCAGAGTCTCTGGGGTTTTCGTCGGTCGACTGTCTGGTAACTTGTCCGTCATTAATGCAACTCAGATTGTAATTGTGTAGGAGTTCTATGATAGTGTTAGCCTCAGCGTCACTTCTGAAATCATTTTCAGGGTTCCAGAGTATGTGTTTTAGTTTGAAATCTCCGACAATGACTGAATTTGGATTAATTCGGTCCAAAAATTCTGTTAATTTTCTCTAGTATTTATTTCATTATTTGGGGCATAATAACTGTATATTGTAATGTTGTTGTTAATTCCTAGAATTTTTACTGCAGCAATTTCTAATTGGCTTTTGATTTTGAGTTTTTCTTCTATAAATTGAAGCCCAGATCTTACATAGATACATACCGGTACTCCCCCTCCTTTTTTGTTATTAGGTCTAATGATATTAATGGGGTCCTGAAAATTTTTGAATTTAAATGTTTTTTGTCCTGTTTTTAAGTGTGTTTCTTGTAAACATATAATATCTATTTTGTCGTTTGTTTGGTCCAAAAATAACTGAAGTTCACTACATTTAATACTAAAATTTGTTTTCATAGACGCGATATTCCAGGATAGGACGCTGATGCTATATGTATGTGGTGAGGTTGTTGGTGGTGAGCCTGCAGTGCCTATCTTATTCATTTTAAATTATATCCGTGGGTGTTTATTTTATAAGATTGACCTTTTTGAAAGGTTTAAAACCTTCTCAGTGGTGGATAATTGTTATTAAAGTGCCTAATGTTGTAGAGGTGGTGTGGGTGTGGAATATAACCATTTGCATACCATCTCATGTGGTGGTGGTGTGGGTGACCTGGATGTCTAGGGAAGCTCCTAGGGTTGTATTGGCTTCTGGTGTGGGTGTTGTTATATTGTGGATTGTTTTTTTGTTTGTTTTGTGTTTTATGTTGTTCCAATATGTTTTGTTTTTGCTGTTGTGTTTTATTTTGTTGTTCTGGTTGTTGTGATTGTATTTTTGTCTGTTTCTGTGTTAGCAGTCCTTGGACGGGGGCTACCTTATTTGTTTGGGGATTTATGTTTGAATCTATGTCTAAAATATGTTGCCTGAGAATTTGTTCTATTTCTGTTTTGTTTTTTCTAAATACTGTTTCTGTAATTGTTTTAATAATATTTTCCGAGTGGGGAGATAAAATTCTTGGGGAGCCGGCTTGGTCGCATTTTTGTATGTGTTCTTTTTTAACTTTGATATTTGTCTGGTTGATTTTTTCAAAGCATTTGAGATATGTGGGGCAGCCTTTGTATGCTGTACTGTGTGGGCCAAGACAGTTTGCGCATTTTTTCAAGTTCATGTTTTGGCAGGTTTGATGCCCATGTGATCCCGCACAGTGGGGGCATTTGGTTAGATTTCTACATTTTGATTTGTTATGGCCGAAAACTTGACAATTTTGACACCTTAGGATGTTAAGCTGTGCAGGCATTATGGGAAGCAGTTCATCTTTTTTGCACGATTTTATAGAAAGGGAAATTTCCTCCTTGTTTAAAGTGATAGCGACTGTGTTTGTTTTGCATTTCATATTATTTCTAAATTCATAATTTTGATAGATTTCTTTAATGTCGGGATTTTCAATTTTCATTTTGTTTTTTGAATTCATCGAAAGACATTGTATTTGGGATTTGGGCAATTCCCCGTCAAAGTTTATTGTTCGAGTTATTTCGGGTTTTGAATGTCATCACCTTAAAATCCAAATTTTGGTAAGTAAATTGGTTGGCTAGGTCTAATTTGTTTTGCCTTATTCTGAATGTTGGGCGTCCCAAATTGTCTTTTGATTCTGTTTGACAGAAGGGCGCCCCTACGTGGGCTATAAATGCCCTGGTTATATTGTGTAACTTATCTTTGGGAATTTTATAGAGATGGATACCAGTGTAACCAATAACCATCTCAAATTGTTTTTTTGGGGGATCGGGGTTCCTTGGATTCCCGATCTCCACTTGCGGCGCCGGACATGTTTCCTTCTGAGCACCCCACGTGACTTCCAGAACTGGGGACCGTTGTCGTCTCCCCCGTTTCGTCTGTCACCTGGGGTACTCCGGAAGCGGGTGTCATTTTGCTGGACGCCTCCTCAGATTCATCCTCTAGATCGAACGATATCACATGCAAGATTTTGTTTGCAGGCGATCCACACGATCCAGTGGACTCGTCCAGAGAGACGTCACAGTGTTGGCGTTTTCTTTTTATTGTTCCCAAGACCTCAAATGAGAGATCTGGGGTACTGCTACTCAGTGGCATGGGGGGTGGGGAGGATTTCACTAATTCTGCATATGCTAATTTTGATTCCATCGTTAGATTTTTCTTTTTTTGCCAAAAGAAGTTAAATTAATTTATACTGTTATATGCTTAATAATAATTTGTTTATCTTATTTAAGAAATTAGATTCGGGTTGAGAAATGGGGTTTTGTGGGTATGACAGATAGGTAGAGAGATGACAGTATAGAGGGAGAAATCTGTTACTATTAGAAAAAAAAATATCAACTTACTTCAATAGATCCAAGATTTGTTGTCCAGAATAATGCACAAGAACTAGTTCCAAATATTAAAGATCGTTATAAGCTTATCAGAAAAATAATTTAGATTAAATTTGAATTATAAAAATCCAAATATTTATGAATTTTAGTCGAGTATTGCTTAAATTTTAAGAAATATTATATTAAACACTTTATGCAAAAATCAAACTACACAAAAGTTAATGAAAAATTAAAAATGAAATTAAATAATCACTCTATCCTTTTTTGTTAAAGTTTATTCACAGTTTTGTCACAAATACACTAGATCCACTATGTCCACAAACAAATAAAACACAGAAAGTTAATTGATACTCCACAAAGACATAAATAAAACACAGGCAGTTAATTATTAATCCACAAAGACACAATCCAAAGAATTAAAGGAACAAAACGGCCAAAAATTGAAGTTTTTGGTCCACACAAAGAGAAAGCAGAAGGAGAAGCAAAGTTAATCCTCTGGAAGCGAGAAGCAGAATGCCCTGAAAATGACAAATGCATCAGGGATTCTGGTTTTATAGCACTAATGGTATCTCACAATGGAATAATCTATTATCAAACAATCAAAATGAACTAAAAAAATATAATCTATAAAAAAGTTAACTGGATTAAACAATCATCCATTAAATCATATTTGTGCACTTATTTGTACTACAAATAACATCAAAACACTTTTATAACATATAAGATGCATAAATCAATGTTAAATCTGCACAACAAAGTATTTTAAATATGCATATAAAACAAAGCAAAGTCAGTATCCTTACTCTCTAAAACAAAGGAAAGTCGTTCCTCCGCAATGAGAAATAGTCCCTTGAAGAAGAAGAAAATGCAGTTAAAACAAAATAATGCATTCAGGTTTAAAGTACTATTGATGAGTCATATAATTACACAGGCCTAAGCCTAAATTTAAGCACAGTAGCAGTTGCTTTCCTTGGTGATGCTTTAATTACCATAGTAATACCAATATAGGATATATAGGAAATGTTGAATGTCTATGAAAGATATTAAATTGGGATTATGACAAATGACATAATATAATACATAATAACACATAAGCTGATGTTACTGAAATCCAACTTTACCACCGAGGGAAAAATTTTTTACAATTAAGGAACTCACAAATTTATTAACTGACTTCCATAAATCCAAGATTTGTTGTCCACAAGATTGTAGATTATGTATTGCCTTTTCTTTGAAAAGACGACACAAAAATGTACAAGGTCAGTCATTGATAGTAAAACAACATCAATTTAGGGAAAGTTTACAAGACAATTTAACCCTTTACTCCATAAATACACATTTATTGTGTGGGCAAACAGTGTAGGTGCCATCAGATCAGGAGCTGCACTGTTTGCTTTTTGATTTATTAGGTTATATTTGAAAATGATGCAACAAGTGCAGATCCGGATCAGACAGCATGAATGTGCAGGCTGATGAAGATGTTCACTGGTGGCACATGCGTAAAAATGTGTATATGTGGAATAACAGATTACAAGCAAATTTCTTCCTCTGTACTGTTGCTGTATCTGGTTCCCTCTGTTCCTTTGTGAATGAAGCTCTGTATTTGGTACCGGCTTGTTTGTCTGATCGTACTGGGTAACTGCTTTCACCTGCTCATATAGTGCATCCATAATCTGTACTAGGAAGCAGCTTACACTTGTTCATAAGGTGCAGCTATAATCTTTTCTCGTTAACTGCTTACATTTTATAATGATGTGCACTGAATCTTACACTCGTTTGTGAAGTGGAGCTATCATCTGTACAGGTAACTGCTTACACTCTTGACTTGTTAATGAAGTGAAGCATTAATATGTACTTGTTAGCTGCTTAGACGCCCTTGTCCAGTTTCAATAATAGTACTTCAAATATCCTTTCATCCTGGAGACAACACTGATTTTCTGAGCCATCTGAAAATATAATAATATAAAAGTCTTCATCTTGTGTGTAAAGAATAAGTTTGGGTACTGTTGAATGTTAGGGAGTTTCATAGGCTGTGCCCAAAATGAAGGCTGAAATGGCGACTGATTGCCATTGTAGCCAATCAGATGCCCGAGATTTGAGACTGGTCTCCAATCTCAGTTGTATGATCTTGGGACATGATCTTGATCTTCACTGGTCCTGCATGTGATAAATGTTTTACCATGTGGGAAAGGGGTTGACACTTTCCACACAGTAGCCACATTACTTGACAATGCCAGGGAGGCACTTGTTCATACCTCTGTCTGTACATCATCAAAAATATTGTAAGAATTAAGAATATTAAGAAATGTAAAAATAAGAACTGAATCAATATGTTATAGTGTTCGTCAGGATATGAAAACCACTGGAGTTGTTTTAAATTTGACTCCTTTAAAATCTATGGAATGAGGCAACATACTAAGTCTCTACCTTACTACTGATGTGTTCTGGAGTATAAGAGGGATATCAAGCCACGTAAAGATCCTTAGGTACTGAGCAATCATGCACATCAACTTTAATATCCATTTTTTTACTTTGAAGTCAATTTTGGTGAAAATTGGGAGGTGGTCACTGCCCATGGTATTATCAATTACTGGTACCTTTAATTGTTTAGGCACTTGTTCATAAGGTGAAACTATAATCTGTTCTCTGCAACTGCTATACTTTATATTAATGTGCACTTATACTTGTAATGATACTGTAAAGTCATTTGTGGGGAACTAATTTTTTTCACAGATTTTCAGGGCATATTGGTCCACAAATTTTAAGTCACAAATTAAGGAATTGAAGATTAACATTGTTAAGAAAATTGAGTTCTACAAATTACTGATAACAAGGAAATGGTGTCTAATAGAAAACCATGAACTTTTATGCCCATGAATACAAGTGCATCCACAGTAATTACATCATGATAAAAAAGATGTGGCCACTGTACTTGTTTTGCAGTTTCACTGTCCTAAAAAGATTTATAAATTTGCTAATAGCTAGATGTTCATATGACCATGTATTGAACTATTTGAGTTATATAATCTTGTCTTTTAACACACTTCCATCTTCATCTACTTATCAATGGAGTTAAGGCATCAAAACTTTAAAAACTTCGCAAAAGTAGACAATACCTCACAACAAGCATATGTAGACCAGCAATAATATTGTCACAACCATCGGCTATCTGCCACAGCTACAGCAACCTGCCCACATCTACCAGTTAACTGCCACAGGTATCATTAACATTACTTTAGATTCAGCCTCACCTGCAAACAACAAACATCACTCAACATTCTTAATGAACAGTTAATGCTTTGACTTTTTTTTAATCATGCATCTCTCTCAAATAAAAACTTCATGTTCATTTTGATGCAATACAGAAAGTTAATAATTTTGAGTATACTAATTGGTTTAAGTACACATGCAGTTTTACAGCCATTTGTATGACGAGTGCTTTCTTTTGCATATTTTATTTAACACCCCCAGAATTTGGAAGTGTTTGCAAAGAAATAAAATGTAATGCTATACTCCAGATGCAGTAACTTGACAGATAGATGCGATGTCTTGATAAAATTGGGTGGGCATCACGACCATGTTGTCATAAGCAATATAATTTGAAAGTTTCATGAAATGGCAGTCATAGCCAACGTTAAGTTTTTGTGATGGACGGACTGAAGGACGGACAAAGCGATCCCTTTATACAGGCTCTCCAGCAGTATGTTATGAAAAACTAGGAGAAAACTAGGAAGCAACAGCACAAAAAACTAGGAGAAAAGTAGGAAAAACTAGGAAGAAATTGTAACAAGAGCCAGTCGGAAACGACTGCAAGCTCGACTATTCGAAAAGTTAGAATTATTAAGCACATTGTAACTGGGCTTCATTTAAACTGGGGAGTGATTCAGGAGTTTATGACGCCTCCAACAAACACACATGAACAAAAGTTTCTTAATCCAAGTTAGGAAATCAATAAATTACACTTAATTTATTCTTGTAGATTTTTTGGGGTTTACACAACCCAGCCCATACACCCCTGATCCCACACCCATCAACCCACTATCTTTGCCCACCTATAGTGGTGTGGCTTGGTGTAGTACAGTATGGTATGCTGGTTGCTGGTGTTGTCATTGTTGGTGTTGTTGTTGGTGGTGGTAGTGTTGTTGCTGGTGGTGGTGGTGGTGGTGGTTGTTGTTGATGTTGTTGTTGGTGGTGGTGTTGATGTTGTTGGTGGTGGTGTTGGTGTATAGTATAGTATAGTACAGTACAGTACAGTACAGTACAGTACAGTACAGTACAGTACAGTATAGTACAGTACAGTACAGTACAGTATAGTACAGTACAGTAGAGTACAGTATAGTACAGTACAGTATAGTATAGTATAGTATAGTATAGTATAGTATAGTATAGTACAGTATAGTATAGTATAGTATAGTATAGTAATAGTATAGTATAGTATAGTATAGTAGTAGTATAGTATAGTATAGTAATAGTATAGTAATAGTAAAGTAAAGTATAGTATAGTATGATAGTATAGTATAGTATAGTATAGTATAGTATAGTAATAGTATAGTATAGTAGTAGTATATTATAGTATAGTAATAGTATAGTAATAGTATAGTAATAGTATAGTAATAGTATAGTATAGTATAGTATAGTATAGTAATAGTAATAGTAATAGTATAGTAAAGTATAGTAATAGTAATAGTATAGTAATAGTATGGTATAGTATAGTATAGTATAGTATAGTATAGTATAGTATAGTATAGTATAGTATAGTATAGTATAGTATAGTATAGTATAGTATAGTATAGTATAGTATAGTATAGTATAGTATAGTATAGTATAGTATAGTAATAGTATAGTAAAAGTATAGTAATAGTATAGTAATAGTATAGTATAGTATAGTATAGTAATAATATAGTAATAGTATAGTATGGTATGGTATGGTATGGTATGGTATGGTATGGTATGGTATGGTATGGTATGGTATGGTATAGTATAGTATAGTATAGTCTATGCCCCCACCCACCCCACAATTACTCAACACTTTCAACCAAAGTATGTTAAGTACATCTGTTTTAAACATTTTCTATAGCATTACATATGAAAAACACTAACATTGAACCTTTAAGAATTATTTATAAGTCTTAATTCTAATTTCAAGTGAAAAGGGCAAAAATCAAATATAAAAAAGCAAGGATGAGTTATGGGTCTTTGAAAATAAACCTGATGTAAGATAAAATAAAGGTATACAAAGTTTTAAACCTTAATTTTTAAGTCTAAAAAGGGCAGTAATTTGAAAAAATTCAAAGAGTTATGGTTCTTGGCATACATAGTCAGGGTCATGATGATGAATAAGTTTCAAAGCTATAGTACAAGAAGTATGAAAGTAACCAGCTTGCACGCAAACTTTAACCTGAAATTCTAAGTCAAAAAAGGGGCATAATTTGATTAAAAATGAAAGAAAGAGTTATGGTTCTTGGCATACATAGTCAGGGTCATGATGGTAAACAAGTGTCTTAAGTTTCAAAGCTATAGTACAAGAACTATTTAAGTAACTACCTTGCACGCAAACTTTAACCTGAAATTCTAAGTCGAAAAAGGGCCATTATTTGATTAAAAATGAAAGAAAGAGTTATGGTTCTTGGCACACATAGTCAGGGTCATGATGATAAACAAGTGTCTTAAGTTTCAAAGCTATAGTACAAGAAGTATTTAAGTAACTACCTTGCACGCAAACTTTAACCTGAAATTCTCAGTCGAAAAAGGGCCATAATTTGTACAAGAAGAAAATTAGAGTTATGGTTCTTGGCAGACAAACTTGAATTATGATGATGAAGAAGTGTTGAAAGTTTCAAAGCTGTAGTATGAGTAGTATGGAAGTTATGGGTTTGTACAGTAGCTTGCACGCAAACTTTAACCTGAAATTCTAAGTCGAAAAAGGGGCATAATTTGATAAAAATGAAAGTTAGAGTTATGGTTCTTGGCATACACACTTGGGATATGATGATTAACAAGTGTTGAAAGTTTCTAAGCTGTAGTATAAGTAGTATTGAAGTTATGGGTTTGTACAGTAGCTTGCACGCAAACTTTAACCTGAAATTCTAAGTCGAAAAAGGGCCATAATTTGATCAAAATGAAAGTTAGAGTTATGGTTCTTGGCATACACACACGGGACATGATGATGAACAAGTGTGCCAAGTTTTAAAGCTGTAGTACAGGTAGTATTGAAGTTATGAGTTTGTACAGTAGCTTGCACGCAAACTTTAACCTGAAATTTTAAGTCAAAAAAGGGCCATAATTTGATCAAAATGAAAGTTAGAGTTATGGTTCTTGGCAAACACACTCAGGACATGATGATGAACAAGTGTGCCAAGTTTAAAAGCTGTAGCTATAGTAGTTTTTAAGATATAGGTAGGTTGCACGTAAACTTTAACCAAAGCGGGACGGCGACGGCGACGCCGACGCCCAAGTGAGTACAATAGCTCGACATATTCTTCGAATAGTCGAGCTAAAAACTAGGAACTATTTAAAGTTATCACTTTACCTTGTCATCCTTGCATATATAAATTTACCATTCGTGCAGATGCAGAGGCTGATTAGCTGACTATTTCCTTGCTAAATCAGGTCTGGCTTACTGTTGTCAAGCATAACCCAATGTTTTTTTATTCATTAATAAACATAAAAAATTAACAGATCAGATTTAACCTGTTCAAAGTTCTAAAACATTCATAATATTCATATAAATAAATGATAATGACTGCTATATATACTGTTACTGTTACAAAAAGGAATCTTTTAGGTAGTAATACGCACAGTGTTCAACAAACATTTTAGAAACAATGCCATGTGTTAAAAATACCTTTCATTTTGCCAAAACGTAACTAATTGAATATGTTCATAAATGTAAGTACAACATCAGTTTTTCAAGTTATTAATACAAAGGTCGTGCAGCTACATGGGTGCAAGTGAGAAATTAAAAAAATATTCCTGAAAATTATGCTGGGGATGTGGGTCTATCATTTAGACCACTGATGGGTCCAAGGCAAAGCCCCCAGAAACTCATAAATTTAGCAGTAAGCTAGAACTGAAAATGTGTTTTTTAGGTAAAAAAATTCTGCGGGACACATACTTTTTTGTCTTGGCACAGCACTTAAAATAAGCAACAACCGGAATATCAGGCTTTCTCAGTCAAATTTCCTATTTGTCGCCCAGTTTGTTGAAACTCTTGCCAGTCCCTATTACATTTATGTTTTTTATATACTTTGTAGCAATCTGGAAACAAAACTTGATGTTTGAAACATATTTTTTTAATCCAATTATAGACTACAGGTTTACAGTCAAAGAAGGCCACATTATCACAGATACATTGTAATGACAAATTTCATTAAATTTTGTTGAAATAAATCTAAATTCGATCTGTTTTTCGAAACACAAGACTTTATAAGATAAGCACAACTTTTTTTGAAGTCAGGTTTACATCTTTGCCATAGGACTGTCTATGCCCCCAACAACTGATTTTCATGATTTTGAAAACGACCTCTCCAGGCTAAGATACAATAGAAATTTCTCTAAACTGTTACTTGTAATTTTCACTTTTCTTTTTCATTAATGATTCAATCATTTTCGTTTTTATCTAAATGGCAAATGGTTGCCATACCAGCCAATCAGATACTTGAAATTTGAGACTGGTATCGATTCTCAGTTTTATAATCTTCAGCCCTGACACCAAAAACCTAAGTTTCTGTCACATCTGTTTCACTTACAGTTCTATATCGGTACAGAGTTTTTAATTTCAACACTTTAGTGTTCAAGACCAACTTATTGATGTAACTTGCTTGGAACAACAGGTAGAAGATAGCCGTCATCAAACTGTTGAATTCAATGTGTCATGTTACAGTATCATTCCCTTTCTTTAGCCTTCTTTGGCTTTGCTGACTTGGCATTCTGTTCAATTATCTCTTGAATTAATGTCATTACTAGGTGAATAATAGCTATAAAATACTGTGTTATGCAATTTTGACTGCTGCAAGATCTATTTTTATCAGCTTTTTTTATTCATAAATAATTGAAGTTTGTTACATTTTAATGCTAAAGTTTGTTTTCATTGATGCGTGTTTCAAGATAGGATGCTTAGGCTGTGTGTGGTGTGTTTGTTTGCAGTGTGCCTGCAGTGCATATTAATTCTTGTTTATCATTTTTTAACCATGGAATGTTTTTGTGCTCAGAAAAGTAACTTATTTCAATGTTTAGTATCTTTTAGGGGTGTATCAGGGCTGTTTCAAAAAAAAGGCTAGTTTGGGTTTTCCTGGTATAAAAATGTACAACAAACTGTTACTACCATTTTCCTATTTTGCAGAGGTGTCTTATCATGCCCTTTAAATAGCTGTGAAGTTTCATCAAAATAGCACCATCCGTTAAAACATATTCTAAAATAATGTGCAAAAATGTCAGGAGTGTAACAAAGAAAGTGTGACAGTTTTAAAAGTCATATTTGTTTAGACCGTCACTTTACAAAAAGCTTGAAAAGAGACAAGTTTAAGGGTTGTTTAATTGAAAGGTGCATTTATTGGGCATCAACTTATGATAAAATTAAGCATATTATACTTAAAGTAATCAAAATTTTTGCCATTAAGTCAAGCGTGGTAGATAAAAAAAACACTCAAGAAAATCAATACATCTTTGCTTTATAAATTTATAGGACTTTAAAGATTAATAGTACAAAAAAATTTTTTGTGTATCATTTAGATTTATGTTTCTAGATGCAATAATTATAATATTATCACCTGTAATGAAAATATATTTGTCTGCAGCTCCCTTAAAAAAATATCAGCTAAATTTACTCAGGTTCTGCAAGTCACTATTTGGCTTGAAATAACCTAATAAATAAAAAAGCAAACTGTGCAGATCTTGATCAGATGGCACTAATGTGCCAGCTGATCTGGATCTACACTTTTTGCCCACGCAATATATATCTATATATCAATGGAGTAAAGGGTTAACTTAATACTGTCTTGGAGTAGTGAACTGTTACCTTTACCAGTGTACAACTGTAAACCAGACCCATGACATATCTAGCATCAGTATCCATACTAACCTATTTGGCTGTTGAACTGAAATCAAAAAAGATAAACAGATCCAGTATAACTATACTTGTCAGTAGATACCAGTATATATGATAATTCTGATACATTTTGAAACTTTTCACAAGACAGTAATATTACTTTTTTTCATAATCAATTTGTTCATTAATTTACATTAAATTATTTCCCAAAGAGATGTTTTAAGTTGTCTAGTTAGTATTAGACTAATTCAGAGCTGTAAAAGGGATTAATAGTTTTAGGATAACCCATATTGAATCATTAGTGGTAATGTAAATTTTAATTGAGTAGTCTCCCTTTACCCATTAACATTCATCCCAAGAGAAGATATGAATTATTAAATTTTGTTCTAATCCCTAATTGGTATGATTTTTTAATGTTCACAAAATTTGTCATTTTTGCAAAATGGATCCTGGGGTATGTATGATGAATGCATGTGCATGTGTGTGTTCACATGTTAATGTACTGTGAAAACTAGCATATACGGCAGAATAGCCTATGATAATGAAAACAAAATGTTTAAAGCTGCACAACATGGACTTACTTCATTATCTTGTGAAGATTTCTCGCTTCTCCTGTACGTTTATGGCTGATACTCAGAACTGCAAAATGGATTATCAATGTATAAATTACATGAATTGACTCAATTTTGGTAATGTAATTTGTGAGTAGTCTCCCTTTATCCATTAAGAGAATATTTGAATTGTTATTCTGCTCTATTACTTATTGGTGAAAAGATTTTGAGATGTACACAATATTTGTTAAAATATGTTTAGAGATTTACAGTATATTTATACACATACTTAATTATCAAGAGCACAATTATTTTCCCACTGACCATTATGTAAATGTTTGGTCCATACTTCTTCAAAGACATTCATAGTAAAAAATCTTATCTTGCATTATCTGCCTGCATTAGATAACATGAAGAACAATGCCTATAACTGGCTTAACCCTTTCCTCCATAGATAAACCTTTATTGCATGGGCGAACAGTTTATATCCAGAACAGCCGGCACATCCATGCCATCTGATCAGGATCTAAACTGTTCGCTTGTTGATTCGTTAGGTTATTTCTAACCAAATTGCGACCAGTATAGATCCAGATCAGATGGCACGGATCCTGATCTACACTTGCCGCCAATGTGATTAATGCAAATCCATGGAGTACGGTGTTTCAAAATAAAATGATTTGCCAGTATTTCTCATGAAGAATGGTGTATAAATACAATGAAATGGACTACTTACAAACATTTAACTCTTTAGTCCATAGATATACTTTCATTGCATGGGCAAACAGTTTAGATCCAGATCAGCCGGCACATCCATGCCATCTGATCTGGATCTGCACTGTTCGCTATTTGATTTATAAGGTTATGTCTGACCGAAATGTGACTAGTGCAGATCCTGATCAGATCGCATGGATGTGGCTGATCTGGATCTACACTGGTCGCACATGTGTAAAAATGCATATATATGTAGGAAAGGGTTAAATCTATAAAATGAGGTATGAAAGTAATCCTTACCTTGCTACTGTTGAACACTGGGGTGGCAGGATACATCAAACAATGTTGAAGTATTTGTGTACTGAGCATCTACACCACTTAATGAGATATGACCATATACCTTCTCAGAAATCTGCAAGTAATGAAGAAAATCATGTTGACTGGCATTCCAAAGACAGATTAGTCATTACACTTTCATAACATTTTGTTCTACATTTTCCAGTATCCCTGTACTTCACAGATACAGCTTTTATTGCATGGGCAACAGTTTGGATCCAGATCAGGCAGCACATGTGTCATCTGATCAGAATCTAAACTGTCATCTTTTGCTTTTTTATTCATAAGGTTATTTCTTACCAAGATGCAAATAATGCAGAACCAGATCTGATGGCATGGATGTATCGTGATCTGGATCTACATTGGTCCCACATGCATGAAAAGACATATATATAGAGGAAAGGGGTATTCATGTAATGAAATTACTAACTCATAATCCAAAATTAACTGAATTTTAAAGCAAACAAGTCAGTTTGCTAATTACCTTCTGTGAACAGATGAAGTTAGTGCAACAAATTGAAGATTACATTTTTTCAGAGGAATTTCTGCAAGCTTTACATTGACAAGTACTAGTTTGGGATCAAACTTTGTGACAGAAACTTCTTGACAAGTTATTTATGCTTCTTAGAGACTTCCAGCAAGTTTTAACTCTTTCCTCCATATATACCCATTTTTATGCAATTGCGACCATCTGCATTGGTCGCATTTTGGTCAGAAATAACCTAACGAATCAAAAGCGAAAAGTTTAGATCCTGATCAGATGGCACTAATGTGCCAGCTGATCTGGATCTGGGGCCAGTATCTCAAAAAAATGTTTGTATCGTAAGTTAAGGTATGAGTTACGAAATCGCTACGAAGGCGCCAAGGTAACGTTACACGGGTATCTCGAAACACCACTTAGCGTTCTCGTAACGCGTCCCGAAGTTACGAATTCGCAAGAATTACACAAGGCATATAATGACGTAATTGACATGTGAAATATCGGCATATAGTAAACCTTTCAGAGCAAAATGTTTATTTATTCAACATTTATGGACGTATTGCATAAAGACACTTATCATCTCTGAGACTAATGAAAAGCGATTAAAAATAGGAAAACGACCCGAAGTTAAAAGTTTGAGTCCGGTCGACTTTTAGATTGACATTCACTTGACAACTTACTGAAAACAAACAAACACAATACAGTGACAGTCCAACCTGTGCTAACGACCACCTGTAAACAAAGACCAAATGTGGACCGGCGGCAATTTATTACTTCTATTCTAACAACAATCATGAATTTAATTACCGTTACTTCATTCCATTATCTTTGGAGAATTTTAGCGGTCGTGTAGGAATCCATGATAATTTTGATTAAGATATTTATCAACAGTTAAAAAACGAGAATTATCAATAACTGTCATGAAAATTCATCATGAGTGTATAAGATTATAGTTTTATTGTGTTAATCTAGGTTTTACTAATTATTAAAATCCTAATTTGTTGTTGTTTTTCAATTGATAGCAATAACAATAAATTTAAAAGATTGTCAAGGCAGCAATACAGACGACAGTTATATTTATTCTGCGTAGGTTTGCACCGCACAAAGACCATTTTCGTAAAAAGTAGATATACCGTTTATCGTATGTCATAAACGTATATCGCTTATCGTGCATCTTTTACATATATCGTGCGTCCGTGTATCATCTATCATGCATCCGTATATCACTTGTCGTGTGTATCGTTTGTAACCTTATACGTACTCTACCTGCTTCACATTGTCTCAATGCATGACACGGTGCGTACCGGTAATTTGAAGCAGGTGGACCAGGATGAACCGGGAAGATTCGTGAAGCATTGTGCCTTATGCGGGGAAAACCCGCAATGAATCGGGATGAATGAATTTCAAATATAAAATCATGGTTTAAATACGGCTTCCGTAGTTGAATCGGCATCCACCGGCTTTCAACGTAGCCATATCCAGACGCCATCATCACTTTATCGGAATTTACCCGTTGCTACCATGCCAAACCGTAGTTCGACCAGCACGAGTCATGGCTACGTCGGCTCTCCCCAGAGACACTGTGGACAAACAGGGAGTCACCGTTTCTCCAACTTGGACCGAGGACATGCCGGTTTAATACAGTTTGACCCTGTGGACTTTGGGTGGAGAGACGGATCATGCCGTAAGAGCTTCGGTAATGCACCGGATCTCCCCGAAATAAGCAGGCATTTGGTTTCGCTCGCGGGGAGTCCCGGTTGTATTAAAATTTTAAACATCACCGGGCCCACTGCCCGTTAATCGCCGGTTCAATACGGTTTATTCCGATTCAATACGAGTTTTATCGCTGTCACTACGGTTGTTGTGCCGGTTGACCCCGGTGTCCTAACCGGGACGCACCGGGCTGTATAAAGGGACAGTGTAAACCAGGCTATACAAGTACATTGAACATTGAGTTGTGCTCAACCCGTGGCTAGACAGCATGGGCAGTAATATACATTTCCATTACTGCCAATGTACTGGCTCAATCAAACCGAGTTTGCAATACTTTCATATTTGTCGTATATGGTGGCTTTCAAAATTTCATTTTCATCTATAAGGAACATTTAAAAGATAAATTCGATTAAATAAATATTGAGAAAGTTCAAAAGTTTAGACCACTCTCCCGAGAATATGATGAATCCGCTCAGTTTATTAAGTTACGAGAACGTTAAGGGGTTGATTTTTTTACCGTATGTTACGACCAAGTTTACGAATCTTCGCAACTTGCAAATTCTTCGAGATAGAGGAAAATTTGGCTACGAATGTCGTAAGATGACGTTACGAACAATTTTACACTTACGATAGCTTCGAGATACTGGCCCCTGATCTTCTTGCCCATGCAATAAAGGTGTGTTTATGGAGAAAAGGGTTAAGGACTTTGTGTATTAGTTGTTAAAAATCCAACCAGTCATTAGAACACCTTTGGAGTGCAGTCGAACAAAAGCTATCAAAGGCTTTGTATTTCTTTAATTATGAATATGCAGGTGGCATTAGCAAACAAGTCCCAATGTTATTAAACTGAGAATGTAAACCAGTCTGAAATCTCAAGCATCTGATTGGCTGAAATGGCAACTTGTCACCATTTCAGCCAATCAGATGCTTGAGATTTCAGACTGGTTTCCATTCTCAGTTTCATAATCGTCAACCCAGACTGTCTAGACATGCCTTGATCAAGTTCTGCTATAAATTCTGGTACTTGACTGAGGACTTGCATAATCAGCGTGATCAACAAAGTGACCTCGAAAATGTTCAAGAATGTAATTCAAATGGACCACCTCTGGAAATTTGGCTGTACTCAGATGGTGGGTCTTTGTACAAAAATGAATCTCTGGCTGACCTTCAGGTTTTATATCCACTATCGCAGCCAATCAGGCGTATACATCTTCTGGAGGGGAAGGCCATCTTAGGTGTTCCAACTGGCATGAAAAGAGACAACATCTAGCAAGGTGGAGAAAAAAGGTGGTAGGTTCAGCTACCTCCAAGTTACAATCTGCTGTCCTTCCTGCAACAGATAAGAACAACAATGACAAATATAACAATTTATAGCATCTTTTATTATCCCTTCTGCATCATCTCTCCTGCATCTGAAGTTGAGGAGCCTTCACGGTCATAAATGCCAGTGCGGAACATACAACGGATTGTTGTAAATAAATTAATAACCAGCAAAATGACAATTTCTTGTGTTATGTCTGTTTGTTTCAATAATAGGCAATTATTGGGGAAAACATCAGTAAAATGAATTTTTTTTATTCCTGTTACCTTCAGTTAAAAAACATGTCAGATTATTATCTCTTCCTTCCAGGATATGTGAGAAACATAGAAGGTATTAGGAATATAAGTCAGTGTTTAAAAATCACAGGACAATTACCGCAAATATAATAACTTTAAAAGTATGAAATAAGCTATTAAAAATTTTATTGGATTTGTATTTTTCTATATCTCAACATGATTAACCTAACCAGAAAATTCTAACCATTTTAGCGATTATAATGTTGTGGCTCCAGAAATGCACACAGCATTCAGAAGGGATCTAGCTAAACTGTTTACTACATAGATACACCCTTATTGCAAGAGCTAACATGGTGTAATCTAGAGCAATCAGCACATCTATGCTGTCTGATCTGGATCTATACTTCACTTTTTGAGTCGTTAAGATTATTTCTGACAAAACCAGTGCAGTTCCTGATCAGACTGCAACAATGTGCTGGCTGATGTGGTTCTACTTTGGTTGCACATGCATAAAAAAGCCTATATATGGAGGAAACGGTTAATATGCTGCTACATTGGTGATTGCAGTCAGTGTGTGTGCATATATACACCTTTTTACGCATGTGTGACCAGTGTAGATCGAGATCAGCCGGCACATCATGGTCACATTTTTTTTGACATTTAAAATAATGTTTTGAGTAAATAGTGACATTGACCTTCGACCACAAAGCATGGGTATTGTAGGCCACACACCTCTTCAATATTTCATCTCCTGAAGTGCTGTATTCACTGCACACCTGGCTTGTTTCAGGTAGTCAATAGCTTCTTTAAAATCTCTGATAGTCTTTTCAATGTCCTCCACAGTCCTCTCTAACCTCTTCACATTTTCAATTTTTCTTTTTTTCTAATTTGAGCAGCTCATCAATTATTGCAGGCACATATTCATCTCTTCATCTCTGATGGTATTCTCTCTGTTCTGATTTGTAGCCATCTTTGTTCAAACAGTCTTCCACTGCACTGGTCACATTTTGGTTGGAAATAACCTAATAAATGAAATAGCGAACAGTTAAGATCCTGATCAGACAGTTTTGCCAGCCAATCTGGATCTAAACTGTTCACCAACGCAATAAAGGTGTATCTATGGAGTAAAGGATTAATACTACTGTTGTTAAGTATGACAATAACAGACCTAGTTAGAGTTGTCCATTCAACACTGCCTAACTGCCTCAACAGCTGCATTCAACAGTGCCTAACTGCCTCAACAGCTGCATTCAACACTGCCTAACTGCCTCAACAGCTGCATTCAACACTGCCTAACTGCCTCAACAGCTGTCTTTTACTTTATCTTGGTTTCATTCTTCCTGAAAAATGATATTAGGTTTGAGTAAATTTTTTCGCACATGATGTATATAACATAAGTACATAGAGAATATTAGTTGTAAATAAACAATGAAAGGTATATCAACATGACATAATAGTGAAGTTTGAAGGCAACCAAAAGTATGTTTTAAGACATACATTTTTACAGGAGCAAATGTTAAAACAAAAGCTGTGAGGAGTTAAGATTACGAGACAGCAAATGTTTATAAGGGATAAGAATCCTTGGTGTGAAGTTTGAAGTAACTGACTTGAGCAGATTTATGACTGCAATTAAGAAGTTTACAAGTACATGTATAAACCAGTAAACACCCAAAAAACATTATTTAACAAATATACTGTCAAAACAGTACAACATATTTTCTGATCTAGCATCAACAATTAAAATATTTTTATATTCAATGTTTAATAGACATGTTGCTGAATGTAGTCATGAAATTTGAAATAGATTGGTCTCCCTTTATCTGTATTGCTGACAATGCATTGTATTACAGCTATGTTCACTTTGTAGATATTCATTCCTAGTCATTGTAGAATAGTCTCCCTTTGGTAACAAGTCTTTCTGAAATGAATAATGTGTGAACAATAACCACCCTTTGAAATGTATGAATGGACAACTAGTTCAAAGTACTTTTATAATCCTTTAAAGCTGGAGATCTTGTATTTTACAATGTTTGTCTTATTAGGTACTTAGTTTTCAACAGTAGATGAAATTCTCACATGCATGTCTAAATTAAGCAACCAAAATAGGTTATAAGAAACATGTTAGGTTGCTATTTTTTTTACAGAAAATGCACCTTTTTACTATCATTTGCTTAATATTTATTAACTTAAGTTCTTCCTATGCACAGTTCTGTTGATTGATGTTTTGTAAAATTTCCAGTTCTGACTATAATGGGGTTCCAAACAGGTTGAATAAAATGAGCATTACAAAGATTTTAGCAAACTATTACAAGACACTTAGTTAAAAGCAGGTTTTAATAATTCTTTTTGAGAAAAATATATCACTGGCAATTCTGTATTATTTATTTTACTGTAAGATAAAGCATTTTTGCTACTGAATTCTGATATAAGATTGTCCAAAGGGGCCAGTTAAATACAATTAACATTTTCCTGTATTAAGCAAACTAAATGAATTTTATTTAATAAAATGTATTAATTTGGTTAATTTTTTTCCTAACACATAATTTAGAATTCAAATGATCTAAAATGTTGTTGGGTCATAAGACTTTATTTAAACTGTTTTTGATTCATTAACAAGACTACACTAAATGGATATTGATTATTGTTGTTGTTTATTTTTTGATAACACTTTTTTAAATACTTTTTATGTTGCACGATCATGAAAACACGCAATATTTGTTGAATTTTGTTTTACAGGAAACTTCTTTCATAATTTTTCCAACCAAGAATGATCAGTTAAAATCCTTTAAAGATGTTGCAGAATAGTCATGAAATTTGAAAGAGATTAGTCTCCCTTTACCTGTATTGTTGACAATCTGTTGTATTAGAGCTATGTACACTTTGGAGAGATTGGCTGCAAGTCGTTCTAAGATAGTCTCCCTTGGATAACAATCCTTTATGAAATGAATAATCGGTGAATAACCTCCACCCTTTTAAACATGTATGAATGAATAACTAGTGTGAAGTACATTTATGTGATTATTCTTAAAAGCTGGAGATCTTGTTTTTCACAAACATGTTTGTATTATAAGGTATTTTGTTTTCAACAGCAAAGGAAATTGTTAAATGCAAAGTCTAAAGTCAGCAACCATTTATGTAATAAGATATCGTTTAGTAGCTATTTTCTAACAGAAAATGCACCTTTTTACCACCATTTGCTTAATATTAAGTTAAGTTCTGAAATGAAGAATGTGTGAATAACAACCACCCTTTGAAACATGTATGAATGGATATTTAGTTCAAAGTTCATTTATGTAATAGTCCTCATAGGCTAGAGATCTTGTATTTAACAAACACGTTTGTCTTATAAGCTCTTTAGTCAACAGCACATGTTACATGTATAAAAAATCACATTGTATGCAAAGTTGAAAGTCAGCAACCAAAATATGTTTGAATATATGTGTACTTGTTAAATAGCTATTTTCGAATGGAAATGCTCCTTTTGTATGATCATGTGCTTACTATTCCATGCCCAGTTGTGAAAATTGATGTTATTTAAGTTCTTCCTCTGCACGATTCTGTTCATAGATGTGTAACATGATTTTTGGTTAAGATGAATATGGGGCTACAAAATGGTTAATTAAAATGACTTTAACAAGGATGTAAGTGAGCAATTATCGGACACTTAATTTAAAGCAAGTTTTAATAATATTCAAGTATAATAGTTCTTGGAGAAAAATATAGAATGAAAGATATAAACCAGACAAAAACTGCACTTCTTGTAATACACCTGAATCTTCCAAACAGGTTTTCTTTGAATATATCAACTACTCTGGTCTGGTAATGATCTGGATCTGGTACCTGTGATATGCTATCTGATCTGGATCTGCATGGGACAAACTTGAGCTGGCTTATGTGGATGGCTTCTGTGTGGTTCATTTGAAGTGTACAGGTCGTGGGTTCCCTTTTATGAAAATCCACCAAATTCATTCAGCAGGATATTTGAGAAAGATATTATTGTTAATTACATATCCAAAAACAGTCCTTAAACCCCCAGAGGCAAATTGTTTTGCCACTGACTGTTCCAAGGCATTACACCCAATGGTTTTTTTGTTAATTGTTTGTGGTGTCCTATTTGAATTTGACATACTTATTAACATATGCTCTCTTTTCCTCTCTTCTTTTTTTGCTGTGTGGGGAGGCTGTGTTTTGCGAGTGTGGCGATTCCTGATATGCTTACTTTACTTCTTCACAACATTTCCTAAACCAGTCAGTTGACCAGGAACAAGGTCATTTAAATCTAAGAAGTTGAAAACTAACAATCAAATTACCTTGATGCAGGCATTCACTTGCCGACTCATAAAACTGCAGAACTTTTACCTCATAAATGTGATAACCTGAAAAAGAAACCAACACAACTTATTCAAAATTACATTATAAGTATCTTACATGACCGCGAGTGGAAAACGAGTTTGTAAAATAACCAATGCAATGTATACGGAAATATTGAATTTTATACGGATTCTTTTATTTCTATCAAGTTTGAACTTGAAGATAAAATTCTTTAAAGTGCAAGGTCTATTCATACGTAACTAAGAATCACAATAATTGGTACAAGTTTGTACATCACCTGTTACTGTTAATTGTCACTAATTGACACGTTATTCTCTACTGTCAGAGCCACTAATTTACAGAATATTCTCACCTGTCTGCTGGGACTCCAGAGAAGACGGTGACATGTTGAGAAGGTGCGAAAATATCTTATTGACACTTGACATTTGAGGGGACATGAGTTGCTCAATTTTCCTTAAAAACCTGCCTACCAAGATCATACAAATAACTATCTCAAAATGTCAAACATACCTATCTCTCTATTGTCATTCTGACCTCACCTTAAAATTGTCGAAGACCTAAAATTGTGGTAGGTCCTGTCTACAAATTGTTCACAGCAAAGGAAAACTTAGCAGTAATAGCGTATGCTGAAGTCCACAAATACAAAAACAATACATTTATATAGCGCAAAAATAATAAATTTTCTATTGCGCTTTACATTAAAACAAAACAAAAAATGTATGCTAGTTTCACGGACAGCGACGGCGGTGACAGCGAATTTGAGAGTTTCGACGAGTCCGACGAGAATTTAGATACCACAAATATTCAAGAAGGAATTAATTTTTGCCAAATAAATCCACGTCAATATTTAACTATAGAAATAATCATACGCTATTTTTCAACGAATCTCGGTACGTTACTGAACGGCCGTCATTGTCTTTATCGTTTACGCGGTATTCACATTGTTACTTCCCCTTATTTCTCTTTCCATTTTGCACAATCGTTTACACTGTATCAACTGTGCGGCCTTTACTTTGAATTAGGATTTTTCTTCATTTTTTTCGGTCATTTTGGGGGTGCGGCGATTAGACGGGTTCGACTATTACATGAGGGATTACGGTATGTACAATTAGGAAAGATTTATTGCCAGTCATTGTAGGGTAATCTCCCTTGGATAACATTTGTTTCTGAAAGTAAGAATGTATGAATTGAGAACAAATGCCAAGTTCCTTTAAATAATTAAAGGCGTTTTGCTTTGAAAACTGGAAATTTACAAACATATTGTTTATCTTTAATGTCTAGTTTTTAACAGTAGATGAAATTGAAATACGCAAATTTTACAAATATTTAAGTTTAATTCTGTAAAGAAAATATCATCCAGGAAATTGGAGCTGCGACATTGTTTCAATATGTTCAAGTTAAGGTATTTGATGTATGCTTTTAGTAGATTAAAGGTTAACAATATGTGTCTATATCCAATGTTTTTTAAAGGTTATTTTTAAAACATGCAGCACTACTTGTCTGACTTTTAAATTCTTTAAATATTACAATAACAGCAACAACAATCTGTTTATGTCAATTTTGTTGTGTGTTTTTTTTCCTTTTAAAGGGAGATGTGCAGGGTAGAGCAGGTGTACTCGGTAAAATCGTAAACAGATCGATCTATTTAACACTTACGTGTACTTTTCACTAAACTCTAGATTTCAAACCCTCCAGGAGGAAGTTTTCGGTTAATTTTACCATTTTAGCGAACCCGAAAACAATCCGCTGAAGAAATCCCTATACAAAAATACATTCTATATTTAGCAATCATGGGAATGTCACGCTTACTATTCGTGGTGGCCCAGGCATTTTGCAACAAATGGCGACGTCGATAGTCGGCAAGGTACACCGATTGCGTATTTTGGTTGAAGTGACAATCCCAAAAACCACCGTGGCTTTACGCGGGAAATACAAAAATAGCTAACCTATGCACGTCGCATAGGATAGGAAACACCATTTATATATTTTTTTTTTATAAAATATTGCTTTGAACTATTTGGGGTGTAAATCAATATTTGAGCTTCAAATAATGATATTCAACTGATTAATAACCCTTTTCACAAATCTGTTCCATTCATCAATCTTGCACATCTCCCTTTAATAACAAACTAAGATATTATAATGAATTTATTTCAGTGGATACAACTCTCATCCAATGTGAGACCAGTTTACATCCGGATCACACAGCACATACATGCAGTATGACTGTGATTTTATAGTTACAAGATTATTTCTGTCCAGGAAGCAAACAGTGTAGATCCAGATCAGACTGCAAACATGGGCTGTTTGACCTGGGTAAACACTGGTCACCCGTGACATAAGTGATATCACAAAGAGGAATCTTCAACCAGTGGCACAGGCCCATTCAATGGGTATCAAGTTTAGTCTATAAATTCTATTGCTATGCAGGCTAATTAGTGAAACTTACATGTAGAATAGGTAGGAGTTGTAGGGGTGTCACCAAGTGTCAGGTATTGTCACCAAAACAGTGTCTGGTTCGAGCAGATATTGCAATCTCACATGATGGAATGTTGTCACTGTGGAAACTGTTATGGTGTCACTTTCACCAAATAGTGTCATTTCCCAATCGGTAGAATATGGAAACTTGTCATGGTGGAATGTTGTTGTTAATTCTCTGAAAATGATAAAAAACCCAACTATTATTGTAAGTAATTACACTCACTCCATCTTCCTAATCAGCCAAACAATTTGAATAAAGCATTTAGCACTATCAGGACAAAATGACATCAATATACAACTGCCAATTGTAGTCAAACCTGTATTAAGCAGCAATCCAAGGGAGTCACAACTAATGGCTGCTTAACACAGGTGTCTAATTAAGACAGGTTAAAATTAGAACAAAATGTCAGCTAAGGACAAATTCAAACTGACTGTTAAAGATAGGTGAATGTAGATGAATGATTAGAGGTACGTTCCAACATTTCCAGCCAATATATAAGATAAAAGAAATTGGCTGGAAAATGTTTTTGTCATTGGATGTAATGATAAAAAGTGGCCGAGTGTGAATTAACTACAAATGTTCAAAATTTTTAACAAGAGCTGTGTTGTGCATGTTTAGCTCTATGGAATCGTCCTCTTAACCCTTTCCTGTATAGACACACCTTTATTGTGTGGGCAAATAGTGTAGATCCAGATCAGCCGGCATAGCCATGCCCTCTGATCAGGATCTGCACTGTTCGCTTTTTGATTCATTAAGTTATTTCTGACCAGTATGCGCCCACTGCAGATCCTTATCAGATGGCACGGATCTACACTGGTCGCACATGTATACAAATGTGTATATATGGAGGAAAGGGTTAAGGTAGGTCTAACTTGCAACATATACTGTTTTGTAAATTATGAGGTTTCTCGCATTTTGAACAGTTAAAGTTATAATAATGTTATTAAAAATTGTATAATAATATGAAAATCAGGGGTAACGATAAACATTTATTACAAATTAATAGTTTTAATAATATATGGTATCTGATATGATGTGAATTCCTGTTGTCAATAATTTCTGACCTATCAGTATTATCATTAATTAGATTCCTTTAATATTCATAGTTTAACAGTGATGTTGCTGATAATAGTTATGAAATTTGAAAGAGATTAGTCTCCCTTTACCTGTATTGGTGAAAATCTATTCTATTACAGCTTTGTACACTTAGAAGAGATTGATTGCCAGTCATTGTAGGATAGTCTCCCTTGGGTAAATTTGTTTCTGAAAGTAAAAATCAATGACTAATGGATTATGCAAACTTTAAAAAAAAAAATTAAGCTTGATATTTTACAAACATTAAATGCTTGTCTTTAATGTCTACTTTTTACAGAAGAAGAAAACCACAAAAACAAATTTTACAAATTTAAGACAAAATATTACATCTCTGTTAAAGGAAATAGCGATCAATGTATTTATAGCTGAAATAATGCTCCAATATATTCAAGTCAGGATATTTTGGTGTTTGGTTTTAGAAAATTAAAGGGTATCACTATTTCTTGGTCATTTCACAAGGTTACATATAAGAAGAGCGCAGTAAATTCCAAAACATGCAGCACTACTTGTCAGTCAAACAACCTTTTACTTTTATAACAGCAACAACAATAAGTTTGACAATTTTTGTTGTTGTTTTGTTGTTGTTGTTTTTTAATTAGACACTTTCAGATTTTAAGATGAATTTATTTCAGTGGATACAACTTTCATGCAATGGGATACCAGTTTAGATACAGATCAGCCTGCACATCAAAGCAATCTGATCAGGATCTTTACTGTTTGCTTTTAGATTTACCATATTATTTCTGATCAAGAATCAAACAGTGTAGATCCAGATCAGACTGGAAACCCCTGCAGGCTGATCTGGATCTACACTGGTCACCCATAGCAAAAGTCAAATCATTATGTTGAATCTTCAACCACTGATATATTTGTACAGGCCCATTCAGTGGGTAATGACTCTAGTCCAACAATCAATTCTGTTTGCAATACAGACTATACGCCTTTCCAATAATTCAATAAATTTTTTGGTTACCTCCCCTGTCCAGTCACTTGACTGCGGTACGGGAAAAATGATTGCTCGCTGTATTAACATAATAGGAAATATGTACCTACAACTTTCTTTTTTATCATAAAATCCCTTTTTGAAAAATAAAATTTCTCGTTGAATTAGTAATAATACATCAGAGTCATGATATTTTTGATAATAATTTATAAAACAGCCAAGTTTCTTTGACTAAAAATGTCATTACTCCTCGCGTTAAACACTAAACGACTTTAACTAACAGCCAGTGTTCTCTTCAAGGATTAGCTTTTCTAATCAACTACTGACATCATGTTATGAATATGCCGGCGGCGATTGATTTTGAAGGCGGCATGCCATAAAAATGTCAAATTGTCGCGCACAAGGGGTCACCTGCCAATTACTTAAAGGGGCAGATATCATTGACCAATACAGATTGTGTAATTACTATTTGCTAGGTATCTACACCTCCCAATTATTAATTATATTGGAGTCCTTTAATTACTGGATGTGTCAGCAAATGTATTTGATTTAGCACTTATATGGATTCTTAATCCACACTACGACACGTTACAGAAGCAAAAGACGTCAATAAGAAGAAAATCTTGGCAACACATTTTATTTCTGTTTAATTAAGCGTTTGGGCTTGTTCGCCAAAATTACAAACTGTCAAACCTAAGTAATCTTAATTGGATCTGCAATCATATTGTAATATAAATATTCCCACCTTTATTGGAAGCTGGACATCTGAATCCTTGAATTTTATTCTACATATGATACTTCTACAACAAACAATCAGTTACCGATCCTTTTTTTAATCAAGACAGAATCAATCATTTTTGGTTGTGAAATACACCTAACATTAAAAAAAAATCAAATTATTTGTTAAACGCCATAAATTATAAATTTTCCTAAATGAAAGTACAGATTCCATAATCATTTTAGTTTCAAATCGTGATTCTGTTGCTGTATTATAAAAGAGTCAGTATTTTGTAATAATATCATTACAATATTTCAGTTTTCATGGCTACCAAATGAAGATGAAGAATAATAACAATTATTTCCGAATTTTATACCTATTGATTATACTATTTTCTCCAAAAATTTTCTCACAATAATTTAAAAAAAAAAGAAGAAAAAGGGAAAAAAAAGGTTCCTCTCCCGAGGTTTGAACCGGGTCCGTCAAAATGAAGAGTTCTGAGCGTTACCATTACGCCACAGAGGATTGATCAAACCGTGGGCAATTTCATATAAGCTTTATTCATTACTGAGTGTTGTTCGTCTTTAGACTTATTTTGAGTATTTGTTATGAAAATATTTGTTTACTTTACATCAATTTTATATCCGCACTTTGTTATTATTTGATTTAGTTATTAATGACGTCATAATCGCGGAAAACACCTAAAGTGTATACTCCTTTTACGAAAAATAGTATCAACCGGAAACGTACGAATCGGCGTTCGGAAAAAACGAATTAGTGACGGCATAAGTCGATGTTTGGTGGAAATATTACAGTTCTAAAACCTTAAGCTCTCAGAGAGAAAGATCTCTTTAGAAGCAAGTGACACATTGTGGATGGTTACTATTTTTGGTCATTTAAGCAGGCCCGATTGAGGAGACCGAGAATCACCCTGACTTTTCTCCTTGAACGGCTCTGGTTTTAGAGACTATAATTACGAGTATATTTTCTCCTCAGCCAGATCTGGAATTGGGGCTGATAAATATACTATTTCAATTTCGGACTGCAGAAGACATAACTTGTGTTTATTCTTGGAAATTGGAAGAAAAATCGGACACAGTCGTGTAATCAAATAAAATAAGTTTATTTTTTTTAACCCTTTCCTCCATAGAAACACCTTTATTGCGTGGGCTAACAGTGTAGATCCAGATCAGCCAGCACATCCATGCCATCTGATCAGGATCTGCACTGTTCACTTTTTTATTCATTAGGTTATTTCTTACCAAAATGCGACCAGTGCAGATCCTGATCAGACGGCACATGTGTAAAAATGTGTATATATTGAGGAAAGGGTTGTTTGTTACAACTGCTTATTATTTCACATTAATAAGAAAGCATTTACAGCCAGTGTAGACCCTGAGCATCCTTCATATCTGACAGAATGATCTGGGTCTACACTGATATAGTATTATCAGGGTCTGGACTATTTGATATTATGTTAATAAATACAGTCAATATTTATAATAACACCACTCACAATGCATTTTGAAATCTGACAGAATTTAATTAAAGAAATCAGTGAACTATCACTTATTTCCCTGCCTGTTTTGGCTTGGGAATGCTGCATCTGTTCATTTGCAGGTATTATGATAATGATTGCAGGCATTTGCAGTTATCATTATCTGACTAAAATGATAACTGAACATTAGCACGTAAAATCCACATTGAATGAAAAGATTGCCTGTAAAGTGTTACCAAAATTGTTATGCAATGATCATTATAAGTACCAATTTTTCATCAAAAACATTACCTCAATCTAATTGTTGCTTATTCGGCAATCCCCTGTATATATGTGTATCATAAATTTTGTGAAGTTATAAAACCACTGCTTCCATCAAATAATGAGGATGACTGCAGTGTACATAACAGTCCTATTGAGTGTAATAAAATCAATGACCGTGACATCTGGTTTGTAGGTCAAAGTTGTAAAATTCAGTGGCTGGTTAATAGCTGCTAAAAGGTAATATTAACCCGGTTTAAGGTGCACTTATTTATGGGCATGTGGTGCTGATTTTAGGATAGAGCGCACTGAATATCAGGCTGGGCCCAGCACCCTTTTGTTCAAGCCTAGCTGGAGCACTTTGAAAAATAAACTAGTATTTAATGACAAATGAAACTGTATGTACTTCAGACAAATTTAAAGTAACTTCAATCAAAATACAAATACGATTAGTAATTCAAATATTTTATGTTTAGTTTTACTACTAGTATAAAACACCACACTCACCAGAACTGCTGTACAATAAACAAATTATACATTCTTGGTAAAGAATTTATGATAATCTTAAGGATCTACAACCTGTCTCAACTGAGAACCTAAGAAAAAAACATGGAAAGTGTGTAAAGAAAAAGCGGGAAAGTGTGATGTCACCACCAATTCACTCATGCATACATCTCACTCAAACAAGTTCATTGACATCCGCCATCCCCCCCCCCCCCCCCCCCCCCCCCCCCGTAATTAAATGACGTGATTAAATGATAAAAATAAAACAGAAAAAAAAGATAAAAATAAATCACCAAGTCGTGCTTACACATGAGTTAATGATTATATGAAGGCCAAAGATTTTATCATTATACTGTCATAGAGAAATATATTTCTGTAATGCTCTACACCATTTAGTTTTATGACAGACTGAACCTGGGATTGCTCACAACAGTATCTGTACTAATTATTATTAAAAAATTAAAAAGGTATATTTCTACTGGTCTTAATTTCCTTATTTTCATTATTTTAGTGAATCCAACAGTTTTGTATGAATTATTTTCCAAGTTGAAACAGAAACCATGACTTGTGCAGAGGGATATCATTTCAGTATCGGCACCAATGCCAAAGCTGGTCAAGGAGTAAATAGTACCAGCTGTGGAAAGTGTTTGTCTCCTCAACAGGGCCGTGTCTGGAAGACACCTACTTTAAGAAATTGATTAATAAATCAATAAGTACATTGTAGAGGAAACCCTGGATCAACTGATTATTTTGCATTATAAACAATAACACCAGGCTAGCAAGATAAACAAAGAAAAGAATGAACAACTTAATATTAGTTGTACAAGGCAGTTGGAACGACAGCAATATCCCCCGCTGCATGCAGGAATGTTGGAAAGGTTATGGATGCTTAATTTCAAATTAACAAATGTATCTCCAGCAGTTTGGATGTTATGGAGCAAATATGAAAGACATGGGTAATATGATCCTTCAAAGACAACTAGTGACCTTGACCTTCAGCCGGCCAGGTTGGAATATGGGTTCTGCACATCGTCTTCATGGGCTGAGCATTTGACTAAAGTTTTATGAAATTTCTTCTAGGGGTTCAGAAGATATGAACCAGACACAAAATACATAGTTAAAATCTTCAAACATCACTGGTGACCTTGACCTTGAGCTGGCCAGGTGGGAACATGGGTTCTGCACATTGTCTTTATGGGCTGAGCATTTGACTAAAGTTTCATGAAATTCCTTCTAGGGGTTCAGAAGATATGACCAGACACGAAATACATAGTTCATATCTTCAAACTCCACTGGTGACCTTGACCTTGAGCCGGCCAGATTGGAACATGGGTTCTGCACATCGTCTTCATGGGGAGAACATTTGACTAAAGTTTCATAAAATTCCTGCTAGGGGTTCAGAAGATATGAACCGGACACGAAATACATGGTTCAAATCTTCAAACACCACTGGTGACCTTGACCTTGAGTTGGCCAGGTTGGAACATGGGTTCTGCATGTCGTCTCGATGGGGGGAACATTTGACTAAAGTTTCATGAAATTCCTTTTAGGGTTGAAAAGTTATGGACCGGACACGAACTGCGCGCGCACAGAAGGACGGACAGATGGATGGATGAACAAACGAAGACCATTTCTATATCCCCCATTTATGCGGCGGGGGATAAAAATGCTATCTTCAAGTTCAGGTTTAACTGTTAAAATCTGAAATCATTGCATTGAAGCAAAGTTTAGATTCAGCTCGCATGCTAAACCATTTACTCCATAGATGCAGGCTTATTACATCTATGGCAAACAGTGTAGATCTAGATCAGCTGGCACATCTGGACCATCTTATCAGGATCTACACTGTTTGCTTTAAGATCTAATTGGTTATTTCTGCCCAAAAAAGTGAACAGTGTAGACAGACCTGCCAACTGTCCCGAATTTTGTGGGATTCTCCCGAATTTAAGTTAGATTTCCTAACTCCCAGAAACACTATATAATCTCCAGAAATCTGGTTTTCCTCATGCAGTTTTAGGTTAAGGCCAAATTTCCATTGTTTTCTTTGTTGTGTTTGTATATTCATTCAGGATTATCCCCCAGCGGGAGCACTTCGCTTTGATCTCAAAACTGTACATCCACTACATGCTTTAATTATCCGCTGATGTCATACTGTTTATTGAAAAACCAAGTTAACGTGTCTCCTCTCAATGTAAGCCTGGGGCTACTTCCCCTATAAAGAAATTGTCACTAAAAGGCTGTTATTAACACAAATCATTGTCCAATTGACGAATAAAGAGTGACTGGGAAGGGTTAAAGACCCATTTTTGGCGCCTGAACATTTTACCGCATTTTGTAAGTTATTCTGGTTTTGAATGAGAAATCACACTAATCCAACAAATAACCAGGGCTAAAAAATATTTAAAATAGTGAAAGATTTGAATTTTCTGCTCGATTTTATATTTGTTATGTTGACAGATTGTTGTTGTTGTTGCTGTTGTCAAGGATCGTGATTAACTTTGGAAAAAAACATTTATGAATTAAAAGAAGGTTTAAATGGTATATTACATTGAAATATGTAAAATTTGTTGATCTGTTTATTTTAAGTTGTTTTTAAGTTTAGAATGAAACACTAGTTGGAAGAAAAATACAAAAGTCATAAGTTTTCGCGACCATGCTTTACGAGTTAAAAATGACTTCTAACTTAAAATTGCAAATTTTATTTATCCAAATTATAATTAATGTTGAAACACATTTCTCCTGTCCAAATCCCCAGCCACAGTTTGTGGAATAGATTTATTTCACTAAGTATTTTAGTCTCCAAACTGATGATACTGTTGCAGCATAATCATGATCCCAAGGCCTTGCTATACAGAAACATTTTAACTTCTACATAAAACATTGGAAACAGATACTGTGTATCTAAAATAATTAAGTGAATGAATATATAAAGGATGCATATTTATCTTAAATACAAATAAATATAAGCTGTATTTATTGCATATGAACATTAATTTCTCATTCTAAATAATTCCAACACTACACAACTAAACTTAATACAATAGTTACAATAACTTGCTGGTTTTGTGTCGCGAAACACAAGTCGCGAAAAAATCTCCCTCATTGGGATTTGAAAAAGTTGGCAGGTCTGGTGTAGATCCTGATCATAAAACATGGGATGTGCCGGCTGATCTGGATCTAAACTGGTCCTACATGTGTAAAAAGGCTTATTTAATTTTATGGAGTAAAAGGTTAACCTTTGTCTTGAAGCAAAATTGTCCCAGACAAATGACAGAGTGAAATCTACTCTGATACAAAGTGCCTCTAAAACAACCAGAGATAAAAGAACCCACGAACAAACAGAACATCTTCAGCAAGAGAACAAGAGCCTTAATAATGCAACATCATCAAGAGGAGGTCAAGAATCTTTTGAAAAGTGGTCTCAAAAGCAGATTGCAGGCCGAAAAAGACTGCTAACAGAATTGGAAAAGGTGTGACAAATTGGTATTGTGCTTTGCAGTGTAGTAATCTGATGCATCCAAATCAGGTTGTAAAGACCTGTTCACATTGTGGTAGGAATATCTTTCATGAAGGAAAAGCATGTCCAGCCATTAGAATGACTTGTTGTTAATGCTTAAAACCTGAAAGTTTTACCTAATTTCGTCAGCCATAGAAACTGTTTTAACAGTTCAATACTGGAACACAGCACTAGCAAAACAAAGGACAGTTAACTTTAGTATTTATTTGTAAACATTTGTTTCAAAATTTAATAAGTTCATAAAAGATTATAAATTACAGTTAATTAGTTGAAGTGTACACAGAGCTGAGGCGAATCACTTCTGTACCTTAGTGATGTTTTATGAAATGTGACTTAATATTTTAGTCTTTTAACTTTGACAAGTTTGGGGAAAAACTTTTTAAAGCAGAGGAGAATGATTATGGTGCAAAATTTTATATTTTTTTATTTCAATTTATTTTTTTTTCCCATAATTTTGTTTTTAATATCGAAAGTAAATTTTCAAAATATGAAGAACTACATGTAGTAGAGTATTTTAAAGTTAACTTATCAAAATGTCAAGCATTGTTTGTCATTAATACTTTATCATAGCATGAAAGGATTTGCCTGACATCACTTTTTGATGTACATGTAGAGTTTAAGAACTTAATATTGCTTCGAGCATGTCTCTAAGAGTCAACAACATAATTCTGAACTGAATTTGTCCAATTCTGTGTACATGACTGTGACTGAAAGCACAATGTAACTGTCCACAGGTTAAGCATCATGTAAAGAGAAGTCTCAAAAGTGAATTCAAACAATGAATCAAATTGTTGGGAAATTCATTATGTTTAGTGCACAGGATACAGTATAGACCATTGGCAAGCAATGTTAATGCCAATGACATAAACATGGCTTATGATAACTTTTACTTTTTAGTTATTATTTATCGTTGCTACCGGAAGCCCATATGAGCGACGCCTCCAGAATAGTGTAAGTCATTTTAGGTTTTGGAGGATAGTGCAAGTTACAGAGGACTCTCCAGTTCCAGAATCGTCTCTGGTTCTTTTAAGTGCCTGGTGTGTAGCACCACTAGACTGGACCTCGGGTTAACGTCTCTTCCGAAAGACTGTTAGTAATTTTAGTTGGAAAAGCGGAGGATCGAACCAGCAATCCCTGGACTCAGAGGCAGACCTGCTAACCAGTGAGCTAATGATCTGCTCTGCTTATGATAAGGGTTTGCATTATCATTTTATACATGTTTCTATGGGTGTCACATGACAAGATCTGGTGAGAATTGAATCATCTGTAGGTACAGCTATCATTGTAAGCGAAGAAATAGCACCCACCAACCCACCCACCCACCCACCCACATCTCTTGCAAGTCTATATCGTACAGTACTTATGATATGAAATGTTTGTTTTTTGTTGTTTTTTAGGATGACTTATTCAAACTGTCAAGTGAACACCTTGAGGAGCACCTTGAGAAGTGAAGTTGTTCAAGATTTGAAAAACCCTCCAAACCCTGCTCCAAATACCAGAAATAATGGACTGAGCAACATGAAAACAAGTCACAATAATCTACCCTTGATATCAAACCTGTCTTTAGCTTAAAGCCCAGAATATTAACATTGCTGGAGTAGAGCCCTTGAAACAAATCATGGAGTGAGCCAAATGTAAATTATGCCACAATAATTGACTTGTTATGCCAAATATATGTTCAAAACCAGTATGCTAAATACTATGGAAGCAGTCCAATGCATATCCCCTCCTCTGAAGAAATAGAGGACAGAGTCCCAAAATCAGCCAGCATAATTATTGCAGTTTAATCAGGATCTACACCATTTGCTTCTTGGCCAGAAATAACATAATAAATCTAAAAGCAAACAGTTCAGATCCTGATCAGATGGCATGGATGTGTCTGGTGATCTAGACAAACACTGTTAAACCAAGTGATAGAGTAAAAGGGTTAAGCAGATCTGAGAAAAAATCACAAAGAACATCTAAACTTATTTTGCATAATTAGATGCCTGTTGGCAACATGTCCAGCCCGCTTTCAAATGACCTTTGACCCCTGACTGTGACCTTGAACTTTGAGATGGAAACCTTGGGTTTGCATGTGACACACTGTTTCACTGATATTAACATGAAATTTTATGCGCAATATAAACAAGATTGCTGAATTCATGTTAATGTTAATGGACCGGACAAGCTATCACATGACCTTGGCCTTTAAGATGGGAACCTGTGGTTTGCATGTTACTCTGTCTCATCAACGTTAACATTCATGCCAAATATACGTTAACATTCATGCCAAATATTAACTAGAAATGTGTGCATAGGACATGGATGCCCACGCTATATACACTCAACAAAAGTTCTAATTGGTCATCAATTGTATATGTTTACAATGTATGCTAGTTTTGTTTCTTCCCTACATCAAGAGAAGTTGTGGAAAGAACTGTTTTGTCTTAAAATCAATTATCTAATGTCTTTTTAATCTTTATTGATTGTTTTCTTAAAGGAATTCAATACCCTTTACTTACACTGCAGGGTCAAAATTTGAACAGTCTTTAATTGAAAGGGAGGTAATTTTAAAATTGGATACTTTGAAGGGGATTTATTTATACAACTGTGCTGTTGATTAATAAGATTTTATGTTTTTCCTACTCACATGAGGGGTCCTATTAAAACAAAACAGTAAATGAAGAGAAAATTTCTGTTTGCTTGACCTTTTTATGCAAGAAATGCATTTTTAGCAAAATTAAGGATAACTCTCGCAAAACTGTTCCATAGTCAATTATTACACGATTAAATCTTAAGATGACGACTGTTGTTGGCATATGATCATAAATAAAGAGTGAATTCAATGTCTTTCTAATAAAATATATGGAAAAAAAGTGACCAATTAGAACTTTGGTTGAGTGTATATATTGTTATAAGACACTGAATAGCACTAATGGGAATAATAGCATTTCAAAGACAGTGGTGTGCAAGTAATTATAAGAATATGCATAAACTTGATGATCAAGTAAATTATTTGTATTTGGGGCACTGTTGTCTGCTCATAACGGAAATGTCTGTTGGTGGAAATGCGATGAAAATAGTTTAAACATACATTACATATCTTTTAAAGCTTTTATTTCCCAATCAAAACAGTTACATTTTGAAGCATTAAGTTATCATTTTCTATTTAAGGCAAGTGTTAAAAAAACTAGGGATAAGGTAAGTTATTCATAAAATAAATTTAATGCAATGTATCACATTGCAATCAACACGTGCCGAATCCCTAATAATAATACCATCCCACTATTAAGACCACTTTTTAAAGAAGGGGTACTGGTGTTATAAGCAGGGTTGAACAGCATACCAATATTATTGTTCCCTAACATGACAACAATGCAGACTTCTAGAAAGTTGAAAAAAAAGTGTCAGACATTTTGTCAAACAAATTCTGTCTGACTGAAACATATTAAAAAGATAAAGGCAAGTATAAGGGTTCAAGTTTTTGTCTGACATTCGGTCTGAGAACATAAGAAATCATGTCTGCCCAGCTCAAATTTTACCAGACAGGCAATTTCAGGAGATCTGATAATGTATATTTTAAGGACCTACAGGCATGGGTATTGTATGCAACAGGCACTGTCTTATCATGATAAACATTTATGCCAAGTTATTTTGAAATCCTTTCATTCATAAAGAAGTTATAGCCAAACCAAAAAAATCATTTTTATGTAACAGTTACCCTGACCTTGGACCTACAGGCATGGGCATTGTACGCCATACTTGATATGGTGAACATTTACAGGCCTGCCAAAACTTCTTCATTAAAAATCCGTAGATTTTGGCTGAATATGTCAATTATGATGATGACGACGACGAAGATGATGATGTTGTTGTTGTTGTTGTTTTAATGTGTTGTTTCTGCTGCTGCTCACTATGACTGTGACTGAACAAAAATGATGATGATGATTATGATGATGATGACGATGATGATGATGATGATGATGATGATGATGATGATGATGATGATGATGATGATGATGATGATGATGATGATGTTTTTCTCATATTCTTCTTTATAATAATATTCTTCAAAGAATTTTATAAATGAATCTTGTCGATTTTGTTAGAAATGGTTAAAGAATTTGTTTTAAAATGACATTTGTCTATTTTGATCATTCATTTTTTAACTTTTTGTCAACCCTAATAAGACCTGTTTTTGACTATATATTGAAATGAACATGCAATGAAAATAGATAAAAGCAGGTGTAACATCGAGACCCTTGATTAGTTTATAACACTCTGTTATTGTGTAGTTGTGCACTGAGGCAGCATGTCACTGACCACGTCCTCGTTATCTCGTAATAAACAGGAAATTAGCGACTGCAGTCTAGATAGAATAACTATGACGTTCATTATGCAACTTTTAAATTAGGTTAAATTCAGCTAGATCTATACTTTTTGCAATTTCATAAAAAAAAATCCGCAGATTTTGACTCTAAATCCTGAGATCTGGAGAAGTAACTTAAAATCCTGAGATTTTGGATAAAATCCGGAGATTTGGCATGCCTGCATTTATACCAAATTATTTTAAAATCTAGTAAGAAATAACAAATTTACCTTTACAGCCCGGACAAGAAAATACTGTTTTTAGTAACAGTGACCTTGACCTTAGACCAACAGGCATGGGTATTGTATGCAACACACCGTCTTGATATTGTGATCGCTTGTGTAAAGTTATTTTAAAACCACTCTATTCATAATGAAGTTACAGTCTGGGCAAGAAAATTCTATTTTTAGTAACAGTAACAGTGACATTGACCTTGGAGATACCATGTTTGAGACACACTGTGTTGTCATGGTGAACATTTGTGGGAAGTAATTTTGAAATTACTCTATTCATACTTTTCATAACAAAATTACAGCCTGGACAAGAAAATTCTATTTTTAGTTGCAATGGCCTTGACCTTGGACCTACAGGCATTGGTATAATACACGACACATCGTCTTGATATGGTGAACATTTATACCAAGTTTTTTTAAAATCCAATAAGAAACTAGATGTTTTTTGTGAAAAACGCATGTCTCCCCCCCTGCGCCCGCCCCCCCCCCCCTGCGCCCAGACCCCTGTGACCTTGACCTTTGACCTACTGATCCCATAATCAATAGGGTTCTTCTACTCAATAAGGGCTATTACCCTATTTAGTTTGAATGCTCTGGATCAAGCGGTACTCCAGTAATTGACCGGATACGGTTTTTACTCTTTGGGGCCCCTGTGACCTTGACCTTTGACCTACTGACCCCAAAATCAATAGGGTTCTTCTACTCTATAATGGCTATCAACCTATGAAGTTTGAAGTCCATGGGTCAAAGGGTACTCAAGTTATGGAGCAGAAACGGTTTTCACTCTTCTGGCCCCTGTGACCTTGACCTTTGACCTACTGACATCAAAATCAATAGGGTTCTTCTACTCAATAAGGGCTGTCATCCTATGATGTTTAAAGTCTCTGGGTCAAAGGGTACTCGAATTATTGAGCGGAAAGGGTTTTCACTCTTCGGGCCCCTGTGACCTTGACCTTTGACCTGCTGACCCCAAAATCAGTAGGGTTCTTATACTCAATAAGGGCTATCACCCTATGAAGTTTGAAGGCTCTGGGTCAAAGGGTACTAAAATAATTGAGCGGAAACGGTTTTCACACTTCTGGTCACTGTGACGTAGACCTTTGACCTACTGACCCCAAAATAAATAGGGTTCTTTTACTCAATAAGGGCTGTCATCCTATGAAGTTTGAAGGCTCTGGGTCAAAAGGTACTTGAGTTATTGAGCGGAAACGGTTTTCACTCTTCGGCTCACTGTGACCTTGACCTTTGACCTACTGACCCCAAAATCAATAGGGTTCTTCTACTCAATAAGGGCTATGAAGTTTGGAGGCTCTGGGTGAAAGGGTACTTGAGTTATTGAGCGGAAACAGTTTTCACTCTTTGGGTCACTGTGACCTTGACCTTTGACGTACTGACCCCAAAATCAAAAGGGTTCTTCTACTCGATAAGGGCTATCACCCTATGAAGTTTGAAGGCTCTGGGTCAAAGGGTACTTTAGTTATTGAGCGGAAACAAAGTGTGACAGACGGACAGACGGACAGGGCAAAAACAATATGTCTCCCCCAGAGTGGGGGCAGACATAATAACAAAGGTGCAGAGTGGACATGGTTTTGCAATTTTTGAACATACACACAAATGCACAGACGGACACATGCATGCCAAACCTGCAATGTGACAACTAAGTCTAGGTCGCCAGAAGATTGCTAACAAAAAGTGTCATAGATGAAATAAACTTATTATAAAAGTATTTTGTACAACAGTATCTAGAAAAAGGATGGAATTTAGGACCTGTAACTGATTTAAATAAAACAGAGGTCTTGGCCATTTTATTTATATGGGCATGGACACTAAAACAGCACTAGAAATGAGCATTATGGTTAGTTGGTAATTTGTAAACTGTAATGTTGAAAATATAATTTTACAGTTAATTAAAGAATGTGGTTAACAATCCTTAATGTATTGTATGATAGCTTTGTGTACTGTTAAAACAACAGTTGCACATGGAAAGCATGGAAAGTGTGCATAATTATACAGTACAAATTGAATAGACTGTACCTTTTGAGAAGTATCTGTCGTGTTTGAGAAACCGTTAATGTTATCAAGTGTCAAAGAGGTGTGAAAAACAGAACAATGTGGATTGAATTATTATAATTGAATGCATAGGTACAATTTAGCTGCAAGACTTGTAAATACCACTAAAAAGATATTTATCTGGAAAACAAGTTATACAGTTGGGACAAAAGTATGGCATGAAAAATCCCCAAATCTAGTAAAATAAGGTAATATTTTGCTTAGAAAAGTAACTTTCAAGGGGTCTTTCAAGGGGTAAAAGAGCAGACAAAATGTTTAAATACACCAAATCTTGATTACAGTTAAGAAAAATTAATAATTGTGGGGCTGGTCTGATACAGGAGATTTCATTGTATGGATCAAACAAAAATTGATCAACCAGAAATGTCTGGCCTTATAGCATGCCTGAACAGAAATACATGTAATTTTTTATACAGGCTCCAATCTATGGAAATAAAGATTTTTTAGTGTAAAATATTAAAAAGTAAAGTGAAAATACAAGATAGTTTATTTATTGTCAGAATTCTGTTTGGAAAGACATAATGTATATGTTATTACTAAATAAAGTTAATATTAATAGGGAAACCCACAATGTAAACCCAGAGGTATGAAAAATAAGCATGTTTTATAATTATCTTGTATCTCGTACTGTTTGAATTAATCACATTTTGATTGATTGAGAAGCAGTATCCTAATAACATCACTTAATAGGGTGAAGAAATACAATAGTGTGAAACCATTTTTATAACAAAATAAGTCTAGTGTTGAATTCTAGATATTATTTATTTAATCTATTCTATTTTATGCAGATAATGAAAATCATAAGTTCTCTCGCACTCCGAATACAATGAGCATTCAAATATAATAAACCAAACCAAACCGAATGCAAAAGGGTTAAGTTTTTCGAAAAACGAAAGCTTAACAATAAGTACCTAACAATCTAAACACGTCAAAAGCCCCGAAAATAGGAGAACTCCCCTTTTATAAGATCTTCCATGTAGAACCCTAAATCACCCTGGCTACAGTTAGCGCTCCATGTTGACAGATGTTAGGCCCTGTATACGTAAGCCTGTTACTATGCCAAGTGTTAGCAATGGTAGCCCCTGTATAGGTTAGCCTGTTGCCATGCTAAGAGGGTAGCCCCCAAATATGGATTTTTGCCCATTACTATGCTAAGTGTAAATAGATGATAGCCCACATATTTGAATAGTAGCATCATAAATCAGGAATGTTGCCCTGGAGTTGCCCTCCAGCTCTAGTCATGAACTAAGGCTTTCATCAGATCATGCTAACTGTTGAAATATGAATTCTGAGAAAACAGCAACAAACAATAGAAAATTAAGTAATAAATGAAAATTCCTACAAATTGAACCTTAAAAACTGTAACAAGTGGAACCATTACTTGCTTTAAACTGTGGGCACAGCAAGCAGTCTGAGCAAAAATATAGGTTTTTATAAAAAAAAGTACAGGCTGTTAGGCTGTTTTAAATTAGGTTCAGAAGATTTAAACGTTTGCGCTGAAATTGAAGTCTGTTAAAGGTTTTTTTAAGGTTTCACTAGGTGGCCTGTATGATAGTTATGAGTTTATTTTGTGGTATGTGTTTACCAATAATGTCACTAGATAATAGCCTTGTTGCTGATATTATAGTTATGTCAGGCAAGATATATGTGACATTTGATTGTAGAGGAATCCTTTAGAATGGGCCATGTCATGGACTTAACCCTTACTCCCATCATTTTAAGTTGTTGCAAGCAGTGTAAATCTAGATCTAGATCAGCCAGCACATTTATGGCATCTGATCAGGATGTGCACTGTTGGCTTTTAGATTTATTGGTGGGTTATTTCTGACCAATATGCAACTAGTGCAGATCCAGATCAGATGGCACATTATGCAGCTGATTTGAATCTACACTGGTCACACATGTGGCAAAACATGTATATATAGAATTAAGGGTTAATTGGAAGATAATACTGCTTTATCTGATCTTGGTTATAACCTGCTTTGTTAACTTTAAATGACTTCTTAACAACTGAAAGCCCACAGGCAGAATGATATACAATGTATTTAAATAATGTTGGTGATGAAAAAATAACAAGAATAACATGAAGTAATATTCAGATTACCAGTATTTACGGTAGTTATGAAATTGACTTGATTGGTAGGTATATGACCAGAAGATCATAATATAAATGTGTATTGAATTTCATTTCTTTAATTAAAAATGCAAACACTGTTAACACTGTTAGTGTAAATGTTTGTATTAATGTTTATTAAGCAGTAGAGAAAAATAATAGTATAAGGAATACATTTTTAAAAGATAGAGTTATGTAAATTGATATTGGTGTAATTATTTGATACCAAGTAGCGTATATAAATTGGAAAGATTTGTTAGTTGAAATAATTATTAGTGTGAAAGTTAGTTTAAGATACTGATTTATTATTCTGTGCAAATTTAAAGCCCCATAAAAGTGTTAAGAAATATATATCAGAAATTAAAGTCAGGCCTGTGTTTGTGTCATATTGAGTATTTCTAATAATGTCATAATCATTAATTGTAATAAACTGTAATTATTATTCACTTATGAAAGAAATCATTTGTAATGATTACATATGAAATTTATGATTACAGTAATATGTTATCATTACTCACAAAAATTGACTGTAATTGTGATTATTTTCTGTCTTTATTAACATGAATGATGTAAACATGCTCAAGAACACTTGGTTTCATTTTGATAACTAAAAACAATGGCGGGAGATGGATAACCTGATGTGGTTGTTGTTGTTGTTTTTGTTTTCATTTTAAACAATATGGCTAATAAAGCTTTAGTCAGTAAAACTGTGTGAAATTAATCTTGTTAAAGTACCAAATTCACATCTAACGAAAACCATCTGAAAATGAATTGTACATGTAAATTCAGTTAGTGAATGTTCAATACATTATTAAGCATAGGAAAGGGCAGTATTAACTTTATTTCACTAAGTATATGCTAATGTGTATTTGGAGGCCCAGTGCAGCTTGTGAAAATTATGGTTGAAAATAACTGAAAAATACTGCAATGTCATTGATTCAAAAATCATTTCAACCAGTATAATATAATAATGGCAGTATAAACTATTTTTGATTTAAAAACATGAGATTTCCTAAAAAGTAGACAAGTAAAATAATGTACTTGTGCATTGAACATAATTCTGGGATAGGGATTTTCCATGTCAATATTTTATCGAATTACCTGACCATTAAGATGAAATGGAGAAAAGTAGTCTTCAAAGGCTGGTAGTTTTGTGAAAACTACGCACTGGACTGTTATTATGTAAATGATTCATGAGATTAATGTTATGAAAGTGTATGTGTTTTACAACATTGTGTACAACATGCCACCTCACTATACCCCACCCACCCTGGATTCACTATTGTACTGTAAGGTAAATGAAGATATGACACATGTTTTATTTTTGCAATGTTTTAATTTTGCAAATATAAGGTAGGGAGGGGGGGCTGGAAAATAGGGGGCAAATAAAAATTCAAGCTGGGCAAATATTAACAATTGCTAGGTGCAATTTAAGGATTAAAGAACAACAAATATGGCCAAATGTTCTTGAGCAATCAGGAAAAAATATGAACAAGTGGTAAGGGAGAAAACTGATTTAATATAAATTATTCCTTAATGTAGCAGAAATGTTGAACTGAGAAGCAGGGGGAGGGGGATAATTATGATAATTTTGGGACATTTACTGTTAGTTGAATATTAATATTAATCAATAACCTTAATACTGTTAGAGACTAAAAGTTACAAACTCAAGTGAAAAAGTGGCATAACTAAAATAGTTTAGGTCGTGGTGAGTGATGTAGATGATGATTGTGCCATGGTGGAAATGTTTATCAAGTTTGATGTTATAGCTGCATGAATTTTGGACGAAATGTATAAGAAAATTGACACAAAATCTAATTGAAAACGTGACACATGTTTAAAATAATTCTAGCAGTTTTGGGTTTTGGTATTTATGGTAAAGCTTATGATAGTGATTATATATTCTAAGTTTGAAGTTGATATGTTACAGATTATGTGATGTAGTCTCTGACTGACCAAGAGCATGTTTTGGTTAATGCAAAAACTTTGTTAATGCAAAAACTAAGTGAAATGGGGGATAACTTACAGAAATATTAAGGGTTTTGTTGAAAATGATGTAGATGGTGAACATGTCTTTCAAGTTTTGTAATTGATATGTAAGAAGTTTGAAAGTTATGTGATAATTAGATCCAAGTAAAAAGGGGGCTTTAATTGAAAAATATTTAGAACAGAGTTATGGGTCTTGTTGGGTTGGTATGATTTAGATGTTGTTGGTGAATATATATTCTAAAACGGTGATCCAAAAGGTGATATCTCAAGTAGTTTCAAAGTAATCAGCAAAGTGCATATTTTGTTTGAGGGTTGCCGGCGGTAAAAGCCGCACCGCCTGCGCCCGGTGAGCAGGATAGTTGTCCATAATACCAATCGAATAACCGAGCTAAAAATGTTTTATGTCCAGTTGCAAATCGATGATACAATGATTTGGTTAAACGTGATCCAAGTAACAAGGAAAATAATATGATAAATCTACCTTCTTTCCAAAAATCGCGGGTTAGTTTCGTTACGACCATCTTGTGGTGTTGATGATTACGAAATGGTATTGGTTACCGGAGGTGAGTATAAGAATATAGCGTTAATAGGGTACCAGTGGAGAAGGTCACTTTGAATTAATTTTGTTTCCGGGTCGTACCGTCCCTAAGTAGTTCGTCAAATTCATACATTATTTTATATAATTATGTTGTTATAAATGTTTTCCACAGAAAAGAGTAAGATATGAAATTATTTTTGTACTATGAGTTTTACAAGCATGATTTTTATACTCTTTGGAATGAATAAGCTGAAAAGTAACGTACTACATTTTTGTTATTCGGTCATTTAAGGATGTTGGCTACCTTGTTTTTTAACCCCGAGACCTGCAAATCGCAAATCATGCGCAGAAGAGCAATTTCAGAAAAATAAAGTGGGCATTAACATGTATTTTTAGCATTGCATTGAGATTTGTTACTGAAATAAGTAGACTTAAAATTGCCTTTCAGAGCCAGTCTTAGCTGTTTGATGTTAAAATCATGCAGGCATGTACCCTGAGTGTGGATAAACACTTCTTTTAAGTTTTTGGGGGTGTATTGATAGGTTTGAGGAAGCATAAGAATTAATTAATTTACATTTCATGATAGCATTTGTAATAATTTATTCACTCAAAAAGACCCCCAATGAATTTGTTGATGTGTCACTGGTGTAATACAGTGATTTCAGTGACAGATGTATTATTATCAGGTAGGCTTTCTGTGGAGATGAGAATATTTATCTGTTTTGAGCCTTGTCTAGTGCATTTTGAGCTCTGAACAATTGACCGGTATGATCAAATTTGTCTATTTTCAGGTATGATGTCTTGAAAACTTGGAGAATTGAGGGACTCCAACTAAGAATATCCATGTTGACTGTGATAAGAGGTATAGTTAGATTATCTTGGCACATTTTTCATAATGTTTAAACAATATTTTAACTGTTTTGAGCCATTTCTGGTTGATTTTAAGTTGTAAACAATAGACCGATATGATCAAATGTGTCTATTTTCACCTATATTTTTTTGAAAACTTGGAGAATTGAGGGACTCCAACTAAGAATATACAGATGAACTGTGATTAGAAGTATAATAAGTTGATCTTGCCACATTTTTCATAATGTTTAACGAGATTTTAACTGTTTTGAGCCATTTCTGGTTGATTTTAAGTTGTAAACAATAGACCGATATTGTCAAATCTGTCTATTTTACTCCTCCTTTATTTAAACTTGAAGAATAGATGGACTGCCTTTAAAATCTTACATATTAACTGTACTTAGAGGTATAATAGGATATAATAGGATCATACTGACACATTTTCCATGTCATTTTAAGAAATCAGGTGTATTAATTAGCCATAAAAGAGAAGAAAACTAATTATATAAGGAGTATTTAGAGTAGAAAAACAGTCATTTAAGATCTAGAGCTCCTTTTTTAGAGCAAATATGTAAACAAAAATAACAAAATCCACAATATGCACTTAAAGCCGGAGTCAACAGGTGAGCCATTCCTGCAGTCCAAGGCAACTGGAGCCATTTTTGTTGATTTTGACCAAGACCATTATGCCGAATTGTTAAATAAGAGAGTGGAATGAAGTGAGTTGAATGCTGAATGTCCCTTAGGATAATTAAATGATGTAAAAAATAGTTTTCTGGGAGCCCTGGGACTCTAGTTCTTACAAAATTATTCATTATTGGGGTCTATGGTTACCTACTCTACCTTGTGACTATGAATATTGTGACAATTTGTGAGAGACATTTTCCTTGCGAAAGATGTGAATGGTCCTGAAAAGGACCTTTTTGTGTGAAAATTGATGCGACGTATCAAGTTCACTTGGCTGCAGCCTTCTTGGGTGTCTTTGCCTTCTTCGGCTTTGCTGACTTAGCCTTCTTTGGTGATTTGGCCTTCTTTGGCTTGGCTGACTTGGCCTTTTTGGGTGTCTTGGCCTTCTTCGGCTTGGCGGCCTTAGCTTTCTTTGGTGACTTCTTTGCCTTCTTGGCACCTGCTGGCTTCTTGGCAACCTTCTTCTTGGGGGTCTTGGCCTTCTTCGGCTTGGCAGCTTTAGGCTTGGCGGCTTTCTTGGCAGCCTTCTTTGCTTCTCCAAGCTTGAAGGATCCTGAAGCTCCAGTTCCCTTGGACTGCTTGATGGCTCCGCTCTTGACTCCGGCTTTAAGTGCAAGCTTCAGATGGGCGTTGACAGCAGTGAGGTTGTCTCCAACTTTGTAGTTGCTGGTAATGTACTTCAGGATTGCCTGTCTTGAAGATCCAGATCTCTCTTTCAGGGAGCCCAGGGCAGCAGCTATCATCTCTCCATACTTGGGGTGAGTTGCTGGCTTCTTCGGCTTGGCGGCCTTCTTGGCCTTGGGTGCCTTTGGAGTGGCAGCAGCGACGGCGACGGGTGCAGCGGCGACTTCAGCCATGTTGCTAGAATTCCGTTTAAAGAATGATCAAGATGAAGCGAAACTCCTCATTATATGGTAAGTGGGTCAGAGCTTACAAACTTGTGCGCGGACCGTAGAGAGATACGCACAGCGTAAAATCGCCTGTGTGTGTTTTCACTACCCTCCGTTTTCGTTAAATTTCTTGAAAATCTGAGTAGTTGCTGATGAAAAGTGTGTTAAATATCTTAGACGGCACATGTCTTCAGGTAAACGAACAAATCTTTAAGGCGCCTGTCTCTGCGCTGCTTCAAAACTGGTCTCTGAAGACAACGAACATGGGTGTTGAAGCACTTTGAACACTTCATGACACGGAAAATGCTTCATTTTTTGTCAGATCTCGATTTGTGATCAAATACTCGAGTATGCAGACAGCATGATGGATGCCCCTACTGCATTGTGTACGATATATATCGCGAATAAAGTGCATTGCAGCCGTGGTCTAGCTCATTTTTACCGCGGCGGAAAACACAACTTTTATCAATCGCGCTATTTTGCCTGGCTGCGGCATTAAATGTTTTGCAGTATAAACACGATATATTACAAACTTTCAGAGGAAAATATTCAATACTAGAAACTTTCAATATTATCTACATAAAAATACAAAGAAAAGTTCAGAAATCGACGAAATAAAACGGCAGAAACTTGTAAAAATCGACTAGAAATCAAATTGTAACTTCTATACCCAACCTCAGTGCCAAAGTAACGACGTTGCTAACGGCGGCGGACGACACTATTACGCCAAGACGTCGCGTACTTAATAAGACGTCACACACAATACGGAAACGTCATAATACAGCAACGTCACTACGGGAACGTCACAATAGAGACTGCAATGCATTTCGCGTTGTTAACTAACGGTTGGAGCTTCACAATTCATATAATTTCATTTAATATAGTCGTGCAACTTGTTAAAATGACTAAATCATAATAAATTGCACGTGAACGTTACAGAAGCCTGCGGTAATAGGTAAGTGCATACATTAGGTACCATAGGTATACGCGGTAAGACTTCAAAATTAATTTTTATGACAATCAGAGGATACATTCTTTGCGAAATAATTGTGTGGCCCTTAAAAGGGCCGTTTGTGTATGTTCAAGACGGAAGTCCCATTTACTTGGGGGCCTTGGTCTTCTTGGGCAGGAGAACTGCCTGGATGTTTGGCAGAACACCACCCTGAGCAATGGTCACGCCGGAGAGGAGTTTGTTCAACTCTTCGTCGTTGCGGATGGCGAGCTGTAGATGACGGGGGATGATTCTCGTCTTCTTGTTGTCTCTGGCGGCGTTACCAGCCAACTCCAAAACTTCGGCAGCCAAGTACTCGAGCACAGCGGCCAAGTACACTGGAGCTCCAGCACCGACACGCTCGGCGTAGTTGCCCTTTCGCAGCAGACGATGGATTCTGCCAACTGGGAACTGAAGTCCAGCCCTTGAGGATCGGCTCTTAGCCTTTCCCTTTGTCTTTCCACCCTTTCCACGTCCAGACATGATTGTGCGTTATTTGCGAATGCGAGATGATCACAAAATACTCAAAAAACCCTATTGCTAGCTTTTATATGAGGAAAACGGATTGACCTACTTACAACGTTACAAAATATCATCAGCCAATCAGAATTCAGCTGAAAAAATCGTGCAAATCGTGGCAAATCTGCGAGTTGCATGAAGTTTGTAAGTGTATTTCTGCAAAGATGTAGATTCTTACTCAATTTAAGTGAGTTTCCTCGACAGACCGAGATACCCATAACACGTAAATATGATTTTCAAGTATATAATACAAATAGTTTGTATTAAACAGACATCGTAAAATGACCGATCTTCCACTTTTGTGCAATTACGCGATCGGACTTAGCGAATTTGTTGAAATTGGAATAATTTTCATAAACTTCAGTTATTTGACGGGGAATGTTTTTAACGTATTAAATTATATTTATGCATACATTACTTCATATTCTGGGGCAATTAAAGGGCTCATTGCTGTATTTTGTTAGTATTATAATAAATTATAAATTATATTGTTTGTGTATATTTGAAGGACTGGTTAATTGTAACAGGAATTTCAAAATTTGACAATACGAGTGGCTCTTTTCGAAATATTTGTGTGGCCCTTAAAAGGGCCGTTTTGTTCCGACAAGCCAGTACCTACAGCTTATTTGCTGCTTGTGTACTTGGTCACAGCCTTTGTGCCTTCGCTGACGGCGTGCTTGGCGAGCTCACCGGGCAGAAGAAGACGGACAGCTGTCTGGATTTCTCTGCTTGTGATGGTGGATCGCTTGTTGTAGTGAGCGAGTCTTGATGCCTCGGCAGCGATTCTCTCGAAGATATCGTTGACAAAGCTGTTCATGATCGACATAGCCTTGCTGGAAACACCAGTGTCGGGGTGGACCTGTCTCAACACCTTGTAGATGTAGATAGAGTAGGACTCCCTCCTCCTCCTCTTGCGTTTCTTGTCGGTAGATCTTGCGGCCTTTGCCTTAGTGGCGGCCTTCTTGGATCCCTTGCTTGCAACACCCTTAGCAACCATGATTGTTCAATGAACTGAATGTCGACAACTCAATTTTTTCCTTTATATATCGCGAAGCTCCGCAAAATCGGATTGACCTACTTCACATTATTTTAACTTATTCCTGCATTCTCATTGGCTGATAGAAAAGACGGCCATTTTCCAACTCGGTGGAAAATTAGGAATTTTGCCGTTTTCGAGCAACGTTATTATAGAGTTATATATTCAATTTTTAATAAATTACATACTTTTTGCAATAAGCAGGATATTATATATTAGAATTATATATCAAAATTGGAATTTCATGTTTGCAATATATATATTCCGACCCCATTTTCTTCGGTAGGTGCTATTTTACATGAAAAATAATATTACTCGTTTAAAGAAAATAGTCGATGGAAATCTTCTCCGAGCCAACTGTGTTGCTTTTAACTGTTGATTACAATTTTTTAAGCTACTTTACAGTATTTTTCATAACATTATTTTGTATATTCAGAAAAAAACAACATTTTAGTAGCTCTTAAACTTAGCATTATGGTGGGACTCTACATTATTGCGGGACTAGTATTTCAAATATTGACAATTTTAAGAAAAGCAATTCTTTCTAGATATTTTGTGGCCCTAAAAAGGGCCGTTTGTTCCTTTCGGGGAATCGAGTAACTGATTAACCTCCGAATCCGTAGAGGGTCCTGCCTTGTCTCTTCAGAGCATAGACAACGTCCATGGCAGTGACGGTCTTCCTCTTGGCGTGCTCTGTGTATGTAACAGCATCACGGATGACGTTTTCCAAGAAAACCTTCAGAACACCACGGGTTTCCTCGTAGATGAGACCAGAGATTCTCTTCACACCACCTCGGCGAGCGAGACGACGGATGGCTGGCTTTGTGATACCCTGGATGTTATCACGGAGAACTTTCCTGTGACGTTTAGCGCCACCCTTGCCAAGACCCTTTCCTCCTTTACCACGTCCAGACATGTTGATTTCAGTGATTGAAGACTGAAGATTGACCCGAACAGCTTTTGCGGTCGTTTTATACACAGCGTAACTAGGTCACTGGCAACCGTGACCCAGATTCGCTAACAAATCGTCCTCAAATCTGATTGGTCCAAATAAGTGAGTTAGAATACGCGATAACTGCTTGGCATCGCTACTTTAGCGCCCTGTCGGTTCACGGTTTCGAACCCCTCGCCTGTAAAAATGCATAAACTACTTCTGCACGATAATCCCATTCAATTAATATTATTAAATGACATGATTTTATTAATGTTTCAAAAATATAACCACCAGAAAACGGGCCTTACGCTAATTTTACATTTAGCAGAAAATGAACAAAAATGCCAATTTTCGGTATCAGCTTGGCGATTTTTACATTTTAAATGCTAAACTCCGTTCAGAGGAGTGAAATGAAATATGAACATGGTAATTATATTGTAATATTAACTTTTCATAGCATTATCGTTTATTATATTAATATATGTGTAATATAACATCTTGATCTGCTGTAGTTTTTCCCTTAAACGTGGCTATTGTTTTAAAGGGCTGAATTATTAAGTTTTTTTATGTATGATTTCATGTATTTTTGAGGACATTGTACATAACTGGACATGTGCGAATGTTGACAATAACAGAGGCATTTCTATCTGAAAGAAGTGTGTGGCCCTAAAAAGGGCCGTTTGTTTGTTTACACAACGCACTTTAAGCACGTTCACCACGGATTCGGCGAGCCAACTGGATGTCCTTTGGCATGATGGTAACACGCTTGGCGTGGATAGCGCACAAGTTGGTGTCTTCGAAGAGTCCGACCAAGTAAGCCTCGCTGGCCTCCTGGAGAGCCAAGACAGCTGAGCTCTGGAAGCGGAGATCAGTCTTGAAGTCCTGGGCGATTTCACGGACCAGGCGCTGGAATGGCAGTTTCCTGATGAGCAATTCTGTGCTCTTCTGGTAACGTCTGATTTCACGGAGAGCGACGGTTCCTGGCCTGTATCTGTGTGGCTTCTTCACTCCACCAGTTGCTGGTGCGCTCTTACGAGCGGCCTTGGTGGCCAACTGTTTGCGAGGAGCCTTTCCTCCGGTAGATTTACGAGCGGTCTGCTTTGTACGAGCCATCTTCTGAGTAGTCAGAGATACTATGACCTCGTCGCAAAATTGTGCACATTAAATAGACAAACTTACTGATGTGTCCTGATTGGTCAGGCAAAATGTTGCGAGCTTAGTCGAAAAAACGGATAGTAAATAAACCAATCACGATATAACTAACAAACACCCATCAACCAATGAAATTGTAGCTTATTAAAGCCGTGTCGGCTGGACTGAAAGAAATGAAATCACTCTGCAGAGCAGGTTTTGATTGCTTTTTAAATATTGTTTCGCAAATGTTTAAAGCAATTCCTTTTGATATTTCATAGATAATTCGGAAGGCTATCAGTTCTGTTCATTGCATGATCAGTGCATTACTGTAAATGGTGCAAAAAAACCTCAGTAATTGTGTGCAATGCTTACAGTACTTTTAGCAAAATTTGACCATCATTTACCATGATTTTATTAGAATGTGAGATATAATGTTCTGTTTAAGTGTAATAAGTTGCATTTGACATATAGAAGCAGGCTAGAGTATGAAATCATGCGCAGAAGAGCAATTTCAGAAAAATAAAGTGGGCATTAACATGTATTTTTAGCATTGCATTGAGATTTGTTACTGAAATAAGTAGACTTAAAATTGCCTTTCAGAGCCAGTCTTAGCTGTTTGATGTTAAAATCATGCAGGCATGTACCCTGAGTGTGGATAAACACTTCTTTTAAGTTTTTGGGGGTGTATTGATAGGTTTGAGGAAGCATAAGAATTAATTAATTTACATTTCATGATAGCATTTGTAATAATTTATTCACTCAAAAAGACCCCCAATGAATTTGTTGATGTGTCACTGGTGTAATACAGTGATTTCAGTGACAGATGTATTATTATCAGGTAGGCTTTCTGTGGAGATGAGAATATTTATCTGTTTTGAGCCTTGTCTAGTGCATTTTGAGCTCTGAACAATTGACCGGTATGATCAAATTTGTCTATTTTCAGGTATGATGTCTTGAAAACTTGGAGAATTGAGGGACTCCAACTAAGAATATCCATGTTGACTGTGATAAGAGGTATAGTTAGATTATCTTGGCACATTTTTCATAATGTTTAAACAATATTTTAACTGTTTTGAGCCATTTCTGGTTGATTTTAAGTTGTAAACAATAGACCGATATGATCAAATGTGTCTATTTTCACCTATATTTTTTTGAAAACTTGGAGAATTGAGGGACTCCAACTAAGAATATACAGATGAACTGTGATTAGAAGTATAATAAGTTGATCTTGCCACATTTTTCATAATGTTTAACGAGATTTTAACTGTTTTGAGCCATTTCTGGTTGATTTTAAGTTGTAAACAATAGACCGATATTGTCAAATCTGTCTATTTTACTCCTCCTTTATTTAAACTTGAAGAATAGATGGACTGCCTTTAAAATCTTACATATTAACTGTACTTAGAGGTATAATAGGATATAATAGGATCATACTGACACATTTTCCATGTCATTTTAAGAAATCAGGTGTATTAATTAGCCATAAAAGAGAAGAAAACTAATTATATAAGGAGTATTTAGAGTAGAAAAACAGTCATTTAAGATCTAGAGCTCCTTTTTTAGAGCAAATATGTAAACAAAAATAACAAAATCCACAATATGCACTTAAAGCCGGAGTCAACAGGTGAGCCATTCCTGCAGTCCAAGGCAACTGGAGCCATTTTTGTTGATTTTGACCAAGACCATTATGCCGAATTGTTAAATAAGAGAGTGGAATGAAGTGAGTTGAATGCTGAATGTCCCTTAGGATAATTAAATGATGTAAAAAATAGTTTTCTGGGAGCCCTGGGACTCTAGTTCTTACAAAATTATTCATTATTGGGGTCTATGGTTACCTACTCTACCTTGTGACTATGAATATTGTGACAATTTGTGAGAGACATTTTCCTTGCGAAAGATGTGAATGGTCCTGAAAAGGACCTTTTTGTGTGAAAATTGATGCGACGTATCAAGTTCACTTGGCTGCAGCCTTCTTGGGTGTCTTTGCCTTCTTCGGCTTTGCTGACTTAGCCTTCTTTGGTGATTTGGCCTTCTTTGGCTTGGCTGACTTGGCCTTTTTGGGTGTCTTGGCCTTCTTCGGCTTGGCGGCCTTAGCTTTCTTTGGTGACTTCTTTGCCTTCTTGGCACCTGCTGGCTTCTTGGCAACCTTCTTCTTGGGGGTCTTGGCCTTCTTCGGCTTGGCAGCTTTAGGCTTGGCGGCTTTCTTGGCAGCCTTCTTTGCTTCTCCAAGCTTGAAGGATCCTGAAGCTCCAGTTCCCTTGGACTGCTTGATGGCTCCGCTCTTGACTCCGGCTTTAAGTGCAAGCTTCAGATGGGCGTTGACAGCAGTGAGGTTGTCTCCAACTTTGTAGTTGCTGGTAATGTACTTCAGGATTGCCTGTCTTGAAGATCCAGATCTCTCTTTCAGGGAGCCCAGGGCAGCAGCTATCATCTCTCCATACTTGGGGTGAGTTGCTGGCTTCTTCGGCTTGGCGGCCTTCTTGGCCTTGGGTGCCTTTGGAGTGGCAGCAGCGACGGCGACGGGTGCAGCGGCGACTTCAGCCATGTTGCTAGAATTCCGTTTAAAGAATGATCAAGATGAAGCGAAACTCCTCATTATATGGTAAGTGGGTCAGAGCTTACAAACTTGTGCGCGGACCGTAGAGAGATACGCACAGCGTAAAATCGCCTGTGTGTGTTTTCACTACCCTCCGTTTTCGTTAAATTTCTTGAAAATCTGAGTAGTTGCTGATGAAAAGTGTGTTAAATATCTTAGACGGCACATGTCTTCAGGTAAACGAACAAATCTTTAAGGCGCCTGTCTCTGCGCTGCTTCAAAACTGGTCTCTGAAGACAACGAACATGGGTGTTGAAGCACTTTGAACACTTCATGACACGGAAAATGCTTCATTTTTTGTCAGATCTCGATTTGTGATCAAATACTCGAGTATGCAGACAGCATGATGGATGCCCCTACTGCATTGTGTACGATATATATCGCGAATAAAGTGCATTGCAGCCGTGGTCTAGCTCATTTTTACCGCGGCGGAAAACACAACTTTTATCAATCGCGCTATTTTGCCTGGCTGCGGCATTAAATGTTTTGCAGTATAAACACGATATATTACAAACTTTCAGAGGAAAATATTCAATACTAGAAACTTTCAATATTATCTACATAAAAATACAAAGAAAAGTTCAGAAATCGACGAAATAAAACGGCAGAAACTTGTAAAAATCGACTAGAAATCAAATTGTAACTTCTATACCCAACCTCAGTGCCAAAGTAACGACGTTGCTAACGGCGGCGGACGACACTATTACGCCAAGACGTCGCGTACTTAATAAGACGTCACACACAATACGGAAACGTCATAATACAGCAACGTCACTACGGGAACGTCACAATAGAGACTGCAATGCATTTCGCGTTGTTAACTAACGGTTGGAGCTTCACAATTCATATAATTTCATTTAATATAGTCGTGCAACTTGTTAAAATGACTAAATCATAATAAATTGCACGTGAACGTTACAGAAGCCTGCGGTAATAGGTAAGTGCATACATTAGGTACCATAGGTATACGCGGTAAGACTTCAAAATTAATTTTTATGACAATCAGAGGATACATTCTTTGCGAAATAATTGTGTGGCCCTTAAAAGGGCCGTTTGTGTATGTTCAAGACGGAAGTCCCATTTACTTGGGGGCCTTGGTCTTCTTGGGCAGGAGAACTGCCTGGATGTTTGGCAGAACACCACCCTGAGCAATGGTCACGCCGGAGAGGAGTTTGTTCAACTCTTCGTCGTTGCGGATGGCGAGCTGTAGATGACGGGGGATGATTCTCGTCTTCTTGTTGTCTCTGGCGGCGTTACCAGCCAACTCCAAAACTTCGGCAGCCAAGTACTCGAGCACAGCGGCCAAGTACACTGGAGCTCCAGCACCGACACGCTCGGCGTAGTTGCCCTTTCGCAGCAGACGATGGATTCTGCCAACTGGGAACTGAAGTCCAGCCCTTGAGGATCGGCTCTTAGCCTTTCCCTTTGTCTTTCCACCCTTTCCACGTCCAGACATGATTGTGCGTTATTTGCGAATGCGAGATGATCACAAAATACTCAAAAAACCCTATTGCTAGCTTTTATATGAGGAAAACGGATTGACCTACTTACAACGTTACAAAATATCATCAGCCAATCAGAATTCAGCTGAAAAAATCGTGCAAATCGTGGCAAATCTGCGAGTTGCATGAAGTTTGTAAGTGTATTTCTGCAAAGATGTAGATTCTTACTCAATTTAAGTGAGTTTCCTCGACAGACCGAGATACCCATAACACGTAAATATGATTTTCAAGTATATAATACAAATAGTTTGTATTAAACAGACATCGTAAAATGACCGATCTTCCACTTTTGTGCAATTACGCGATCGGACTTAGCGAATTTGTTGAAATTGGAATAATTTTCATAAACTTCAGTTATTTGACGGGGAATGTTTTTAACGTATTAAATTATATTTATGCATACATTACTTCATATTCTGGGGCAATTAAAGGGCTCATTGCTGTATTTTGTTAGTATTATAATAAATTATAAATTATATTGTTTGTGTATATTTGAAGGACTGGTTAATTGTAACAGGAATTTCAAAATTTGACAATACGAGTGGCTCTTTTCGAAATATTTGTGTGGCCCTTAAAAGGGCCGTTTTGTTCCGACAAGCCAGTACCTACAGCTTATTTGCTGCTTGTGTACTTGGTCACAGCCTTTGTGCCTTCGCTGACGGCGTGCTTGGCGAGCTCACCGGGCAGAAGAAGACGGACAGCTGTCTGGATTTCTCTGCTTGTGATGGTGGATCGCTTGTTGTAGTGAGCGAGTCTTGATGCCTCGGCAGCGATTCTCTCGAAGATATCGTTGACAAAGCTGTTCATGATCGACATAGCCTTGCTGGAAACACCAGTGTCGGGGTGGACCTGTCTCAACACCTTGTAGATGTAGATAGAGTAGGACTCCCTCCTCCTCCTCTTGCGTTTCTTGTCGGTAGATCTTGCGGCCTTTGCCTTAGTGGCGGCCTTCTTGGATCCCTTGCTTGCAACACCCTTAGCAACCATGATTGTTCAATGAACTGAATGTCGACAACTCAATTTTTTCCTTTATATATCGCGAAGCTCCGCAAAATCGGATTGACCTACTTCACATTATTTTAACTTATTCCTGCATTCTCATTGGCTGATAGAAAAGACGGCCATTTTCCAACTCGGTGGAAAATTAGGAATTTTGCCGTTTTCGAGCAACGTTATTATAGAGTTATATATTCAATTTTTAATAAATTACATACTTTTTGCAATAAGCAGGATATTATATATTAGAATTATATATCAAAATTGGAATTTCATGTTTGCAATATATATATTCCGACCCCATTTTCTTCGGTAGGTGCTATTTTACATGAAAAATAATATTACTCGTTTAAAGAAAATAGTCGATGGAAATCTTCTCCGAGCCAACTGTGTTGCTTTTAACTGTTGATTACAATTTTTTAAGCTACTTTACAGTATTTTTCATAACATTATTTTGTATATTCAGAAAAAAACAACATTTTAGTAGCTCTTAAACTTAGCATTATGGTGGGACTCTACATTATTGCGGGACTAGTATTTCAAATATTGACAATTTTAAGAAAAGCAATTCTTTCTAGATATTTTGTGGCCCTAAAAAGGGCCGTTTGTTCCTTTCGGGGAATCGAGTAACTGATTAACCTCCGAATCCGTAGAGGGTCCTGCCTTGTCTCTTCAGAGCATAGACAACGTCCATGGCAGTGACGGTCTTCCTCTTGGCGTGCTCTGTGTATGTAACAGCATCACGGATGACGTTTTCCAAGAAAACCTTCAGAACACCACGGGTTTCCTCGTAGATGAGACCAGAGATTCTCTTCACACCACCTCGGCGAGCGAGACGACGGATGGCTGGCTTTGTGATACCCTGGATGTTATCACGGAGAACTTTCCTGTGACGTTTAGCGCCACCCTTGCCAAGACCCTTTCCTCCTTTACCACGTCCAGACATGTTGATTTCAGTGATTGAAGACTGAAGATTGACCCGAACAGCTTTTGCGGTCGTTTTATACACAGCGTAACTAGGTCACTGGCAACCGTGACCCAGATTCGCTAACAAATCGTCCTCAAATCTGATTGGTCCAAATAAGTGAGTTAGAATACGCGATAACTGCTTGGCATCGCTACTTTAGCGCCCTGTCGGTTCACGGTTTCGAACCCCTCGCCTGTAAAAATGCATAAACTACTTCTGCACGATAATCCCATTCAATTAATATTATTAAATGACATGATTTTATTAATGTTTCAAAAATATAACCACCAGAAAACGGGCCTTACGCTAATTTTACATTTAGCAGAAAATGAACAAAAATGCCAATTTTCGGTATCAGCTTGGCGATTTTTACATTTTAAATGCTAAACTCCGTTCAGAGGAGTGAAATGAAATATGAACATGGTAATTATATTGTAATATTAACTTTTCATAGCATTATCGTTTATTATATTAATATATGTGTAATATAACATCTTGATCTGCTGTAGTTTTTCCCTTAAACGTGGCTATTGTTTTAAAGGGCTGAATTATTAAGTTTTTTTATGTATGATTTCATGTATTTTTGAGGACATTGTACATAACTGGACATGTGCGAATGTTGACAATAACAGAGGCATTTCTATCTGAAAGAAGTGTGTGGCCCTAAAAAGGGCCGTTTGTTTGTTTACACAACGCACTTTAAGCACGTTCACCACGGATTCGGCGAGCCAACTGGATGTCCTTTGGCATGATGGTAACACGCTTGGCGTGGATAGCGCACAAGTTGGTGTCTTCGAAGAGTCCGACCAAGTAAGCCTCGCTGGCCTCCTGGAGAGCCAAGACAGCTGAGCTCTGGAAGCGGAGATCAGTCTTGAAGTCCTGGGCGATTTCACGGACCAGGCGCTGGAATGGCAGTTTCCTGATGAGCAATTCTGTGCTCTTCTGGTAACGTCTGATTTCACGGAGAGCGACGGTTCCTGGCCTGTATCTGTGTGGCTTCTTCACTCCACCAGTTGCTGGTGCGCTCTTACGAGCGGCCTTGGTGGCCAACTGTTTGCGAGGAGCCTTTCCTCCGGTAGATTTACGAGCGGTCTGCTTTGTACGAGCCATCTTCTGAGTAGTCAGAGATACTATGACCTCGTCGCAAAATTGTGCACATTAAATAGACAAACTTACTGATGTGTCCTGATTGGTCAGGCAAAATGTTGCGAGCTTAGTCGAAAAAACGGATAGTAAATAAACCAATCACGATATAACTAACAAACACCCATCAACCAATGAAATTGTAGCTTATTAAAGCCGTGTCGGCTGGACTGAAAGAAATGAAATCACTCTGCAGAGCAGGTTTTGATTGCTTTTTAAATATTGTTTCGCAAATGTTTAAAGCAATTCCTTTTGATATTTCATAGATAATTCGGAAGGCTATCAGTTCTGTTCATTGCATGATCAGTGCATTACTGTAAATGGTGCAAAAAAACCTCAGTAATTGTGTGCAATGCTTACAGTACTTTTAGCAAAATTTGACCATCATTTACCATGATTTTATTAGAATGTGAGATATAATGTTCTGTTTAAGTGTAATAAGTTGCATTTGACATATAGAAGCAGGCTAGAGTATGAAATCATGCGCAGAAGAGCAATTTCAGAAAAATAAAGTGGGCATTAACATGTATTTTTAGCATTGCATTGAGATTTGTTACTGAAATAAGTAGACTTAAAATTGCCTTTCAGAGCCAGTCTTAGCTGTTTGATGTTAAAATCATGCAGGCATGTACCCTGAGTGTGGATAAACACTTCTTTTAAGTTTTTGGGGGTGTATTGATAGGTTTGAGGAAGCATAACAATTAATTAATTTACATTTCATGATAGCATTTGTAATAATTTATTCACTCAAAAAGACCCCCAATGAATTTGTTGATGTGTCACTGGTGTAATACAGTGATTTCAGTGACAGATGTATTATTATCAGGTAGGCTTTCTGTGGAGATGAGAATATTTATCTGTTTTGAGCCTTGTCTAGTGCATTTTGAGCTCTGAACAATTGACCGGTATGATCAAATTTGTCTATTTTCAGGTATGATGTCTTGAAAACTTGGAGAATTGAGGGACTCCAACTAAGAATATCCATGTTGACTGTGATAAGAGGTATAGTTAGATTATCTTGGCACATTTTTCATAATGTTTAAACAATATTTTAACTGTTTTGAGCCATTTCTGGTTGATTTTAAGTTGTAAACAATAGACCGATATGATCAAATGTGTCTATTTTCACCTATATTTTTTTGAAAACTTGGAGAATTGAGGGACTCCAACTAAGAATATACAGATGAACTGTGATTAGAAGTATAATAAGTTGATCTTGCCACATTTTTCATAATGTTTAACGAGATTTTAACTGTTTTGAGCCATTTCTGGTTGATTTTAAGTTGTAAACAATAGACCGATATTGTCAAATCTGTCTATTTTACTCCTCCTTTATTTAAACTTGAAGAATAGATGGACTGCCTTTAAAATCTTACATATTAACTGTACTTAGAGGTATAATAGGATATAATAGGATCATACTGACACATTTTCCATGTCATTTTAAGAAATCAGGTGTATTAATTAGCCATAAAAGAGAAGAAAACTAATTATATAAGGAGTATTTAGAGTAGAAAAACAGTCATTTAAGATCTAGAGCTCCTTTTTTAGAGCAAATATGTAAACAAAAATAACAAAATCCACAATATGCACTTAAAGCCGGAGTCAACAGGTGAGCCATTCCTGCAGTCCAAGGCAACTGGAGCCATTTTTGTTGATTTTGACCAAGACCATTATGCCGAATTGTTAAATAAGAGAGTGGAATGAAGTGAGTTGAATGCTGAATGTCCCTTAGGATAATTAAATGATGTAAAAAATAGTTTTCTGGGAGCCCTGGGACTCTAGTTCTTACAAAATTATTCATTATTGGGGTCTATGGTTACCTACTCTACCTTGTGACTATGAATATTGTGACAATTTGTGAGAGACATTTTCCTTGCGAAAGATGTGAATGGTCCTGAAAAGGACCTTTTTGTGTGAAAATTGATGCGACGTATCAAGTTCACTTGGCTGCAGCCTTCTTGGGTGTCTTTGCCTTCTTCGGCTTTGCTGACTTAGCCTTCTTTGGTGATTTGGCCTTCTTTGGCTTGGCTGACTTGGCCTTTTTGGGTGTCTTGGCCTTCTTCGGCTTGGCGGCCTTAGCTTTCTTTGGTGACTTCTTTGCCTTCTTGGCACCTGCTGGCTTCTTGGCAACCTTCTTCTTGGGGGTCTTGGCCTTCTTCGGCTTGGCAGCTTTAGGCTTGGCGGCTTTCTTGGCAGCCTTCTTTGCTTCTCCAAGCTTGAAGGATCCTGAAGCTCCAGTTCCCTTGGACTGCTTGATGGCTCCGCTCTTGACTCCGGCTTTAAGTGCAAGCTTCAGATGGGCGTTGACAGCAGTGAGGTTGTCTCCAACTTTGTAGTTGCTGGTAATGTACTTCAGGATTGCCTGTCTTGAAGATCCAGATCTCTCTTTCAGGGAGCCCAGGGCAGCAGCTATCATCTCTCCATACTTGGGGTGAGTTGCTGGCTTCTTCGGCTTGGCGGCCTTCTTGGCCTTGGGTGCCTTTGGAGTGGCAGCAGCGACGGCGACGGGTGCAGCGGCGACTTCAGCCATGTTGCTAGAATTCCGTTTAAAGAATGATCAAGATGAAGCGAAACTCCTCATTATATGGTAAGTGGGTCAGAGCTTACAAACTTGTGCGCGGACCGTAGAGAGATACGCACAGCGTAAAATCGCCTGTGTGTGTTTTCACTACCCTCCGTTTTCGTTAAATTTCTTGAAAATCTGAGTAGTTGCTGATGAAAAGTGTGTTAAATATCTTAGACGGCACATGTCTTCAGGTAAACGAACAAATCTTTAAGGCGCCTGTCTCTGCGCTGCTTCAAAACTGGTCTCTGAAGACAACGAACATGGGTGTTGAAGCACTTTGAACACTTCATGACACGGAAAATGCTTCATTTTTTGTCAGATCTCGATTTGTGATCAAATACTCGAGTATGCAGACAGCATGATGGATGCCCCTACTGCATTGTGTACGATATATATCGCGAATAAAGTGCATTGCAGCCGTGGTCTAGCTCATTTTTACCGCGGCGGAAAACACAACTTTTATCAATCGCGCTATTTTGCCTGGCTGCGGCATTAAATGTTTTGCAGTATAAACACGATATATTACAAACTTTCAGAGGAAAATATTCAATACTAGAAACTTTCAATATTATCTACATAAAAATACAAAGAAAAGTTCAGAAATCGACGAAATAAAACGGCAGAAACTTGTAAAAATCGACTAGAAATCAAATTGTAACTTCTATACCCAACCTCAGTGCCAAAGTAACGACGTTGCTAACGGCGGCGGACGACACTATTACGCCAAGACGTCGCGTACTTAATAAGACGTCACACACAATACGGAAACGTCATAATACAGCAACGTCACTACGGGAACGTCACAATAGAGACTGCAATGCATTTCGCGTTGTTAACTAACGGTTGGAGCTTCACAATTCATATAATTTCATTTAATATAGTCGTGCAACTTGTTAAAATGACTAAATCATAATAAATTGCACGTGAACGTTACAGAAGCCTGCGGTAATAGGTAAGTGCATAAAAAATATGCTGTTTGACAAGTTATTGGGCCTTTAATAAGACGTCACAATACAGGAAACGTCATAATACAGCAACGTCACAATACGGGAACATCTCAATACAGACTGCAGTGCATTTCGCGGTGTTAACTAACGGTTTACGCACAGCGTAAAATTGTCTGTGTGTGTTTTCCCTACCCTCCGTTTTTGTTCGATTTCTTGAAAATCTTAGTAGTTGGTGATGAAAACTGTGTTGAATATCTCAGATGGCACATATCTTAAGGTTAACGAACAAATCTTTCAGGTACATGTCTATGCGCTGCTTCAAAACTGGTCTCTGAACACAACAAACATGGGTGCTGAAACACTTTACTGGCCCCGGCTCACGTTTATTGGGTTATTGTTAAGTCGACAAAATATATAAAACGTTTTTTGCACATTATTATAGTTTTTGGTATTAGCATAACGGTTCCATTCAACATTACAACTTTCAACACTTGCTGTTGTTGTTTTGTTAGAAAATATCAATACTTCAGGATGACGACAGACGAGCCAGCTATCGTAACGGTACGACAAGGGAATGGAGAGCCAGACATTATGATAAATATTCGCCGTACTGCAGCCCAAATCAACACAGGTGACCTCCCATCCGCCCTGCCAGGTGGACTGACCCGTCATCGCAAACAGTACTTATACAGAACAGTCCGCCAGTATCTCTATACCTGACAACCAGAAAGCTATGTGTCCTACAACGTGATAAGACTTCAGTGTTTATGTAAATACTAAATTAGGCAATATTTACAGTCGTACCTTTAGTAATATTTGGACCATAAGGTGTTATTTTGATATGTTTTATTCTTGTTGTATCGTTATGACAGACACATCGTGTCATTTTAAACTGTATTATTGATAGAGTTAAGTACTTGAAATGAAGAAATAATTTTTTTTCTTGCGTTCCTGAATAAAAAAACTAATAGTCGTTCTTGATTTTCATTTATAATATTCGATTGAAAATACTGTGTTGAATCACGTCACATCTATAAATATTTACACTTCAACTTTGTCCTCTACGATAAATTCTCATTCATCAAACGGATCATAATTTCTGTTGGTAAACAGTGTGACGTATTAATTTAAAAGGCGTGGCTACAGTACAGCCGTTTGGATCTACACTGATTGCCTACGCAATAAAGATGCCTCTATGGAGGAAAGGGTTAAGGAGTGTTGGTGAGACAATTTTTGGTGACGAGCTTATTTAACCCTCTTACGCCGAAAGCGACATTTATGTCGCACCCGTAAAACGCTGAGAGCGACATTAAAGTCGCTTATCGGGAGAGACCGAGAGCGACATATTTGTCGCTTTTAAAATACAATGATATTGAAATACAAAAAAAAATGTATATTCCTTGTCATATTTTTTGGATAGTTGTAAGATTTTATTAACAAATGGCGCGCCATGATTGCATGTAAACATATTTCCTAAAAATAACGTCATTAAAACAAAAAACGACGTCATTTTCGGGGTCACTTTTGGCGTCAAATGCTCGATGTCGTTACGGCGGTCGCGTCATTTGTTGCATGGTAAAAAATTTACCATCCGGATGTGCGAGTTCCTTACAAAGATCTTATATTTCATTATCTAATACTTCGGAAATGTTATAGTTAAATGTTGTAAAAGGTTATTGCCGAAGATGAAATTTCCGTGAGAGCAAGAACAGTCGGCCTATAGGCAAAGATTTCTTATTTAAGCATTTTCCAGAAATATACCTTATCTATTTTACGGACTATAATAAAGTTAAGAATGCGATTTATTTACAATTCCATTAAATTAAAACTCATCAAGTTTGATGCATTTTACGATTTCATGCAAAGAACATTATTTAGTCCTGGATAAACAAGCCGACGGATATCATACATACCATTTCTTACATGCGCGTATACACAACAGAATGGCTATTAGGGTTAATCATCAAACTCTGCACATGTATAAATATATGTCAGGTGTATGCAAATCACTCCAATAAATCGATAAGAAATTATCTTGTCTGAATAAATCTTATAAAACATACGAGTTGTGACAATTTAAAAGAAGTATGCATTAATTTCAAACCTTTTTTTAGTTTTAAATATATTCATACAAACTACATATGCGTTGCGGAAATAATAACTTGTTTCGGTCGAAACATTTCCATGACTTATTTAATTTTGTAAGTTATTTTCAGCATTTTTATTTTTGCGAGCGATTTAGATGTAGTCCATCATATCACAAAAAGGAAAAAGTACTGGGTGGCTAGTTTATCAATCGGGTGACGAGATGCGGTTTGTGGAAAAAATAAAGGGTGTTTGATTAATGTATCAAGGGTTTGGATGTTTACTTATTGAATAGTCGATAGATCGATCATTCAATCATTTGATAAACCAATTAACCAATCAAACAAACAATTTATCGATCAACCAAATAATCGATCAATCAGATCAATCAGTTATTTGTAATGCGCACACATTTTTTTAATGATGATAAATTAATATTTCTCCGGATTAAAAGACGATTTTTGTTTTTATAAATATTTTTGCTTACTTAAGCATTGGTGGAAAATCTGCTCATAAGTTTTACAGAGACATTAGTTTAATGTCTAATGGTAGGTTGAGTAGAACATAATGTCTAGCATAAATAACCCCGATATTTATGAAAAAAGTTGCATTTCGGTGAAAGTTTGATTTTGCCCGGAAGTTCTTTTGTTACTTAACGAATACCAAAGAACTATGTACCAGCCTGCATAAGAAAAACAAGTATGTTTTAATTAACCGGCTATATTTTTTCTAAGCGAACATAACTAAATCCAGACCTAACATAGATTTCTAGGAATCAGAAATCTGAAAGACGAAAATATATGCACTAAAATTGGTTCAATTCAGTGTTTGTCTCTTTTTCTCATTTATTTTGACGAACACACAGAGAAGATACATGTAAAAAAGACCTGTGAACTTTTCTGTCGATATCTGTCGCAATTTTTGAAATTTGCAATCGATACCGGTCATGTTAATCCTTTTTGAAAAGCGGAACAAATACCCGTTATACTAAATGACGGCTATTAAATTCACTTCTCCCACTTCTCTTCGAAGGCAGCTGCACAATCAACGCTTAACTCGTATTGTACCCCCAGTTTTTATTACCGGGAAATCTGGAACTCCAACCCGAATGGGACGAATGAACCACCAGTTCAGCAAACCGTTTTTACTGCATGATAGAAACAAATATTTTCATTAATAGTCTGGTTAGCGATCTCTGTTTTTCAAAGATTTCGTTTGCGCATAAACTATCCACGAGTCATGAGAACGCAATTAAAGTAAATTATGAGTTATATCTAAAACTCACACCGGATGGATTGCCGTGCAACCATTCATGTGTATCAAAAATTTAAATCAGAAAAAAATCATTTACCGGTATTATTTGCCGGCACTGTCTTTCTTTCAACAAAAATAAATCGGAAGATAATGCATTGGGATAGTGAAATTGTGTACATCCGTACACGGGTGCTCTAACTGGGAAATCAGTATCCGCCGGTACTTGGTTAAAGACCTGTTGTCGGTTTGTGTGTCCGATCACAAACATACTATACGCATGTTCTGTTTCAGATTACGTACATGTATATGCTTCATAACATAAGTTTCTTCAAACACAAATCTCGGAGAAAGTTGTAAATATAAAATATAAATATATGCAATCTACTAATATTAAAATTATTAATTTTAACAAAAATGTAAATGAATATACACTAATGAGGCTTGAACAAATACAAATGAGTCTCAAACCGCATCGAAATTAAAAGCGACGTTAACTTTGGCGCTCCGTAACGTCATTTCCGTCGCGACGTCAACAACATCCTAAAATAATGACTCCGGCGTAAGAGGGTTAAGGAATGATTCTTATTTTGGTGCGGTTCATGCAGATTGGACGTGCACGCGAGAGCTGGCAAATCCATCATCATCATATCATCATCATCATATCATCATCATCATCATATCATCATCATCATCATATCATCATCATCATATCATCATCATCATCATCATATCATCATCATCATATCATCATCATATCATCATCATCATCATATCATCATCATCATCATATCATCATCATATCATCATCATCATCATCATCATATCATCATCATCATCATCATCATATCATCATCATATCATCATCATCATCATCAGAATGCTTTAAATTCATAGGGTATATGATATAACAAATAAATACTAATGTTGAGGTCGATATGTAGTTTTGCGGACCTGGGTAGTGTGATATCGACCTCGGACTTCGTCCTCGGTCGATATCACACTACCCAGGTCCGCAAAACTACATATCGACCTCAACATTAGTATTTATTTGTATAATAATAGTTGTTATTTTAACATTTTGATGACGTCATTTACGTCACGTTACCGTTGTCGTTATATTTCGCGCCATTTATCGTTCAATTTAGCTTGATAAGCCGCACGGCGTCAACTTAATATTTGTCTTAATTGAAGATTTCTGTAACATCACCGGGCCAATGTTTGCAATCAGCATATATTTTTGGCTAATATTTTGAATCGTATATACATGTAGCAAAGAAATCTGCATTTCTCTCCTGCCTAAATGTAGTCTACAGTTAACAAAATTCCAGTTAATCGGTACGTAATCATGCAATGCTTGCTAGTTTCAATCTTTGATAAAATACTTTTTTCTTTAAAATAAGTCGCAACTACAGTGCATGCGATGCAATACATATATGTGAATTTAACAGGTTGCACGACTATAACGAGTAAATGCATTTTCGTGATTTCATTAAAAGCGTCTGAGTGTGCAGTTTGATCCGAGGTCAGTATCCGTGACACTAGCTTTTGTCAGAGTAGTGAACAACGCATTCGAAGATTAGACGCAAATTTCCTGCGACATTAACCAGGCAGGCCCGCCTGTCTAGTACCGGGCTGAACAGTTGGGTATGGAAAAGAAAGCTTAAAGAAAAAAATAAAATAAAAAAAGTAACTAATCACGTACTGTTTTAAACGTATACTGATTATATATTATTTTATGTACAGTTGAACCTGTCTTAGCAGCCATTAGCATTCAGCAACCACCTGCCTCAAACAGCTTGACGTTTGAATTATGTCTTAGAATGACATTTAGTTATAATTTTTACTAATTTTTTTAGCTGTCTTAAGCAGCCACCAGTAGTATACAGCTTTTTGTGACTCCCTTTGGGTGGCTGTTGAACACAGGTTTGACTGTATACACTTGTTATTCAGTCTGTAGTCTTCTGTCACATTCAGCCGTCTTAGTTTTCCGTGGCTCAGCTCAAAAGTTAGTAAAACAATTAATGACTTTGAACCACATGACTGTAACGGAAACAAACAAATAAACACATTTGTAATTTGCGCATTTTACTTATACTGTGTCATTGTGAATGTGCTGCGAGATCTTATCATTCTTATAAAACGGGTTACAAATACAAAATATTCGATTTTTGCGCTTTAACTGTTTTAGCCTTTTACGGTATTTTGAAATAAATACCCGTTAACAAATCAACCTTGCATTATTTATATTTTTATAATTTTTCATAAAGGGAAATATTGACTACAAACCTGCTGGATTTAACAAACAAGTTAAAAAATATAGTCATTTTTGTTTTCGTTTGACGGGCAAAAACACTGAGAAAGACCACATCGGCTTCCTTCCACTTAGATTACATTCGTGGAAAAAAGTTACCCTAGCTGAGCTCAAGGGCTTCATAGCCGTTGTTCTCAACATGGGTTTGGTTCAAAATCCTTCTATAGAACATGATTGGAGAAAAATCAAGGACAACCAAGATATTCGTTGATTTAGGAAAATGTTCCTTGTTTCAATTCTACACATTATTGACAACAACATCACGCACAAGCCGATCAAAAATAACTAACTATGATCCTGCAGCAAAATTTATGCCAGTACTTGATCATTTCTAATTTAAGATCTAGCTACCTTTACACTTCAAAGCAGCAACTATGTGTGGATGAATCGTTAAGTGGGACGAGAGCTCGGTCTGTTATGAGGCAATATATTTCATATTTTTATTTTTTAATTTGGCATCAAATTGTGGATGTTGGTTGAATCCGTAACTGGGTATGTCGTTAGAATCCTATGTTATATCGGGCGACAGTATGATTCTGTTAAACCCAGTAACTTACAGGTTAGTGATGTTTTCCGGCTTTCGTCGGAATCAAATCCACTAAACAAATTTTTACATGTTTATTGTTATAGTTTTTTTTGCATCATTACGGCCTGCATCTGAACTCTTTCCAACTCAAACCTATCTCACCGGGACTCTAAAGCAAAACCGACCAATGCCTAATGCAATTAAGACAGCTTACCTTAAAAACAACGTATCAAAATTGAAATATTATGTATTGCATATAAAGATCGCGATAAAAAGCCTGCAAAAATGGTTTCTACATTTCATTCTGCGAAAATCAGTACAAATCTATCTCGAAAACCAGTTGCAGTAAAAAGATACAACCATACGTCCGTCTGTCCGTCACAAAAACTTAACGTTGGCTCTAACTTTGCCATTTCTTAATATTTCTTCATCAAACTTTCAAATTATATTGCATATGACAACACAGGCATGATGATGCCAAATTCTTTAGGTCGAGCTTACCTTTTAATGGAGTTATGCCCCTTTTTGTACTTGGAATTTTTATTCTGACAAAGAACCAGATGCGACAAAACTGAACACCCATCTAAATAATTTATTGCACAGGTTTTCAATTAACGCATATATCTTATATAAGCAAAACAGTACTGTCACGCCTATAGCAAGACTAAGATTTATGGAAGAGGTTAGCGAGGCATTATCACGTAAGCATCTTGGAAATGTACACTGTACCAATAATCAACGAAGCCGACTGCGCGAGGGAAGCCTCGAGACCGCTCCGTTTGCGCCAGGCGGGCCGCCGGTGACCGGAAGAGCACGTAATTTACCTGCACCACATGCAGGAAGAAGGTTAATCCCATGTGCTTGTATCGGCAGGGGTGTATAGAAATGTTACCTGTTTACGACCTCAGCGCGTTTGTTCTTAGGTAGTCGCTAATTCCACATGAAATCTGTTTCGTTAATTGTTTCATTCTGGAGGTTCTGGGTGGGTGACATGTCAGTCGCTAACCCGATGGTTTTTTTTCTAAAGTACAATTATCTTTATTCTCCGTTTTCTTCTACAGAGTTCAGAGTTACGAGTTAACTAAATAATAACATATTTAGTTTCTGTTTGTAATAAAAACTAAACAAAACATTGAATTTCATAAAAGGTTCTGGGTCGGTTACATGTTAGTCGCTGATCAGATGTTTTCTTTCTGATGTACCATACCGTTATTCCTGTTTTTCTTCTATTGAGTTCGGAGTTAACTAGTTACAAAATAATCCCAGATTTAGTTTCATTTTGTAATAAAAACTGAAAAATGAATAAATAAATAAAACCAACTTTGTCGGTGCAGGGTGGTTGACATGTCAGTCGCTAACTTGATGTTTTCTTTCTCATGTTCCGTACGGTATTTCTCGCTTTTCTACTCATTAGTTCAAGTTAACTAGTTACTTAATAGTTCCAAATAAAGTTCCATTTTGTAATCAAACTTAAAAAAGAAAACAAACCAAGGGAACTGCGCTTTCGTCGGGTCCCAAGTCCCGAAAAAAGAAGAGAAAGCAGGAGGGACTTTGGTTGTAAATTTTCATAATACATGTCATATGAATCAGAAACTTTCGTTTATTGGTAATGACTGGTAAACAACAACAACAACAATTAGCTTTTCCACGCCGTGAATAATTCTCCGATAAACCGTTTTGGATGTAATTATGAATAAACTGCGTCGTGGAGAGTTTGGGGAGCTCAAGAGACTATATCATTCGCAATTTTTATTTTCTTTGTATAACGCATAAGTTTAGTAATTTTTACAATTATTAATGAAACAAACTATATTAAGTCGAACGCTTTCAAAAATTAGTATTAATTGAAAAGGCGGAGTAATACGTGGGAGTTTTCAATAGTAACAGCCATGACGTTACTGACGTGATTACGGGTCATGCGATTCATGCAAAATGAACCGAATTTTTTTAAACGAAGAAATCAATAGGAATGTAAAATTAATATAATTTATTGGACGTTGCACAATGTTTTGACGTGTGACGTCGCCGAGCACGCACGATTTGCCACGAGTAGCGACAGAAAAGCGTGCCGTCATTCACTATGTCGTCAACGTTGCTGTTCCAACAGCCTTTTGAAAAAGCCGTAATATCACGAATTCTTCTCATAATATGTATTAATGAGAGTATTTATGAGTGTAAATATAAGGATTTAATCAATATTTAATGGTTTTCATTTGGGTATGGAAAACAGTTGGGTTGTTCGGGCTTCACACACTTTAAACAACCCAACTGTTTACCATACCCAAATGAAAACCATTTAATATCGATTCAATCCTTAAATCAATCGCTATTTTTATTATTTAAAAAAAATGGTCATTTTCACGCATGTTTATTTGATGGATAAACTCATTAAGGGGCGGATCCAGCGCGGGGGGGGGGGGGGCAGGGGCAACGGGGGCAGGTGCCCCCCCCCCCCCCCCCCCCCCCCCCGGCACGGACACCGATTATGGGGGCACACGTTCGGTGGTATGTTATAAGCGTAACTTATGTGATTGTTAAAGTGTAGTGATGTCCGATATCACTAATACTCTAATTCATTCGCTCTGAAATATCTGTTTAAGCTTTTAACCTCCAAATTTCATTTTATTAACAACAAATATTGAAAATGTGACCATATTAGCACCATTAGTCTTGATTACCTGCTCCTACCACTACGTTATTGACACTTAGCAGTACGATAGGAACAAGACTAGCGCACAATATGCGGATTGGCGTTGTGACATTTTTTTCTTTTTTTGTTGTTTATTGTAATTGTAACATAATAGTGACATAATTTAAAAAATTATTAACTTTTTGGAGACCTCTGGGGCGTGGTTTGGGTCCATTATTCTACTATAGACAGCGTATAATTGTTTATCTTGTCTATTTTAGTAATCAAATCAATGCATTATTTAAAAAAAATACACAAATCCCGCTTTTAGCTTTTAGAAAGTTAAATGTAGAGCTCGGAGGGGGTGGTCGCGGTCCAGAGAAGAAATAAAAAAACTAAAACAAAATACTCGACTTTCTCCCTTAAAAAAGATTCCGTACTGTTTTAAGTCAAATTAAACAACTATCGCGGCCATAAAAAATGGCGGGGTTGAGTAAAGAAGTGCGATAACGTAAAACGCGCTACACCATTTCTTCCATTACCCCATTTTTATTGAAAGGGTTGGACAAAATGTGTCTCCCCCCCCCCCCCCCCCAGAGACCTCTGGATCAGCCCCGTCGTTAGTGACGTCAGCAAACTAGTATGTTAATGTAAAAAGTATGGTATTTCTAACCTGTCTTTTAATTTCATTAAAAGCCAATAATATTAAACTGATTGTATTGACGTTGATAACAACATGTATGAACTTCGTTTTAAAAAAACAGAAAGAGATAACTACGCGTATACAATATGCATGTATAGCGTGGTTTCATTGTTGTAAAAGAAACCTTAGGTTTAGAATTCACCTGATGAAATTTAAGGACTGATTTTGACTAGTCTTCTTCTTTGTTAATACATGCTTTACAATGTAACTCATTATTTTATCGTTCGTGCCAAAGAAAAATTCACTAGTGTGGAGAATTGATACTTCGTGTCTTTGTGACGCGAAACAACGTTATTTATATAAGGGTTTTCTAAAAAATATAATAACTAGTAATTCCTTTGACATCGTTTTACATGAAAATCAAATACCAGCTAAATACCAAAACAAATTTTATTTGACTGGTCAATATCGGATATAACTTTAAGGTGGGTCGATACCTTTGACGGTAAAATATAAAAGTTGTCCGATCATTTTGAAATTTGGCAGGTTGATAGAGTTTGACGTCCCGCGTTGCATAGCAACGTCAGTATTCCTCTGACGTCACGTAAATCACCGTAAACGCGCCCCCTAGCGGCGTTCTTCTGGAATCATCACGCCGGTCACTTATTTGCATATAACTTTATTGTCTGTCATCCGATAGTTATTCTGTAAATTTTGTTGTGTAGATAATTAAATTCTCTTTCCGTCCGTATCTTATTCTTATTGTTTGATTCATTATAAATGAGCCGTATCTGTTCCGAATGGCCGGAGCGGCGTGTAAAACGTTAACTTATTGCAGACGAGTTTTTCATATTTTTTGTAAAAATAAGAAAAACGGTACGGTGAAAGTTTTTCAATTTTTGATATGTTACTGTTGATGTAAAAAGTAACAGAATGACAAAATAAAAAACATACCTAAACGATCTAGTTTTCTTGCAAAATAGGCTCGAACAACGCCAATGCGGGTAAAAAAGTGACGTTTTATCGATTGCTTATTTGCATATACCTTTATTGTCTGTCATCTGATTTTTTTTTCTGTAAACTGCGTTGTTTAGAAATTAAAAATATCTTTCTGTACATATATTTTGCATTGTACTTACTTCATGAAAATTGGACGAATTTGTTCCATATGCGGGTACCGGCGCGTAATTAAAAGTTATTTTTAGCAGACGCGTTTTTAATAAATGTGTAAAGATAAAAGAATCGGTACGGTGAAAGTGTCTTAATTTTTTATATGTTACTGTTGAAGTTCGAATAAATTGAAAAACAAAATAAAAAAGGTATCTTAACGATTTAGTTTTCTGGTAAAATAGGCTAGGAAAAGTCCATTGCGGGTAAAAAATTGACGTTTCAGCATAGCACTTTGATTGCGTATGTGCATATAACTTACCGCTATAACTTATGTCCGGTATCAGTGGGCCGTCATCATTAAGTGAAATTGGAAATGTGTATAAGTGTATTAGAAAACAACGATTTTCCGCAAAAATCAAAAAGGTATTAATCGGAAAATTCTGGATCCGACGCGACATTGCCGTTTTCGCGCGGTGATATTCATAGTGATAGAGTCCTGAATTTTATCTACAGCGATGTATGATATGATTCGTGGAGCATACAAAAGTAATAAAGATTAAAAATATAAATTTTAATATCATATCTACCCTTATTTCAGTCATTCAATTACATATAATGGATGAAATCATACTTGTACATACCGGCTGTAAATTATAGTAAATTTAAATTTAACGATATTGGTGTAGCGTATACATTCTGTATTTGATTGTATTTTAATAAATGACAATACAATTTTTGAAATGAAGCACACACCATTAAAATAACAAAATACGAAAAGATAAACAATGGCGATGACAATTTCATGCTCCTACAGAACGGTTATAAGGAGACACCGCTATTCCGCTAAGCACTCTGAACAAGACCACGACTTATTTATCATACGCTGACGTATGTTGAAGCGTAACATTTTTCCCGCAATGGCCTCTTCCGAGCGTTATTGCTAAAAAAATAAAGCGTTAAGATACCTTTTTACTTTGTTATTCAATTCATTTTAACTTCAACAGTAATATATCAAAAATTAAAACACTTTCACCGTACCGTTTTTTTTTATTTTTACAAAATTAATTTTTTAAAACGCGTGTGCTAAAAAAGGTTTTTACGCGCCGGTACGCGCATATGGAACAAATTTGTCCAATTTTTCATGAATGAAATACAATGCAAAATAAATGAACAAAAAGATAGTTTTAATTTCTACACAACGCAGTTAACGGGGAAAAAATTTGATGACAGACAATTAAGTTTTCCCCGATTACTATTTTTAGAAATTGTCAACACAGGAATCATGATTTATAAAGCTCGCAAAAGATGTCAATACTTAAGAAATGAATGCAATACCACATAAACACATATATCTTCAGTTTAATATGTCTTACGCAGACTGTCAACACTTTCCATGATTTAAATAGTATGTTTACTTTCACTTTTGCGATATTGTAGGCGACAATCTGATTGGTTCAAAGGGTTAGTGATAAAAGCACGTTTTAGTTACTCGTCGTCAGATCCTGATAGCGTAGCGGTTTTCAGGAGATGATTTTAATAAGATTGAAATATTTCCAGAGAAAACAACCTAGTGCGGGATGATCTCCTAGAAATAAGCTATAATGCTCATTGATCGATGTCCTCAACATTTCTATCGTTTTCTCAATCATTCGGTGAAACCGCCGAAATTTGTCGACAATGGGTTCGGAAAACTTACGTTTTAAAAATTCTTGCATATATGTATTTGCCTTTCCATGTGCTATTCTAGTAACTGATCTCTCCTGTGTCCGAAACAAAACTTGTTTAACGTTTCAAATGTCTTGGCTGATAGATAGAAATTCCTGGATCCGACACGACTTAGCCGTTTTCGCGCGGTAACGAATGGGCACGCTGTACATTGATAGTGATTGGATTCCTGAACTGTAACTTTAATTTTATCTGCAGCGATATAATATCATTAGATTCACTGAACATATAAAAGTTATTAAATTTAAAACATTGATTCTAATATCTAACCATCTTTTAGTCAACATTACGCATAATGAATGAAATCACACATACCGGTTGCAAGTTTAGTAACTTCAAATTTAACTATATTGGTATAGCAAATACCAGGTACATAATGTATTTTATTTATTTTAATAAATTGCATTACAACATTTGAAATAAAGCACACAACATTAACAGAACAAATAACAAAAACGATAAATTGCGACGCTCATTTCGTCCTCCTGTAGAACGGTTATTAGGAATAACTGCTAAGCTCGCTGTCCAATACCACGGTGTACTTTTTGTGTACTATGTTGAAGCGTCATTTTTTAACCCACAATGGCCTTTTTTGTGCCTTTTGCCAAAACACTAAATCGTTTAGGTACGTTTTTTATTGTGTTATTCAATTTATTTGAACTTCAACAGTAACATATCAAAAATTAAAACAATTTCACCGTACGGATTTTTTTATTTTTTTACAAATTTATTAAAAACGCATGTGCTAAAAATAACGTTTTTACGCTTCGGTACGGGCATATGGAACATATTTGTCAAATTGTTCATCAAATAAATACAATACAAAATATATGGACAGAAAGATATTTTTAATTTTTACACAACGAAGTTCATTGGAAAATATCAGATGCCAGACAATAAAGCTATATGCAAATAAGCAATCGAAGTGCTATGCTAAAACGTCAATTTTTTTACCCGCAATGGACTTTTCCGAGCCTATTGTACCAGAAAACTAAACCGTTATCATGATACCTTTTTTATTTTGATATTCAATTTATTCGAACTTCAGCAGTAACATAACAAAAATTAAGACACTTTCACCGTACCGATTTTTTATTTTTTACAAATTTATTAAAAACGCGTCTGTTAAAAATAATGTTTTTTTCGCGCCGGTACGCGTATATGAAACAAATTAGTCCAATTTTCGTGAAGTAAGTACAATGCAAAATATATGTACAGAGAGATATTTTTAATTTCTAAACAACGCAGTTTGCAGGAAAAAAATCAGATGACAGACAATAAAGTTATATGCAAATAAGCAATAGATGAAACGTCACTTTTTTACCCGCGTTGGCGTTTTTCGAGCCTATTTTGCAAGAAAACTAGATCGTTAATGTATGTTTTTTATTTTGTCATTCTGTTACTTTCTACATCAACAGTAACATATCAAAAATTGAAAAACTTTCACCGTACCGTTTTTCTTATTTTTACAAAAATATGAAAAAACTCGTCTGCAATAAGTTAACGTTTTACACGCCGCTCCGGCCATTCGGAACAGATACGGCTCATTTATAATGAATCAAACACTAAGAATAAGATATGGGCGGAAAGAGAATTTAATTATCTACACAACAAAATTTACAGAATAACTATCGGATGACAGACAATAAAGTTATATGCAAATAAGTGACCGGCGTGATGATTCCAGAAGAACGCCGCTAGGGGGCGCGTCTACGGTGATTTACGTGACGTCAGGGGAATACTGACGTTGCTTTGCAACGCGGGACGTCAAACTCTATCAACCTGCCAAATTTCAAAATGATCGGACAACTTTTATCTTTTACCGTCAAAGGTATCGACCCACCTTAAGCGAACGACGACGACGTCATTTTTGTCGGAATTAAACCATTGTACCTTGTGTTAGTGTTGACCAGTTTTGGTGGGCTAAAAATAACCATAAGGAGGAAATATTCGTATCAAATCACTGAAAATTGATTGGGAATATGTAAAAAAACTAAAATTCGATTTTTGGTCACTAGTGTCGGTTTTCCCACGGAGCGGCTCATTTGTTGGAGAGCTTGTTGGAGAGCTTGTGGGGGAAGGGGGGCGGGGAGGAGGCCACTACCTTGATCATAGACAACTAGGTAGTAATCCCACTAACTAATGTTTGTATCAATAGGTCAAAGCAAACTATAAATTAAAAGTACAATGTAATTAATTTTAGTTAACTGAATTTCTATTTTTAGCAACAGTGACCTTGATCACTAATATTGACACATTTACTGAATCTCTGCCAGGCTATTTTGTGCACACATCTTGCAGTAGCTCGACCGGGTTCAATGCCAGACAAACCTCACAGTAGCACTGCAAATCATCTCACTTTATACAGTGAACACTTAAATTTGAAATTCATAATTACTCTTCAAAAAGGTTATATCCGAATTGAATGCTTTTATTAAAAAACATGGGATAAAACTACGTTTAGTTCCAAATTTGAAAAAAGTTCGTATATTTAATACGCTTTATGACTTGCTCATAAAACAAAATAAGTAATATTTAAAAGAGAACCCCTGCATAATTTAACTAGAATGTGTCCTCGGACACTGATGCCCCCACTGCTGCAAAAAAAATTGTTAAAACAAAGGGCTATAACTCTGGTAAAAATAGTCACAGTAAAAAATCCTTTCTTTACGATCATCTACACATCCCGCTTAATAATCTGAGGCGTTGATGCCACAAGATTTGGGGACGTTCGGTCAGACGGACGGACGAGTGCAACTCTATATTTGTTAGTGGGGGCATAACAATTAACATCAGTTCGTATAGACCTTATATGATTTTGAGGAGTGTATTCAATACGCATAAATGAAACAACATTTAGTTGGATCCAGAAATTTCTCAACGTCATGAAAAAACGTTATTTTTACCGACGTACTGTGTATTTTAAACCCAAATTCACAGAAAATCTAGACCAAAGACCTACCGTTTTTTTTTTATTCAAAACGTCCAACAATATTTTTTCAAAGAATGAAAACTTTCTACCACACCGTTTTGGAGAAAAAATAGTTCACGTTTAGATCGTGCTCCAATATTTTAGTGTAAAAAACAGACTTTAATATTTTTGACGTCGCTTTAAATGTCCGTGAATTATACATTGATTTGAATTTTATAATGAAAACATAGAAAAATAGTTGCTCTACCGGAAACACTTTTTTCAAAAGATTTAACGGCATTGTTTGCAGTTATTCAAGTTACAGTGAAACACTTTAGACAGCTACCGCCAGATGACGCGTCTGATTCGAAAGTGCGCGACGTCATTTCCAAAATTTGGTAACCCGGCAACGGGAAAATAATTTTTACGATAATATGCAAAGTTTCAAGCGTCTATTTTAGCTTTCTTTTTTTCACATCGATTATCGTCGATGACCGCGAACTACCTTAAATGGGAAAATATTTCTGTTTGTCGATGGCCGTCGATGTCCTAAGTTAAAAGTTTGATTTCTCGTTTTATATACACGGTGGTTAATCTACTCGTACTTTTTTTCAAACTTACGTCCCTGAATTTTTGTTTTTTTATTAAGAGAAGGACTTTTGATATTTTTTATGACATCATAAATGGAGGAGGAGCCGAAAATTTCAAAAAAAATCATAAACTCGGGTGAGTAAGAAAAACTAACTTTTCCACGTAATATTAGGACATTTAAGCCTTTTATACATGTCATGATAAACCTTTTTTGTTATGGATTTAACTCGTGGTTCTATACAAAGCTAGCGAGGCTTCAATCATAAATAAAAAGTGTGTCAATATTTTACCGATTTCCATTTATACTTAATCTAATTTTCTAAAAATCAAAATCAATGCTAATTTTTTAAACATAATTTTGAATAGTGAACAGGGTTCATGAATACACACGTTTTAGAATTTTCAGCATCTTGATGTATTGTACTGGAAGAATGCGTTTTTTAATTTTATACTTTTCAGTGAATTATAGAATTTTCCTGATGAAATAAAAGATTTCTCTCTTCATAATTGAAAGTTCTTTTAAAGGACTTAGATGTTGTTGCCGTTGTGATTTTACCCATATGGACAGTTAAATTGTTGTTCACTGTTGCTTCGTTTTTGTGTTGGGTTGCAAATATACAAAATATTTATTATATATGTTTAGGTCTAAATAACTTTTTTCTTTACTATTCTTCTCTTAACGAATTTTAAATTAAACATACATTAATAACATTTATTGATATAGGCAAAGTTTTATCGAAATGCATTTTGCCGTAAGAGAGATTTTGATAGAAATCAAAGCCAGTGCTAATTTGCAATACAGAATTTTAACATACTAGTATTTTTTTAAGAGTCCGCATGGTTCATTAATACATTCTTTTCAGGGATTTTCAGCATCTTGATATACTGAATCTGTACAATGCAATTTTGTTTTTTTTTCTCTCTAAATATTTACACCTCAACTTTGTCCTCTACGATCTAACGAATCATTTCTAATGGTAAACAGACTAAATTATTTCTTTAAAAATCGCGGCTTCGGGTAGAACTGTTCAAAATGTATTCTCAAATATGGCACTAAAAAACATACCACTGTGACATTCCCTCGTGCATTTAAATTAATCTTAATATAATTATTACTATAAATAATTTTTTGGAGCATAACTGTGAAAACTATTGCTTGAAAAATGATTGAAAAGTCATTCTCTGGATAAAAAAAAGCCGGGGACGTAGATTTCATAAAAAGTCAGAGTAGCTTAACCACCGTAAACATGAAAATACCAAAGTTTTAGAGTTTCACAATGGTATCAATACAATGATAACTCTTAATGATAGATCAATATAAAATATGACACTTCACAAAAAAAGAGTAAACCTCCAAACTGAAGTTATAAATCAATTTTGGCCCGTAATCACACGCAGCAAGATTGTTTTATCTGAACTGAAGTTATTTACCGGAAATTATTTTTCTATTTTAAGTATTTTTCTATTTTAAGTAAGTGACCTTGACCCGACTGGACACTGCTCCAATGCTAAACTAAGTTTGCACATATACTATTAAAACACAATATTTTAGCAAAATACCGCCATTTTAACATAAATTATTAAACTGAAACTGTTTTTCTACTTATAGATACAGTATCATTGACCTTGACTTGACTGACCTCACATGTAACCCCAAGCAATTTTGTCCAGAAATCCCAAGCCACGCCCCGGAATAAAAAAATTTTGAGTTGGGTTTTTATTCATTGAATTTATTTTTAATTTGTGATAATACAGTGCTTAAATGCCCAATTTTGGCGGTTTTACTATGGTATTTATATAATCAATAATTTCTTATGATAACTTAAAACAATATAAAATGATATACGAGTACAATCCAAATAAAAGATAAACTAGAAAACTATCTTTATTGTGTATTGATAAATAGCAAAAATTCCAGAATTCCTAGATTTGTTATTACAAACATGAAAATGCCATTTTATTGGGTGGGGTGGGGGTACTATGGTATCTATAGAATCGTTTTTTAATGATGGAAAAATGTTTAAAGAGATACCATACACAGATGATTAAGCTATCTTCATTCTGTATTGACCCAGCGATAATCCGCGGAAATACCTATTTAAATCATAAGAAAAGTTGAAAAGTACAAAAATGACATTTCACCACAGAATAATTTTTTTTATTTCCTTTAAAGATGATGTATTTCCCATGGGATTCTGTATGAATCGTTTATTAAAACTTTTTCCCGGTCCAACCACAGATTTTAACCAGACTACAATTTGATTTCGGACCTATACGTTCAGACTACAGTTTCCGACCATCTGCAATGTGTGAAAATTTTCATGAAATAACGACAAAGGCACTTCATTGACGAGGATGCAATATGACCTGTGCGCCCGCCTTGGCCAGATAACAGTCGCTACTCGGGTTCTAAGGAGGCACAGAACCTTCACGTTTTATACTGTTATGCTCTCGTCAGTCCATACCCAAGTCGTATCATCGCTGCGTACGAGGCGACTTTCCCTTAGTGTCCTAACTGCAGCCCGTCACAGACACTAAGAGTCGAGCTAACGCCACCTAGTTTCGCCTCGTGGTTTCATGTGCTTTCAGTCCAAAAAGCAGTTGTAACTGTAGTCCAAAGATTGTACGTATGGTAACGTTTGATTTCACGATATTATTGCGAACGTCGTGAGGGAAAAGTATGAAAAAAGTATGTTCCTATACGACAAACAGGCTTTGATTTAGAAGGGATGCATGTTGTACACATCGACATGGAAAATTATGTGGCACGTATGAGAAATCAAGAATTTATTAATATTAGATACTGAAGTTGAATGTACATCGTCAGGCTGAAGTATGTTTATGTGAGAAATGCAGAGGTTCAGATCTATCATTCTCTATACATTGTATACAGTATGCTCATACACAAGTGAAAGAACGATACTGTACACAACATAACTCTGAATATGTCATATTCAGATGCTTAAGTCGGATGTACAGATTGTGGCCATCGAGAAGCAAAAGTATTTTGCTGTTATGAGAAATCCAGATATATTTGGTCCAGATTTATCATACACTATATATATCGCATGCAATTAGATCGTTCACCAGTCAGCAATTGAACGACACATTGTGCGATGAAAATCGAACTATACACGACAGTTCTGGTGGGCTTTTCAAGTTCTTTTGATCGAACAGTTTTGCACACAAAAAAGCAAAACGTTGTACCAACAACACTCGGCTGCTTTTACGAGCCTTCAAATATATCCATCGTCATTTATTGTTTCACTTTCTCACACTATCGTACAAAACATTCAAAAACAAACAAACAAGTCACAATATCTCTCTGTCTGTCTTTGTAATCACAAACACCCTGTAGCCGACACTTTCGACATGATACAAGGAGAACACGACATGGAGATGACGGAATCAATCTTGATCATTATATCATGCAGAAAACGATGTGTTGTGAGATGTTCTGTGAATGTAGGTTTCTTTCGCTCATTTGCCTGATCTGAAAACAAACAAGAACAGAACAAATATCTCACGACGCGGCTGTTTGAGAGTACATGCACGAATGTTTGTGTGAAATGCAATATGTACGCGAAATGATCATAAGCTCATAAATTTAAGAGTTGGATTTGAATGGTGAGAACTGATCTATACGTGAAACTGAAAGTTACAATAAATAAAAAGTGAAGTTTTATGCAACTAAATTCTGTTTGACATTTCACCAAATGATGACAATTACGCTGATAGCCCTAAAACAATTAAAAACAATTACTTCTTTCAAATCTTCAGGTTTGTAACTGTAATGTAGATGCAAATTTTCTGCACTTCGCGACAGATAATTGAAATAAATTGATGTTTTCATTGAAGGTCAATATTTTCTGTGAAATTGAAATCGACAGTGTCTGTACTAAACACTGTACATGCTGTACTGATAAAACTACCACTTGCTTTTACTAACAGATAGTTTAGAAATATTTTCTACAACTTCCAAGTATATAGATTATATCAACCAGCTGATCGAAATCTTCTGTAGTAATCATTTAGGTGAAAACGTTCTTTAATTGAAAAATAAGTTTTGTGTGAAAGAAAGTGAAAGAGCGATTCAACATCGTTCACTTTGCAAGCAGTACAGATGTAATCCAAAAGTTCTCAAACACTAGGCTTTGTAATAAATGGAGATGCGTCACTGACTGATTTCTTAATTTGCGACATACAAAACTAGTCCTACCTGCAGCGACTCAGTTCGAAGCTTTCATTCACGAACAGATCTGCAACTGGATCTTTCATCAAACATTTATGTCTGAAAAAGCGAAATAGATGATCATTTTTTGACGGTAGACAATGTAACTTGGAAATTGTAAACTTTGTTACATACTGTACTAGTTTCATGAACTAACCAGACGACAGTGATTTTAAACACTACTGCTGCAGTTATGTTGATATATTATAAAAGCAAACAGATTAAACAGCAGAAAATTACATGCTTTCTTTGTTATACTGTGTCATGTTTATCTGTGTTTTCAGAACGTGAATTCTATACTAGCCTATTTGACCAGCCACAGGAAGCCACAGAAACATTTAATCTTAACAAAAGTTTTAACATGTAGATGCTGGTAGGCTAGTGGCTAGAAACATGTTTGCTCTCCCTTCCCTTGTCGCGGAAATTTTGCAGTTTGTTTGCCTTCTGGCGAGTAGGGCATAATGGTGTTATGGAGGTTTTTATGTTACCCATAAAATTTGTAGACAAACAAATGGATTTTGAACCTTTAATTCTGGTCTATTCCAGCTATGATTAAACAAAATTTATATTTTCCTATAAGGCTGATGTATTCTTTGTTGATTGATGTAGTTTTCATTTCAAATGTTTCGCTTTTACCTAACATATAGAGTATAACATACATAATCCTCAAACGATGAAATTTAAATCAGGATCTTACCTTAGGATTTTTATTTGTCAGCAAACTTAGGCAATAATATATGTTGTGAAAGCTGTATGATCAAACAACAAGAAACAGTGTGTTTTTCAATACAATTACACAGGCAAAAGTAATAATGTTACCATAAGCTAATATGTTACCCTATCGATAATTCGAACATAATATTGATGTTTTGGAATAAACAGCATCAAATATGGTGTGTAATTGAAAATGTTCAACTGTAAATGTTCTTGAAACTTGCATGACTTCAAATTCTCATCATACATAACATATATATACTCATTAAAATGAAGATGATTAATTTCCTTTCATTTTATTTTTTTATGATGTCGGCTGATATCTATTTGAAGAAATTAATTATGTGTGCTCTGTTCTATGTTCTGATGTATTTAGTTCTGCAAAGATAGCTAATTGCAGTTAAAGTCATTTTTAAACTAATATTAATGATTGAATATAGTAATTTCCCTTAAACTGATATTGTTGGATTAAGAACTAACACATTTATCACAACAATGCAAAATTATTTTATATTAGAAATTATAAAAGTTAATAGATTATAATGTACACTATGTTATGGTTTGTGGTTAAAATGTTAAAGTGTTTAAACTTGTCCATTTTAAACCTTCAAAATCTCCGTAACATGCAATTCTGAAGTTTCAATATTGACAAAGTGCAATGCAATTATGAACAAGAGATGTTTGTAAAACATGTTTGCCCGCCCAAATGCCAAAAGGATAGTAAACAGCTGTTATTGATCGCTAAATCTAGTTATTGGTGAAAATATATTTCCAATGAACTTCTCCTTGACCTTTGAAAATCAATAGGGGTCTTCTTCAGGCGATGACCATAGGTAAAAGAATTGTCTAGTTATTGATCCGAAAAGGTTTTTGTGTTGAAGGTCACTGAGACCTTGACCTTTGACCAACTGACCTCAAATTCAATACAGGTCATCTACTGGTGATGATAAACCTCCCTACCAAATAGGTTCAAGCATTGTCCAGTTATGGATCGGACAAGGTTTTTGTGTACAAGATCGCAGTGACCTTGACATTTGACCTACTGATCTAAAAATCAAAAGAGGTCATCAACTGGTGATGACAAACCTCCCTACCAAATTTGAGGACCACAGGTGACAGCTTTGTCAAGTTATTGATCGGATAAGGTTGTTTGTGTTGGAGGTTGCAGTGACCTTGACCTTTAACCTACTGACTTGAAAATCGATAGGGGTCTTTTGCTGGTAATACCTAACAAAATTAAGAACCACAGGTGAAAACATTGTTTAGTTATTGATCGGACAAGATTTTTGTGTTTAAGGTCACTGTGACCTTCACCTTTGACCTGAAAATCTACTCATCATGACCGACCTCCTTACCAAATATGAAAACTGTATGTCAAAGCATTGTCTAGTTATTGGTCGGACAAGATGTGGTCTACGGACCGACCGACCGACCGACGGACCGACCGACATCTGCAAAGCAATATACCCGTGCTTCTTCGAAGTGAGGCCATAATTAAATATTTAGAGGGAAATTCTTAAAAGTCATTTTTGATATTTATCAACATTTAAACAGTTTACAGTTTCTTGCTTGTCATTTCTTACGTTTTTTGCTGATTATTAAAGTAAAAATCGGTAACATATTATACGAAGACGAAAGACGTTATAGAACAATAAAATGCTTCAAACATGTAAACTTTTTAAATTTTGTCTTGTCTACATTTTATAAGAACACATTAATGTTATCTGTCTTAATCAAGAGCATTTGGACTTAGCTTTAGGCTGGATGCAACAGTCCAAAATTAGTGAGAACGTAAGCTGTAATACGATGTTGTCATGGAGCCATAATGATAGGTTTATTGTTGATTTAAAAAGATGTAAAAAAAGGGGACGACTATCAACATCATACACATTTATTTCAAGACATATTGAGCAGTCCACATATCATTAACATCTAAAGTTTAATACTATTTTAATTGAAAATGCATTACTTTTAAATATCACCAGCATCATTACCTTAATTTCATTTTGTGACATAATTATTGTATATTACCATTTTTTAAACAGGATACATAAACTTCAGACAGTTGTCAACATATATACAGGATTAAGATACTGGTATATTTAAACAAAACTGGCATTGATTTTTTCACTGCAACAGTCATATTAACTCATCTTACTTATGTTTATAATAGTGGCTAAGCATCAATTATAGTTACTTTTAATGGAGACGTATATATTGCTTATCATCGAATAAAATAACTAATACAAAAATTAAATGATATCATGAATAAAACGTATTTTTAACGTAATAAACACTTACAGCTTGTCAAAAGCAAATTATTTAATAGCTTTTTATTACTAACTTGCATTTCATAATTTCTTAGTCAGCTTATTTTGAGAAAAAAAAATGATTAAAATTATCACTAGGATCACTATTTTTTATAAATATAATGGTAAATTAAAAAGAAATTTCATCTTAAATTGTCTCTTTTACTAACTTATCATGACAGGAGGGATGTAATTTATATCGCTATTGTGTAGTAACTAAAACTGGTTAATATCTTCTTATGGGTAACATATTAAAAATGGTGATTTATGATATGGTATTTGTTTTTTGTTATGATATAAAGCTAAATAACCTTAAACACTCAGGAAGAGGCGTATTTAAACTAAAACATTTACACCAAAACTTTAAATTTATTAACAATAAGAGTGGGTATATAATATAACATATTACTTAAGTCAGTTATAACTCAGGTTACGGATATTTACAAAATGTTCAACAAAGTTAATCAAACATATGTCTTTAAGAGTTCATCTTCTTAATTTTGTTTAAAGATACTGTCTTTGTTTGTCATGTTTGAGATGTTCTGTTGCGTATTATTCATTTTTTGTTTTTGGAATTTCCCAATATATGTATTGATTTACATAGATTTAACAAGAACTGTGTCTTAATGTGACTGAATTACATTTAAATACTGTATTCTTATTCATGTTAATGTATTGAAGAAATCAAACAGAAATTACTTGCTAATGCAAGTAAGAAATGTTTCGTACAACTTTTTATACTAGGTTTCGATGTTAAGAAACATATCTTAATGACTATTTTAGACCCATACCTTAGGTTGCAGATGTTTTATTGCATGAAAAACTATGAAAGCATCTTCCTGGTGTAGAAAAAATAGGTTTATTTAAGAACTTATATAATTGCCAAATATTTCTTACTTACATAAAATTTTCTCAAATGTCACATATTTAAACAGGCGTTACGGTAAAACGCCCCATTAGACAGAAGGCAAACATATTGCAAAATGCGTGGAATGGTATAATGCTTTCAGAAAAACATACCCTTCAAAATACCCACGTGGGGGAGGGGTCTATTTGCAGCTCAAGGTCTATGGACTTCAAGTCTGTATTGTTTCAGAATCTGTGATTGTGAACATTTACCATTACCAGCTAAGCTTTTCTGTAGTTTCTTTTCTCTTAACAGCATAGTCACTGTGACATTAATTTTGTCAGTCTTTAAGCACAAAGTTCAGCTTCATAGCACAATCATGTCAATTCATCATCTGAAATTCTGAAATGTCAGTGGAATCTATCAAGTTAACAGCACTTAAGTAACTATTGATTGAAAACTCATTTAGGAATGATGCTCAGCTCAGCACTGGTAAATAGCATGTATGTTCAGTCAAGTGAATGCACATGAGACCTGTTTCTAAATGTCTGACATTTCATGTAAAAATCGTGTTTGAGTGAGCACAACTGCAATGATTAAAAGCTTGACACGTTTTTGAGAGTTTTAACAACTTACGTTTCATACTTCAGGTTTCAATAACCATCTATTTGACAGCTTCTGCTCATTTCAGAGTCGTTCTGTCTGCTAAGCATCGTTGTTCCAGCTCTTAAACTGATGGAAATTTCAGATTTGATTGTTACAACATGATTGCAAGCTTGTCACTTGAAATGCAGTCTCAGTTAAATGAAAATTGCCTGTACTTCACGAATTTACTTTGCAGTGAAATTCCTTGCAGTCACAGCTCAGTTAAAATGTACATTCATCGCAAAGTTATTTTTTGAAGTTAAGTTATATTATCGTTCAGTTGCCAATAAGTACAGTTGTGATCCAAACATTTTGAGACATCGGCCTTCGTGAAAAAAAAGCCGTGGATTTTGACAGATTTCCTACATAACTAATTTTACCTTCAGTCTCAAGCTGTCATCACAAACCGATTTTCATCTGGGTCTCTCTTTATCCTTAAATGTGTTTAAGACAGTCTGAAAAAGCCAATGTGGTGATTTTTTTTAAAGATTCAGGATAAAGCAACTTATTTTACAGTTAAATATTTCGGCAACCAAAATATATTTGAATACCAGCATCGAATAAAATTCCGTGATCGCAGCGTAGCAAAAATCAAGTGCCGACGGCATACGCTATTTATGCGTTATCCCCGTGCAGCCATCGAAAATTGACTTTTTTTTACAACCAATTGTGTTTTCCACATGTTTACCAACACCGGACAATCTAAAAACAACACACCAACATTTTTAAAACTATGGAACATTTGACGTCTGAAGATCACGAAAGTTCCGTCAAAATGCTTTTAACTGGCACAACTTTAAATTAATTATAAAAAAACCATCCTAATGTTATTCGTAAATGTAAAAGAAATGCCTCATTTTTCATATCTTATCGTTATTAGAAAAAAAATCAAATGATATTATTTCCTTGATCGATAACGTTGAACGTTGACGTTACTCACTTACGAAATTAAATATTTACGTAAAAGAACGTAAAAACAAAATTTTAGAATTGCATTTGTTTGATAAGTGCTCACTTATTAAAACTCTAAAAAATAATTAAAAGAAATCAATTAAATTTCAAAATCGAATTATTCGAAAATCACGTTGAATTGGTCAGAAATATTTAAAACGTGTCTTTTTTATCGAAAAAAAATACATTTTTCTTTTGGAAAGGATGTTACATATCTATCATAGAGAACTGCATCTTTCCAAATCGCTAGACCACTCAAACAACCTTTGGCACAAACCAATGTGAGGAAAGTAGAATTTTCTCCTTGACATCCACGTTAACACGTTATGAATAAAACAATGAAGAGTGTGTTGGCTCATCGTGCAAACATTTGAGTAGTGTATATTTGTAAGTATCATTAAATACTGTCAATTAGGAAATTTAATGCGATTTGTGCGTGCCGCGAATTTGACGTAATTTTACTCGAAATAACGCTTGCCGAATTTGGCCCTAAAGTCTCAGAGAGTACCTCATTTGATTATATACACATTGCAGATAATAATTGTTATTTTACTGCATTAAAAATGAACAAAAACACAGATAAAAACTTGCTTAATATTTACAGCTCGGCAAAATGTGCATTTCCAAAGCCGGGGATGGGTGGCAATTGAACAGTCAATTTATAAACTCGCGTTACGCAGATATTTCAATTAAATAAGAGGTCTCAGTTCAAAGATTTTACTAAAATCATATTATACGTGTTACGGGGCATGTTCAAGGCAAAGTTAATTTCATTTTTGGCTTTAACTACATAGTTAAATCTCTACCTTTAGGGGAAAATGGAGGAAATCACGGTGCCTGCATAGATGGCGTTGTTTTTCAACAACCGTCGTCGGCAAGCGGAAATATTTTGCATACATGTAAATCAAAACAGCGATCCTCACACATTATTCTGACCAAATTTCATTATATCGCGCTAAAATGTTTATTGTCCCGTCTACCACTTCAGGGATCAACGGATAGGTGCAGAATTAATTTGGCTTTTAATGTTAGTCGTTATATATATCTTTCCATGCGTTAATCAAAACTAGCAAAAATAAAAATTACTTCCACGGTTAAATATGCAAAAACTTACCGTGTCTGCTCTTGGATCTGCCGTCCGCTCTTAGATCTGTCGGTTGACGGGTGTGCAATATGTTTTAATAGAAATTTGCATACACAGTCATATAGTAGTTTTGGTTCGTAACTAGTCCGGCCCCGGGGTATGTTCGGCATATTATCATTTAAAGTGCAAAAATCAAGATTCAGAGCACGCGTCGATAATGTAACGTCACTTGTAACGAAACTAGTTTTGTATGTACACAATGGCGACTATATTTACATAATTTTCGATTTTGTGAAGGAAACTTGATTTTTTTTACTGTTGAGTAATTTTTTCACAAATATTTGAGTTTTTATTTGCCATGAGATGCTTTATAATTATAATATTAATTTTACCTATGCAACATGTTAAAAGAACCCTCAGTTATATAAAAACTGAGATCTACAGACACATTCAATGTATTTTTTTTTAGAATCACGATTGATTATATATATTTTTGGAACATACATAACCATGGTGTGGACCTACAAAAGAAAAAAAAGAGCTATTCCGAGACAGCAGACGTCTATTGAAAGGAGTTAGAACATTACAACAACATCAAACACAAACATACATACGTTAACGCACCACAGAAACCTAAATTTCCAACAGAAAACATCCGTATATCAAATATATGACATTTTACCATATATGCCTATCTAAAAATATAAGTATATAGGGTGAAACGTAGTATATGTGGTGTCTTGATGTTTTCTGGTGAAAATTTAGGTTCCTGTGCTCGTACACACTATATGCACATGCACCCACATTGATTTATATACGTACACTACACAACAAGTTATATATAAAACATGTTTAAAACATTATTAATAAAAGTTAATTATTAAACCTACTTTTTTGTACATGATGTCTCTTACATTTTTCAGTCTACAGGAAATTAATTTTAAAAAATCTGTCCAAATGCCGAAGATGCCCCAGGGGGTAGCCAAACTTGCCCCGCATTGGGGCAAGTTTGGCCAGTTTGATCTTATTACTTCGAAAACAAATTACAATTTCTTTGAAAGAAAAACGTCATTTAAAGTTCAGTGGTAAATAAAGCCCATATTAATTCTTAACTATTTATAACAATTTGTTGAGAATTTCATAATGAATTCATTAATTAATTGCATGTTTTTAAAAATGGGGCCGTACTAGCCCCGGTCTCCCCTAGACTCAAAATTTGTTTTGGCCAAAGCGTGCGGTTTGTCGGATTTTGTGCTAAAATAGCAATTTAAACACATAAGGAAACAGTAAAAGTGCGTTAAATTTTATTTTGCAATACATGGCATCTCGCTTTTTAGCTAAAAAGAAGGAAAATAAGGGATGTTCGTGCATTGTACTCGTAAAATTTGTCCGCACCAACACTTTTTGACTTTTACAGTGGCGTAGCTACTAAAAGGCTATGTAGGCCCGGGCCTACAAGTTGGACAAAAATAACATTTTTAAAAGTCCCAAAAAATAGAATAAAAACAGGAGAGGTGAAAGAGGGTTCGAGCCGTTGGGTCGAATCAAGTGTGCCTTTGGCGTTGATTTTCCTTCTGCGGAAAATGATAATTTTTTATTTTGATAATTTTCCTTGAAAATACTTTGGGACGCGCATTTTGCTTTTTTTAATCTCCACTTGTTTTCGGCTTCTGGCGGTGGGAGCATCGCTCCTCAGACCACCTTTTCAAGGGACAACCGCCCCTTGGAACCCATTGTATGGGCTATCTTGAAAAACGCTGGCTACGCCCGTTTCAGGACCTTACTAGACCATTCTAAGCAACAACAAAGATACCGATCGAAAGCTTTCATTATCGCTCATTCCGTGCACGTTTTTTTTTAAATAAAAGAATATTTAAAGATAAGCATTTTTATTCGTCCCAGCACGCGCTCGCGTTCTAAAAATGTTATTAGTAGACCTACTATTGATTTCCCACGGTGATTCTGTTCCCGGCCTGTTTGTTGAATTTCTGGTTGAAATCATGAAGAACATCTTACACTGCGTTTACTCACGTTTTTTTTTGCTATGTCCTTCCAATAAATCTTAAATTTCACTTAAAAACACTCCAAATTTTTCAGAAAAATTTTCAAACTAAAACGCGCTCTGCGACTCTCCAAGGTTACGACGTCACGAATCGTTTTCTGAAAACTTGCTGTATGAGACGCCGTTTGCACAATTGTAACGTTGTACATAGCGGCAGTCCGAAACAAACACGATATTGTTGAAAATAACACAAACTAGCTTGTTCTATTATTGCACATGAATAGAAAAGGACTGTCTGCGATTCCACCTGTTAGTAGTTTTTAACGCGTGAATTTATGTGAAATAGAAAGGAAACTGGCGAAAATAAACAAGTTTATGCGCGTCCTTGTAAGACTCACAAATTAGGTCTCGGAGTTTCATCTGCCGTTTTTATTCTACTGTACAAAAACTTATGAAACTTTCAGGAAATATTACTTTGAGGTAGTGCTACACAGGCAGGGTTTTAGTTTAAACAACTTTTGTCTATGTGCTGCAATATCAAACCAGGACCGAGACCTGTTTTTCCGTAGTTCGAAAAATCACTAGCCGAGTTGATTCACCGAGGGTCAGGTAGGTAGTTCAAAAATGAGTCAATCAAGTTCTCTTCTTACAGAGCAAAGTAGTACAGTCGTTGCAACATTTGATTCCGCGACCTTAACATTTGACCTGGACTAGTGACCTCAAAATCATCAGAGATCCTCTTATCAAGGACATTCCGCATACCGGTTTGAATGACTGTAGACATAAACGTTGTAAAAATATGGTTCGGACAAGCTTTTTTCACTATTTGTTATTGTGACCGTGACCTTTTACCTGATGATTTCAAAATGAAAGGGATATTTTCGCATAATGTGCTATCAGCAGTATTTGTTTATGTGACCTTGACTTGAAACCTAATGACATCGAAAACACTTTAAAATTTATAGTTTGAAGATTTCATCCTCCCATCAAAGGTTTCTAAGGTTTAAATTTTGCTGACTTTAAAGGCAACCGCTGTCGCGTATTCAAGTGGACAATGTTTTTGTTTTGCATTGATTCCATGATCTTGACCTTTGATCTAGTTTTCCGAAAATCATAAAAGTTCATGCTTCTATCAAGGGCTTTCGAAATATCAGTGTTGGTGAGTGTGGAAACCGGAACACCAGTTAGTAGAAACAAAATTTAATGTTGTTTAATGATCGTCCGAACAAGCTTTTTGCATTTTATGACAATATGACAGATCTAGTAGTAGTGCTATTTATAATTAGCTTACAAAGTATTGGTTATATACATATTTGGCAAAATTAATCTACAGTTAATAAAGCCTTTGGCTCAATTCATTGATTACTTAAACAATATTTTGGCTTAAATTACAGACAGCTCACAATGTTTAGTTCATACTGTCATTTGTTTAATTAATTTTATAAAGTGACTGCACAACCTGGTTCCACAGAAACAAACAAGCTCAAAGACATTTTCAATTTATTCCATTGTTCAGAAATTGAGAAAGAGAATAAATTCTATGTATCACAGCAGTATGAGAAAGTACATAAAGGTCATCCATAGGGAAAGTTAATTCTGCTACACAACTGATTAATCATCTAACCCTCTATAATCATTTACCTCAAACCATGTTCAAAAAATATCTGACACTGATTTTCATTGTTTGCCAACATTAAACATTATTAATAATACATACTTTAATCTGACTTCCAATTTGCATTGCTATTAACAATGACTACTAAATGTGCACAAAAATCCAAGCCTCACCTTATCTGAATATTGAGCTAGTCTACAATGTAATATTAAGCAGACAAATATTGCAGGTGACACATTCATGAAAGTTACGAAACTCTGATAAAGTTTCTTCACTTACATGAATATAAATAATATTCAATAACAAAGGTAACTCTTGTCCTACCTAAACATTTTCTTACAATGTCTCTAAATTCTATTTGACATCTTTTAAATGTCCATTAAACTTTTAACTGAAAAAAAAACTAATGGGTTTAACAATGAAGCAGTTTTATCTGGGAAAAGAGTCATAAGGACAGCACACAGTGCCAATTTTAGCTTAGCAAATGAGGATACAAAGTATTGGCATGATATCAGTTTCACTCAATGAAAAAGAATGTAATGTTATATATCCCTATTAGATGCCTGACTTCCCATTTTATTCCACAGCACACATGCAATGTTGGAAACTTCAAGTACTAGTATATAACATTCTACAGAACAGGGTTGTTTCTGAAGAAAATAATTATGTTGTTCTTATATGTGCAACATAGACACCAAGGTATGTTATTAAGTCAAAACAATGCCCATCTTTGTATTAAGATTTTAAAATGATTTATTCTAGTTTATTGCCAAGCAAGTGTCAATGACATGTTAGAAATAAAGAAAATACATAAATTCATTTTCAAACCAATAGTAATCATAATCTAGGCAAAGGAGATTACATTTAAATAGCCAATCAACTTCTGTTGTATTTGTTCATATTAATGCCCCTGACCTTATCAATGCCCCTCCCCACCATTTTGTAAGACTGTGGACTGTCAATAGATGAAATATAGACATAAAGGACAATTAATCAAATAGCTAACCTCATTTTCTAAAATCACAAATGTGGAATATTTTTTAAAGATGTAAAAAGGTGTGTTAAGTATTTTGGATTTTTTTGTCTAAGCCCCTAATCTCCATCCATTGATCTAACTTGCGAAGGGCATTACAAATGATGAATAACTTAAGTCCAATATTTCAATGCCAACTAACAAGTAACAATTACTATTTCCAGAGTAAAATATGGTGCTTGTCACCAGAAAAGATATCTTCAGAAAATTGACAGCAGTCATTGAAATGATGTCACAAAGTTGAACACACAACATTGCTTACAATGCACTATGTGGTAAAAATATCATTCTTGTGGTAAAAAATGTAACAACATCACTTAGTAGTTATGAGACAACAATAGTTGACAGTCCTTTTCTAATATAGTAACACCTAATATGTAAACAAATAGCCCCGAAGACACATTTTCTAAGACTGATATCATATAATACTGTTGTATCATTTAATTTAGCGGAGATCAAATTTCGCGTGAATGTAATAGTGACAGTTTCGCGAGGGCTTAAATTCGCGCACTTGTATTATTCTTATATATTCAATGGTTTTATTTCATAGGGTTAAATTGCGCGCATTTACCCTAGCACAAAAAATATGCGAAAATTAAACCACTGTGAAATATAATGATACCACAGTAAAAAATAATGTTTATGTTATAAATCTAAGTAGACAACACAAGTTGTAATACAGTAATATTCAAAGTAAATGTAAATTTGTAAAAAAATAAATTCTTTCAATTGTTCAACAACATAACAACAATAAACATCTAATAAATAACAACAAATCACATCAAAAACATCAAATTTTAGATCATGATGTAAATCTAACTGAACAAACTGACAAATCACTTAAAACTAATTCAGAACAAATATCAACAAAACATTCTATTGATGAAACACAACTCTGCAGTAATTAGAGAGGTTGAATCCTATTAATGAATAGAACAACCAAAATGTATCTGGACAAATAGTAACATGTTTTGAGAATAAAAATGGATTTTGGAATTCAATCTTCAAATATTACAGGATACCTACAACAGAGTGTTACTTAATAAGTAATAACTGAAGTTAAATGTAACAAATTTGATGCTAAAAATGACAAGAACACTGAAAGCTGTAAATTCTATGTTTGGTAAAATTTACAAAACTGATGATATAAAGCATTTAATAAATATATTAGGTGTCAGATTTGTCACTTCAACCTTTACTCCATATACACCTTTTATCACTCGGACGACCCGTGTAGATGCAGATCAGCTGGCACATTCATGCTGTCTGATCAGGATCTACACTGTTTGCTTCTTGGTCAAAAATAACCCAATGAATACAAAAGTGAACAGTGTAGATCTTGATCAGATGTGATGTGTCAGCTGATCTGGATCTACACTGTTTTTGTACAAGATAAAACCCATATATATGGAGTAAAGGGTTAAACTGGACCCAAATTGATTGATTGAAATTAATTTCAATGTTAAGTGTGTTATCATGAGTCAGTTATAATCTATAATTTAATCATTACTTTAAACATTTTCAAAAATGTGGCCATTTACATGTACTTTATCAATTATGTGGCACAATGAAGAACATAACACACATGTAGACCAAAGAGCACATTAAATGCATCTATAAATTATGAACACATTTAAGTTGACAGATCAATTCACAAGAACATAGTTCATTAGCAGAACAAACTGTGGCTATGGAATGTTGACAAAAATATGCAATGCACAAAACTAAAAACATTGCTAATAAAATTCAAGTATAATGCAAACATCCCTTAAGTTAAATGTAATCAAATTTAATCAAATTTATATCTAAAATTATGCAATATTCAAGTTCAAGACTTAAATTAGTCACAAAGCAACCATTGTGTGACCAGATCAGTGTAGACCCAGTGTAAGCCAGCACATCAGCACAGTTGGGTCCCAACTGTTGGCATTTCTGACAAACACCCTTAGAAACAATGAACGGACTATTCCGGACCATAACAAATATAAACCCATATCACAAATTCAGCAGGAAACAGGTGAAAAGCATGTATAAGCCTCCATGTCTATGTAACACAGCGTGTCTAATGGCAGGTTATTCCATGGCATAACAGTAGTTGCATATACAAACATGCATATAAAAACAAGAACACTTTTGAGCAAACTGACAAAGTCTGATCACAGGATTGGTCTACAAGTAACACAGGACTGTCCTGTCAGTATCTGACATTAAAAATGACAGTTGAAATGTACATATAATGTAAAAATAAACAACTATGTAAATGTAGGAAAATTAATATAACGGAAGTTCCTAACCAAATTTATACTAATTAATTAATTAATATTAATAAAGTAATTAATTACAAGAGGCTTTTCACATTTTTCTAGTCACACACTAAAGAAAATGTGTTTTTTTTATCCCGATTTTATTCCAAACATTTATAGAAAATCCATTTTATTGTTGATTTGTTAGATTATTTGCACATTTGATCACATCTCAATTGAAAACTTTGATCACATCTCAATCGTAAACTTTGATCACATCCCAATTGCAAACTTCATTCACATTTCAATTGTAAACTTTGGCCTTTCTTCTCTGACTTTATCGAGATTTCTAACACTTGTACATCCATACATATGAACAGTTGTTAGTCTGATACAATGTCTGGCTAATTTTATCAGGGACTGCTCTGTCACATCTGTTAGGAAGTTGATCTTCAAAGACTCTAATCTCTGACCACTGAAGTTGGCTATCATTGAAACACTGAAATGACAACAACACTTGGTCAGTTCTTCATGATTCCACCATAATTTCAGAACTAGAATAACACACACATGATCTGCTTGCATAAAATTTAAATCTGGGGCTATGTTTTACAATGCATGCCACTGACAATTAATTCTGATTTTTATTGCAGCAATACAAAATGTTGCAAGTTTCAACATTATGTTTTGAAAATTAAATTAAAAAGTAAGAAAAGGAGTTTTACAGAAACTGAAAACTCTGAAAACATATAAAGAAAAGAGACATTATTATAAGAAAAGAGCATGCTAATGTAAAAATAATAAATGTATAGAAGATTTTGTAGGTAATTATAAAGAAAACCTCATTACGACCACTCCCAAATTAAGATCACTCAATAATAAGACCACTATTCAAGTCCCAGTTTATAGTTTTGCATTATTTTTAAGTTAATAGAAACCACCCCAATTTTGACCACTTTTGCCTAGTCCCAAAGGTGGTATAAGTAATGAGGTTTGTGTGATTGCAGTTGTCAGTAAAATGTTGTAACAAAATGCAACATTAAAAAAATCTGAATTACAAAGGGAGGTTTTCATAGCCTTTTAGAGCCTCAAGAAAGTATTTGTTGCAGGTGAAGTATACCTTCTGTGTGTACAGCTTGTAGAGCTGATATCAAGATGTCGCAGATTAGTACAGGTGTTTACAAGTGCTCTGATACTGCTGTCGGTGATGTTCTTACATCCACATACATCCAAGCTCCTGAAATCACAATAATCAACGTCTTAATTTTCAGAACGATGAACAGAAAATTTGAGATACTCAGGGTCGGATGAAGAATTTCCAGAAAGGGGGTTCATTTCTCGCAGTCTTAGGGTAGTTACATGATCATCTCTAACACTTGCTGGCCAAAATCTCTTGGAAATAAAAAATTACTGTTCAACATGGGGGTTTGAGTGACCCCACTGAACCCCCTCTGGATCCAGCCCTGGATATTTAAGGTTTATAGAATTACCGGTACATGTTATACATGTATATATTTTTTTTTTGACACACAGTGTGAAGATTGCAAATCAGTCTCGCATTACTACAGTACCTTCCAGTGATACAGCATTAGATCCCATGATTGTGGGTTTAAATCCCCTCACGGAAGAGATTCTGCAACTTCAAAATCCACTAGCCATGTGGGTACTGGTCTCAACCTCAGAAGCAGCCATCAAGCATGTTCAAGATATGTTAATGAGCTTGTTTCACATTAACCATGTTTACAATATGTTGCAAGAGCTTGTTTCACAATCAATATAAATATATGTAAAATAAACTAGACTGTGTCCACAGGACACTGATGCCCCCACTGCTGCAATAACATTTGTTACAAAATTTTGTACCAGGTATTAACAACATGTGGTGATCATGATTAGTAAATGAGGAGTAAGTGCCACAAAATTTAATAACTAACATAAACGAAAGGCCATAACTGTGGTGAAAATTCTTGCAAGACAATGTCCTTTACAACAATCTTCACATCATGTCTAATCATCTGTGCAAGTTTGAAAGAAATCAGCCAAATAGAAAATGTGAAGTTGATGCCACAAAATTTTGTAAGTGAAATAAACAAAGGGCCATAACTGTGGTAAAAATGGCAGCAGAAAAAAATCTTTTTTTTATGATCATCTACCCAGCCATCTTGATCATGTGTGCAAGTTAGAAAGAAATCTATCCAAAAGTAAATGAGGAATTGATGCCACAAGATATTATTACTGAAAAAAAAACAAAGGGCCATAACTCTGGTAAAAATAGTCGCAGGAAAAAATCCTTTCTTCACGATCATCTACACATCCTGCTTCATCATCTGTGCATGTTTGCAAGGAATCTGCCCTGTAGTTTTGGAGGAGTTGATGCCACAAGATTTAATTACTGAAATTAACAAAGGGCCATAACTCTGGTAAAAATGGTCGCAGGAAAAAAATCCTTTCTTTATGATCATCTACACATCCTGCTTCATCATCTGTGCAAGTTCGCAAGAAATCTGCCTTATAGTTTTGGAGGAGTTGACGCCACAAGATTTAATTAATGAATATAACAAAGGGCCATAACTCTGGTAAAAATGGTCGCAGGAAGAAATCCTTTCTTCACGATTATCTACACATCCTGCTTCATCATCTGTGCAAGTTTGCAAGAAATCTGCCTTGTAGTTTAGGAGAAGTTGACGCCACAAGATTTTATAACTGAAATTAACAAAGGGCCATAACTCTGGTAAAAATGGTCGCAGGGAAAAATCCTTTCTTTACGATCATCTACACATCCTGCTTGATCATCTGTGCAAGTTTGAAAGAAATCCGCCTTATAGTTTAGGAGGAGTTGATGCCACAAGATTTGGGGACGTACGTACGGACGGACGGACGGATGAGTGCAACTCTATATGCCTCCCACTTTGTGGGGGCATAAAAAGGGCCCAAAATCATATACTAAGATTGGAGACCAGTCTCAAATCTCAAGCATCAAATTGGCTGAAATGGCGACTGGTCGCCATTTCAGCCAATCAGATGCTTGAGATTTGAGACTGATGTCCAGATTTAGTTTTATGATCTTGGGCCAAGTTGAAACTAATGGCAAAGCTAACCTGATATCTGTGAGGTAGGTTGCGATTTCTAGAACGGACACATCTGTTATATTTGGACAGTTAGCTAGGGACAGATTTTTCAGTCTTGTGCAGTTTTTGACCACTCTTCTCAGACAGTTGTCTTTGATCTGCTTACAGCCACGCAAGTCTAGAGTCTCCACACGACTTAGACTGGTAGAAAGCTGCGATATGCATGAGTCTGTCAACTGGAAATATCATATTTTTTCAATACATGTATAATATATTATATAAAAATATCAGTAAGGCAAAATCACACTGGATAACCAGATGTTGAAATAAGACCACATGGTTACAGAATTTAGACTGGAGACCAGGTTTTGTTCATCAGCTTGCTATTGTTTAGGTCTGAGACTGTACTGATTTTCACCAATCAGATTGCCAAGATCTTAGTCTCCAATCTTAGTTTTGATATCTACAAGCCCTAATTACATAACAGTTCTGCACATGATTTCAGGAATGGTTGAAGCTGAGATATGTTAGATGTATATCCATCAAAAGCTCAGCAACATAGGACATTTGTAATTATTATATGTTTAATTCAAACCAATTCAGCTGAAGACAGCTTCTATCCCATAATCTGCTTATACTTGAAAATGACAATGAGGAGTTAACATAATTGTCTAGTATATTTCATCAGATATGTTAGGGGTGAACTTGCAAAATTTACCATATACAAAATCCTGATTATAAGGGATCTTTAGAAATGCATTGGTTATTTCTGAAACAAAGCTTGTTTTAATAATTCAGATTGCTGACTTGCCCCCACTCTTAGATTAATAATATTTAAGTTTGTGAAATTAAGAAACCTTATAGCACTGTCCCAGGTTTAGAGTGATAAGATTGACACAGTTGTTGGCCACAGCTCTGAGTCCTCTAGGAGACAGATTGAAACATCCAAACATTTCCAAGACCCTGAGGCTGGTACCGTGCTTCCTGATAACTGTCTCCAATCCATCATTGGTTACTGCATTACATCCACTGATACACAAACTTTCCAGTCTGTAAAATCAAGAAATGCCTTCACAGGATGCAACATAGCCAAAACACACTACATGTACTACATTTTAAACTGATGAAATAAACCTATAAAATTAACCAATACAAGTTGTGTTGCTTGAACCTTTTTGAACCATATAAAATGTGACTTCTTGTCAATTGGTTATTTTTGAGATTGCGGAGACTTTTTAAAAATATTTTATGTCATTAAACACATTTTTCATTCTTTGCAAAATGATGTTATTTTTAAAAAATCAGTATCTTTGTTATAATCTACTAATATTTACACAAAACATTATTTCTGCAGATGTTATTTTGCAGGTTTAGGAAAAATTTAGAAGATTAACAAATTGTACCATTATTTAGGAATAAAACAAAGTTAGTGATGAGGACTTCTTATATTTTATATTAAACCTTCAAATGCTCATTTTTGAAAAAAAAATATTTGTAATCAGGTAAAAGAACCATTATTTTGAAAATGTTAAGATATGATTTTAAGACACCATAAATCCACCAGTTAAACCCCAATAAACTGTAATATTGTAGTCTCCGACTATTTCTAATACAGACCTGTGAGCACTGTTAGAAATGGCCATCAGACCACTGTCTGTAAGAACGCACCAACTAGCATCAATATGTGTTAAGTTATGACATCTAGCAGCTGCATGCAGTAACAGACTGTCTCCACTAAGAGCACCTCGGCTACAGCGTGCAATGTTCAGCTCCTTTAACATATAGAAACACTGAGTTAATGCAGCTGATTTTAGCAATACATCAGTTTTTAGAATATGTTCATATACGGTAGTAAAAAACAAGAAACCGTCTTAGGCAGGTGATGCTCCCCGAATGGGTACTTTGTCACAAGTTGTTTTTTGTATAGCTATGGAGGTGAATTTTGAAAATGGTGAAGTGCTATAAAATCAGACAATTTGAAAAAATAAATAACAAAGTTATGGGCCAGACAAAAGTTTGATTGAAGGCCATGCTGTGACCTTAACCTTCTAGGCAGCTACCCAAACATTGTGCAACACGTCGCTTCGATATGATGATCATTTCTGTTAAATAGTTTTTAAATCCAGCCATAAATAACAAAGTTATGAACAGGACTAGAAATTGCTTCAAGGTCATGCTTTGACCTTGAACCTCAAGGTAGCAACCCAAATGTTGCGTGTGACATATTAAGGTGATCATTTCTGTGAAATAATTTAAAAGTCCGACTTCAAATAAAAAAGTTATGGGCCAGACAAAAGTTTGATTAAAGGCCATGCTGTGGCCTTAACCTTCTAGGCAGCTACCCAAACATTGCGCAACAAGTCGCTTCGATATGATGATCATTTCTGTTAAATAGTTTTTAAATCCAGCCATAAATAACAAAGTTATGGACAGGACTAGAAATTGCTCTAAGGTCATGCTTTGACCTTGACCCTCAAGGTAGCAACCCAAATGTTGCATGTGACATGTTGTCTCATTACGGTGATCATTTCTGTGAAATAATTTAAAAGTCCGACTTCAAATAAAAAAGTTATGGGCCAGACATGATTTGCTACAAGGTCATGCTGTGACCTTGACCTTCAAGGTAGCCACCCAAATGTTGCGCATGACACGTCATCTCATTAAGGTGATCATTTCTTTGAAATAATTTGAAAATCTGACTTCAAATAAAAAAGTTATGGGCCAAATGTTGCGCGTGACACGTCATCTCATTATGGTTATCATTTCTGTGAAATAATTTCAAAATCTGACTTCAAATAAAAAAATTATGGGCTGGACAGGATTTTGCTACATCATGCTGTGATCTTTGCCTTCAAGGTAGTGACCCAAATGCTGTGTGCTAAACATCGTCTCAATATGGTGATCATTTCTGTGAAATAATTTTAAAATCTGACTTCAAATAAGAAAGTTATGGGCTGGGCATGATTTTGCTAGAAGGTCATGCTGTGACCTTGACCTTCAAGCTAGGGACCCAAATTTTCGCACGACATGATGCCTCAATAAGGTGATTATTTCTGTGAAATAATTTTAAAATCCAACTTCAATTAAGACTATATGCTCCCCTGAATTTCTTTTGGGAGCATAATAAATGTAATGAATAGGTTTGTAGGTATCTTTCACATTAGAAAAGTGTGGATGAGAAAATCTTGACGAAGGAATCTATTTTCAGGAGGAAAGGTTTAAAAAAGAAATGAATTCAATTATTCAAATTGTCACACAATCCAACATGCCACTGAAACTGACTTTGTGACATTCCTGTGCTTGAAGTGAAAGATATTGATCCTATTCAATTTCAAGATATTTCATTTATTCACACTTTTGTTGAAATATAGCAAGTTGACAGAAAAGAACTGCAATAAAAGGAGATGAGTAAACATCATTTATTTTTATTCTAACTGATTTTTGTTTTGAAAGTTTACAAACTTATTGAACACCCCTCATAAAATGCAATTCAAAATTCATTTGAGATTGTACATGTATATAATTCCAAACAATCAAACCTTCAAAGAGTCTGCACATTCCCTGAAGAGATCACGGAGTCCCTTAGCAGTCACATGTTCTCCATTGCACTGTATTAGGGCTAGACTGATGGGGTGTCTCTTTGAAATCTCCTCCAGGCAAGCATCATCTAAATCACTCTTCTTTATTGTGATGTACTTCCCTAAAATTCAATCACAAAAATATATGTATCAGTTGTCCATTTCCCCCCAAGTACACTTAAGAATTTACAGTAATCTAAATTTTTAACTTAAACAGGGAAATTAATATAACAAAACGCAATGGACATGGTCAAGATTTAATGAAACTTATCCATTTATTTCCTACTACATGTATTATGTCAAAATAACATCATGAGAAAAGTTGGATCAAAACAAAACACTTAACCAAAATCAAAGTTACTAAGGGGCATAACTATGACAAAATTCAGCCAAGAGTTATATAAATTGCTTGTCTGTATATTAAGTTTCAATGCTGTACTTTGAATAACAACTGTGAAAAAGTAAACTTAAACAAAACATTTAACCAAATATAAAAAGGATGACGATTACAACATCAGACACTGAAGAAACTATTACACTAGCTTATTTGTCTAATCAGTTAACATGGATTTGCAATACCAATAATTCTGAGAAACAATAACAAATATTATACAAAGTTAACTTACCAAATTACATCAATAGAATATTCAACAAGTCGAGTTATTTTTTATTGTTTTAGCATAGTTGTAATATATTTTTCCATGACTTACATAATGTTTCATCCATGGCCACTCTGTAATACTGATGACACACTTGTGCACACTTGGTCAGAGATGACTGGTCAAGATACGAGAATATATGCAGTAATATTTCATCTGGTAAACACTGCCATCTGGACACAGTTCCTGCATTTATTCTTGGGGTCTGTAAAGTAATAGTGTGTCTGTTACATAATAGTAAGTGTTGTACATATTTCAATATCACTTCACCTTTTTCTTTACATGTACAACTTTTATCACATGGGTAAAAAGTGTAGATCCAGATCAGCTGATACATCTGTAGCATCTGATTTTAATCTACACTGTTCATTTTTAAATCCATTAGGAATTTCTCACTAAAGAAGTGAACAGTGCTGTTTGGATCTACACTGATCCCACATGCAAAAAACAACTGTATAATATGGACTAAAAGAATTAATCATGCCTGTACCATGTAGACTGAACAAATAGTAATATATTTATAATATTTATTGCACCAATTTTTGCAGACATTTAAAAGTTGTGATGTATTTAAATTTTGTGACAATCCATTTACATTTTGCTGAAATGTTTTTTGCTTACACTAAGTAATTGCTTAAGTTCAAATTCAGATCCACTGTCTAGCTAACATATTTTGTGAATTTTGCAAAGGGTATTTTGATTCAGATCATTTCTAAGATTAAATTTATACATCAGATGAACTCAGTTCACATATGTTTTATGAATTAGTTTTACATAATATTCTTCCACTGTATACCGCCAACAGAAACTGGACGAGATCTAAGTGTTATTTTTTTAGCTCCTTTCTTTTGAAGTGCAGATATTTATCTCCTGGTCTGGTAATTAACAAGAATGCAGACTAGACTTGCCAGTGTCCATCTTTTAACCATTTCCTTGATATATACGCATTTTTACGCATGTGCGACCAGTGTAGATCCAGATCAGCCAGCACATCCGTGCCGTCTGATCAGGATCTGCACTGGTCGCATTTTGGTCAGACATAACCTAATGAATCAAAAGGCAAACAGTTTAGATCCTGATCAGATGGCACGGATGTGCCGGCTGATCTGCATCTAAACTGTTCGCCTTAGCAAAATTAAAGGTACATCTATACAGGAAAGGGTTAAGACTTACCATTTGCAAATACTTATCATATGTAGATCTTGGAGAAGCCATATGATCTGAAATATATAACAGTCGTGACATTTCAACTCCTCATAATATCGACAAAATTAGTTTTTACTAATATAAGCAAAAAATAATTAAATACCAAGTGAGCTCTGAAACTCTTAATTTAATGAGTGGCAAAGCTAAGAGAGAAAATATGCAAGTCCACAGATTAGAAGTAAAAGTTCTTCCTTTCTCACACAGGTAAAAATTTGATTTTCTCTTCATTTTATGCTTTTGAAATTAGATAAAATCTATTTTTTGAATTCATTATTTTGAAAGAAAATGCACAAAATGGAACTCAATGTGTTGTCATGGCATCATATAATCAAAACTGAATGCATTTTCAAAATACTTCTGTTTAAAAACAGTAAAATGTACTTTTTTATTTCAAAATGAAAATTCTTGAACTCGCTGGAAAGCATTAAATAAAAATCTATTTTCTATGATAAGCAAAGGCTGACATTGGAGAAAACAAGGATAAAATGTCAAATTATCTGTTCCCTATACTAGCACACAGTTTATGTTTAAATGAACGATAAATATTGTTAAAAAAATATAAGTTGTAACTAAACAAAGTTGAAATGTTGAAGTTAATTGAACCGGTTGTAAATGATGATGTAACAAAACATTTCATTCAAATTATATTTCAATGACAATTGCTGAAGAACTGCAGCTTGCTGAAAGGGTGTGAACACAATAAGAGTTTAAACATTATTTAAATATTTAAAGATAATTTAAAAATTGTATGTGTACAAGAAATGACCCTGACCCTGACCTATATTTAACACTATGTATGTCTGTATGTAATCAAAGTTAAATTTTAACAAAGTTTTTTTTCTGCAAAGTTTGGTGAAAATCTGTGAATGCGATGAAAAGTTGTTTTTTTAGTGCATAAAGATTATATAAGCGGCCCTTTGAATACCATTAAAATGTGCACTGCCAAGCTTTTAAAAAATGGCAGAAAAATGAAATAACTATGACAAACTAAGACACAAGTAGATCGAGAAATAAGAGACGCCTCAAAAAAAATCTAATAAAAAACAACAAAGTGATGCATTTCAAACTTTTTTTATCCCTTACTGCATATATATATGTATATGCATTTTAACATGTGTGCATCCAGTGTCGATCCTGATCAGCCAGCACATCTGTGCCATCTAATCAGGATTTGCACTGGACACATCTTGGTCAGAAATAACCTAATGAATCTGAATGCAAACATTGCAGATCCTGATCATCTGGCAAAGATGAGGCAGCTGAACTGGATGTACATTGTTAGATCATGCAAGATAGGTGTATTAATGAAGTAAAGGATTATCCATCACTTTTTGACTCTCTACTAAAAAGCTCTATTTAAAGCGAGTTGTCAATTACAAAAAAAAATAGTATAATTTTATCTCAAGTTTTAACTTACATAAAAACGATAGAAAATCTTTTAAACTAAGTAACAAGAGTAAATGTTAAGTAAAGAATTAGTAAATCCTTTTGTTTCATCTGTGTTAAATATACCAAAATAAAATTTTCTGTTAACAACACATTTAAAAAGACAACATCCACATGCAGTCATTTCAGAACAAGTTTTGTGTTAGGTCTTCATGCAATGGTGCGATGAAAACTTGGTTGTTATTTAAAAAAGGTTAGCGATCAACTTCGGAAAAGTGGTGAGCTGTCTGTTGCAAAGTGCTATCATAAATTATTATCTTTGAATGAAAAGAAAAGAGTATTAGAAGATAATTTTGAATTGGTTTACTGAGTAATGATTTATTAATAAAAAATTAAGAAGAAAACCTTCTGCAAAGGTTTGTGTGCACTCATGTTACACATAAAAATCATTACTTTATACAGATGAAAATGTGAGTTTATAAACACATTCTTGAGTTATATCAATTGTGCAAACAAACAAAAAACAATGTGAGAAATTGAATGACACATTTACTCAATTCACCAATATCAAAACACAGAGAAACAGCATAGGAATCTGGGGGTATCAGCAAATATGTTATACCAGAAGTATCTTTAGCAGCTGCAGAAAGGGCTGAAAATTTCAGTTTTTTAATATTGTTAATTAGTAACATGTAACAGACTAGTAGTGCATCAATCTGGATTTGTTTCATATATGTTACATTGGTCTTTCATTTATGTAACATAAGTCAGTTACACATTTCTATCCAGTACACTTTAACTGACGCTTGAGTCGATTCGCTTAACCCTTTACTCGATATACACACATTTAACACATGTGCGAAAAGTGTAGATCCAGATCAGCTGGTGAATCCATGCTGTCTGATCTGGATCTGCAATTTCTGCTTTCAGATTCATTAGGTCATTTTTGACCAAGAATAGAACAGAGTAGATCCTGATCAGATGTCATGGATGTGCCAGCTGATCTGGATCTTTACTATTTGCCTATGTGATAAAAAACATATTGTATGCACTGGTCACATCTTTGTCAGAAATAACCTGAATTCACTGTTTTCCCATGCAATAAAGGTGTATCCATTGAACATAAGGGTTAAGCTGGTACTAGTTGCCAAACTGACTAATAACAAGCTAAAGTTCTGAGACTGGTACCCAATCTCAGCTTTGATCATTAACAAACGTTGATCCCAATCTGACAAACCACAAGCTGGAATTTTGGACTGGACTACAATATCAATTTACGACCTTTGGCCTAGACCTCAGCATGTAACTCGCAAATTCTAAATGTCAAATAAAGGAAGAGGATATAAAAGATTTGAGACATAGTGTGTATATACATACAATGTATCACATTGTATGTAATGAAGATCTTTAACTCTCCTGGGGGTAAATGGCACTGCCCAGGGGAGTGAGGATTAAGATTCGCTAGTATTAGCTGCAACTCAGACATTTATTTAATTTAGCTGACAAAATATCTGTCAATTTGCTGAGTATATGTTTGTTATAGGCTGCAAAATACAGTACATATAATTATTAAGAGGCATTTAAACATGCACTTTAAATACATGCATTTCATAAACAAGAGTGCCAAAATGCCACAAAATATGCCCGTCAAAAAGTTTGGCTAATTTGCCACATTTTTCATATAAATAAAGGGCCATAACTGTTAAGTGCCTGAAGCAACTTGGCTGGTTATCAAACTTGGCAGAGATATTATGCCCACCAACATATTCACCAAGTTTGATAAAGACCGGATGAAAACTCTTTGACTTAGAGAGCGGAGACAGTAATTTTGGACAATTCAAGGGCCATAATTCAGAAGTGCCTGGGTGGATTTGGCTGATTATAGAACTTGGTCGAGATATTATGCCCACCAACATATTCACCAAGTTTGATAAAGACCGGATGAAAACTCTTTGACTTACACCCTTATTTTGGACAATTCAAGGGCCATAATTCAGGAGTGCATGGGGGGATTTGGCTGGTTATAGAACTTGGTCGAGATATTATGCCCACCAACATATTCACCAAGTTTGATAAAGACCGGATGAAAACTCTTTGACTTAGAGAGCGTAAACCCTTATTTTGGACAATTCAAGGGCCATAATTCAGGAGTGCCTGGGGGGATTTGGCTGGTTATAGAACTTGGTCGAGATATTATGCCCACTAACATATTCACCAAGTTTGATAAAGACCTGATGAAAACTCTGACTTAGAGAGCGGAAACCCTGTGGATGCCGCCCGCCCGCCCGCCCACCAACCCGCCCGCCCACCGCAGGTGTTCCCATAATACGTCCGGTTTTTCAAACGGGCGTATAAAAACAACATACTATAGCAAAATATATAAACATACATTAGAAGTTTATAATGTTATAATGTTACATGTATTTTGCATGCATACTGAATTATTTCACAAACTGTTATTCAAAAATCTTAATGACATAAAGAGCAAAATCTTACAAAATCCTGACAAGTCGAGGCATAATCAGGGAGTTGTATCACAAGAATTTACGTGAGGCTGTTTATGGAATAAATGGTGTTAACCCCTTTTGCTTCAACACTAAAATAAAGGGTACACTGTATTGTACTCTTTACTCATCAGATTTTAATAGGGCCTATACGTTATTATCTCAATTCTGATTGAATTTGATGTCTATATCAGCCTGCATGTAAGTTTAACAAGTTGAAGCGAAGGAGATCAACACTATGAGCAGCCTCATATAACATCTCATGATTATCCCACTTGATAGTATACCTTCATAAACTTGCAGTTACCAAAGGATAACAAGTGTCACTAAATATCCTGTAATATAATTATTCTTTTACTCAAATACCAGGGCCAATGATCCTACATCAAAGACTGGAAGCATACAACCAATATAAGCTTGAGATTAGAGACTGGTGTCCAGGCTCAGTTTTATGATTTAATTTGCAGAATAAGCGATACATACCGTTAAGCCTGTCCAGGGCACTAGGTTTAGGAAGACGATGTTCTAATATTGAATCAAGATCCAGCTCAAAACTATCTTCAAATTTACCAGACTTTTTGTTCTTCCGTTTTGGCTGACTACAAGATGGAAACAGGTTATATGTAATAACATCACAGAAATTCATACAGAAAATTACACTCGATTGCCAAATGTTTTTTTTTTCATATAGCTAATATTATTTTTGCTATATGTTTATCTTAAGACTGGTATTAATGAAGACTGCATTGTATTAAAATAACATAACAATACAGAGCTATTATATTATGTTTACAAAATCACACGTCAAAGTTTACAATTATATGTTTCAAAAATTTTTAACTATAGTTGCTGAATTGTGTAAGATTTACCATAAATTCTGAATTGAAAAAAAAGGACCATGGAAATCAGAATTGTGGGTCTTTGCATACGAGCTTAAATATGATGATAAATAAGTGTACCAATTTATAAAGCTGTATAGCAGTATAATAATAATATGATCAGGTTAACTTGTAAGTGTAGCACCAACAAAATAGTGAGTAGAATAGATAATTTCTTCAAACAATAAAGCAAAGAACTTTTGCATCTATATGCAAAAATCTGCACAGTTTGAAAATTTTTCTTTCCTTTACCTTTCTCTCTTACCTTTTACGAATATTTGAATTAAATGGCTTTTCAGTTTTGGAAAAAGTTATTCCAACTGACTGAGAGGCATTTACATCTGGACTTGTATGAACTTCTGCCTCAAAATCAACAGGAGCTTGCAAGTTAACATCAGTGTTACGAGATTTTGGAGCACTGGATGGTCGTCCTTTAAGATTATTTGGAAGACAAGAGTCCTGCAGATCCTGGTGATCAGGAGTTTGTAGGTCTTGGTTTGAAAAAGCTTGATTGTCCTGATCAACAGAAGCATCAAGGTCAACATTCAGTGGAGTGGTTCTGGACTTTGGTGCACTCTTTGGTCTTGATCTCCTAAATTCAGCACTGGACCTAAATTGATTTAAACTCTTTCTTTAAACATCACTCAATTTAGCAACACAGCTAAACATTTTGTTTAACCATATTTATAGGTTTTATCGTGTATGTGACCTGCATAGATCCAGATTAGCTTGTAAGTCCATTCCTAGAGATCTTGATCTACGCTGATCAAATCTTTGTCAGCAATAACCCAATGAATCAAAAAGCGAACAGTGTAGATCCTAATCAATTGATCTACATTGTTAAATGGTTAAATGGTCCAAGATCTGAAAACTAAGATTTGACATCAAAAAGCAGTCCTCCACCCTGTGATACAACAGTTTTAAGATTGAAAGCAATTTTGGCCAACCACCTGTTTGAGATCTGATGCTTATATAATTTTTAGTGTTTTGATTTAGCAATCAGATTGCAGAAGTTAGCAGAACATTGGCAGAGAAAATTTTTTCTTTCATTAAAACTATTTTGTTTGAAAGATTTCATCGTTTAACTTTTTAAGTCATTTTAATTCTATAATATTTTACTTGTTTAGTACTACTTTCACAAGTACCGAGTGATTTTCCCCAGCATCATCAACAATAGGACAAAACTATAATTGTGGTGTTTTATTGCTTGCTGGCATATTTTGATACAATATTTCAATGTTGGAAGCCAGAACATTGAAACTGTGTCACTACTGTGAATTTTGATGATGGACAGCAATGCTGGTTTAGTTTAAAGCTGAATTATTTCTTTCTACTTTCTGTATAGATACATCAGTTTAATGCTTAACCTTCAAACAAAGACTTTCTGTGCCAAAGATTAAAAAACTAAATCTGGAGACCAGTCTCAAATCTCAAGCATCTGATTTACTGAAATGGCGACTGCTTGCTGAAAAGGAGAGTGGTCTCCAATCTTAGTTTTATGATCTTGGGCCCTGGTAACACTTACCTCAGGCTGGAGCTGGTACTTAACTCCCCTTTGTTATAGGATGACCAAGCTATGCTTGACCGAGCCCATTTTCTCTGATAGCCCGGTTCTTCAATAGACTGCCTTACTTTGGATTTGACTGGTTTATCAGAGTCATCTACAGACTGTCTTAGTTTAGACTTGCTTGGACTTTTAGCTCCAGCAGATTTTGGTCTGGTTTTGGACTTCTTTGGTTTTATTTGACCAATAAGCTGACTAAGGAAAGGTTGATCCGGGCTGTCTTCAGCTTCTTCAGGAGCTTCATTCTGTTCCTCGTCATCTTCCTGACATTGCAAAAATAATAATCAGTGGCAGGGCTTGATTTTCAGATATATCTTTAGGGAAAATTTACAAAATCTTTCACAAAAACATTCCTTTGAAAATCCTTTTATTTTAATATTAATGTTTAAATGTCAAATAAAGTTATGATTTTCAAATAACAGCACTTAACATGTTAAAAGTTTTATTAACAGAAATTTTGGATAATGTAAATACAGTAATGCTATTGTTCAAACTATATATACATAATATCTTTATTTTATGCTTTCAGGTAAATTATCAAATTTCCCCGGTGGAAAAAATGTTTCAAAATGTGAAATATCATTTTTATTTTAAGTTTTTTTTTTACTTTGGTACCATATGCACAAAATATTCTTAATGAGAAGGTTTCAAAAAGTTCAAGTTTGGGTACATGCATAAACAACAGTTTTTGGTGCCTTTTCATGCATTTTTTTCTGCACATTATTTTTAATCTGCAAGGCTTTTATAACAAGATACAAAGTTCAGAAGGATGCTGTGTCCCTGACCTTGAAGGTAGCAGTGCAGGTCTTGTGCATGGCATATTAGCATTATGGTTATCATTTCTAGCAAATAAGTCCGGTTATCATTGCTAGCAAATAAGTCCGGTTATCATTTCTAGCAAATAAGTCCGGTTATCATTTCTAGCAAATAAGTCCGGTTATCATTTCTAGCAAATAAGTCCGGTTATCATTTCTAGCAAATAAGTCCGGTTATCATTTCTAGCAAATAAGTCCGGTTATCATTGCTAGCAAATAAGTCCAGTTATCATTTCTAGCAAATAAACAGTTCATTTCTTTTGGATTGACTGTATTTGCTGGGGGGGGGAGGGGTAAATTTAAACAAAACAAATAAAAAAAGAATAATAAATTAATTTTAAACAAATAGATAAACTATTACTTGCCGCCATTGATTGATTCGGAAAGATATAAACTTAGAAGTATTCATTTTGATCAGGGATCATAAATGATCTATTTCAAAATGTAATTTATTTTTTTGTATATCTTATGAATAAAGACTTCTTCTATATGAAAGCTAATAAAGCAAAACTAAATTCAGATAGTTGCTCTGTTCTTGACCTTGAAAGTAGGAACACTGGTTATACACTTTACAAGTCCTCATAATTATTATGGTGGTCACATAATGGTCTGCTGAATTATTTCAAAATCCAACCATGAATTACCTATAAACCTTTCCCCCATAGATAAACGTTTATTGCATGGGAGAACAGTGTAGATCCAGATCAGCCAGCACATCCATGCTATCTGATCAGGATCTGCACTGTTCGCTTTTTGATTCATTAGGTTATTTCTGACCAAATTGCATACAGTGCAGATCCAGATCAGACGACAAGGATGTGACAACTGATCTGGATCTACACTGGTTGCACATGCGTAAAAATGCATATATATGGAGGAAAGGATTAAACGAAATTAGGATTTGGCGGGATGGACAAATGACCAGCATGATTCTGATAGAGCCCTTTCAAACCTCATTTGCTGGATCTCATTTGCTGGGTAATAATAACAAGAGAAGGGAACAAGAAGGGAGAGCAAATGATTAAAGTTTAAACATGTATATGATCAATTTAAAAATATTGATCAGTTAAGGAAAGAATCTCCAATTCAGTCATTTATAACAGGGAATTGTTAACATTGTTTCTCCGTCCCAACTCAGGTACTTTAAGATAAATTTCAATAACAACATTTTTATGTGACTGTACCTTATATTCAACGTCTCGATCAAACAGCTGCTTCCAGTCCTCACTTTCTTCATTGTTGTTCAGTAGGCTTGGTCTGTTCATCTGCAGATCTTGTCGTGGTCTTTCTTCTACAATATCAGGGCTGTCCAACTCTGAACACCTGTAAAATAATGGCTGGAAAACTATCCTTCTGATATAATTTAAATCTACGGGGGTAAAATCCTATACAACAAAAGGGTCTTCAGTGGTTGCAAATGTGACACAAGCTGTACTTAGCCCTCAAAACAAACATCAACAGGCTTTACAATAATTGTATACACAAATTTAGTGATTATAGGATTAATGTTTTATTTTTGTGGACAATAGCAATTTTCAACCATAAACCACTGGGGATGTTTTTGACACTTCCTTAATTTCATGACACAAGTTCTAACACTCAAGTTCCTCTATGAAACTTGATGTTTTTTCAATAGAAACGCATATTTCAAAAACCACTGGAGAAAGAATCTAAGTCATAGAACAAAGTAAACAACTCTTACAAATAAATTTGCTAGACTGCAAAACAAAAGTTTTTTACCTTTCAGTTCTTGGGCTTGTTGACTGCACATTTTCTGCTATCTGATCCACTTTTCTTGTAGATTTATTTATATAACTGACAACAGCTTCTCTAGATACTTCAGGTAATTGTTTATTTTCTTGATTTTTGGACTTTTCTTTCAGATCATTTTGTTTCCATGGCAATGAACTAGTTGAATCAGTTCCAAATTTATCCTTTTCCATGATTGGTTGTTGCCATGACAATGATTCTGCATCTTTGGCTGGTTCCTCTTCAATCACAGATGGTTCCCAAGCACTAATAGAAGCCTTCATATGAATACCAAAAGCTGTTTTTATTGTTGTTGTAGCCGGTTTGACATCTGGCTTTTTGTCTGGTTTAAAATCTGAGTGAACACTGTCATCCTCATCACTACTGTTGCCTGGGTAACATATTCGTGTTAGGTAAGAGAGGTGAAGATGTCAACAACAAAATATTGTGGTATCATTCTATTTTGCGCAGATTTAAATTTAGCATATTTCGCACTAGGGTAAATGTGTGAAATTTAAAACCCAGCAATATTAAACCATAGTAATAATATATCTAATTAGAAATATGCAACCTCTCAAATTTATGCCCACATGTCAGAATATATCCTTTTCAGATTTTGACTTAACATTAATTTTTAATTGTGTCTTCACAAAATTAAAAGATACCACAGTAAAAAAAACAGATGTGACTGGCAGTAAAGTTGTTTGAACTGGAGACAACAGGAAACTGTTAGTAATGATTGAGTGGATGAGTTATAAATATGATAAGGATGATTGTACATGTATGAAAGTAATTGGCCTTTCATAAATATGCAAGCATGCAAGGATGTGGAGCCAAATCAAAGCAAACAGCAATCTAGAATTATATTACTATTAAACAAATTTAAAACAAAATATGCTTAAAAATAGTTAAATAAGTTATAACACACACATTTTCTGGACTAGCTTTTAAAAGGCTTACTTATCAAAATGCTGTATCACAAAAGATTGACACATTTAATAAAACAAACATTGAAGTAAAACATAAAATATATGGCAAATACACTGTAAATTCCATTTAGTAACCCTTTCTCTCATTGTAAGCCTTTAATCAATAGATCCAGATCAGCCTGCACATCTAAGCAGTCATTTTGTTCTACACTGTTTGTGCCTTTGTCATAAATGACAGAGTCTAGTGTAGATCATAATCAGGATGCAATGATAAGCAGGGTGATCTGGATCTTCACCAGTTGCAAATGGGATATAAACTGTAACCTTGGAGCAAAGGGTAGAATGACTAGGCAATTGCATCTGCAGCCAAAACAAATATCATATATTGTTCTGGAATTTTCACTTCTTGCTAGACAAAGTTATTACAGAATTACAATTTAACCCTTTATATTATAGGTTTATTGCATGTGCTATCTGTGCAGATCCAGATCAGATGGAATGTATGCTCTGGATCTGCACTGTTTGCTTCTTGGTAAGAAAATCCTTATGAATCTAAACGTGAACAGTGTAGATCCTGATCGTATAGCACTTATGTGGCAGCTGATCTAACAACACTGTTGGCCCACACGATAAAGACGTATCTGTGTATCAATCGAATAAAGGGTTAAAATGCTGTTATAATAGAGAGGATAACAGAGTTTAGTGTGCAAACAAGGTATGTAAACTTTAGTTCAAACACAAAGTTAACAAGAATCTTCTTCACTGCTGTCTGTAAAAAGAAGAAAGATAGGAATGTTTCCTGTTAGTCTGATTGCCAGATCACAACCTTACACAATTGCAGTTGTACTGTATTAAATACATGGATGATAGGATATCTAAAATTTAATGCATAATTCATCTATTTTACATTTCTTCTCTTCTAAAAAGCAGAAAACTAACTATAAATATGAACTACCCACCTGCGAGGTTTAGAAGTGGCACCATTCTGTTAGCCCGACTAGAATTTCTACTCTCCCTCGACTCTTCATAACCAAAAACCTCTACGTCAATTGCTCCATGTCCTCTCTTTCTTCTTCTTTCCTTTCTTCTCTCCTCCTTTTCCTTCTGTCTCTCCAGAATTGCTGCTTCACTCTCATGATCACCCATTTCATCCACAACATGAGAACCTTCAAAGTTCTGCGACACAACTTGGGAAACATCAGTAGACCACTCCATTGAATTTGCTGGTAACTTCAGTGACAGCTCTCCTCTTGAGACAGGCATCGTACAACTGAAGTTTGGTAAAGGTGGTGGTTCAAATAATTCTTCACCACTTTCAGTTTGATTGTCTTTTGAACAAGCATTTTGAGGATACCCTGAGATACTTCCTTTCTTCTGAGCTTTTATTGAATATTGAGAAGGTTTACTAGCATTATTGTGTTCATTAGATCTACTTTTAGAGCCCTCTTTGTTTGATTTGTTATTGTGTTTAACATTTGTATCAATACCTATAAGCACATTATCATGAAGCAAACTATTAACAGATTCTTTTGTAACTAGGTTACCATCACTTTTTTCAAATAAGTCAACTTCTTTCTGCACCTTTTTCTTTTCACTTTTAACATCTGGATCTAAACTTATACTTTCATGAAGACCAAGTCTAGATTTACTAAAATGTGACCTGACATAACCTTTCAGAACAGGATCAGTGATAGCTGCACATATGTCATTTACAACTTCTTCCTCAATTTTCTGAGTCTGCAGATCTAACTCAGGGTCATCACTAGAAGGTCTACCACTGTCTTTCCCATCAGATTTCACCGGAGAGGTTTTCTTGCCTTCAAATATGATATCTTCTTTTTCAGATTTTATACCATCCAAATTTAAAGTAAATGGTTTTTCAGTAATGTAGTCCTGAACATAGTTCACTTCAATTGGATTGTTGATAGTTTGTTTTGAGACTTTTTCAGCTGTATCTATATGCTCTTTAATCCTTATCTCGTCATGGTTAGACAGATCTTCCTTGCTCAGCGGCCTTGTCCTTATCTTGCCTTCTTTATTTTTACTCACTAACATTGGTTCCACCCCAATTAACATTTCTCCACACTGAGTACACCATGACATGTACTCTTTATTTAACCCCTGACACTCTGGACAAACAATCAAAACCTTTCCTTTCTTTTCTCCCTTCTTTCCACCAGTTTTCTTTCCATTCTGTTTATTTTTCTCATTAACCTCATCTTTAGAATGAGTGACATCAATTCCCAAATCATGTAATCTCTCTGTTAACCCTCCGCCTTGTATAGTTACATCAGTGTTCACTACACTGTTAACCAATGTCTCTCCATCAATTTCACCGACTTTGTCAGTTTCTTCCATGGTTTTATGCATTACTGTTCTTGGTTTTTCCACTTTGTGAGCAGAAAATTGGTTTTCAGAAAAGTCTACAAACCCATGAACCACTGGTCTAAACTTGGTTTGTTCTGGTTCCACTACAACATTACTCAAAACATCATCAACAACATCATCTTTATCTCTCACAATAGTATCACCCTCAGACTGATTAAATTCTTCTTCCTCATCATGTTCCAGCAAGGCAGAATCAGACTGCATCTGTGCGGAGGCCAGCCTCACAGGCGAGTACATATCTTCCAGAGAAGAGAAGTACCTTTCCAGAGAAGCTTTGGCAAATTTCTTTTGTCTTTCTATTATTTGTTCTTCTGATAGCTTTTCATCTTCATGTTGCTGTCTCCTACAATATGCATAGTTTTATTAGAATATTAGAATAGTAAAATCTGCAGTTAAATATTTCTAACCAAGCAACAAGCAAATAGCTGAAACAAAAAAGTACATATCATTAATGGTAGGGACAAGTCAACAAGGAGCCAGACAATATAGAAAAATGCTTGGAAACAATATTTTCTTCCTACAAATAACTTGAATAGAAGTCATGTTCTGCAAATAATATAACACAATGGATTTAATAGAGCAGTTAAGAGAGTCCGAGTGTAAGTAGCTACTTCTTATATACTGACTTATAACCTGAACTGACTGTTAGGCCTAAAAAAAAAAGGTTTGTTTCTGGTTACCCGACCGACCGTCTCTTTTTAGCGCCGACCGTAACTTTTTTTCAGCCCTCCCAAAAAATTGTATGAAAAACCGACCGGGTTTTTGACGGACGAAAAATTCTGTTATTTTCGGACACAATGTCCGGTGCAAAATAACAGCCAGCACCGTTTCATTTTTGGAAAATTTACTTTCAGTTTCTTCTCCGGTGCTATTTTTAACTGTTAAACGCGTGATTTTTGTCGATGTATCAATATATGATTGTAAACCCTGTTGCGTGTGCTTTCGGGTCAACGTTGCTTATTCCATGATTTAATTCGCCCAGGTAAACAATCATGGATGTCAACGTTCGGCGAGCCAGTAAAAATATTCTTTTTGATCCACCGACGACTTCATTGAAGAATTAAGGAAGCAAATAGATTAAGATTTCTGTTCGAAGTGCATACGTGATACGGCCTAAATGCAGAATCGTTTAATAATGAGTGAACAATTATGTACTGGTATTTGTATCGTAAAATGAGTGAAAGAAACAGCACTGATCAAATTATTAACCAAGCTTTGGTGGTAGTGATAGAACTTTTACCATCATTGACGGGATATGTATATATTTGATTATGTGTTAATTGCAACAATATCACGAATGTAAAGCTAAAAACGAGTTGAAAGTGAGGCACAGTGGTTGCAAAAAGTGGTAGGTATTAAGGTAAGTATATCCAACATATTTTTTTTTACAAAAAATAGCCATGAACAAATCAACAATATCCACGCATTAAACCACATCATGGCATTACACATCTTATTGTAATTAAAGAATAATTATTTATATATTACATGTTAAGCAAAACAATTCAACTTTAAGTTGAAACACTGGTTTATTAGTTTCAATGGAATTACAGTATAAAATGCAGTGAGTTTTCCGTTTTCTACACGTCAATACCTTAAAAGATACCTCTAAAAAAGATAGATACATTTCCGGGCAAACAAACTGTAACCTGTCACCTCTTTTAAACAGCTTATTCAATCAGGCGCTAAAAATCTATTACAAATACACAGCAACAGGGGCCTATCCGTTATCGAGACGTTATTGGTACATGTACTTACAATAATCCACGTTCAAATTCCATTGTCTCTTTTTAATTATCACATAATCCGCACAATTCAAAAACAAACAAAAAGAAATTTTCTAAAAATGTTTTAAAAATACTCGTAGATCAATGTGCATTTCTTTGATCCGCCTTCCCTGTTAATTTCATACGGAGACTATATTTGATTGACAGTCAGTATGGAAGTAAACATTGATACCCACCGTCAATGAAATGCAACTTCAAAGGAAATTGTCGGCTCGTATCAAGACTGTGTTGTTTAATCGACTCTGCTTTAAAATCGTTTGATCTACAAGAAGTGTGTTCGTGACATTTGTTATTTTTAGCTGAGTTAAATTGGTTGATGATAAAATAATACTGAAATATGATACTTGAAATAAAATTGGGATGTAATTTATTATGGAATATGTTCGCATTGGTTAGTGTTTTAATCAAAGAACTATATAGGTAATATATAGGTCTTTCTTTTAATACTTATTTTACATTCACGTTGTAAATTTTGCGGTGTCATAATATAATTTGAAACTTTGATTTTGTAGCAGTACATGACAGAAGGGTCTGGTAATCAATTAATAAACATATAAATGATGCATATTTATCACGAGTGTTGTCCAGAACACGATCTACCTGACCTCCCTTGTCAACAAATATATGCAGATTTAATGATGAATACGATTACCGGCGAATCGAACACTCCGGGCAATAGAATATTTTTAGCTGACAATTTGTGTATTTGATTTCCCGGAGTCTACTGTACAAATTTAACAATTTTAATCTTTGATGTACTTACTTACACCCAAGATGGTATATACCTGAACTTTGGTTCCTTCCCCTAAAAAAAATCCAAAAACAAAAAAGAAAGCCAACCTACCGACCCATTGTATTTTCAAGGATGTAACCAGAAACAAACCTATTTTTTTTTAGGCCTTACCATCTGCTTGTTAAGTCAGCATCACCTAGAGGTCTTGCTTTATTCAACAAAGTGGTCTATGCCATAATGTCCTCAGAGGAATATTGAATTAATTTGGGATTTAAACAAAAAACTTAGTGTCACATATCTGATACTCACTTGAGTTGGCATGTATTATAATACATATAGTTTCACTTGAATATTCAATTTGTTTCACATTGACTGTTGAAAATCATAACCTTTAAAACAGGTTATCAGTAATTTCACAATAAAATCCATACCCTCAAAACAGAAAATGATTTAAGTATCTCAACATGATATCAATTGGATATATATTATATATACATGTATCTGTTATTTGGTGCTATGATACATATAGCCATGCCATCACCAAAAATAAAATGCTAACCACCATTAGGTCATATGTTTACACTGCAAAATCCATAGTACATTAGCACGATTTGACATGTATTGTATTTGATCCCCAAAGAGGAGAACACTGATGTATATCTTTAATTCTTGTCACCTAAATACTAAGAAATCTAGCTTCACAGCTATAACTGACAAACTGTACAATATCAATGAGTTTTGGAGGCTCCTTTACATTTGCTGATGGTCCTTAATTCCTGTTAAATAATCATTATTCAGTAAATAGTATGAGTCATAATAACAGAACTACCTTTGTTCATGATGCTGCCTGATGCCATCGATGTGTCTCTTGGAGTCTTGTTCCTTTCTAGAAGCAAGTTCCATCTTGTGGTGTCGCCTTGGGGATGGCCCACCTTCTTTCTTAGCAGCAGGTGGGTGGGGTACAAAGTGCTCCTCATCTTTTATCTGACTAACTGAGGTGAATGTTGACTCCTCAACAACAGTTCCTGAGAAAGAAATTAAATATTAAGATTTCAAAACTAGATGGGTGTTCAGATAAACTCTTTCAGTGGCCCTTGAGTACTTAGTGAGAGTAAAAATTCAAAGTATAATAAGGGGCATAACTCAATCAAACTGGAATTCACCTAAAGATTTAGGCATCATTAAGACCCTGTTATCATAAGCAATGTAACTTGAAGGTTTGATGAAAAATGATGAAGAAATGGCAAAGTTATAGCTAAGTTAATATTTCAAGACAAAGTCTATGTACAAGAGGGGGCAATATTTGAAAAGCAACATAATTGAAAGTTTGATGAGGAATGATGAAGAACATCATCAGAGCTTCAGTCATTTAACCCATTCGTCCGTATACAATTTATATACCTGTATGGCATGGGCAAACAGTGTAGATCCAGATCAGTTGTCACATCTGTGCAATCTAATCAGGATCTGCACTGTTTGCTTCTTTATTTATTATGTTATTTCTGACCAAAAATCTAACAATGCAGAATGATCCTGATCAGATAGCACAAATTTACCGGCTGATCTGGATCTACACTGGTCACACACAAGTTAAAAGGCATATTAAGGGTTAAGTAAAACACTAATAAGAATGAAAAAGAGATGGAAACTCAGTGGAATCAGATCTAAACACTCAGAGCAGCTGGATCACTTGAAGCAGGAAGACATTGTAAAAATAGCCACCCAACTATTTACAGTCATGCTTTTTTCACATATCTATTCAACTCTAACTGCCAAGACAGCCAAAATAAATGTATCACCAATATTAATACATTTTACAGCAAATAGAAATGGGAAAACTGGAGCAGAGTGAAGTGGAACAAACATATTACTTGAAATACATTGGTAAGAGCATTACAACAGAGTAAACAAAACATAACAATGTATCTCTACACATTTTGTCATTTCTGATTTATAATAATGTGCAAGACTTCCTTTCAGACACAACAGCAAACTATGCATGTACTTCTCTTAAAATTTAAATTAATAAAATTTAAAATCGAGTAACGTTTAATTAAGCTTTAGAAGTAATAACATATTTTGGCAAGGACTAAAAAATACTGGGTACCACTTATAGCCTCTGAGATGAAATAAACAATTAGATTTCATTTAAAAAAAGTTGAGATTATAATACATGCGATTACACTGTGATCAAATTGATGAAAATGGAACTTTGAAAGCCATCGAATATGACAAATATCAATATATTGCAGACTCGGTCTGATTGAGCCTGTTCATGAGCATGGAGATAAATGTTACTGTCCACACTGCCTAGTTGTGTGCAACTCAATATTTACACTTGTATATGCACAATGGCCTTCAAAGGGCGTAATTAAGAACAGCACGGAATAGATTATACCTTTATCATTATTTGTTGGTTTCTCCTCTGTGTAATCTTCCCTGTCTGTCTGCACCTCCACATTAGATGTTGATGGGGTAGGTGGTGGCTGAAGCTCATCCATTCCTGTTCCTGTACTGACACTGGAAACTGGAACTGATGTTGGTACCTGGCTGGGTTTGTACACTTGGGCACCAATGCTGGTTGGTGGGTGAGGCTTGTAAAGCTGGGCACCAGTCACTGGTATTCCATCATGGGAATAATGTTGGACTGGAAATCCTTGGGAACCGACAACCTGATGCTGGTACAGATGGGTTGCTTGAATTCCTTGTGGATTTACATAATGTGCTGAGACACTGGGGTGGCTGAAACCTTGATTTGGGATATGTGGTGCTGTTGAAGGTGGGTGGGGTATATGGACTGGTTGATCAGCAGGTATAACTGAAACAGGCATTCCATGTCCTACAGTTGTTACAAATCCTCGCATATCCGGTATACTTGCATAAACTGAGCTGTAAGGCGGCGGTGGTTGGCGTATCTGCAGATTTGGTGGGTGCGGGACATGCTGCTGTTCTCCAGGAAAAGATGATTGTCTTGAAAAATTCTTAAAAGAATTAATGTCTTCATTATAATTCCAATGCCCCGATTGATTTGCATACATTTCTTGAGTGGTATAACCTGTTGACATAGAAGCTGGAGCAATAGGAGTGGTTGGAGTAAGCAAGACATTAAAGTTCCTACTTGTTGGAGAACCGTATGGAGGAGATCCGTCACTGTATGGTACACTGGATACTGGCACCTGACCCTGATACTGAGATCCATATGCCTGGTTATAAATTTCACTTGATGAGAAGGCAACATTCCTTGGAACAATTACCTGTTCATAGTTCTTACTGGTGGATGTCGGGAAATCTCTGTCAATCAGTTTGTCTTTAGGTTCTTTTCCTTTGTCAGGCTTGTCTTGGTATATAGAGGGAGGTTCATGCTTTGGTCGATTTAGCTTAGGTCTTGGTGATTCTGATTTAGTTACCTCTTCAAGATTCAGTGCCGGAATCTGTCTAGCTGCTTCATTTTCACCTTCACTTTTTAATTTGGCTTTGTAAGCAGAACTTGAATCTGATGTTTGTTTCTTAAGAAGGTATTCTCCAATCAGACCCTCTACAACAGCAGCATCTGTTTGTCTTGGAGTAAATTCCTGAGAATGTCTAAGCATAGCTTCAGTGTCATTTGAGTCACTAAACCTTCTTTGTCCATTATTCCAATTTCGTGTTGCATGCTCTTTATTTTTCAAAATTGATTTTGGCTGACTTTCTTTCACTTCTACAGATTTTGGGACAGATGTTTTGCTTGGTTTTATAGGTTTATCTTTCATTAATCTTGGTGTTTTATCCTTTCTAGCAGAATTTTCTTTCGAACTGTCCGACTGATGTAAATCATCAATGTCTCTCTTAGATTTCATGAGAAACTGATAAAATTTCTCTTCACCAAGAACATTCCTCAATTCTTTGGAGACAGTATCGCCTAAATTAATATCATCAGCTTCTACTTTCAGGCCATCTTGCCTATCAGATTCAGGTCTATGAGTTGATAGTCCAAGCTCACTTAAATCTTGTGACATATGAACATCGTCCACAACTTCTTTTATTGCCGCGAATTCTTGTGATTCTTGCAATAAAGCATTCATTGGCATCTGGGATTGTCTGATTTGTCTTGAACTGAATATCTCTTCCACTTTTGATGTGTTAAAACTTTTCTGAGTTTCTTTTTGTTCCGATTGTAGTCTTGGAATAGGTTCTGCAAGGCTATATAATGGACGATCTTCAAAAGTGTTATTGAATGATGATAAATGATCTCTGTTTCTGTTATTGCTTTGTTCATACCCTTTAACCACATTGCCATTTCTGTCTAATTGAGTATCATTTTCAGAAAAAGATCTGCGGAAATCCTTTAAGACTCTATGTTCATGATCATGAAATTTGCTCTGATCTCCATCTGCTTTGTTACTATTATAAATTTGACTTTTAGTTGTAGGAATTACTGATTCTTTATCAGTTTGTTTACTTGCATGCTTTGTAGTTTCACTGCGCAGATTCCCCCAAATGTCATCACTAGGCTTTATTCCTAAAAGTTCATCTTTGGTAGCTTTTATTAGTCTTTCCACAGTCTCATTATATGCATCTAAACCATCAGATTTCTGTTCTGTAACTGACACATTAGTTCCATTCTCTTCATGTACATTGGAAAGTAAACTTTTGTTTTCATTTTGTTTTAAAGTACTTGGTCTGTCAGGATTTGAAAAATAAAATGAAGTGGTTTTTAATGTCTGAACTGACTCAAGCCTACTGTCAAATGTTTTATTGCCGGTAGAAGATTTACTTGTAATTGGATATTCATGATTTTCAATCGATTGAGCAAATTGATTGGCAGTTACCTTTGAAGCCCCTGTGCTGATAGAATTAGATCCTAAATTGATTGTATCATTATCTTTATGATGATTCATCATTTCAAATTTCAGTTTTAAGTTTTGCACGCCTCCTCCACTTTCTTCATCTTTAGTCAATTCATGTTTTGCTTCAACAGTACCATTCACAGCTGCAGATCTTATATTCTCCTTCGTCCTGTTAGCTTCCTTTGCTTCAGCAAGTGCAACTGGACCATATGTATGATTGTTTTCTAAGTTACCTGAATGCACATGCTTCCCACCAAAATTGCCCTGGCCATTATCAAGATTTCCGTTGCTATACTTTATATTCAGTGACACATCTCCATGTGACGAAAAAGGTGATGGATGTTTTTCCTTGCTTGTCTCCGCCTTATTAACTGTCTCAAAGTATGCAAGTCTCTTCTTTCTGAGATCATCAAGACATTCTGTGCCATCCTCCTTATCCATTATTTGACCTGGATAACAATACTTCTGAAATAAAAAAAAAAAAAACCATAAGAAGTCAATGATGTCAGAAACACTCATTATTCTTAACATTTTTGTAAACCAGGCTAACTCATCATCAGATAACCATGCACGACTTTTCTGTTTTACTACATTCATTGATGAATGGAGAGTATCAGTCGTGGGTGTCCCACATAGAGGTTACATAAACAATTACTTTTTCAATAACTTCAAACAAACGTTTTGTATAATTTAACATTTAAGAGTTCAGCATGAAATACCTTGATTAAATATTTACTGATGATGGGAATTAACAGACACCTATTAGCTTCAGAAGGTCAGAAGATAGCCACACAAGAGATCTTCCCTTCATCAACATTTTACAGAAAATAAGACACTTATTCTATGAAATTTGTTGCATGGAGACATAACACTTGAATTTTTATTTATAAATACTTGCACAAAATATTTAAAAAAAAAGATAATAGATGAAAACTTTGAAAGCCATCAAACATGAAAAAATTAATATGAAAATATTGCAGGCTAGGTTTGATTGAGACTGTTTATGGACAGTTAACTTGTGTGAATGTTGAAACAATGCTGACTTCAACATGTATAGGTAACAAATTGTTGAAAAAAACACACAAAAATAGCGGAAAGTTTTGCAGAATTTCTACATATTTTCAGGGATTTCTACAAATCCTTTATGTTTCTGCAAATAAGCTTCAACACATGTTAGTAAGGTGGTTAAGAATCATAGTCTATTCCAAACAACCCAAATTATCTTAGTCAAGATGTCAAAAATCCTGAATGAAACATACATTTCTGTAACCTATATTTATGCCTGAATTGAAACTTTCATAGTTAATTCTTTATTAGTCCAGTATCACAACAGTGTTGAGAAGAGACAGGGATTCGGAACTGCACAACTGAAGATCAAAACTATGGTAAACAGCAATTTAAAGTATTATGAAATAATAAATGTTTATTTAAAGAGACATGCAACACTAGAAAAAAATTTATCTTAAAGGTACAAGACTGAAAGCATGTTAAAATCATACAGTACTGTAACTGGTAGCTAAGTTTTTTTACATTGTGTGCAGGTAATTCTTTTTTTTTCAAATGATATCTTACCATTGCAAGTACTATGCCATAATTTGTGTTTTATCTTAGGTATTTATAGTTAGTAATACATGTATACAGGTTAAAAAAATTTTTCTTGCACACTTTTGCATAAATTAATAGATTATAAATATTTTCAAAATTAATGTCAATTACAAACTAATTTCTTGACAAATTCAAATCTTGAACCAGCCCGATTTAGCTGGGAGTCAGTCAATTTGTTTTAAGGTTGAACTCCTGTCTCATGCACATTAGACAATTTCTCCCGATATTTGCATTTGCTTGGGTATAAAATAATACAAACATTTTTCCAGTAGGAAAATGTAGTCATCCCAAATTTTACCTATCTTCTTTTTACCAGACACATTTTAATCACCCTGCCATAAAACTCTCTAACAGCTAGGTGTCATTATCTTGATTATTTACACATTTGATAATAAGATTAGCAGCGGGTGTTTGTTTTTTTGTCAAACATGGCAGTGTCTTGCAGGTAGAGTTAACAGGATTAATTAACTTTGAATGATATAATTATTTGTTGTTGTTTATTCATGTCAGAGGTTTGCCTCCCATAAAACAATAAAAAGAGATAAGGAAATAAATCAATGAAGATCTTAAAAACCCATCAAAGTGTAAACACAACTATAATGGGAGGTATTAATAAAGCACAACACTGAGTCATTTCATACAGTAACACAGTTAGCTAACTGTACGAGTGAAAGCTTGATTAAAATATCTACACAACATGCACTCTTGAGATATTTTTAAGTTCTCTATTGATGGCAACAAGTCTAATCATAATTTTTTATTTATGTTTTATATGTATTAAGTTGTGGCCTACAGCTACATCAAACTACAATAGAAACATATCATTGACACACAAGCATTATCATGATAACTAGTAGATATTCACATGGTCAAAAAATTATCTTTTTTTTATTATGGAATTAAGGGAAACAGAGATTGATTAATAAACAGAACTGAATTGGAAGTAAGATATTAAGTCAACAGCAACATTAAATTCTCCCTCTTTGTAATCCCAGTTTCCCACTTTTTAGATCTGGAATCCAATCTCCAAACTAATGCGTTAAAATATGCCTATTTTCTAAATTATTTCAGTTTTGTTTGTTTTGGTGAATATGTTTAAATATAGCACTTCAAAGAAACATTGCATTTACTTTACTTAGAACTAATTATGGTTAAAAGGAGTGCATATTTTTCTCAGTGTAATGAAGACAACAGAACTATTTTCAGACTGGTATGGATTTTTGGATTATTACAGTAAAGGTCCAGACTTGTCTCAATAATTCGACTCCAAGTACAGACCCATTTTTACAAACCGACTTTTTATCAATGTCTCAAGCAGTTAGGATCAAAATTGTAGTGGAAATCACACTGCTTTAAATTCCCATTTTTCACTGCCTCTTGAAAATTTCAGCACTTCTATGTTCATTTGTTGTTATAAAACATAAATAGTCTCTAAAGTCTTTAATCAATAAAATAAAAAGTATTCCACAAATAAAACTTTTAAACTTACTATTGTTTATGCTGTTTACATGTTGATTTTAATGTGATAACCAATGAAAGTGTCCCTTGTTGCTGTGGCAGATTTGGGTTGGAAAGAGTAGCCTCGACCAGGATTCGAACAACGGACCTCCGGCTTACCGTGCTGTCGCTCTACCAATCGAGCTTCCGAGGCCGCTGGTACGAAATCTACTACATTTCCTCCCCATTTATACGAGACATTTCCAACTTGCTTGGAAATGTACACGTTTCTGCCCAAGTTCTAGGCGAATACCCCAGCCAAACATACTTCGCCCAAAAGAGCTCCAAGGGTAATCGCCCTGTTCGCAGTGCCAATGTGGCAGATTTGGGTTGGAAAGAGTAGCCTCGACCAGGATTCGAAACGCGGACCTCCGGCTTACCGTGCCGACGCTCTACCAATTGAGCTACCGAGGCCACTGGTACGAAATCTACTACATTTCCTCCCCATTTATACTAGACATTTCCAACTTGCTTGGAAATGTGCATGTTTCTGCCCAAGTTCTAGGCAAATACCCCAGCCAAACATGCTTCGCCCGAAAGAGCTCCAAGGGTAATCACCCTGCTCGCAGCGCCAATGTGGCAGATTTGGGTTGGAAAGAGTAGCCTCGACCAGGATTCGAAATGCGGACCTCCGGCTTACCATGCCATCGGTCTACCAATTGAGCTACCACACTGTTGGTATGAAATTTACTACATTGCGCACAATTAGTTGTGCTAGGTCCAGGCCAGCCTGTGTTTGATACACTAATTTCTATCTGCTTAAAGATAATGAAACCAAATAATTAAATTGAGTAAATTTTATTAAGAATATATATTTAATTTTAATTGACAGCTACAGAAATCTTGTAATACACCTTTTTACAGTTACGGACCGGCCTAAGGTTATCAACAATCCCGAATTCCATACACTTTTCCCATATGACAAGCTAATGGATCAAGACATTTGGTAAATTAATCCAACGTTCATTTAACCATTTCTTTGCTTACTCACCAGACAAAATGTTAGAACGACTCAAATAATCGTCAAAATAATATTTATGGAATATTTAAGTTTCTTTAATGCAAGAGAAACTTGCTCGGCCTCCATTTTGTTTCTAGTAAACAACTATTTGACTGGATCTCGATTTTTGACGATTTTAATACACCTATACCAGTCTAAAATAACAGGTGCTTCTGCATTTGATTATATGTTTAACGCTTTGTTTCATATTAATAGAACTATTTCATAGACTTCCAAACACCTATTTTGATATTTCTTTTTAGATCAGAGACAGAGGTATTCTGGTGAAGGTTCGAACCAGAATAAAAGGACTGTTTCTGATATAAATGTTTCTGCTATAGATAAATGGTCTACCTTATTTGCCAGGAATGTGTCTTTTACATAAATATACAGTCACGGACAGATTCAGTCCAGCTACAGAATTTTTTTTGCCTCAGATCATAAAACTAAATCTGGCTGGAGTAAAGTCTCAAATGTCAAGCATCTGATTGGCTAAAATGGTGCTTGATATTTGGACTGGTCTCCAGCCAGATTTAGTTTTATTATTTGAGGCTGTATGTCATGTCCAAACTTAGTTATATTATGTTTACACATTGAAAATTTATTAGCATTTTGATTTAATGGGGGCAGAAGTGGAAGATGTCTTTTAATGAAAGTATGCATGGTCGACAACGACAAGGTAGTGGTGGCCCTTGTAGGTAAAATAGTCCGCACAAACACACTGAAATGGGTATTCAGGAGTCGTAGGTGGCACAGGTGGCGCGCTGGGGTTGGATGGGGCCGCCCGATTGCAATGGTTGCAGCTCAACCGGTTGTTTGTTCAAATAATGTATACAAGCTTATAGTTTACATGGTTAGCCTCCGTTTCTTGTTTATAATCTTTCAAGCCGTTTATCTGAGTGTTTAAGTAATATCTAGCACAACTATTTGTGCGCGACAATGACTTTTCTATATATGTGATGATCGTCCTTCGCGCACAACCCAGTTACTATTCAAATCAATGCGGAACATTTTTCTTCTATTTCTATATGCCGCCGATCGGAATTTGGATCGCAACTTTGGCGGCTCTAAAAGCATCTTAAACCATATGACATTGTATCTTTAAAAAATTTACATACCTGAAAAGCCACATTCAAGTAGAATCAATATATGTAATCCTTTATAAATAACGGTTTCGTTTTTTATGCAAAACTTTTTTAAACCTCCACCCATGTCAACAAATTTCGATTTCGGCGCTTAAAGTTTACCTGACTCACGTTTATCGATTAATAACAGAATTTAAATCGGGTCGATTTCCACCACAGTTTTGATCGTAACTGCTTGAGACGTAAAGGACAGACATCTGTAAAAAGTCAGTATGATAATGGGGTCTGTGCTTGCAGTCGAATTATTGAGACTAAAGTAATATCTAACTTATTCTGGTCTTGGCTAGCCCAACTATTTGTGCGCAACAAGGGCTTTTCTATATATACGATGGTCGCCCTTCGCGCACAACCCAGTTACTATTCAAATCAATGTGGAAACTTTTCCTTCGCTCCCAGCTAGAGGCACTATCATTTGAAATTCACAGTAGCGCTATTTGTGCAGTGTGGCGGCCGTAAGAAGTCTCCCCGTACATTTAGTCAGTACTGTTATCAGTAAAAATAACCCGTTACCGATGTCATGCAGTGATCGTTGCGTATATCAGGGCTATCCGATCAACCATTTTTGGGGTTGTCCCGGTTAGCTCAGTTGGTTGCGTCGCGGGAATTGCAGGGCTAGGCGCTGTCGCCGTGACGGTGCGGGTTCGCTCCCAGCTAGAGGCACTATCATTTCTATGACTATATACCAGCTATAAGAATCATTGTCGCAACTTTTGACGGCTTCAAATAGTTTAAACCTTATATATCTTTAAAAAATACACATCTGAAAAGCTCATTCCAATTAAAATCAATATAATATTATGTGATACTTTTTAAGAAACTTGTTCGTTCATTATGAAAAAAAACTTATAAACCTCCACACATGTCAACAGTTTTTTATGTTACACCACTAAAAGTCTACCTGACTGTAGATTATCGATTTATTTAAGGGGCGCTTTCTTTGGTTATCCATCACATTAAAATCAACATGTAAACGGCATAAACAATAGTAAGTTTAAAAGTGTTATTTGTGGAATATTTTTTTATTTTATTGATACTTTAGAGACTATTTATAATTATTTTATAACAACAAATGTACATAGCAGTGCTGAAATTATCGAATGGCAGAGAAAAATGGGAATTTAAAGTAGTGCGATGTCCGCCACAGTTTTGATCGTAACTGCTTGAGACGTAGAGGACAGACATCTGTAAAAAGTCAGTATGATAATGGATCTGTATGTGCTTGCATTCGAATTATCGAGACTAGTCTCGTGCCGGCTAGAATCAATGATTCTTATAAAGTTATAAACAGTTTACTTAGAGCTCTACTAAGGAAGATACTTATAATACAATTGTTAGATCAACTGTGTCTTCTTAACCATTCCTGATATGCATATTTCCACCCTTTTACAAACTGAATGTATTAAAAAGAATAGGTAGGCATCTTAACAGATTAGGCAGACTTACTATTTATCATTCATTTATCCTGTCAAATTTTAACTACTGTCCTTTAACCTGGCATTTTACCAATGATTCAAACACTAGAAAAATGGAAAAGATTCAAGAAAGAGCTCTAAGATTTATTTACGAAGATTATAGTAGTAATTATGAACAACTGTTAATAAAATCTGGGTTGGTGTCACTAAAAATTAGAAGAATTAGATATATTGCTTTAGAAATCTACAAAATACTTAATCGTCTGAACCCATCATACTTACATGACCTTGTCAAATATAAAAATAACCATTACAATTTTAGATACACAAACACTGTAGAAATTCCACAACCCAGAACTGAAAATTATGGTAAGAAGTCATTCAGATATGCTGCTGCCAAACTATGGAATTCTTTGCCGGAAAATTTTAGAACAGCAACTTCTTTTAACCAATTTAGAACTTTAGTTAACAATTGGCATGGAGATAAATGTATATGCGCATCCTGTAGTATCACCTAAATCTGACCAATAATTGGCAGCAGGATATTATATATATGTTAAACTTGCTTTTTGAATTGTTTTTCAATCTTTTATGTGTGTACCAAACTTAGTCTATTTAATTATGTCTGTACAATATTATAATGTGCTTAGTATGTGATAACAACTATGTTCTGTCTGCATGCCTCTGGTCTTCATGTGTATTAGATGCTTGCCTATGTAAGTTGATAGTATGAGTGTTTGTGTCTTAGCTGAATTTAGTTAACTGTTTGACTGTGTTTTTATTTTGCTAGCATGTGCTTTACCTGTGTCTTAGAACTATACTCCAGCGCTACTTGAGTCTATATTAATGTGCGTAACATGTACTTAGATTATATGTCTTAAGCTGTATACTTGCAATCTTTTTTAGCCAATACAATAAATTTTATAATAAGCTTTAGCTAGCATATCATACTGTTATGTATATGCATTTATATTAACTACATTACAGATTGTAATAACTTTAATAATCTGAAGTTTATGTATTTAATTTTTAATAATTTATTTTATATGTGCTGCATGATCATCATATATGTGCTTTGCTTGATTAATTAGTCGGTGTTAAAAGCTCTTTAGAGCTTATGTTAATTATTGATTATCCGACTCTATGTAAATAAAATTTACTTGACTTGACTTGACTTGAACAGTGTTACTGTTTATGGGATCTTAAACTAGCTAGAGCTACAGAAGGACAATAATGTATTAGCCTGCTAGATTTGTCACAAACAATTTTAGCAAGGTATCTCGAGAGTCTCAAATATTTTAGTAGTTTAAGTGGAATATTGAAAAACATTAATTAAACATGAGTGTCCATGGAGAATTTGTTTTACTTTGTTCAAACATACCAAGACAACACCCACCAACATGTCAGTAATAGGAACATGTTCTTTCAACATGATAATATTCATCAAAGCAACCGAAGCGTGACCCAGTTCAAAACAAAATGTTTCGTCGTATTTGTATTTCTTGGGCAAGAGTTTAATCATAAAAACTGTGAAATATTTAAAAAGTAATATAAAGAAGGTATAAAACTTTGATGATTATAAGCCAAAATTACATGAAAACTTTACATTTTGCGTTTATTATTAGAAATCGCGACATTCGTTTTCACACGTTCATAGGTTTGTAGTTATCGTCACACCACATATTTTAACGCACCATATATTTTGACGCACTGTTTATTTTCACCTCGTTTCTAAATATGTGATTTCCTAATGATGTAATTATGCTGCAAAATGATCAGTTAACATTCATCTGACCATTTAATAAATTAAAGTGTGTAAATTATGCAAACTGAAGCCAGTAAAACCACAGGTGTTCGGCATGTTGGACCCAGTCAAACCCCCATTCCCTCACACTACTACCCTCCCTTGAAGAAAAAATGGCTCTACAAAAAATTTTTTTTTTGCTTGATATATATATTTTAACAAGGTAGATATCTTCACTGTTGGAAAATGCATATCTATCTGCTTTGAGCCCTGTAACTCTTTGAAATACTGCTCAATTGTCACAAACCATGGCTCATATTTCGTGGGATAGATGAATTAGCACATACAATCACAGAAATCATTAACTTTCCGCGGAATTCGGTAGTAAACACATCGCTAACTCGAGAAATGCTTTGGTCGGCTCTCGTCAGACCGATACGTAAGGGCCAAATTTACATCAGTAAAACCATATATCGGCATGGCTGTAAGTACGAACTCTGCATTTTTTCGAAGAAATACAGTGTAATGGTTCACTCACCAGACCGCAATACCGTTGTTTTTGCGTGAACTTTGCAGGATTGCAATAAATTTATCATTGTATTTTGGTTCAACTAAAATTCAGCCATATCATCTAGACGCTTGAAAAGGTGAAGGTCGTGGAGGTGTGTCTCATTCGGATAACGGGAAGAGACGGAAAGTCAAGGACGTTTTGCAAGCGCTTAAAATGACAAAGATCAATGAACACTACAAGATATAATTCCTGAAATAACGGCTGCGCTGCTAACAGGAAGCGAAAATACATCATTCAACTTAAAGTAAGTGAACTTATACATTGTATTTCTTCGAACAAATGCATATTTCGTACTTACAGCCATGCCGATTTATGGTTTTACTGATGTAAATTTGGCCTTTACGTATCGGTCTGACGAGAGCCGACCAAAGCATTTCTCGAGTTAGCGATGTGTTTACTACCAAATTCCGCGGAAAGTTAATGATTTCTGTGATTGTATGTGCTAATTCATCTATCCCGCGAAATATGAGCCATGGTTTGTGACAATTGAGCAGTATTTCAAAGAGTTACAGGGCTCAAAGCAGATAGATATGCATTTTCCAACAGTGAAGATATCTACCTTGTTAAAATATAAATATCAAGCAACAAAAAAATTTTTTGTAGAGCCATTTTTTCTTCAAGGGAGGGTAGTAGTGTGAGGGAATGGGGGTTTGACTGGGTCCAACATGCCGAACACCTGTGAGTAAAACCACTGGCACTAGAGTAACAAACTAGCCTTAAATATTTGACATATAATACAAAGTTCAACTAAAAATAATAAATATAACCTTAAGCGGCACAAAACACTGCCAAAAAAGCCTTTTCTGATAATACGCCGTGTCTATCTATCTATATATTTCACATGGTGTTGAACGGGATTCAACCCCAACACGCTTCACCGCGATCTCCCTCCATATAAATAAACTTCTGCAGACAAACAACGACCGCATTCAGAAGAGCTTACATATATCTACTTAACATCGGTAAGAAATGTGGTTGTCCGATAATTTCACTCACTACCTGCTTCCGGTTTAGATCACGTGACCGTAATTTGTGTATTGACTTCGCATTTCAAATTTACAGCGTCATGTTTCTTTCTTCATCAGCCAATCAGATCAACTGTAACAAATGGAGCAGGGCAGAAGACAACAACAACCACCCAAAACGGAAGTTGACAGTGACAGAAAAATAGGTACTTAGAAACAACTGAAACTTCTCTTTAATTTCATGGAAGTGGTATGTTTAAAAAGACTTTGACCTTACCTGTTAAGTAGATATATGTAAGCTCTTCTGAATGCGGTCGTTGTTTGTCTGCAGAAGTTTATTTATATGGAGGGAGATCGCGGTGAAGTGTGTTGGGGTTGAATCCCCTTCAACACCATGTGAAATATATAGATAGATGGTCACGGCGTATTATCAGAAAAGGCTTTTTTGGCAGTGTTTTGTGCCGCTTTAGGTTATATTTATTATTTTTAGTTGAACTTTGTATTATATGTCAAATATTTAAGGCTAGTTTGTTACTCTGGTGCCAGTGAGTAAAACATCATTTTATGATATAGTAAAAATAACACAAATTACTAAATACTTTTTCTCTTGTTGAATAAATCCTTTATATTGGTACCATTTTACACAATTTAAAACAAATTTTCCTCTTGTTTGCAACAAATGACAAATCTAGCATCAGTCATGTGATGGGCATGAGTGCAATATGATGTTGTACTAAAATTTGTCCTTGTTGTAAATCCCTAACATGTTATATTGTTTCCATACATTTTTATCTTCATTTGTAATTTATTATCATTGTTATTTTTCACTCTACAATATCAAAATATTAAAACTGCAAAGGACACTACCCCAGGAGATATGGTTAGTCATGGAAAACAGGAAAGCAGTGCTCACGCTGGCTGTTTTAAAATAATAGCCACAAAAGTTTTGAAAAATAAATGAATAGCCAAAGTTTTACACGTTGTTTCCACATGCGTGGGAAATAGCATTATAATTATTTGTTTTGTTTTTTAATTAACATGATTTATCTGTTATGAAGATTAACAGTTAATTATTACTTTATTAATTTAACCTAGTCAATGAAAATAATTGGCTTTATGTAAAATTATGGATGATTTTTTAATATAAAGGCATTCTTCACTTCACTATTGCAGACAAAATCAATTGGATTCACTGCTATGTTACACATACCAAAAAGGTCTAACCTTCAAGGCAGTCTTAACCAAACAAAATTGTAAAATATTGCATTAAAGGTTTGGGCAAAATAATTTAATTCACATCAATTTTCTGCTTAGAATGAGTTTGTATGCTAATGGGTAGTGGCAAAGACGATTTGGGATTAGATAAATGGTATTCAAAAATAGACATCGCGAAATGGATGACAAACGTAATTACTAATAAACCAGTAGAAAATTGCAATGTGAAATAACTTTTCCAAAGCAAAAAATAACCAAAGCAACTGATTAAACACATTTTTTGTGAAAATAGGAAGTATTTTCTCCGTTAACATGGTTAAAAAAAATCGGCAATTCGTACCGCGAATTTTCATCCTATTCAGGATTTAGAATTTGGCCAGTATTTACTATTAGATTAGAAAAAAAAGAACACATCATTTATTCTTAAATATTTGTCTGCTTTGTTAAACATATAATAGAGGAATCGATAATAGCTATATATAGCAACAATCTTGGAATTTGCTTGTCATGACGTAATGGAAATGCCCTAAGTTTACCGATTACAAAATCAATCGACCCGTAGGCAAGGACGCCAAGGTGATTATCTTAAGTGACACTTTGTTAGTTCAATTAGGGGATTAACGACCCGCAATTATCAGAAATGTGGCGACCGCTCATGGCAAAGTGAATGCAAATACCGGTCTCTTGCTTTTTTGACAATTATTTAATCGCCAAATTTTACCGCCAATTCTTTTAAATAATCGACAAAAACGTAAAATTATGGCAAATGGCGACAATGTCGACTGACAGCGTGAGCACTGGGAAAGATACCGCCAGTCATCCAAGAGTGATGTCTTTTCGCACTTAAAGCAGACTAGATGCAGAATCTTTAATAAAATTCCGTTTTCCAATTTTTTACCATACAAAAATTGTTGAAAACATATTCTAAATGATTAAAATAACACAGTTCATGTTCTTTTGTTGTGCCAGATGCAAGAGAGTGTGTGAACTTACTTTTAACTTATTAGAATTGTGGTTACATAACATGTGTCAAAATATGTGGGTGAAGACCAAAGTTAGCATTTTTGGGGTTGTCATGTTTGTTTCTTGCTCTACAAAAATATTCTTGATATTTTTTCGTAATTGCAGTTTTATTCAAATAAGGAAGGATGTATGTTAATGATATTAATGTTTAGTTCAAAATGAACATTCAATTTAAAATGTTGTTTTGGATAAAAGCTTAAGTGCGTCAAAATACGTGACACCAGGATACGCTTGATTGAGCTTATATTTAATAAATATAATTTATATGCTCGATTGTGCTAAGAACTCTGGAGAGCGGATCATTAGCTCAGTGGTTAGCGCATCTGCCTCTTAGTTCAGGGATCGCTGGTTCGATCCCCTGCTACTCCAACTAAAATTACTAACAGTCTTTCGGAAGAGACGTTAAATTGAGGTCAAGTGTAGTGGTGCTTTACTCCGGGCACTTAAAAGAACCAGGGAAGATTCTGGAATTGGAGAGTCCTCTGTATCTTGCACTATCCTCCAAAACCTAAAATGACTAACACTCTTCTGGAGGCGTCACTCATATGGGCTTCCGGTAGCGACAATAAATAAAACTATAAATAAAAAAAAAAGAAACTCTGTTTCAAACAAATGAAAATGGTACCTGAAAGTCATTTCAATCTATGTATAAATACAATCTAGGATCATTTTTACATAATTTTTACCAATCCCTTTCAAACCCAGTTGGACTTTCCATTTTCTCAGTTTCTCTTCATGCTTTTAAGGTACTTCATACTTCCATATAGTACAGTTGTACTAATGATTAGCTGTGAAAATTAAATTATCATTTTTTCAACAATTTCCAAACAAACTGTTATTATATTGTTACAAACGGATGAATATTGATAATAACAGGAGACAATTGTTGAAAAAAAAAGAATTTTGTTAGAAAAGTAATAAAATGTGGTACCTGCTATGTTGTCTAATCCGGGTGTCAAAATAAAGCATTTTCCACTCAAATAAATCCAAAACAGTTAATTACATATCCAGTTTGGCGGACAAGTCGTATTTTAGCATTAATTTACGGCCATACGCTCGCTAACGGTACTAAACTGTTGTAAAATCCATTTTAAACTGGAAGGTAGAATGCCTTTATTCCGAACACAACGATAATCCAGTACTAGTAATGTTAAAGTTGACGACTAGGTAACAGTTTCTCTGATGTAGCGAATCTAAATTTAGTAACATTCGTCATACTCGGTTCCGTACGCACCTAATTTCCAACAAATATTCGTGAAAATTGTGCAGATTTTAGATGAAATAGATTAAACATAACTACAAATTAAGCTTCTGTTTACGTTTTGATAAAAAAATTATCACTTTACAAGGGGGAGAGTGATTTTCGTTGGGGAAATTTTTTCCAGGGGAAGACGCCGACTATCGGCGTCAGTTTGTTAAGGAAAAAGCCCCTGCATGAGATAAAAACTCACGGAATTTCACCAATCCTCATGGCCTAATAGAAATAAAATAAAAAAAACACATATTTTTTGATAATTTTCTTTAAAAATAAAACTGTCATCTGCACAACATATTTCAATACCTTGAACGCCCAAGGATCGCTGAATTAGAAATGAAAGCGATTAATTGACAATGATTATAAGAAATTATGACATCTTCTTCAATATAACTTAGATGCTAACTCAAATCTCACTTACAATTTTAGTCACTAGTCTCAATTATTTTTTGAGATACCTGACATGTATGAGATTGTTTAAAAGTTTATTCAAATGATATCATACTTTAAAAATACAAAAAAGAGGATTTCTTGTGCAGGGATTTAATAGAATTATTTTTTATTATTCTGAACTCGGTATACATGCGTCTCTTCTCGCATACATGTGCTGTTACTCTTCAAAAAATAAAGATAGCTAGAAACAAATAAACATATAATTTTGTTGTTCATTTATCCTTATCAGTTTATTATGTGGTTTAAATGTAGACTTCTGCAGAGTAACTTGAAGGTGAAACAGGTTTTTTTTTTTGGAAAAGGCACCTGTCCAAATTGGGAATTTTTTTACACAGTTTACACTGGTAAAATACTGTAGTATCATTTAATTTCGCTGGCACTAAATTTCGTGCAATTGCCAAAAATGACTTTTTCGCGCAGACGTAAATTAGCGCAAATCCAATTTTTAAAAAAAAACAACGAAACAAACAACATTATAATAAGCGATATTTGACTGACCCGTTATCAACACCTGTTGTTTATTTGAATGCGCGAGCTAATCATGTGTCGGTTGGCCCCTGTCAATTAACCACTTCCTTTGTTTGTCATCTATTGTACGGCTGTTTATTTGGCGCCGGTAACTGACACGGGAACCGTTTGATCCATCTATCTGGACCATTCATAACATAATTGGAATGTTAAATTGCGTACCCGTCTTTTTAACCAAAGTGTCAATTTATTGCATAACAATGACACAAAAAGGGGTAAATTGAAACAAAAATAGTATATATAGGTAACAGAATTAAGTAAAACTAAACTGAATGAGATGACAACGATACTTTCTGGTAAAAGGTGTCATGAGCTTAATTGTCGTTACAGTTTCGAAGGAACATTAAAAATATTCCAAAAGAAATTCGAGAGTAATCACTAATTTTATTTCCTTTATTAATATAATTATTCTATACCTCAAATTTATATTTAACAGCGATACGGGCAACTAAATACAAAGTGTAGGTTCATTCGGACACGACAGCACATTTCGGATATGTATGTGGAACTACATTGTTAAATATTAGCTTTGGTTTTAAATTTGCGCATTGACCCGGACGCAAAATACGCGAAAATTAAGCCATCACTAAATAAAATGATACCACAGTAAATAAACTTATGGAATGTAGTTTTCACCGATCATTGATCATAGGTTAACAAACAATTTTCAGAATTTGATAAGTCTAATAAGTATTAAGAAATGTTCTGTTTATTTGTTTCTATTTTATAGGCAAGGTATTTCTGTTGAAATGGGAATTTTTTGAGAATTTTTTTCTTAAAACTGGGAAAAATGGTCCAAATCTGGCATAGGGAAAATTGGCTCCGTGAGACTCGCTGAAAAAGCTCTGTTAAAGAACTGGAACAAAAGCTCAACTGGAGTACTTGATTAAAAGATTAGTTGATAACTTGAATACTAATTTTTAGCTCGACTATTCGAAGAATATGTCGAGCTATTCTACTCACTTGGGCGACAGCGTCGCCGTCCAGCTTTGGTTAAAGTTTGCGTGCAACCTACCTATATCTTAAAAACTACTATAGCTAAAGCTTTGAAACTAGGCACACTTGTTCATCATCATGTCCCGAGTGTGTATGCCAAGAACCATAACTCTAACTTTCATTTTGATCAAATTATGGTCCTTTTTCGACTTAGAATTTAAGGTTAAGGTTTGCGTGCAAGCTACTGTACGAACACATAACTTCAATACTACTTATACTAAAGCTTTGAAACTTTCAACACTTGTTCATCATCATATCGCAAGTGTGTATGCCAAGAACCATAACTCTAACCTTCATTTTGATCAAATTATGGCCCTTTTTCGACTTAGAATTTCTGGTTTAAGTTTGCGCGCAAGCTATTGTACAAACCCATTACTTCCATACTACTTGTACTACAGCTTTGAAACTTTCAACACTTGTTCATTATCATATTCCGAGTGTGTATGCCAAGAACCATAACTCTAACTTCCATTTTGTTCAAATTATGGCCCTTTTTCAACTTAGAATTTCAGGTTAAAGTTTGCGTGCAAGCTAGTTACTTTCATACTTCTTGTACTATAGCTTTGAAACTTAAGACACTTGTTCACCATCATGACCCTGACTATGTATGCCAAGAACCATAACTCTTTCTTTGATTTTAATCAAATTATTGCCCATTTTTTGACTTGAACTTCAGATTAAAGTTTGAGTGCAAGCTAGTTACTTTCATAGTTCTTGTACTATAGCTTTGAAACTTGTTCATTATCATGACCCTGACTATGTATGCCAAGAACCATAACTCTTTGATTTTTATCAAATTATTGCCCTTTGTAGACTTAGAAATTAAGGTTAAAGTTTGCGTGCAAGCTGGTAAAAGCTCATTCTATTAAAACTACAACTTTAAAACTTTGTATACCTTTATTTTATCATACATCAGGTTGATGTTCAAAGGCCCATAACTTATCCTTGCTTTTTTATATTTAATTTTTGCCCTTTTTCTCTTAGAAATTAGACTTTTGTAGTTAAAGTTTCAATGTTGGTGTTTTTCATATGTAATGCTATAGAAAAGGTTTAAAACAGAAAACAGATGTACTTAACATACTTTGGATGAAAGTGTTGAGTGGTTATGGTGTGGATGGGGGCATATACTATACTATACTATACCATACCATACCATACCATACCATACCATACCAACAACAACAACAACAACACCACCACCACCAACAACATCACCACCACCAACAACACCACCATCACCAACAACAACAACAACACCACCAACAACAACACCAACACCACCACTGCCAACAACAACACCAACAACACCAACAACAACAACAACACCACCACCGCCAACAATGACAACAACAACACCACCGCCAGCAACAACAACACCACCACCACCAACAACAACACTACCAACAACAACAATAACACCACCACAACAACAACAACAATACCACCACCAACAACAACACCAACAACAATAACACCACCACCAACACCACCACCAACAACAATACCACCAACAACAACACCAAGACCACCAACAACAACACCATCACTACCAACAACAACAACACCACTAACAACAATATCAACAACCAACAACACTAACAACAACAACAACAACAACACTACCAACAACCAACAACACCAACAACAACACCATCATCACCAACAACAACAACACCATCATCACCAACAACAACACCACCACCACCACCAACAGCAACAACACTAACAACAACACCATCACTACCAACAACAACACCACCACCACCACCAACAACAACAACACCACCACCAGCAACAACACCAACACCACCACCAACAACAACAACACCATCACTACCAACACCAACAACACCACCACCAACAACAACACAAACAACAATGCCAACAACAACACCAACAACAACAACACCAAGACCAACAACAACAACACCATCACTACCAACACCAACAACAGCAACAACACCAACAACACCACCACCAACAACAGCAACCAGCATACCGTACTAGACTACACCACACCACTATAGGTGGGCAGGGATAGTGGGTTGATGGATATGGGATCAGGGGTGCATGGGCTTGGTTGTGTAAACCCTCTAAAAAACCTACAAGAATAAATTAAGTGTAATTTATTGATATCCTAACTTGGATTAAGAAACTTTTGTTCATTTGTGTGTGTTGGGGTGTCATACTCCTGAATTACTCCCCAGTTTAAATGAAGCCCAGTTTAAAATGTGCTTAAATATGTCTGACTTTTCGAATAGTCAAGCGTGCAGTCGTTTCTGACTGGCTCTTGTGCTACTTGTTCCCATCCCAAATAAAAAGCATGATGGTCTGAATTTCAGAATTGCGCACAGAAGTTCCTGAGAGATGGACTTCCAAAATCGTGTTGGTGGGAAGACGGGGACCGGTGGTGTAGCCTCAGCATCGGAGACTAACCGAGATCGTCGTGAAAGGCTAAGACAACTTGCCTTAGAAACCATAGACTTGAACAAGGTATGATTTAACCATGTGTTTAATTTGTCTGAAGTTTATAGTCTAAATCTACAGTGGTTACAGATGGGACTTCAATTTAAATACATGTATGATTATTATATGACTATTTTTATTATACCTTATTATTTTAGGAGAAAATATTTATTAAAGGTTAAACCTTCAACTGCTTTAACTGCTAAGTAAATATAATGGAAGTTTGTTTCTTAAATCAACTTAAACAAGTCCATCTATTTGTCGCATGTCATGTTTATAAAGGGCGTGAGTTGTGAGTTACAAGAAACTGGCAATGAGTAAAAGAAATTCAATATAATTTTACTTTCCAAAGGACATCTAATAGTCTATAAAACCTGTCACCAACCATAAACAAAAATTATTTAGATTTTTATTAACTATTGTTGTTTAAAAGATACATGTATATAATTGTCCTTGAAGTAGGTAGTCAGTCCTTTACTTCACAGATAACATTATACCTTTTATCACATAGGTGAATCCAGATTAGATAGGTAGATCCAGATTAAGCTGGCACATATATGTTTTCAGGATCTGCATGCTTCGCTTTTAGATTATTTAGGTTATTTCTGAACAAGTAGTTAGCACAAATTTGCCAGCTGATCTGGATATATAGTGATTGCCCATGTGATAAAAGGTCTATCCTTGGAATAATTGTTAACCATTTATGTGTGTATGTGTGGAAAGTGTTTCTGCTGTTTCCACTTTATGGCTTTGTTGTTTCCCAGAATCACCTCTAAAGGAGCAGGTTCACGAAAGCCTAATATTGGCCTAAAATATTAAAAATTTTAAGTTTTGTTACATATCACAAATTTTAATGCCTTTGAATACATAAATTGTTGTACTTTCGATATCTTATAGTTTTATATCAAACACTGTTCATGCAGTTGGATAACGGGTCTTCAAAATTGCTTAAAATGAGAAAAATATGTATGAATTAATATTTTTTTCCATTTTCAGAGCAGATTTTAAAGGATTTCAATATGGGCACATTTCTCGACCAAAACCAAATTTTGACCATGAATTCAGCATGTGTTACTACAAATAAAATTTATTAAATTATTTTGGTCGAGGCCTGTGCCCAATATGAAAATCACCAAAATATGTTGAAATTTTAACAGAAATATGCATATTTTGCGACTTTTTCATATTTTAGAACACATTTGACACACTTAATTTTTTCATTTTGGTTAATAAGTTTGTCTTCCTTTACAATCTGTCCAAGGAAACAACCATTATAGATTATAAAAAAGCTAATTTTCTGCGATGTAAATGCCATTTGAAATTTTTAGATATTTTAGGCCACTTTTGAGTCTTCGTGAATCTACCCCTTTTGATCTCTGTTTTGGAAACAATGTTGAAATAATGTAACAACCTTTGCCAACTTGAATGTAGTGTACTGACTTTGTGAATAGATTACGAAATAATTTACAGAGCTAAACAGCAGAATGGATCCAATTTTACCATGTTATATTTGCTATTTCAGGATCCTTATTTCATGAAAAATCACTTGGGTTCTTATGAATGTAAGCTGTGTTTGACACTACACAACAATGAGGGGAGTTACCTGGCCCACACACAAGGAAAGAAACATCAAGCTAACCTGTAAGTAATCAAAGATTTAATGTATACCATATGCTTAACAATTCAAAATGTTATAAATAGGAAATGTAAAGCAGGCATTAGAATTAATTTATTTATATAAGGCTGTAAATATCAAAAGGACCATGATGGCAAGAAGTGCTTGCCTAGAGATATTAATATCTGCAAAATACCTTATTATAACCAATTTAGTTTCAGAAAAGATTTTTTATGCTCCCCCCGAAATTCGGGGGAGCATATAGTTGTCGCTTTGTCCGTCCGTCCGTCCCGTTCGTCCGTTCGTCCGTCCGTCCGTCCGTCCGTCCGTCCGTCCGTCATAATATTGTCCGGACAATTACACAAAAACTATGAGAGGTATCAAGACTAAACTTCATAGGTAGTTAGATCTCGTTGAGGAGCAGTGCAGTGCACAAGAACTATAACTCTTGCTTTATTCATTTTTGAGTTATTGCCCTTTGAAATTTCTCATACTTACTTTTTGTCCGGGGCATATCTCCCAAAGTCTAAGAGTTATGAAGTTGAAACTTCATAAGTAGATAGATCTCAATGAGGAGCAGTGCAGTGCACAAGAACCATAACTCTTGCTTTATTCATTTTTGAGTTATTGCCCTTTGAAATTTCTCATACTTACTTTTTGTCCGGGGCATATCTCACAAAGTATAAGAGTTATGAAGTTGAAACTTCATAAGTAGATAGATCTCAATGAGGAGCAGTGCAGTGCACAAGAACCATAACTCTTGCTTTATTCATTTTTGAGTTATTGCCCTTTGAAATTTCTCATACTTACTTTTTGTCCGGGGCATATTTCACAAAGTATAAGAGTTATGAAGTTGAAACTTCATAAGTAGATAGATCTCAATGAGGAGCAGTGCAGTGCATAAGAACCATAACTCTTGCTTTATTCATTTTTGAGTTATTGCCCTTTCAAATTTCTCATACTTACTTTTTGTCTGGGGCATATCTCACAAAGTATAAGAGTTATGAAGTTGAACCTTCATAACTAGATAGATCTCAGGGAGGAGCAGTGCAGTGCACAAGAACCATAACTCTTGCTTTATTCATTTTTGAGTTATTGCCCTTTGAAATTTTTCATACTTCCTTTTTGTCCGGGGCATATCTCACAAAGTATAAGAGTTATGAAGTTGAAACTTCATAAGTAGATAGATCTCAATGAGGAGCAGTGCAGTGCATAAGAACCATAACTCTTGCTTTTATTGATTTTTGATTTATTGCCCTTTGAAATTTCTCTTACTTATTTTTTGTCCAGGGCATATCACACAAAGTATAAGAGTTATGAACTTGAAACTTCATAAGTAGAATGAATTCGTTGAGGAGCAGTGCAGCACACAAGAACCATAACTCTTGCTTTATTCATTATAGAGTTAATGCCCTTTGAAATTTACCATACTTACTTTTTGTCCGGGGCATATCTCACAAAGTATAAGAGTTAGGAAGTTGAAACTTCATAAGTAGATAGATCTCAATGAGGAGCAGTGCAGTGCACAAGAACCATAAATCTTGCTTTATTGATTTTTTATTTATTTCCCTTTGAAATTTCTCTTACTTAGTTTTATCTGGTGCATATCTCACAAAGTATAAAAGTTTCTGAACTTGAAACTTCATAAGTAGAATGATCTCAATGCGGAGCAGTGCAATGCACAAGAACCATAACTCTTGCTTTATTCATTTTTGAGTTAGTGCCCTTTGAAATTTCTCATTTTTTTTTGTCTTATTTTTGTACAATATTGTAAAATGCTTTCTGTTTGAATCGTAAAGGTAACTTTCAAATACAATATCTTTCTTACAAATTCTTCCTGTTCTAACAAAAAAGTATTTGTGACAAAGCGGCGTTGGGGAGCATAACCCGTCTCTGACGGCTCTTGTTTCAGTTCTGTTTAAGCCTATTTATATATATGTATATATTATTATATTATTACCAACAATCATTTGTTTATAGAAGAAAATTGCTCATTAAGTTAACATTTGTTTACAAAAAGTCTACAGTGATGTTATTTTGTGTGTGCTCTGTAAGGTAGTTTAAGACCATTGCCTTAGTAATGCTTAAGTGGTAGATATTATTACCAGTAACCTACTTTGCCACTGACAGTTGATAACTTAAAACTAGGAGGGAAAAGACATTAATTTTATCCACGGAGAACAGTGTAGATCCAGATCAGCTGACTAACCCATGCTGTTTGATCAGGATCTGTGTTCACTTCTAGATTCTTTGGGTTATTTCTGCCTGAGAGGGGATGTAGATTCAGATCAAATGACATGGATGTATCAGCTGATAAGGATCTACACTTGCCGTACATCATGATCAAAAAAGAGATTAAAAGAACCTGTATTTGATTACAACAATATTGCTGTGATTTCAGGGCAAGGAGAGCAGCTAAAGAAGCCAAAGATGCTCCAGCTCAGCCTGCCCCAGAGAAACCCAGAGTTGATATCAAAAAGTTTGTCAAGATTGGTCGACCTGGTTATAAAGGTAAATAAGTGTTAAACTATCACTGTTTTGAAGTCAAAAATACATTACTATTGAGTTAAAAGTCTACAAGAACATCATTTATCAGTTAATAAGAAAGATCTATACTAAATACTAAAACCATTTTAAAAAGTGATAAAACAGGTCTGGTGATATTCTGTTCTGAGCCATATTTCTGGATTTAAAACATATCCATATCATTATCTTTCTTTCAATGTTTTAACTGTTTATATCTCAGACAAGATTCCTGAATTAATGTGATATTATTATATTAAATTTCATAGGGATGAGTTTTTATGAAAAAGCCAAAAATTACATGTTATGCAAGGCATAAATTAATGCTGTGATTTTACTCTGTTAACATGGATAAATTTTGCTGGCGGTTTAATACGTGCATTTGCCATAGCGCGAAATGAACATAAGTAAAATAAATATCACAAATATCATAGCATAGATCATATTAGTGGACAGTTATTTGTAATCTGACAGAAGCACAAAAAAACAAGTTACCAAAACTTCAAACAGGATAAAATCAACCATTAATCATGTGTCAGAAATTACCACACAAACCAAATTGTGATTTATAGACGATCTTTATCACAATGTACCAAAGGAAGTAGGTCAGTGAAATTAATGATGTTTTAACCTGTTTTCAGTGACAAAGCAGAGGGATCCAGAATCTCAGCAACAGAGTCTGCTTTTCCAGGTTAGATATGTGCTATTCATTTATGTTATATGCTTGTTAACTGGATTCATTATTGGATTACCTGTGCTGTTGTTTTTCTTTAATCGAATACTCGAGTAGAAGGTTTAGTATTGGATACTTGGGACGATCAATTGGCTACTTGAGTACTTGCTGCCATCCCTACTGTTTTATTAGCTCACCTGAGCACTAAGTCTTGTGCTCATGGTGAGCTTTTAGGATCGCCCTGTGTCCGTCGTGCGTCGTCAATTTTTGCTTTAAACAACATCTCCTCTTAAACCCCTGGGCCAAAGTTGATGAAACTTGCCACGGATGTTCCTTGCATGAAGCTCTTCCAAAGTTGTTCAAAGAAATCAATTCCATGCAGAACTCTGGTTGCCATGGCAACCGAAAGGAAAAACTTTTAAAATCTTCTTGTCTGAAACCATAAGGCCTAGAGCTTAGATATTTGGCATTTAGCACCCTCTAGTTGAACTCTACAAAGATTGTTCAAATTATTTCCCTGGGGTTAAAATTGGCCCCGCCCCAGGGGTCACTTCATTTATATAGACTTATATAGGAAAAACTTTAAAAATCTTCTTGTCTGAAACCACAAGGCCTAGAGCTTAGATATTTGGCATTTAGCATCCTTTAGTGGAACTCTACAAAGATTGTTCAAATTATTTCCCTGGGGTCAAAATTGGCCACGCCCCAGGGGTCACTTCATTTTACATGACTTAAATAGGAAATCTTTAAAAAGCTTCTTCTCACAAACCACAATGTGTACAGCTTAGATATTTTGTAAGTAGCATTGTCTAATAGATGTCTACTAAATTTGTTCAAATTATGTCCCCTGGGCCAAAATCTGCCACGCCCTAGGGTTCTCTTGGTTAACATATAGTTATAAAGGAAAAACATGAAAAATCATTTTTCTCCAAAACTAATAGGACTAGATCTGAGATATTTGGTGCTGAGTATTGTGTAGAGACCCTGTATCAACTTTGTTTATAAGTTGGCCCTGGGGTCAAATTGTGCCCGCCCCGGGGACCCTTAATATGTGAAAAAGGCAAACTTTAAAAATCTTTCTACTTGAAACCTAAATGGCTAAAGCTTAGATATTTGGTATGTAGCATTGTCTAGCGGATGTCTACCAAGTTTGTTCAAATTATGTCCCCTGGGCCGAAATTGGCCACGCCCCAGGGTTCTCTTAGTTTACATTGATTTATATAGGAAAACATGAAAAATCATTTTTCTCGGAAACTAATAGGACTAGACCTTAGATATTTGGTGTTGAGTATTGTGAATAGACCCTTTACCAACATTGTTTAAATGTTGGCCCTTTTGTCAATATTGGCCCCGCCCCGGGGGTCCTTAAAATGTAAAAAAGGCAATTTTTAAAAATCTTCTTAAATTTAGATATTTGGTATGTAGCATTGTCTAGTGGATATCTACCAAGTTTGTTCAAATTATGTCCCCTGGGCCAAAATTGGCCACGCCCCAGGGTTCTCTTAGTTTACATTGATTTATATAGGAAAACATAAATAATCATTTTTATCTGAAACCAATGCGACTAGACCTTAGATATTTCGTGTTGAGTATTGTGAAGAGACCTTTTACCAGCATTATTTAAATGTAGGCCCTGGGGTAAAGCTGAGAGTACTTGTACTCAGGTGAGCGATATAGGGCCATGATGGCCCTCTTGTTTACACATATCAAAGGACTGCATTTATTTAAATGTCTTTAAAAGGATTAGTGTAAACCTAAATCATGCTTATTTTTTCATTCTGGGCATTTAAAAGGAAAGTGAACATTAGTTTAACCATATTAAATTTCAGATAGATTACCCAGAGATTGTTGAGGGGATCATTCCAAGACACAGATTTATGGCAGCTTATGAACAGAAGGTGGAGCCACCAGATCGTAGATGGCAGTACTTATTATTTGCGGCAGAGCCATATGAGACAATAGCTTTCAAGGTAATAACTTACAGAGTCGAACCATATTTCAGTGTTTGTACTGATAGAAAATCTTTGATTTACTAGTCATGTAAATAAACTTCCGATTTTGGAAAGAGTTCTTTGTTTAACTTATATAGTTACTTTAATAGACTGGTATTTTCTTTGAATTTGTACCAGCTATGAACTGTTAATTTGGATGCTTGGGTAAAATCATAATTTAGTAGCAAAAGCAGATTTACAAGTTGATATGTGTCTTTTATTTCTTGGGCAGATCAATCTGCAAATGAAATATAGACTTTAGAGAATTGGAAAAATAAATTTAAGAACCAACAAATATGCTGTTTATCAGAGAACAACAAAATTCATGCTAAGTTTAATGAAGAATTTCAACCAACAAAACTTGTATGTATCCAATCATTCTGAGTGTGGATTTGTTTGTAGGTTCCTAGCAGGGAAGTAGACAAAGACCCAAAGAAACTGTGGAGTCATTGGAACCGTGAAACTAAACAGGTTTTAATAGTTTATTACATTTATTCAATTCTCGAAGTGTCTTTTCGTTATGTATGGTATTGCAATCAGTTGTGCCTATAGAGACAAGAGAAGAATTTGTGTTATATGCAAAACATCTGATGAATTAGTTATGGAGTGTTTAGTATTTCAAGGCAAACACCTTGTCTGGTGAGGACAATTGAAATAGTAAATTTTTCTGTAAACATGCCTTATTATTCTTAATATTTGGCATAATTTAATTTGAAAAGATCTCATGTAATGGTAGAGAGATGTGTTTTAGATTACATGTATTATCCATTGTTTTAGAGTATAAAGTGTGTAGTGTGGTGGGCATACTTATGGGTACATGCTCTTGATAAAGAACTTTATTTTATGTTCCAGAGTTCTCTATAGATATTTATACCCCCGCTTCGAAGAAGAGGGGGGTATACTGTTTTACCCTTGTCCGTCCGTCCATCCGTAACAAAATTTCCGTCGCAGTTTTCTCAGCAACTATAACATGCAGCAGCCTGATATTTTGCATATTGCTTTATCATATAGTCCCATATGGTGTAAAGCAATTTCATGCTCCTTGCTCATCTACTTATTGTTTGCCGCATATTTTTAGATTTTGTTACTAAAAAGGTGCATTACATCGACCAAAAGGCATGTTAATTTTCCGTCGCATTTTTCTAAGCAACTATAACATGCAGCAGCCTGATATTATGCATATTGCTTTATCCTATAGTCCCATATGGTGTAAAGCAATTTCATGCTCCTTGCTCATCTACTTCCTGTTTGCCGAATATTTTAGGTTTTGTTACAATAAAGGTGCATTACATCAACCAAAAGGCATGTTAATTTTCCGTCACAGTTTTCTAAGCAACTATAACATTCAGCAGCCTGATATTATGCATAATGCTTTATCCTATAGTCCCATATGGTGTAAAGCGATTTTATGCTCCTTGCTCACCTACTTCCTGTTCACCAAATACTTAGATTTTTACACATAGTTGACATACATGCACAATTTCCGTCGCAGTTTTCTAAGCAACTATAACATGCAGCAGCCTGATATTTTGCATAATGCTTTATCCTATAGTCACATATGGTGTAAAGCGATTTTATGCTCCTTGCTCATCTACTTCCTGTTTACCGAATACTTAGATTTGTGCACATAGTTGACATACATGCACAATTTCCATCGCAGTTTTCTAAGTAACTATAACATGCAGCAGCCTGATATTTTGCATAATGCTTTATCCTATAGTCCCATATGGTGTAAAGCGATTTTATGCTCCTTGCTCATCTACTTCCTGTTTACCGAATACTTAGATTTGTGCACATAGTTGACATACATGCACAATTTCCGTTGCAGTTTTCTAAGCAACTATAACATGCAGCAGCCTGATATTTTGCATAATGCTTTATCCTATAGTTCCATGTGGTGTAAAGCGATTTTATGCTCCTTGCTCATCTACTTCCTGTTTACCGAATACTTAGATTTGTGCACATAGTTGACATACATGCACAATTTCCGTTGTAGTTTTCTTAGCAACTGAAACATGCAGCAGCCTGATATTTTGCATAATGCTTTATCATATATTCCCATATGGTGTAAAGCGATTTAAAACTCCTTGCTCACCTAACTTCCTGTTCACCGAATACATAGATTTTTATATATAGATGACATACATGCACAATTTGTGATGCATTTTCAAAAGATGCGAACATTATTTCTGTATACTCTGACAAAGCTGTATTGCGGGGGTATTAATCACCTTCAGTGATAGCTCTTGTTTAACATGTTTAATAAAAGTTCCTGTTGTTTTTCTTCCAGTTTTTCCTACAATTTGCCTTCAAGGTAGAAGCCAAGCCTCCACAGCCACCCCCAGCACCTCCCAGGAGAGAGATGCAACATCAAGAAATGGAGGACAGGGAGGGACCACCCGGCCCAGGAGGCCCGCCACCAATGCAAATGCCCCCTCCTCCAAGGATGCCTCCTCCACCTCCTCGAATGCCTCCACCTCCAATGATGGGGGGACCCATGCCAGGACCTCCTGGACCACCAGGGATGGGTCCACTTCTCCGACCTCCAGTTCCGCCTGGACCACCTCCGATGGCTCCTCCCCCAATGCCTCCAATGGGCGGACCTCCAGGGTTGGCACCACCTCCTCCACCAGTTCCCCCGCCCCCTCCAATGGGACTAGGACCACCTGGAGTCCCCCCTGGGGTGCTTGTTCCCCCTGGGATGGCACCTCCTCCTCCCCCGCCCCCATCTTCATCATAATTCAAACTGTAATTATGGACATTCATTTTATTTTAGCAGACTCAGTTTAGTCATCATTTGTGTTAATATCTATGTTTTTGATGCTCCGATAATGAATAAAGATAAACACTTCGAACTTTGTTGGGTTTTTCGTATCTCCTGTAATAGTAGGTAGACACATTCGGAAAAATTGTTTGCTAGCAGCAATGACAATATACATCAAGCACTGGACAACAGTTCTGATTTTAGTTGCAGCCAGAAATAGAACCAGAACCCACCAAAACAATAGTTTAAACTGCCGACCAGCTTCCCTGATGACAGTATATAGTGTTAAATAGAAAACAGAAATTTAATATTTTCTGCAACAGCTTTATTTTAAGATGCTTTATTGCTCTATACAATTTTAGTTAAAAATGACTTAATGCTTTACTCCATAGAATATGACTCAGGCAACCAGTGTAGATCCAGATCAGCATGCATATCTGTGCTGTCCTACCTGTATCTACACTGTTTGCTTCTTTTTTATAAATAATCTTAACACAAGTTAAATAGATCCTGATAAGACTGCCAGGACGTGGAGGCAGATCTGGATCTACACTATCCGGCATAAAGCCATATCCAGGAAGTAAAGAGTTCATATAAACAATGAACAGTGATATCCAGAAATCCCTTTGTACTAAACCTACCAGTTTTCTGTTGAAAACTGCAAAACTACACACTACACATGACCTTGATGACATTGAGGTAAAATTTTATTCCAAGAAATTTTCAGGAAACTTTTGATGAAATATTGTATTTAAGGGAATTAATGCCAGTTAAAAATATATTCCCCATAAACATCCAAGTATTTTTTGACATGGATAAAACAAGCTTGAGCTTTACCTGCCAATAAGGCGAAAGGAAACATGGAAACACAATATTAATGCAAAAATCAAGAATCCCAATTGTCTGGACAAAATTGCTCCTAATTGTTTTCCTGAATTTCTTGTTATAAAATATTCATATTGTTACTGCATGTCATGTGTATAATTAATTCCAGATAGCTCTGTATAAGGCAAGATTTGGTGTTATGACTAAATGATTACAAACAAGCCTGGCACCAGTGCTGAAGATTATAAAACTGAGATTTGAAACCAGATTTGAGAAAACAGAAAATTTAGCATATGATTGAGACATGTCTCCATTTAGCCATTCAGATGCTTGAGATTTGAGACAGGTTTCCAGTCTCAGTTTTCAAAATCTTGGGGCCAGTTACTGTAAAAGGAAGCTATTAAATACCAGTCTAAATACACCAGATAATTATCATTCACAACATGTAATTAGTAAATAAGTACAGTAACTATAAAAAACCTCTGCAACATATTAAATAAGTTCCTGGTTAAACAACTGTTCTGATATAAATTTTGACATGTTTTAATTCACTAGTGCTGGAACTCTCAGCAAATAAAAAGCTGTAAATGTTGTACTGGTATATCCACTATCTTATTAATCTATTAAGTGCTGAACAGGTTTTTTTTCAAAGAAACTGGAAATATTATACTGGTAATGTTGTTTTTGACTGAAACATCACAGGAACTGTGCAATATAGTAGAGTTCCAATATATTGCAAGATCATATATCTCGGAATCCAAATTTGTTTGCCACACTGTGGAACCATTGCTTTTCGATAAAAAATAATATAATCAGAAATCAATTTACAGCCATTTTTTGCATAATTGAAAGGGTAGTTACCATGTTAACTACTGTGTAAACTGATCAGCACAATGATAGTTGTTATGTACTGAGCATTGTACTATTTGTATGTGAATGAATTACAGCATGGAATGTGAATATAACTACTTTGATCATTTATGATCTGTTTATCAGTCACCATGTTTTTAATTAGCTAACTGCCATTATATTGTTTGGAATTAAAATACTGGAGCACCTAGTCAGGACTGTAATTGATTACTGATTATTATGAATAGATGTTTTTTTGCATCTGTTGCCAACAAAATGAGAAATTTGTCATATGATGTTAATTTGCTGCCAATTTGAGGAACTCGTGTCTACATTCGACTTGTTGGTAACCTATTGGCATTAAGTCTAGGTATACGTCATAGTTCTGCATAAGAAATATTCTGCATTATTAAGGTGAGTTTTACTCACATTGCAATAATTTTTAGCACCATTTTAAGGGATTGCAAAACAACACCTGACAACAAAAGGATATTTTAATAAACAATAAAACTGGAACAACTTTTAGTATAATAATGTAATAATTATTCAATGTAACATGACATCTGCAGTGTATAGGCCAATGATTAGTGTGACAAGTTCCTTTGCCAGTCATATTTTGCAGATCTGACAACATTGTGGTTTGACTATAAGTATCTTGCATGGGTGTGAGTTGAAGATAGAAAAATCTGTCACCGAGGGGGAACTGTTTTTGCGGGAACGAGGCTCTGCCGAGTTCCCGCCAAAACAGTTCACCCGAGGTGACAGATTTTTCTATCTTTACCGAATGTCTCATGCAAGATACTTTTTCTTGCATACCGTTTACTTTGTTTACATTTCAGTTTATGTATATAAACTTAATTTTGTTTCCTTACGCTCAAATATTGACGTTTAACGCAAACCTTATTTTGTAAATGACGTCAGTAACTTGAATATAAATTATTACGTCAGATACTTGAAGACGTGACGTCACTTATGTAGCACGCGAACGTTATCTTTTCCCTAGGGAAAAGATAAGATTTTCTTTCCCCGGTAAATCACGCGGAAATACTTATCCGGTATGCAAGAAATATAGATCCCACAAACTGTGGTATATCAAAGCTCTGCTGTGTGCCCTTACCATATTAATAGCAAAGCAGCAAAGAAATTGTCATTGTTTTGAAGTTTCACCATAAATAATTGCTAAATAGATATATTTTGTTAAAAACATAAGCTTGCACATAAAAACTTTTTTTATTGACTGAATATAATCAAATATGATATTACCCGATAACAGGTTAAAAAATATTGCACAGAACTTTATTTCATTATTTTGGACAACAAAGCACTGCGACATTAAGCACTATTTTTAACAAAGTTTAAAATCATCATTCTTCAGATGGAATTTTATTTGAAAAACTTAAATACCAGTAAACCATTGTTACACCTTTAATCTATAGATACAGTATGTATCACCAGATTCAGATCAGTGCGCACAACTGTGCAAACTGATTTCAATCTACACTGGTCGTCCATAAATTAAAAGACTGTACAAGAGAGAAAAAATTAATATGAAGACCTCAACATTGAACAAGTACACAACCTCTAAACAAGATCAACAATAATTCTATTTATAACTAAAACCTAAATGAATTCTTTCTTCTATTAACATGTTACAACAAACTTCATAATGTAATTTAACACCTCTCCCACCTCTGAAAGAAGACATGGAGCAGGTTAATTTTCAATTACTACAGTAAATGGAGTGTAGCAACTGAACATCAGGTCCTAAGATTATAAAACTGAGAATGGAAACCAGTCTCAAATCTCAAGCATCTGATTGGCTGAAATGGCAGCTGGTCACCATTTCAGCCAATCAGATGCTTGAGATTTAAGACTGGTTTCCAATCTCAGTTTTATAATCTTCAGCCCTGAAGTTTCTGCAATGAACCCTGTGACTGGAATGTACATTTTGACAAAAATAAAAAAATCTTTCATAGATGCAACAAGAGTTTGTAGAGTAAGCCAAACTGGAAAAGTGTGCGAGTGCATTTTACCAGGATCATGTGAACAAAAGCTGTCCAGAAAAGCAACAAATGGTCAATTTCTTAAAGTCCTTCCATTTTTGTATTACTGGTATTTGGAAGAGTTTACATATACCACTAACCTTAGAAATAATTTTGATGTTACAATCTCTGCCAGTAAACCGACTAGACCTTCAGGTTTTCTTATCCAAATAACTTTCATGTGAAATAAAGCCTTAGATATTTAACAAGTAAATAAAATTTAATATGTGGTACAACCTAATTATTAAAAGTGTAAATATCCAGTTACAAGCCTACAATGGATGTTCACGGCGATCTGGATCTACACAGATCTGATCCGGACCTATACAGTTCAAACATGGGATATAAGCCGTAATCCATGGAATTTAACCGTATCCTCCATATACACACTTTTATGGCATGTGCTAACAGTGTAGATTCGGATTATCCGACACATCCGTGCCATCTGATCAGGATCTGCACAGTTTGCTTTTTGATTTATTAGGTTATTTCTGACCAATAAGCAAATAGTGCAAATCCTGATCTGACGGTACAGATGTGCCAGCTGATCTGGATCTAAACTGGTTGCACACATATGAAGTAAAGGGTTGAACAACAGGGGTTGAAGGACTGATTCAGAAGTAAATGGCTGAAAAACACTGTAAATCACAACATACAGCAAGATAGGCCAATGTATCACTGACTAAAGCTTAAAGATAATACTTCATTAAAATATAGCACCTTCAAGACAAGAAGACTGAGATTACAACAAGCATAAACAATATCAAACATTACAAGTACCCTAACATGCAAAAACATGTTCTCTGGAACTTGGCATCATTCACAAAAATGATGTCAATGAAATATTTATGTAAAATTTAATGTGTACATTGCAGCAAGAAATTTAAAAATACACACAGAGTTTCAAATGAAAATGAGAAAAATGAGGACAATTTTCAAAAAGCAAAATTTTTCAAACATATTCCAAAGTTCTATTTCTCTTGTTTTTTTAAATGTCTGTGGTGTCTTGGCCCTTTCAGAAGGCTGTGTTTGAAGTATATGGTAATTCCTGATATGTTTAGTACTTTTTTCCAAAGGCATTGCATTACAAAATAATTAATAATTAAAGAAAACAGTTGTTCCCAAAGACTTGTTCTTTTTTGTTCCCTTAACAGTCAAATAAATTGCAATGACTTCTTATCTCTTAAACATTTCATGACTATGCTCTACAAATCTGATGAAGCCTACATAAAGCAAATGTGAAATTCAACAGATAAATGTGATGAGAATCTTTTTCAGAGCAAACAACATGTAGTTTAATACTGTGAAACAATTTTTGAAAATGAAAACTTCCTCTTATGCCACAGAAGGAACAAACATCATGGCCAATCAAATGCATTTTGAAGATGCTTCAATGCAGCATAATATTATGGGGATTCATATTTTGACACATATAATAACACATTTTTTCATGTACTTTCAACCTTTACAACTTGTTTATTTCTAGTATGTCATTTAAACTTGTGATCATTCTAAAAATAGCAACTCTTACTTTTTACTCTCTTATAGATGACTGCATTTTAAGTATTTAAAAATACAGAGAAAAAAATCTCCCATATATTAGAATAAATAATTCACAAACCGATTACTGCATTAAAAACTGCAACATTTCATGACACTGCAACTGAGAATCCCTGCATTTCACTTTGAAAAAAAAATAAAAATGGATTTATTTTTAATTCAACAACAAGACTTGGTGCATTTTAATTAATATTGTGCAAGTATCAAAAATATATTGTCCCATATTCTTTAACATGGATCATAAATGCTTTAGAATAGTTAAGAGGTAGAATTATATCTATATTTAACTCTATTTCTAGAAACTAAGAGATTCATCTAGGTGCAAAACTGACCTGTCATTAACCCTTTCCTTCATATATATGAATTTATCTGTTCCATCTGATCAGAATCTGCACTATGAGCTTTTTGCTTCATAAGATTATTTCTGACTAAAAAAGCAAATATTGGAGATCCTGTTCAGATGATAAAATGCATATTCATGGAATAAAGGGTTAAAATAACAGCTTCTCAAAAATGCCATATTTGCAAAGAAAAATATGAGGGACATGCATTTTACTTGGACAAGGAAATACTCACTTATTTAGAGTTATTTTAAGTCTATATGAGCCAGCCATGTGAAAATGTGTATCTGGGAAGTTCTAGGAATGACAGATGACACTGATTATAAGGCAATTTTCTGGAACAAATATATAATGTTAACAAAATTTATAACAAAATTATATAATGTTAAGTTGAAAATGAAAAATAAACATATTGTGTCATTTCTAAAAATAACAAAAACTGATAATGCTAAAAATCACCTTATACACATTTTCAAATATAAAGGCTAATAAATGATTTTATTGTATATTTACAGAAATAAAGTATGAATATATCTTTCTTTTTGTAATTCAATGTTATCTGCACTTTTATTTAGTTGTTTTTTTTAATTTTCAAGACAATTTCAATTTAATTCCTAGGATTTTGTATTTAAACCAGTGATACAAATAATAACTGATTTTGGTTTCCACACATTCATTAACGGTTTACATGGGTGAAAGTTGGAAATGTTGTGAATCCTGAAAATTTAGCTGGGGGCCGCCAGGACCCCCGGTGGGTCCAGGCAGAGCCCTGGTAGGGGGCCCAGGGGGGCGAAGCCCCCCGGAAGCTCCTGGGAATCAGTGGTTTTGAGTGCTTGTACAGCGCTTTTCCAGGATTATATGATTGCCAAAGACTGACTTATTATCATGCAGAGAATGCATGATTTTCTGTTAACAACTCTTGTTCATGGATATACCCTAAACATACTCTTTGATGTAGATTTAGAATGAAACATAACCTTCAAAATTTAGCAACAGTTTTGTTTACTTTCTAAGTCCTTAGTGTTGTACGCTGGGGGTAGAAACTTCATTTTCAATATTTTTGCAACAATGTATTATCACAAGAATATTATTGTTGTTTTTTTAAAGAATCACCTAACCGCTTAAAGACCAGCTATTGTTTTCAGTAGACTCCGGCAAATCGAATACACAAATTGTCAGCTAAAAATATTCTTTTGCCCGGATAATTCGATTGGCCGGTAATCGTATTCATTATGAAATCTGCATATATTTGTTGACAAGGGAAGTCAGGTAGATCGTGTTCTGGATAAATATGCTTTATTTATATGTTTATTTATTGATTAACAGACCCTTCTGTCATGTTCTGCTACAAAATCGAAGTTTCAAATTATATTATGCTACCGCGACATTTACAACATAAATGTAAAATAAGTATTAAAACACTAACCAATGCGAACATATTCCTTAATAAATTACATCCCAATTTTATCTCGAGTATCATATTTCAGCATAATTGCATCATCAACCAATTTAACCAAGCTAAAATGTGAAATGTCACGTACACAGTTTTGTAGATCAAACGATTTCAAAGCAGAGCCGACAAAACAACACACACTTGATACGAGCCGACAATTTCCTTTGAAGTTGCATTTCATTGACGGCTGGTATCAATGTTTACCTCCATACTGACTGTCAATCAAATTGAAATTAACATGGAAGGCGGATCAAAGAAATGTACATAAATATATGAGTGTTTTTTAAACATGATTGAGAAATTACTTTTTGTTTGTTTCTGAATTTTGCAGATAAATTTATGCGATAATTAAAAAGAGACAATGGAATTTAAACGTGGATTATTGTAAGTACGTGTACCAATAACGTCTCGATAACGGATAGTCCTAGACTGCTGTGTATTTGTAACAGATCTTTTAACGCCTGATTGAATAAGCTGTTTAAAAGAGGTGACAGGTTACAGTTTGTTTGCCTGGAGGCTTCACTATCCTTGTTCATCGCTGTCAAAATATTTAATTGGATTTATCAGCTGACAATAGACAAATAAAAATGGTGTCATAAGCTTTGATACGGATGATAAACGGTATATCCGGTGTCATTTCCTGTAAACAGGCGATGAAAATATTCGATTTCAATCAGTTTTGGCCAAAAAAAAGCAAATTTTCTATTCGATTTGGCGATATATTCTCTTATCCGATACCGATATTGCCGATAAAATTTACATTGCTTATATAGGAAATGGTTTTGTGTTCGAAATTCGTACCCCATTTGCCGATATATTCTTATAGCCAATACCCAATTTCGTGGAGTCTACTGTATTGGACTACAGCGTACAGCGAGCCAATCAGAATTGTCGTATTATATCGTAATTCACCGCTACCTAGGCGTTTAAAAAGCGTCTGCAATGTCTTAATGATCGCGAACATTCCCGATTGGGAGTGATTGGCTTTCCCGTTTGGAACTTATTGGCGGAAACGATCGAACCAGCTAGTCTATTTACGGCCGTAGCCGAACGCGCTCCGGGCTATCTTCGTAAAAACCTGAAAACGAGCACCTTGCAATGACGATTCGTTACTAAAAATAAAGCGCAAAACAGATCGAGTCACTGGAATTTACTTTCGTTTTCGTTTCAACAGTTTGAAAGTTGAAGTCAGGGTTGAGGTAGGCCTATACCCCCTACCACCCCCCCCCCTCTGAAATCTCAACGGATTTACACGTTTTGGAAAAGTGATCCCTGAGGACATCGAAAATCCGGAACTTCCGGAAAACTTTCACCCATGCGGTTTAAACATCAAAATTCTGGCCTATTGTACCCTTAATGTAAATTTTTTAAAAATTATTTCATTACATTTCAACATCCATAATTATGTATATCATGTACACTATAATTTTGAGATGGATATGATTCCATTAAATCATTACTCCATATATACACATTATATCGCATGTGTGATCAGTGTAGATCAAGATCAGCTGGTTCATCCGTGCCATCTGATCACAATCTACACTGTTCACATTTTGATTTTTTAGGTCATTTCTGACCAAAAAGTGAACAGTGTAAATCCCGATCATACAGCATGGATGTACCGGCTGATCTGGATCTACATTGGTTGCACATGTGATTAAATATGTGAATATGGAGTAAAGGGTTTTAATAAAACAAATAACATATAATATTCATTTTGAACATGTAAGTGGCTTACAATACAAAGTTCTCAATGCTGGTTATACAGGTCATATAAAAATAGATAAATTGATGATTATTTAGGCACTATAAGGAACACAAGCAAATGCATTGAAAATGGAACACTGAAGCTGGCTAGAAAATGCTTGTCTCTTGCTAGTTATATGCTACCAGGTGACCTGTATTTCCAGCTATAATAAAAAAGTTCTAACAATCAACAAACCTAAAAAAATATATACATGAATCTACAATACTTCATATCAAATAGCAAATTCTGTGATAGTCTAACAAGTGAAATATGGGTCAACACCTTTAGAAAATATTAAACTGTTGCATCACTAATGCATTGAACTGAATCAGATCTTCGATGCACATGGTGCTCAAAATAAACTTTTGTGATAATTTAAATCAGATAATTATAAACTTCTTTGATGTTTAAGAGTTAAGTCAAAAACAGAACAGGCTTTGTATATAACCTTAAAACACAACTAACTCTAACTATAGGAAACTACCTGGTACAATTATTAACAAACCCGATTACACAAGTAACACTTTTTTCTAATTTTAAGATAAGAATAAACATGATAAAACGTTTTAATAATTTTTTTTTTAATTGTGTTTTTATAAAAATAGACTTTAATTTAATTTAATGCAAATAACAAAGAATAAGATAAGTTGTGTGTAGTATGTGGTATGAACCCTTTCCTCCATATAAACGTCTTTATGGAATGGGTGAACAGTGTGTATCAAGACCAGCCAGCATATTCATGCCAGCTGATCTGGATCTGCACAGTTCGCTATTTTTATTTAGGTTATTTCTAACCAGATAGTGAACAGTGCTGATTCTGGTCAGACAGCATGGATGTGCCAACGGATCTGGATCTACACTGGTCACACATGCATTAAAAGGTGTATATATGAAGAAAAGGGTTAAGCCAAATAACAGGAAGAGCAATGAAATCAATAACAGGCCACTGATAATTGTTCATGAATTATCAATATCAGATTTATAGCACTTTAACTTTTGTTGAATTATTTGTTCTTTTCAGCAGCTCATTGTACCATACCATGTAATAAGAAGTTCAAAGAATTCACTGAATTTTACAAACTTTAAGGTGGACAATGGAAATCTGTTTTGAAAATGTAATGAAGCTGCATCGTGTTTGTTTCATGACTAAGTAGTTTTTTCTGCCCTTTTATTTAAAATTTATGAAAAGGATTTTCTCTACCTAGGCAAAATAATGTGGAAGCAATTACAATTGCTCTTGTCAAAATGCTTATGTTTAAATGTGTGGTCATCTTCTGATCATCCTCATAGCATTTAAAATCGACACTGTGTCCTTTTCTTCATATTTACACCTTTTTAGGCATGTGCTACCACTGTAAATCCAAATCAGCTGGCACATCAGTGCCATCTGATCAGGATCTGTACTGTTTGCTTTCTGGTCAGAAATAACCTAAGAAATCAAAAAGTGAACAGTGCAGATCCTAATTAGATGGCAGGGATGTGAATGTGTGTATATGGAGAAAAGGGTTAACATGTCACTGTGGTTAACATGAAACCAATCTTTGTCCCATTAAAAAAATGAGCTGTGCCATGCAAAATATGTCTTCTGTGAGAATTTGATTTTTATATTGTATTTTTGGAAAGAAAAAATTATTATATATCATTTTCCTATAAACACTAGTTTGTTTTTATAACAAATTTTGACCTTAATTTAATACTTAAAAGTATTTATTAAAGCAAAATGTATAACAAACAATGTCCTCTGCTCAAATTGATGATGTCATTTCAAGGAATGATGTCAATCTCCCATAGTTACATTTTTGGATAGCACAGCATAAATATTTTTATAAAACATAACCAATATTTACACAAAATTTTCTGTTAAGTAACTGAACTATAACAATAGAAATATTTTTAAAGATCTTCATTTTTAAGAGCTACAGTGTCCTCATTAAGCTTATTTATTTCTATTCCCTCTTTTGAACTTTCTTCCATATTTTCTGAGAAACCTTTTGGTTCATCTGCTTCCACCTGAGCACCCTTACGTTTAAAATAAAGCAGTTTTGGAACCGCATGAATTTTTCTGCGAATTTCCTCTCGTCTCCAGGGCCAATTTATGTTCTTGAAAGAGAGATTTTTCAAAGATAGCCGCCTTCGCTTCATCCTTTTCTTTAATCTGCCAGCATATGGATCATGTTCTGTCGGCTTAAATCTCCCAAAATTCCAAATCATGACGCCAAAAATGATAAAGGCAAGAATGCTCGGAATAAATGCAGTTCCCTTAACACCAAGAGAATAATTTAAGAATTTTGTATTCATATAAGTGTCGCCCGCCAGGTATGGTTTCCCTGTATCTGGATTGATTGTGGCATTTCTAAATTCATACGTGATGTGTGTTTCATTGAAATTTTCTAGGCTGTAGTCGTCTTGGACAGTGAATATTCTGCCTTGCGGACCAATGTACTGCCCATAGTCATAGGGTTGGTAAAACATCTGGTTCTTCCACATGTTTAGATCAAGTAACATCACGATAAACAGAACACCATAATTAAACCACTTTCCTGCAAAATAAAAAGGAAATGGCATGAGAATAATTATACATTTAAACCAACTGTTTTTTTATTGTGCCATGTCGCAGGTGCAAATTGTCTCCCTATACATTCAATCACTATGCTGTTATGCAAAATGGAATGCAAAATGGATAATATCAAAACAAACTGGTCTTTTCATTGAAATTGATATAATTAAGATTTATATTCTAAACTTTATACATTACCTGTTATATGAATATTCCAAACTTCCCGCTTCAAGCACTTGGGTATACTAAATCTTATGTGCGCTGTATTTAAACCAGGCAGTTTAATGTCAATAGCACTCATGAAGTGTGGAAAATCCCAGTCCTGCAAAATACGAAAATATTTTTAGACTTATATCTATCTTAAGTACTGGTACATTACAGACCCGTGTACATGCACATCATCTGCATATCATTGTAGATCAGGATCTATCTCTATTTGCTACCTTTTGACTATTGGATCAAGTTCCATGAAAACAATTCTGTGAAGATGAATGGAATCATCAACTCTGTGGATATGGCTAATATGCTGCTGTGTATTAATATAAACAGTGTAGATCAAGGTCAATCTACAACACCTAGTCTGTCTGATAGAACCTACTGTTTGCTTTTCGATTCATCAGGTTATTTCTGGCCAAGAAGCAGTGTAGATCTAGAAGGATTTAAAACTGATCTGGATCTACAATGGTTGTACATATGATAAGCTGTATCCAAGAAGGAGAGGATTTTACTTTAAGAAAAAAGAATCTTGAAGCAGATTAGAACCAGAGATATCAGACGAAACTATATACAATTGCATTAAAAAATTATCTAATTTTATGTTGTTGATTTTTTTCAACACAGAAGTCAATAGGAGGTTTTACACTGTTTTCCTATAAGTAACAGCTACATTCAATGGAGTAAAAGGTTAATTATAAAACCAATGTGTTCACTTTTTGATTCATTCGGTTATTGCCAACATGCAACCATTCACATCCAGATCAGACCCAACAGACTGTACTTGAACTAAACTGGTCATATATGTGCTTAAATGTATATAAATACATGTATAGAGAGAGTAAAGGGTGGAGCAATTGATTCAAGGAAAATACCGGTATATTACTTTTGGTAAACAGCATAACCTTTTGCTGAAGTATAAAAATTATTTCTTTTACACTAATTGTTACATATTAGAGTCACTATGCTTTTCAACATTTAACATTGGTGTCAAAGAGCATTACAATTTCATTAAGACTTAATTGTAAAAAAGTTAAATACAAGTACATATAATTGATCATGAACATTTATTTAATTAAAAATTTCATGCAATCTGTGATCTGTAATTAAAATGTTATATAAAAAATATCTCCTTACACATATTTAGAAATAAAAGGATTGTAAAAAGGTGTTTTTTTCCTCAAAAAATATTGGTGAATACACTAAATAAAAATAAACAGAAAGGTATTATAATAAGTGGAAATCTTCAATCAAAATGAAAACAAATCCACCCCTGAAAAAAAACTCAAAAGTGAACATATAATAAAAATCATCATCAATGTTTGTGTATATAAATGAATTGTATATGATGCACAGCATAAAACAAGGAGCTATGTCAGTTCCAAACTGACAAACAAACAATTCAAACATTTACGTACATTTACCTTCGATACTTTGCTGGCTAGAATGGGCAGAGAATGTTCATAAAAAAGTATTTTCAATGTTTAATTAATCTTGATCTTACATCAGTCTCTTTTTGTCTTATTGTTTCTCTTGCAAATTACTTAATATTCACAAAAAACTTTTAACTATAAATAACCTTTCATTTTATTGAGGACAATATCATGCAAATACTTCCCATTAAAGAACATTGGAAACGATAACATTGCATGAGCTTTGCTCAATTTGCTTCCATGTTTTTAAGATGTGTGACAAAATGGATTTTAGAATGGCTGTCCCGGATGACCGCTAATGACAGTATGCTTTTTCTCAGGAGCTAGATTCAAAATGTGCACTCATCTCAAAATTCACTCGTCAAAACAACTGTTAAGTCAGTTACACTTTCGAACCAGATGTTTTTTATACCCAGTTAAAGATTGATTCAATCCATATGTAATGAGCTGAAAACCCAAATCAGAATCCTTAATAACCTGTATCAATACACAACCTGGCTGTAAATATGCCATTTCAAAAGGACATTACAATAAAGGAAAAAGTTCAATGAAAATACATATCCTCAGAAACTACTAACATTCTATTAAAACTTACTAGTTTTGTAAATGTAACCCAATCCAATTATAGATAACTGATTAAAGCACCACTTTTTTGTTCTTTGGAATATCAAATTTCATGAAATAGCTACATAATCGTAACATTATCTTCATCTTGATAATTGTATTCTCTGAAATATAACACCCATCAATAATGTAATTTACCTGCATTACGATCAGCAAATCCATTACGAGGATAAAGGAGGCGAGATACGCCCTCGACAACTCATTGGTGGGCATAAAATCCTTGTTCAACTTGTCCCAATTTATGTAGTCTGTTGCTATGACAAATACGACAACAAACGATGTAACAACAACAGAAATCCAAAACAGTATAATTCTGTTGTAGCCAGTTTTCCACCATCTTCTGATAGGTCGAGCCCAGCCAGGATAAAGCTTTTCTTGTAGCATAATGTCTGTCACCTGAAATACACAATACATACAAGTAAACAAATGTATGGATTGACAGGGTGATCACTGTAAGTTAACCGATTGTTCCATAGGTTATGACTTTTATTGCTAAGATATCTGTGAAGTCAGATCAGGTTCTACACAATTTCTTTTATTAGGTTATTTCTGACCAAGTACTTTTGTACTTTGTAACAGATATGGTAGAAAACTAGAATGTGTCCTCGAGACACTGACGCCACCACCGCTACAACATTTGTATCCAAGGGCCATAACCCTGGTAAAAATGATTGCAAGAAAAAATCTTTTCTTTACGATTATCTACACATCCAGCTTAATCGTCTGTGCAAGTTTGAAAGAAATCCTCCCCAGAGTTAATATTAAATGTAATATACATTTATTGCTTAATGTGTAAAATAGGACTACACCAAATATTTTTTCCCAAAGGCATGTAACTTTGAGCTTTTAGTGGATTATGATATTGTGTATTGTTATATTGTCTTCTGAAATTTAAAAATGAATTACTACCACAGCTTAAAGTCAAATGTGGTACATCTAATTTATTTTTCACAATGAAAAAGCTTATGTAAGAAAAAAGCAGATTTTACATACTTCTTCATTTTATGTTTGCTATACTGTTAATGTAGGCACATACTTTGCTATTCTACTACTTGTTCATGGAATTCGAACAAACACTATAAAGAATAGCAGATCTACTCCTTTTACATGAAGAACTCACCATCCATGCAGTGAAAAAGTCACCACACCATGTCCCACAGGCTGCTGCTTTCGTGAAATAATCATTGCTGACTCCCATCAGGTCTGATATCCTGTACGGCTCATTGGCCTCTCCCCCAATCATGAGGAACAGATTGTAGAACTGTGACATGATGAATATGGTGATGAGCGATATGAGGAACATAACCATCCATGAGCCCTGATCTTCACTGAACATCTTCAACCGGAACAGGCGGTCTGCAAAAAAAGGCTGGATGATTTAACACGCTTGTCAAACATTCTTATTCCTGTTTTGTGCCCTTGGGGATATTACCATTGATGAAGGTACATGTACAACCATTATGGCATTTACTCCATACAGTACATACATGTTTTAATATGCACGCACAGTGTAGATCTGGATGAGCTGCCCCATCCCTACTGTCTGATTTAGATCTGCACTGATTAAATCTTAGTCAGAAATAATCTAATGAGTCAATGATTTGATGGCATGGATGTGCCAGCTGATCTGGATCTACACTGTTGACCCATGGAATAACAGCCATACCCCCTAGAGTAAAGGGAAAAAATGATCATTTTTGATCGAAGTTCCGGGTTGAAATAACAACATTTGATAAGCTTGTGCAAGCCTGCAAACTATTTAGTGAAAAACATCAATTTAATGCAAATTTATTGATTTACTTTCCAAGTCAGAGCTTGCACAAGCATATTGTTACAGAAGAAGCTTAATTTGCTTAACGGTGAGCAATAAACTTGCCATTGTTTTGCATTAGGGACCAATAACAAGGTTATAAAACAGATTTATGAGATTAATCACAGATCTACACTTTTCTATTGGTCTATTATGACAATGTGCTCCCTTTTAACCAATCAAATTGCTGAGATTTAAGACTGGTTTCTAATCTTAGTTTTATACATGTACATGTACCTTGGTTCACATCACACTGCAGTATGAAACAAGAGGTGTTTGTCAAACACAAATGCCCCCCCCTGACGTGCAAGTGATATCTATTAGCATTGAATTTAAATTTTTGGAAATTTAGAGACTTTTGTAAGCTTTAGCAATGAAGGGTACCAGTCATGAAAGCAATTTACAAGACGGTGGAACTCCTATATATCAATAACCAGGTCATCCAATGAGAGGATTACATTTACCTCGACAAACATAAGCGCGTGTAGATTAACCTAGTCTAACACAAAGGATTTTATTGTAATTTAAATCAAATATTCGCTATTGGCGGAGATATAGTAGCTCTAGTGTTATGTCAATTCCGGTAATGTGCTGGCTTTAGTGACCATCCATACGAAACCAAAGCATTTAATAAACACAAGTGAGTGATAATCAGTGCCTATTTATGACACGGCATATATTGAAATAGTTTAAAATTAATGTTATGGATCATTAATATATATCTTTACTTGAAATTGTCATGGGGAAAAATAATCACAACTTTACACTGAGAAGTATTTTATTTTATTATACAAATAAACATAAAAACGTTGTCTAGTTATTAATCGAACAAGGTTTTTTGTTGTCAAGGCCACCGTGACCTTGACCTTTGACCTACTGACCACAAAACCAATAGGGGTCTTCTACTGGTCACGACCAACTTCCACACCAAATATGAGGTCTGTATCACAAAGCGTTGTCTAGTTATTGATCGGACAAGGTTTTTGTATGCAAAGGCCACTGTGACCTTGACCTTTGACCTACTGATCCTAAAATCAATAGGGTTCTTCTATTGGTCATGACCAACCTCCACACCAAATATGAGGACTGTATCACAAAGCGTTGTCTAGTTATTGATCGGACAAGGTTTTTGTGGTCAAGGCCACTGTGACCTTGACCTTTGACCTACTGACCCCAAAATCAATAGGGGTCTTCTACTGGTCATGACCAACCTCCACACCAAATATGAGGACTGTATCACAAAGCGTTGTCTAGTTATTGATCGAACAAGGTTTTTGTGGTCAAGGCCACTGTGACCTTGACCTTTGACCTACTGACCCCAAAATCAATAGGGGTCTTCTACTGGTCATGACCAACCTCCACACCAAATATGAGGACTGTATCACAAAGCGTTGTCTAGTTATTGATCGGACAAGATGTGGTCTACGGACCGACATACCGACCGACATACCGACCGACATGTGCAAAGCAATATACCCCCGCTTCTTCGAAGGGGGGCATAATAAGAACTCGATACAGTACCTTGGTTCACATCACACTGCAGTATGAAATAAGAACTCAATACAGAATAGAACAGACTGATAATTGTAATGATAAAATTGTCAACCCCACATTTTACAACATTTTAGAAACAAATTAGGCTTTGTAGCTGTTCTCTGTCTAACAAAACAGACTCCATTTCCTAGGTTATAATTAAATATGTCAATTTCTCCTCTTCAGCCTAAGTTTTATGGGGCATTGTTGAAATAATTAAAGACAACATCAATCCTGTCAATGTTCACCTCTTACTGATGGTGACTTGTACACCCTTCACTCCATGGATACGTCTTTTATCAATGGGTGACCAGTACAGATCCAGATCAGCCGGCACCTCAGAGCTTCCTAATCAGGATCTGCATTGGTTATTACTGACCATGAAGTAACACTGTAGACCCTGATCAAACTGCATAAGTTGAAGGTTATAAAACTGAGTTTGGAAACCAGTCTCAAATCTCAAGCATCCGATTGGCTGAAATGGCGACTGGTCGCCATTTCAGCCAATCAGATGCTTGAGATTTGAGACTGGTTTCTGTGCCCAGCTTTATAACCTTGGGAAATGGATATGCAGGTTAATCTGGATCTGCACTAGTTACACATGGAATATAGGTCATATTAATTGAGCATTAAAGAACTGTGCAGAGAATCTGGATCTGCGCTGATCATGGATAAAGGAATAAATTAGTCCACAAAGCTGCTTAAAATGCATATATATTGATAATTGGGTTAAGAATAATCCAGTTAAACCCTTTCCTCCATAGAAACACCTTTAATGCTAGGGCAAACAATTTAGATCCAGATAATCTGGCAGTCTTATCAGGATCTAAACTGTTTGCTCTTTGATTCATTAGGTTCTTTCTGACCAAAATGCGACCAGTGCAGATTCAGATCAGATGGCATGCCGGCTGATCTGGATCTACACTGGTCGCACACATGTAAAAATGCTCATACATTTGTATATGGAGGAAAGGGTAAAATAAAACTGAACAAAACAAAAAAAATAAACATGAACAGCCACAAATTGCTATATTGGTCAACAATCACATCTGTGTTCAACAATTAATGGGAAAGGGCGAAAATCAATATTAAACCAGCAGAATCACAGTGACAGGAAAATCTGGTCATTTGATGGAAGTTTCTATTAAATAATGGAATGAGACTATGGTGTAACATTTCAATCAAGAGAATGCAAAAAATTTGGAATAAATTGTAACCATTTTACAATCTTTAAGCTGAACTTATTTGAAAAGGTGCCTAAAATTAAAAGTGGAAGTGCATGAACATGAATTTTGGTAACCCTTTACTCAATTTATACACCTTTTATCACACAGGTGACCAGTGTAGAACCAGAAAAGCCAACTCATCAATGCAATCTGATCATTATTGACACTGTTTGCTTCTTAGTCAGTTAGAAAAAAACCTAATGAATCTTAAAGTTAACAGTGTAAATTCTAATAATACAGCACAGGTTTGCAATAAAAGTTGTATGCAAGGAGTAAAAGGTTACAATTTTACAATGACTTATGCAAGGGCACAACCACATTTGGACTGTACATGCATATAAAAATATTCCTGAAGATATGTCCTTTTTAGATGGAAGTACTCTTGAATAATTTATAAGCCCCTTTGCGGGACAATACCCAAAAAATGAGCTAGACTCCCCTTAAGTGAGGGAGACTTAAGTACAAAAGAAGGAAATTAGTGATAAACATTTACATTATATAATGTTTGATAGATCAAAACTCTTGCAAACAATAAACGCTTAAAAGCCCTATCAAGGCAGACAACCTGTATGTGAGGCTTGGCAGGTCTGCTTTGATCCAAACTGTACACCATATTAGAATAAAGTCAAACAAGCTTCCTGACATCAATACTGCTTCATTTCTCAGCATCTCTTGTAAATTACCAGTAATGAGGTAGCAAATTTTCAGAGAAAGATTCTCAGAAACATGGTAAATTGGGTCTGTCTTTTCTATGTTCATGTAATGTAATAAAGCTTTCATGTCAATTGTTAAAAACATATAAATTAATCTGAATTTAGATTTGTTTTACCCCATTTATGGGCTTATTTATATAACCCATTGTTAACACCATGGTAAAAACTTGATAAAAAAGTGCCCAGTGAATTTCATGCAAAAGCAAAATAGCTGTTTGGTCAGAGTGGTCATGCAACTGAAAACCCATAATTAGACAAAAGTTGTCGAAAGTGGAACATTTTGCTTTATTGTGAATAAGTGTACACCCTCAACATGACACTACTTACTGATTTTGAAGAATTTAATAATATTTTTTCACCATACCCACATTCATTCATCTGTAACGAGGAAGGAGGAAGGGTTTTAAGTATGTGGTCCAGATGGAAAAATCTGTATCTGCACTGGTCGCATTTTGGTCAGAAGTAACCTAACGAATCAAAGAGCAAACAGTTAAGATCCTGATCAGATGGTACAAATGTGCCGGCTGATCTGGATCTACACTGTTCACCCATGCAATAAAGGTGTGTCTATAGAGGAAAGGGTGAAGCAAGGAAGTTAAAATGTATCAAAGTAAATGTATTTCATCCACACATGCATGTTTAACTCTACTTCCATACATACTCTTTATGTCATGAGCAAACAGTGTAGATCCAGATCAGCCGGCACATCCATGTAATCTGATCAGGATATGCACTGTTTGCTTTTTGATATATTAGGGTATTCCTGACCAAAAAGTGAACACAGCAGATCCTGATCAGATGGCACGGTTGTGACAGCTGATCTGGATATACACTGGTTGTAAAAAACGCGTACGGTTTATATGGAGTAAAGTTATTGCATGTACCCCACCACCACCATCCAAACCATATTTATCATCCTCATTTTTCACTGACTTTAAGGTGGATGGACACGTTGCTCAGCCAGTTTTTGAGGATCGCTTTAATGAAATATGCAAAATATTTCCACTTGCCGATGAAATATTCAAGGCAAATTGCGTATCATTTTGGCGTAAACTACATACTTATATCTTTATGTTTAGGGAAAACATTTGCGGAAATAAGTGTGCCTTGATAGATTGTTTTTCAATAACCGTCGTCGGCAAGTGGAAATATTTTGCATATTTCAATAATTTAAGCGATCCACACATTATTCTGACCAAATTTCATAAGAACAATATTTAATTTTTGACGTCAAAACTAGCTGAGCAACCTCACATGTCCATGCACCTTAAGCCCGCCTTTCAAGATCCAAGACTGTATCCTCACTATGGCATTCTGACTTTTAGCCCCCCAGGCAATGACTTTCAAGATCCAGACCTGTATCCTCACTTTGGCATTCGCATTTTAAGGGGATCTTTGTCTCCTTTGAGAGGTTTTAAATTCTATGACAAACCATAATTTTGAAAAAAAAAATTAAAAAGAGCCTATCAAAACTGACAGCATGCATCACAATAATGACGTAATTACTGATAGTTGATCTGAGAAAAGCGCAATTTGAGTAAAAAGTAATACAACAAACATTTGATGACCCACAACACTTTATACATAGGATTCTGGTGATAGCTTAGAGTAGGAGAATTTTCAAAATTTCTTTATCACAAAACTGTATGTCTTATCATCACTGATTTAGTTCATTTTCTGACAAAATTCTTCTGGAAACTTGCAGAAATAGGCAATAAACAAATAATACTGCAGTAAATGCCAAATAATACTTCTCAGAAATTACTAGGCATTCCCATAAGACCTATATAAGAGGAAATATGTAGATTTTTCACAATAAATGTCGCCTTGAAAAGGCAATATGTGTTTCAGTATCTAAAATTTCTCATAAATTTACAAGTAATCAAGCAGAGCTGACAGTTCAGGGCCGAAAATCAAAAAACTAAAACTGGAGACTAGTCTAAAATCTCAAACATCTGATTGGCTGAAAAGTTGGCAAGTCTCCATTTCAGCCAATCTGGCCCCGTGATTATAAAACTTTTTTCATGCTCAACTCAATTCTGTGCTCAAACTTAAAATGTCTAGAACATTAACAATCTTCATAACTAAGGAATAACTATCTGTTCAACAGTTGTTGTTGAGAGCAATTTTGTCATATATTCAGTTTTATTTTATTTTATGAACAGAAACAAAGCCATCAAATTTTCATGCTCAAATTGAGCCGAGCATGAAAAAAGTTTTATAATCACGGGGCCACATGCTTGAGATTTGAGACTGGTCTCCAAACTCTTTACGATCTTGGGCCCTGTTTACTCTATGGGGAATGCATGGTTTTTATTAAATGTGAATGTACAGCATACATGATACTGACCAAGTTTCTTTGCTGAAACTAGAATGTGTTTAAAACAAAAATAGTTACCAATCTCACTTTAGTTTTGGTTCTTACAAACAATCTGATATTACTGAACTTCATCAGCTAGTGTATCTCAATGAAACAAATACTGTACAGCCTTCTAAAACAGGATAATAAAGAAGTCACTTCTCCCTAAAATTTTGTTCTAGGCCGTTCTAGGCCGATCCCTTAGTACAATAAAATTACTTAAAAACAATAGGTCTCATTTATTTATAATAAAAAATAAAATGTACTGGCTGGCAAATCTGATTTATTACAACTATATTTTCCAATTTTAATTTCATGCTAATGATTATTTTACAAGGTACAATGTACCACATCAAGGTCTACAAAAAAATGTACCTCCTTCCAATCTCAGTAAAGATCTAATGACAGCCTACAAATACTAGTAGTAGTGGTGTTACCGGAAAACTATTTTTTGAAACAGTCAATGAGGAAGCATATACATGGAAGTTCTTTAGAGCTATTTGAAAAAACAATCTGAGCTCTAGAGTTTTCACTACAATCTCCTGAACCCTGATTATGACTTTCACCCTTTCCTCCATATATACACATTTTTACGCATGTTTGACCAGTGTAGATCCAGATCAGCCGGCACATCCATGCCATCTGATCAGGATCTGCACTGGTCGCACTTTGGTTAGAAATAACCTAATGAATCAAACAGTAGACAGTGCAGATCCTGATCAGATGGCACAGATGTGCTGGCTGATCTGGATCTACACTGTTCGCCCACACAATAAAGGTGTGTTTATAGAGGAAATGGTTAAAAACTACAGCTATTCTAAATCATGTTGATACTTACTGAAAAGTAAGCCATGCACTAGCAGCTTGCCAACAAATAAGCCAATAATCAGCCCTGCAATCCAGAAAACCACCTTCAACAAACTCCAGGCATTCCGTGGGTATCGTGTACAAATAAATGCAAAATCATTCCCAATCATCGGAATAAGGCACTCCTTTCTACTATGCGCTACTGGGTCTTCAGCATAAATTAAAAAGTTACAAAACACAACAAGGTAGGAAACTGCAATACGGCAGTATGGATGTTGGAAGTAATAACGGAAATCCTTTTCCATAAAAAGTGAATAAGTGCTAGCGGCATCTACATCATCCTTTCCTGCAACCAAAACAACAATATCATCTTCATTTTTCTTTCCATCAGGTAAATCTGCTGAGGATTTATTATTATCTACCATATTATTATTATTTATTGTTTTCTTGTTTCTATCGTTATTTTCAGCACCTTTGTCAATTACCTCTTTGTCATTATCATTTGAAGCACCATTAGAACTTTTTTGCAATTTATTAACTTGTTTTTCATTTTCTGTTTCAAGAACAACCTCTGTATTTTTCTCAACATTTTTTGAGCCATCAACTTCAGCTGTAGCTAGGTCAGGTTTCCTCTTGTTGCCTGCTATATCTGTCTTGTTATCTTTATCAGCACTTTTGTTTTGACTCTTTTTAGAATCTGTTAATGGGTCACGCTGACCTTCATTCTCCTCTTCAGAATGACTGTTAAGACTTCCCATTTTCTCTACAATATATCTCGGGCTCTCCAAATCAACTTTAAGCCCCTGAACTTCTATCAACTTTGGCTCCTTAAAAGCATGGTTGCTGCCTCCTTTCTCATTCCAATTTTCATCCTGTTTTACCTGAAAAAAAAACACAACAAAAACATAGAAATTACAATGCATACATGTAAGTCAGGCCTGCCAAAACTCCTTCTTAAAAATCCGGAGATTTTGTCTGAATATGACAACGATGATGTTGTTTGTTGCTGTTGATTTAATATATTGATGATGATGATGATGATGATGATGATGATGTTGATATTTTTCTCATATTCCTTTTTATATTTATTTTCTTCAAAGAATTTTATAAATGTATCTTGCAGAATTTGTTAGAAATGGTTAAAGAACTTGTTTAAAAATGACTTTTGTCTATTTTTATCATAATTTTTAACTTTTTGTTAAGACCTGTTTTGACCTATATAAGTATAAACATGCAATAAAAAATAGATGAAGGCAGGTGTAACATCGAGGCCATTGTTTAGTGTTTGACACGCGGTTATTGTATAGATGTGCCAGAGGCATGTCACTGACCACGACCTCTTGTGATAAACAGGAAATGTGCGACTGCTGTAGAATAACTATTACGTTCATTGCACAACTTTAAATTCGGTTTAATTTATATATTTTTTGCAATTTCATAGAAATGCAGAGATTTTTACTATAAATCCGGAGATCCGGAGAAGTAACATAAAATCCTGAGATTTCGGATAAAGTCCGGAGATATGGCAGGCCTGATAAGTATTTAACTTTCTGTTGGACCTAAAACTTGATACAGTAGTTCCATGCATCACGCCCTATGAATTAGACCTCGATATGTGTAATTTTCATCATTTTCATTTTCTGTAGTAATGGGAAAAAAAGTTATGCCATAAATGATGAAATATATGACAATTAATGCTCCAGAGAATTTTGAGTACAGTATTAGAAGAAAAAGAAATGTTTATATAAAATTGCAAACATAAAGAATTAGGACTGTACATGCAC